>JAMRXY010000005.1:2400000-3000000 GCA_024447195.1 Panagrolaimus sp. LJ2414
AAAATATTCGGGTGGAGAAAAAAAGAGTCGATGGGGAATTCTGGATTTTAGGATAATTTCTTTTTCAGTTGTGTAATTTTGTCTCGCCGTAACATCTTCAGGACAAATTACCGTAATCGGGAAATAGAATAATGGACCAATCGAAGGATTGAAAGAATCAAAACCATGTATTTCAGCATAATTAATACTGTGATTTTTTAAGTAATTTGTATCAATTTTAAAATTGAATGAATTATTTGAAGCGTATTCTGGAATCCGAATCCATGTTTCTGCATCATTTGTTGAAGAGGAAAGCATTAATTTGACGGGATTCAATATTGGAGATTTAAGTTTTGCCCGAAATTCTTTAACACTTCTCGAACTTTCTTTTTGAATTAGAAAAATACCATTTCCGAGATCCTTCAAATAATAATAAATTCCACATTTGCTTCTTTCATTCACGGATAATTGATTAAAAATTATATGCAAATTATTTCGGAATGTCATTTTGAAATATTTAAAGGCGGAATAAATTTGAATTAAACCATTTCCAAATGCAAGTCGATCTGAACCTTTTGGCAAAAATGCCGTATTTGATAATGCTAATCTTATCTCTTCAGATGAATATGGAATTGAACGGGCTTTCAGCGCTGATATTAAACATGCAATTGACCCAGCAACATAAGGACTGGACATACTTGTTCCATATGAGAGGGACATTTCTTTAGGACTCCATTTTGGAAGATATGTTACAACTGCCCCAGGGGCTGAAATTGTAATCCCTCGAGAACCGGTATTCATGGGTCCTCTGGAAGAATACAAACACATGCTTGGAGATTCGTTAATGCAATTTTCAAATGGAAAATTAAAGAATTTGTTTTTAATTTCTGGGGTAAATGCTGCACCAATAATAAACATTTTATCATTGTATTGCTGACAATGTCTTTGAATAACATTACATCCAGGACCTTTATTTCCTGCAGAATGAACAAAAATAATTCCATGTTTTTCCATCATTTCTTTAATCACAGATTCAACAATTGGATAAAAGGTAATTGAAAGATTTATAATATCCACACCCAATTCAATACATTTTAAAAGCTGAAAAATTTATCATGAAATGGGTAAATCTAAAATTTAATGCTTACTGCTTTATTCATCACCATGTAATTATTATTTGAAGTCATAACATTCATAGAAATAATTTGTGCCCCAGGGGCAACACCATTTTTTTCTGGGTCATCTGGGAAATTTCCTGCGGCGGTATGGGCAACGATTGTTCCATGTTCATGGGTACATAAAAATACTTCCAATAAATTTCCATTTTCATGAATTGTTAAACAAAATGGAATATCATCCAACAAAAATCCAAATTGATGTTCATCACGGTAATTTGTCAAAATGGTTGCATTTTCAAGATCATCATCAATTTCAAAGGAAGTAGTACTACAACATGCAAGCCATTTTTTGCCATCAAACCAAACGATACATTCCAACACGGTTTTCTGTGACCAAACATCTTTTTTAAGCTCTTTAAAATCCAATGGTCCTTTTACCTAAAAATGGGACATTTCAAAAAAGTAAAAATATTTATTTTTAAATTTATACTGTACAACAATGTATATAAAAACTAACATTATCTTTTCTGTCTCCGAAACATAAATCATACATGGATTTTCGACCCAAATGCCATTGACCAGATGGATTTTTCCACCAAAATGGAATCTAAAAATGTTATTGCAGTTGTTTCAAAATTTTAAATAATTTTGATTTTTACCTTTATTTTTTGACTATTTAATCCAATTAAAATATTCTCTTCATTAGTTTGCCGAATAACCGATGTTTCAATATTGCCGTGACCGGTAAAATCAAAACAATCAAAAATCTTTGGCAGACCTGTGCTTGTTTGTTGCAATCCAGGATTTGACATATCCACTCCGTGATCCAGTATTGCAATTAAAAGTCCTCTTCCATCGTAGCTTGGATACTTTCTCAAAAATTCATCCTATAATTTTTAACATATGGAACCCAATTAAAAAAGTTTTAATATCTTACATGCTGAGTATCAATTTTCGGAATATAAGTTTTCATGTTTGATAAAATTATTTAATATACAAATAAATTTAATATGGAAGTAATTAAAGGAAAATTACTTATATTTATTAAATCAAACTGAATTTTGTATGGTTTTTGTTTTTTAACCTTTGTTTTGTTTTACTATATGGATTTAGTCCTTATAGTAAAATAATAGACTTTATTGCATTTATTGGGTCATTGATTTCTTTTCATTGAAATCTGTACTTATATTGATAAAAAAATATTTGATTCTTTGAAAAATAAAAATAAGAAAAAAAGATTCGTGCATATTTTTTTGTAGGAAGAAATCGATACATTGATACAAGAAGTCTAGGTTGAAATCTCCAATTTTTGATAGATCGATTACCTTTATGTCTACACTATCGTACACATACCGTACTTTTAAAAAATGAGGAGAATACGGTAATTACTTGATCTACTTTTAAACATTGCCATAATTTATAAAACAGTTTATTAAAATTCCAAAATTGACTTTAAAAAATAGGTTTTTTCGTGTTTATTTTAATTGATCAAAATTAACTTGATGAATAAAAGCCATCTTTCTTCTTTTATTGATTGTTTTTCTGATAAACAACTTTTTTATTCACTTTCTTCTTTAATTGTCTTTGAAAATTATACATTTTTTGCTTTTATTTTTTACCGTGTAACTTTTATGTTATATTATTTAAAACAGAAACGGTACGAATATATTGTTTGTCAAGTATTAAAAAAATTAATTCAAATGAATTTCCAACCATAATTACACCAAACAGCACAGATATGTCTTATTTTCAAAATGAAACGTATTCATCAAGGTTAAACAAAATTCCAGAAAGTGCTTCATTTTTTGAGTTAACAGAAATTTGTATCGGATACAAATTTAAAACTGAAACAATTATCAATTTTCTTGGTCTGTTTCTTCCTTCTGTTTTATTATAATATTTAAACTAAGGTTTTTAAAATTTTTAAGGTGGAACTGAGAAAAAGACTTTATTTTATGCTATAAATATATATCGAAAGGATACTGAAATGCTTACATTCAAAATGACGGTTAAATTATACACTTTTTTTTATTTTTTGACTCCTTTTTTTTTAACTTTTAGAAAGGAACAGTCATTTTCAATCCGATATCGACTTATACCTTTGATCTTGTAATAAAAACCTCACTAAAATTTCCTGATGAAATTGATTTTGACCTTTTAATCAAAGTTCGATGTGTAAGAATTTTTGGAGGCAAACTTTTGTTAATATAAAACTTTTTAAGATTAAAAACACAATTATTAAAGGAATTCTGAATGAAGAAGAAGAAAAATATTATGAGGATTATGCGGAACGCATTAAGAATTGTTCAAGAGGTTCGATCTACAGTTTTTGAAATTTAATGCAATTAATAAAATTTTCAGAACCAGATTTTAGCAATTTTGCACTTCCAAAAACAACAAAATTAAATGCATTGAGGACAAAAATCAGTGATATTAGAAATCTGATATCACTTTTATGTGATCCAATAAATGGGGATTACAGTAATATTCCGATTGAAAAACGATATGATCAAGAACTTAAATGTTAAATGGATTTAAGAAAAAAATGTGTGATAATAATATACGTTTTTTTTGAAAACTATAATTTTTTTTCAGGGAAAACAAAAAACTTTCGTAAAGATGAATTTGATCAACAAATTAATACATACTCTGGATCATCAATATTATGCTGGGAAAAGGGTAAAAATCGTTTAATTAAAATCATAAAAACTGAAAAAAAAAATATTTTAGTGAATTTTGGAAAGTTATCTCAAAAAATTCGAAACATCCGAAATATTACAGAAATTGATTTTGAATCCGTTAAAATTATAAATGCGGAACAAAAATTTTATGATAATTTTAAAAGGCTGAATTTTGCAGCTTTGAATAAATTAACTCTAATTTTATGTAATTTGAAAGAATTTTCTGATGAATTTACTGATTTACTTCCTGCAACACTTACCCAAATATGCTTGGAACACAACGATATTACTTTTGTCTCAAAAGGAATCTCAAAATTCGAGAATTTAAGGCATTTTTACCTTAGCAATAATCGAAATTTGGATGACGATGGTTTTCCATGGGATTCATTGCCGCCGGGCATTCAATGGTTGGGATTGACAAAAACTAAAATTACAAAAATTCCCTCAAGCATTCAAAGTTTGGAGTCTCTTTATCTTCTTTCAATTGGAAATCATATTCAAGTGAGTCTTTTAAGAGAAAAAATACGCTTTTAAAGAAACAAATGAATTTATTTCAGTCAATTTCATGGAAATCCCTTAATCCATGCATACATGCTCTTTGGATATTCAAGGGAAATAATTTAAATGAAGTAGATTTATCAGAAAAAAATATATTAGAAGATATTCAAATTATAAATGCCGGGTTAAATGTACGTTTGTAATTTTTGTTACAAAACTGTGTATCCAATTTAACTTTAAGGAAATTAATTGTTACAAATTGCCCTGGAATATTACACTTTTGGATCTCAGTTTAAATAAGCTTACAAATTTTGATACAAAAAATATGCTACCAAATTTGATGAAATTGCAATTAAGAAAAAATTGTTTAAAAACAATTTGTTGGGAAAATTTGCCCGAATCTTTACAAAAATTGACATTGGATGGAAATCAAATTGAAATTATCGGAGATTTATCAAATCTTCCAAATCTGCATGAATTAAACCTTAACTCAAATAAAATCATTTCTGTACCAAACAATTTTACAAATTTGGCATGGCTTTATTTATCAAATAATTTTATATCACAATTACCTGTTGGATTTGAAAATTTACAAACAATCGAATATTTGCATTTGGATAACAATAAATTTGATAATTCTAAACAAAATTTGGAAGAATGTTTATGGAAGCGGCTACCAAAAAAATTAAATCAGTTGAAATTGAGCGGAAATAATTTATTCAAACTTCCATGTTCAATGAAAAATTTGAATATCGATAATTTGATGGTGGATGACTGTAAACTATTTCATATTTGTCCAAGTATCTATGATGAATGCCGAAAACAGAAGTTTAATCAAAATCTTGTGATTACGAAAAATCCGAATCTTTCATCATTACCTTTTATACCGTATACAATTTATCAGCCACCAATTTCAAACTGCCAAGATCAAGATGTTTTAATTGAACAAACTTTAAAAGTGACAACTGATAAAAATGATTTCATTGTGACTTCAAAATTTAAAACTCATCTTAACAAACCCGTTTATAATTTTCAACCATTTGAAGCAAGCCCTAACAAAAATGGTGTTGAAATTGATCAAGATGATGATAAAAAATGTCAATGTTGTGCAAATTGTGGTAAAAAAAGTGATGAAAAAATTATCGAACAAATGATGATGCCCGATTATGTCTTAACAATTGAAAAGGCTTCTGACAAAAATGAAGGAAATTCAAATGATTTTCTTGATAGTGATACAGATGACATAAAACTTCAAAGAACAGTTGGAAATTCAAGTTTGATCATTGAAGCGATCTACGGTTCAAAACGGCATAAAATAAAAAATTATTTACCAGGAGAATGGAAAACTTTTGTAATTACAAGATTGTGTAAAGAATGCGTTACAATAATCAAACAAAAAACTGATGATGCATTTGAAATGTATAGAAAAAATTTATCTGAAGATTCAACGTCCTTCAAAAAAACGAAGGCATCCAGAAATAAAAAACAACCTCAAATATTCAATCCTGAAATTATGGTAGAAGAGGATTCACAGTTACAATCAAATCAACAAGAAAACACAACTTTTCATCAACCAGGTTTGAGTCAACCATCTTTTCAATCAAGTTATCAGTTTTCGGAATCCAATTTCATATTCCAACAACCATCACAAACTGTAGCATTAGAAAATCAAAACTTTTATAATAATAATCAGCAAACAAATCCATGCATTTCCACAAACCAATCTAATCAAAGCAGTCACAATCTGTCACAACAAAATTGTACAGACTTTAATTATTATCATAGTACTCCTCAAAGCCTTCAACAATTTGAAACTGATTCTCAGAATCAATCTTGGAATAATTATTTTCAAGAAACTGGAAATCTGCTTCATCCTCCAGATTACCAACAAATCGGGCAGGAAACTCTACCTTCAACAAGTCAGCATCAGATATTAGAATACAGTAATCCTTTGCAATCAGAAGAGCATCAATTAGGATATGGTGAAACTCGCCAAATTAATATGAATCAAACACAAATGCTTGAAAATTATAATTCTAGGAATTTAAGCAATCAACATGATATCCGTAATCCAGTATCAGAACAACAACAACTAGTGCAATATTGGAATAATCAAGGCATACATTTACAGAACACCCCACACCAACAGCCATTAAACACAAACTCTAGTAATCAATTTTTTAATTTGTAAATTATAATATTCAACTGTACTACCATTTTTAATAGTTTTTTTAAATAGTTTTTACTTCATACAATCATGCTACAATGTTGACTTTAATCACCAATAAAAAAACAATATTTATCTTTAATATCAGTGTAATAAAAAGAAGAAATGGAGAAAACAATTAAATCTACAGATTTGCCTCAAGGTGTTTTACAACTGTCTCAAATGTTTTTTGTAAAGAATAATTTTTTTTCTGTCAACGTGTATAAAGTCAAATAAAAAATTGCATAAAAGAGTCACATTACAAATACAAAAAAACAAAATTTAATCATAATTTATGATTCATAAATTATGTTTAATGAAGGACGAAGTTTTTTTTACAGAAATACTTTGAAAATTCAAAAACGTTTTTTTCCACAAAAATGTCTCGAACGGAAAAATGAAGAAACTTTTTTGAAGATGCTTCAAGAATTTTTTTTTTCTAGGATCCATGATTATCTTCTGAATTTCATTGATGAAACTCATCTATTTATTACTGAATGATTAATTTTAATGGATGAAATTACTAATGTTCGTAAATATTTTGCTCAACGGCATATCGTTCTCAACAATGAATGGGAAGAAAAAGTTATCCGATATATAAAATTGAATATACGAAAGGTAAGCGACATTATTCTTGTGCTTATCTTAAAACGCTTTTTTATATAGGTTGAAGAAGATATTGAATCTTATAATCTTCCAGAAGTTGTTTTTGAGCAATGGTTATATAGTGATATTCGGGAAAGTACTCGATCTATCTTAAATGTTCCAGCAATCGCAAACAGATTTGTTCTTGTTAAACCTGCACTTCTTCAAGTTTGTTTTCTTACTTAAGATTTGTTGACATGAAAAAATTTTCAGTTGATGTCAATACTTGATATCTCTGAAACATGCTATACTCAGTATCGTAATAAAGTAATGGATCTAAGCAAAGATGATAGCGAATTTCATGATCCATCTGAAGTTCCTATTGAACAACGAAAAACTAAACATGGAACAAAGGATATTCAAAGCTTTGTTGAACCGAAAAAGAAGCCTATACATATGTATGAATTTACTGATGGAAATATTACTCTTAAAGCTGTTCTTGGAGATTCAATATATGGTCTTGATTGTGATACAATCCTTGGAGCAAAGGTTTGATGATTTTGCTTACTTTACTGAGTATGTAATTCATAATTTTTAGGTTTTGTTACTTCCAAAAACTGTTTGTCGTAATCGAACTTTCAAACTTACTTCAAAAACTTGTCAATTTCTTGGTGGATGCAGTGAACGTGTCATTAAAGAAAATTCTCCGCTTTTAAAGATTCTTTGTCGAAAGCTTGACCTGGATCATGAGAAAGCTATTTTGGCGGCATCGTAAGGTTTATTTTCTTAAGCTTAAAACATCATAATTTCAGGAAAATAAAAATTCAAGTAGCTAAAACCATGGGAATTCCTAAAGCACTTCCGCCACCACTAAACCAGTCTGAACCTGCTGTTGTGCTTCAATCAATACCACCACCAAAACCATCTGTGATGCCTAAAGCTGTAAAAGTTCCACAAGTACAACTTCCGTCAAAGAAATCTGAACCTGCTGTTGTGCGTCAATCAATACCACCACCAAAACCATCTGTGATGCCTAAAACTGTAAAAGTTCCACAAGTGCAACTTCCGTCAAAGAAATCTGAACCTGCTGTTGTGCGTCAATCAATGCCACCACCAGAACCATTTGTGATGCCTAACACTGTAAAAGTTCCACAAGTGCAACTTCCGTCAAAGAAATCTGAACCTGCTGTTGTGCGTCAATCAATGCCACCACCAGAACCATTTGTGATGCCTAACACTGTAAAAATTCCACCAGTGCAACTTCCGTTAAAGAAATCTGAACCTGCTACTGATGGCAGCAGTCAACGAAGTGGAATGGCTCATAAATCTTTTGCAGAAATTCTTACCATGGATTCAGATGATAAGTTTTTGGAAGCACTTCAGTCATACAAGTCGCCTCAAAATAGAACGCCATTAAAAGATGCCGCATCTCCATTTTCAATTTATCGTGAAGAATCTTTTATTCCGAGAAAACGACCAGCAGAAAGCTATAAATCGCCATCTCAGTGTCTTCCTAGAAAGCTTGTAATTTTTTTACATCGCAATGCATTAATTCACACATTAATATTTTTTAGGATTTTTCCCAATCTCCTGATTGCATTCCAAGAAAAATGGTAACTGCTTTTTTAAAATTAACCTTATGATAATACGGTAAATTGACTTTTAGAATAAGGTTGAAGTTGCTATGGAACCTGTTTCACAAACTCAAAATTCAATTCGTCAAAATCGTGGTGGCTCAAATAATATTAAGCTTAAAGACGTCTTGGGTAAAAAGTCATTTCAAAGACGGATGATTCATGTAAGTTATCTCTGATTAAAATACAGTAATATTTGTTTATTTTCAGCCCATTCATTGTGAAATCCGTAATCAATTGTCGCCAAATAATTGGTCGATGTTGGTCAAAGTTTCTGACGATTCTTTTCAAAATGTTAAAATGGTTGTTGGAAAAGAATTATTGACTTCTTTGCTTGGATTCGATGCTGCTCATTTGAAGGTTTTTTTAAAAAAATAAATTTTTAATTTTGCGGGTTTTTTAGAAAGCAATGGATGCAAAAAATGATGAAGAATTAGCAAAATGTAAAGAAGCAGCAAAAAATTTGCGTCACATTTTTGGAAGATCCGATCTTGTGTATGAAGTTGAATTTTCTGGCTCATCACTTCCTGTAATACAAGAAATAATTAATCCT
Organism: Panagrolaimus sp. LJ2414; assembly: GCA_024447195.1. Classification (NCBI taxonomy): domain Eukaryota; kingdom Metazoa; phylum Nematoda; class Chromadorea; order Rhabditida; family Panagrolaimidae; genus Panagrolaimus; species Panagrolaimus sp. LJ2414. The sequence continues at coordinate 2,409,255 of JAMRXY010000005.1, forward strand.
GCTTGATTTTAAAATATTGTTTCATATTTTATATATGTTTTAAGTTTATATTGTTGTTATTGTTTAAAAAGTAATATGTATGATATCATTGTCATTATATTAACGATTATAGTTTAAATAAAAAAAATTTTGTTTTTCCACGTGAATTTCAAAAATAGTTTTTTTCTCACAGTTAATTTATTATTCAGATAAAAAATTATATATATATATATAGCATGTATAAATAAAATTTACAATTAAGAGTTAATTTCAAAGAGTTGTCATATTGTAATTTCCCAATTTAATCTTTAAGATGACTTCTGGCGCCATGAAAAACTTGCATCAGGGAAAATGCATCTGCCGTTAGTTCACAGATTTGTTTATCAGTCCAGCCTTGAGTTGGAAGAGATTGTAAAAATAACATAATTCCCTAAAATTTTGATGATTAGACCCAGAAAATGCCGTATATAAATTACTTGAAAATCATATTCATTTAAAAGTTGTTTGGACCATATTCTTAAAAATGCTGCACAAACATATGTATGAAATTCTGAGAATCCACGCTTTTCGCTTAAATATGTATCCCATAGTCTGACTAAAAAAAGTTTTTTGTTATCAATTACCGTATTACAAAATGTATATTTACCTGTTGCTCGTAAAGGAATTTCACGCATCAAAAGATTATTCATCCATCGAAACGCAAATTGTAAAAATTCGACTTGGTGATATTCAAAATGTTTGTATAAAGCAGGATCGGCACGATTCATTAAATCTTTTAAATCACCAACTTTCTTCTGAATACCTGGTTGAGCAAATGTATAATTGTCTTGAATTGTATCCAATAATGCCGAGAAAGTCCTTTAAAAAATGAATAAGGCTTGCACTTCAAAATTGAAACACATACCAAAAACTATCAGCTTCAACAATGTCGAGTTGTTTTTTTGGTAATTGGGTAACATCAAAACTTCCAACATCAATATCTAAAGTAAATGTAAAAATATTAATTAATTCACAATCATAAATATATTTACCAGGAGAAATATATTCTGACAGAAATACAACAAAGAATGGTGTTACAAGATCATTTATTCCTTGTACATATCCGCTTGCTGGATGCCGAACACTCCAAATATACAGTATCCTTTCAAAAATTTCTTGAACTGGTTTTTGTTGAAATAGTGGAATCAAAGGAGACATTCTTGGTACATCTATTGCAATTTGATGGCTGTAAAAGATAGGACCTTAATTATTACTGTAGAGATATCATTCAACACTTACAAAGTTTGACTATGTTGTTCATCGTAGCGTGTATGAAAATACTAAAAAAAATTTTGTTATCAATTACCGTATTACAAAATACAAATTAACCTGTTCCACGAAATGCCAATATTCTTCTCGTTTCTTTGTTAAAGCAACTTCTCGACGAGCCGAATGAGTACTGTAATAGAGGGAAACAAATTTTATATTTGACATCATGAAACTACAAACCTTGAATAACCACTAAGAATTCTCCAAGCATTTGGACGTAGCGAATGTGGAATTCCCATCCAGCAATTTTTTCTTAAGCTTTCCAAATCAATTACTTCATCTTGGGTTAGCATTCTTTGAAGTCTTTGAAAACGCATAAAATCTGCGCCTGAAATTTTTAAGTTTAATTTATTAATGTTAAATAAAAAGACAAACCTTCATGTTGCATTGGTTGTGAATTTGATGAATTAGATAATCTACTTGATGAAGGTTGTGATTCAGAAAGACGAGGATAAATTCCAGATGCTGGTAAAGGATTTGATATAGTTTGAGAATAATTTGATGAACCAAAAGCAGAATCTCGTTGCGTAGCCAAAAGTTGCATCATTTGAACTTTATTATTCTTTGATGGAATTGGATTACAATTTAGCATTACTAAATCATTCTTGGTATTTCCAGTTGCATGCATTCGAATTACTTTTTCTGCGGAAGAATCTGCCAACGAACTATCAACTGTAATTCCAGCATCCCATACATCAGAAACACTAAAAAATATTTGATTCAAATTTTTTGTTTATTATTAATTCTACAAACCTGCTCTCATAATCTTGAAATTTAAGTTCTGATTTTGAGGAAGGCATTTCTGCTCCAGGTGCAGAAGATGTTGAAGTAAAATTTCGAGAAGACGGAAGTGGAGGATATTGTGCTCCAATTACTTGTCTCACACTAAATTTAATTTTTTCTTTATTAAATAAATAAAAAGAAATTGAACGCTTACATCGAGCCGGGGGCTTTTCCATGCAGCGACCAACCGCCACGATCCATCGTGTTTTTTTTGCCGTGCTTCCGTTCTCTTTCCTTCTCTCTCTCTCTTTCACTTCTATTTTTTGATCAAGATTGGAAAGAAAAAGTGAAACGTCTATGAACTACTCGATGTCAATCACGTTCACAATTCAAAACCACACAAGCAGCAACAGGAAAGGCGTGATGAAAAAATGTAAGGAAGAATGGTAGCAACGTGCCTCACGGCAATCAAAAAAGATAGAAATTTAATATAAACTTTTGTCACAAGTTGAAAAATATATGTGTTAATAGTAGAATAGCAACAGCAGCCGTATGTCTCGTTCTTGATATTATCATGAACAGAGATAAAAAGTCGTTGAATTGCGGAAATAATAATAACAATGAAAGAAATATAACAAACTTTCGATTTTTAAAAAATAAATGTATAATCAGTAAGAGAAGAACCCCGTAGGGGATTGACAATTCCACGTTGCCTCTTTTCTTTTATGCGCAGGGAAGGCGTCCGTGTTGTAAATAGGCACGCGCATGTAAAAACCAAATGTTGTTTTTTGCAATGAGTTTTGCGTTTTTTCGATACTTTCGACTATGCTTAATTTAATGGGAAAAATAAAAAAAATTAAAAAGCGGTAATTTTTATTATAATTGAGTAAAAAAAATAATCATTTCTATCAAAAATAGTCAGGGGAACTTTTGGTATTTGACTGCCTTTTCTTGAAAGCACAGTGTTCCCCTTAAGATTTTTACAAATTTTTTGATTTCTGCGAAAATTAAACTTCTTTAATTTAACTTTATGATTATTTTTATTTATTCTAAATCAAATTATAGACATTGAAAATAAGTATTAGTAACAATTTGAGTACTTACGAACCTTTTTTGCGCTACTTTATTGGTGTCCAACATGTTCTTAATAATTTGGCGGGGCATAACACGTGAATATTTTGAGTCGCGCACATAAAGTCATTTCCCCAACACTTTTATAGGCATAAAAAATAACATATTAAAATATAAAGAAATTTGAGCATGACGTATTTTTTTAATCTCAAAAAAACATGATTTTTGGGGTGTTTTAGTTGTTTTTACAGTATTTTGTCCAAGAAGCGCTTATTACTTAACAATAAAGTTAACATTTTCTTAATCAGTTTTTTAAGGGCTTTCTAGTGATATAAAAAGCAACTTTTAACTATTAAAATAAGAAAAAGTCATTTTTTAAGAATATTTTTATTTTTCTGACTAAGAATTGCTGTTTGGCAACATGTTCCGAACCTACGATGCGCCTCCCTAGTTGTAAAACAAATTCTTTTTTTTTTCAATTCAATTTTTGACCAATAAAAAACACAACACAATGAAGTTCACGACATTTTGCCAGAAAAAATGCTGCTTTGAAAGACAGCTGCAGCAAAAAAATGTATACGGTAATATTTTTAGTATTTTAAATTGTGTTTTTTTTATATTTTTAAAATTTAAAAATAATCTAAAATGCGTTTTTAATTTAATTTCTCAAATTCTATGAATATAAACGAAAAACAGAAATATTCGTTTTTTATGATATGTTACTTGTGTTTGGGCCAAATTTTGGATATGGTGCAATAATAATATTATTGAAATTTAATATTATTGCAATTCATAACATAACACTGGGATTTGATATCGGCCCCGTATGAGAGTAAAAGGGAGTGACGGGCGCAAGCATGTGCCAGATAAAAATGTTACCAAGCATCTGTGGCATCCGAAAGATTTTACAGCAAGACGGTCAATTTCTTGGTCGTCTCTCTTTTTGCCCTACTTTCTCTATTTACATGATGATTTTTTTGTGAAGAATTTTATTTTTGATACCTTTTTCGTGATTTTTAGCACAATTTCTAAATGAATTACTTTGTATATTGCATCATCATTACCTTTAATTTTCGACGGTATCTTTATTTGTTTTTCATTTTTTGCCAATCAACCCATATGTTTTTGGTTTTGTTTAGCTTTCAAAATACTAAAAAATTCGATTTATTTCGCTTTTAGTTGTGTGTGTGTGTAAAATTTTGATTGGAAAACATGTCAAAACTTTTGGTTAAAATGCTTGTATCTATTAAACTCGCCAATTTCAGCAAATATATGAAAGATAGAAACAACTTTAGATGACAACAAAAGGTCACTGTTCATCTTATAAAGATGTTGTTGCAATTAATTTAACTTCAAATGGTCAACATAAAAATTTTAATTTAAATCAAAACATTTATTGTTTATCTGCTGAAATAAATGAATCACAAAATAATATTTCAACCAAAAATGTTTAATATTACGGTACATAAACTGATAGGCTGCAGTTTTTTGAAATAAAAAATTCCTAAAAATGTTTTTGTTTAATTTGTGTAGCTTTAAGACGTCAAAAAATTAAATTGAATGGTGATCATTTTTATGATCACATTAAATTCTATTTAAAAGAACTGCAGCTACTACGATAAAAGTCACACAGATTCAAAAGAAAAAAATAATTCCAAATTATTATGGCAAAAACCTAAAAATCTTTTAAATGATTCTTTGTCAGAATATTTGAATCAGTGCCGCAACTTGGGGGGGAGACATGGGAGACATGTCTCCCTATTAAGACCAAAAAATCGAAAGGGGGGAGTACGCACCTCTTTTTGAGAAAAAATACCGAAATTTTTGTGACAAAAAACGCAAAGGGGGGACCAAGACAAAAATTTCGATGTCTCCCTATTAAAGTTTTCCCAAGTTGCGGCACTGATTTGAATATTCTAACAAAGAATCATTTAAAAATTTGTATTATAATTATTATAATTAATTAGCATTTATAAAATCGACTTGAATTTCCAAGAATGCAGAGAAAAGAAGAATGAAGTATTCCAGAAGTTATGCAATTTCGAGCATCCCAACAATTATTGAATCCTAATAAATCATCAATAATGTCATCTGGGAAAAAGGTAAAGCATTTTATCACATTTAATTTTAAAAATATTACTGTATCTTTTTAATTGAGCTATTATTTCGTATTTTTTTACCGAAGTAAAACCATGGTAATGCAAATGATATGTCTTGTGCCGAAAAAAAGTGTTAGTGTTTTTTTACAATTGTAGTAGTAGACGATGCATGTCTACAACAAAAACTGAAAGAGGCAAAGTATAAAAAAGGAAAAAAGAGAAAAAGAATTAAGAGCCCTTTGGCAGTTTTAAAATCCATTTTTGTCTACTTATTTTTATTGATTCTGCTTAGTAAATAATTATTGTAGAAATATTTCATGTCCGGTCGACGACATACACATAATGGAAATTTAAATGATAAAATCCAATCAGATTCCCGTCAAAGTGAATCAGTTGTATCAGAAGCTGATATCCAAGATCATGACGATGATGTTCAAAAAAAGGATGAAGTTCCACATATTACTGAAAATGTAAGTGTTTTTTGTAGTTGTCGAATATGTTAAAATACTAATTAATTGTTATTTTAGAGTAATAGCATATCCGAAGAAGTATGGAATTTTGTATTCGAACAGCTAATATTTAGTAGATGCATTCTTTTATTCTTTCAATGGTTTATTAATTGGATTATGTGGGATTGGCCAACCGATGCTTTCAAAGGAATACAAGAACCTACAGGTTTTAATATTTATACTGTAGGATAAAATTAATAAATACTATGAATATTTTAGAACCTCTTGATGGATTAGTAAATTTTTTAATTGGTGGTCTTTCAAATTGGGATTCTCGACATTTTCTTCATATTGCTGAATTTGGTTATACATGGGAAAGTGAATTGGCATTCTTTCCACTTTTTCCAATGATTTTAAGAATCTTCGGTAATATCATTTATGCTTTCATTCCGTTCATTTCATTCCGATATTCAATGATTCTTGCTGGAGTTTTAATTAGTAATGCTTCCTTCGTTGCCGCCGGACTTGTTTTATTTTCTTTAATTCATAAAATCACTGGTAGCCTCAAAGAATCTTTGATAGCTGTTTATGTTTTTTGTTGGAATCCAGCCAGTGTTTTCTTTTCATCCTGTTATACCGAATCTCTTTATGCTTTGATTACTTTCTCTGGAATGTATATCCTTGAACAACAACCTTTCAATCGAATTAATCAAATTTTTACTGCTCTTATTTTTTCTCTTGCTTTTATGACTCGCTCAAATGGTTTCCTTAATATTGGTTATCTTGGTTTTGTACTTTTAATTGAAACAATTGTTCGAAGACATCGTGGACGAGTTACTCATATTGTCATTGACAGTAATCTTATCATAAGGGTAACAGATTATTATTTTACATTTTTTTAAATTTTATAAATTAATTTAGGCTGTAAAGAAAATTCCATTATTACTTGTTTACACTTTTATTATGATTCTGCCATTACGAATATTTAGTTATGCAATTGAAGAGAAATTTTGCCATAGTATTACAAATCCTTCAAATCCTTGGGTATCAGAATATGCTCAAAATGAATCTGTTGTCTTTCCAGGAATGACTGAAAATCTTACATGGTGTTCCAGCTCAAACTATGAATTTTACCGTCCAAATTTGATCTCACTTTTTATGCCACCTTATTACGGTGCAATTCAACAAAAATATTGGACTGTTGGCTTTATGCAATATTGGAGATTTCGAAAAATTCCACTTTTTATTCTTGCATCTCCAACATTGGGTTTTGTTTTTTATGGATCTTATATCCTTTTCATTGATATAATTTCTGATAAACGAATGTAAGAATTTTAAATATTAATTCCACTTTTAACATTTGCCTTCATTTTAGGATAAATCATGTTTTAACAGATCGCCGTCATCCAATACCGTATGCCATTCATTCATTATTTATTGCGTTTTGTGGAATTTTTATTTACAATGTTGAATCTTCAATTCGACTAATTTTTTCATCTTCTCCATTTATCTATCTTATCCTTGCTCGAATAATGTCTCGTCAAACTCCAAAAGTTAAAGTTCCTGAAGATCTCCTTGAACCATTTGCTCTTCCATTTTTGTTCAATTATGCTGTTGTAAAGCCATTTCGATTTTTAATGCTTTTTTATTTGTTAGGATATTTTACGTTTGGAACTTTATTACATGTAAATTGGTTGCCATTTGTTTAGCTTAAATTATTACTACTTTACCGACTATTACTTATCATTTGTTTTAAACCTTCATGACTCTAATTTCTAATAATCTTATAATATTTATTTCTAATGTTTCCGTTTTCATAAACCGGTTTAAATAAATTTTTGACTTGTTGATTTTTTTTAATATGGTTATAACACACAGTATACCGTACAACGTAAATTTCAAAGTACAGTAAGTCAAGTTTGTAGTATTTTGAAGTTTTTACAGTACAATTATACTGTAAAGGTACAGTAAAAAATTCTGGAGTACTATTTTGAATTTTATACTGTACCTTATAAACAATGTTTAAAAAAGTTTAAAAACTTTTTTTCGAAACAAAAAATTTATTTTTTCGATATCTAAATTTATTCGATATCTAAATTTAAATTGTAAATTTTAGTTATTTTCGAAAAAAAATTAAAATTAATAAAAACTATCTAACAGGTACAATACAAAAAGGGAAACAAAATCGTTTGGTAAAGTTAAGAGGGCATACAGTACCGTTAATAAGAGTTGTTTAATGTTGTAACCATTTAATTTGTCTTGTAGCGAAACATTATTTGTTTTTTTAGAACGTGAGAAAACATACAAACCAAAACCGAACATGTCGTCATTACACATATAAGAATTTTCACTTTTATTGACTTCAAGTTTATACATTTTCAAACTTTTCTTATGTCACGTAGACGTTAAATTAATGGTGTAATTTAAATTGAAAATACATTAAAAGCACTTAAATTCTGTTAATGAATAAAATTTGTCACTTTCTTTTAATTGTTTCTTTTATTATTTTCTGTATACATTTATCTTCAACAAGTTCTAGTTTAAATTTCAGTTTTATTTTTTGATCATTTATCATCCTAGTCCGCACAAAATTGTTTTTATTTTCCGGTGATTTTTATTGGCCGTGTTTATTTTTTTCACGTTTATTACTTAGAAAAATTTTTCAAAAGAAAATTATTACAGGTTATTAACACTTTAACGCTTTCAAAAATGTCTCTTTCCAATGATCCTGCATTTCAACATCTTCAACGCCTTTTTGATGGCGGAGTTCGGGATTTAAAGCTCTCTCAATTATTCAATGAAGATCCGGATCGATTTGAAAAATACAAGTATCTTTTTTTACTTTTATTTATATTTTTTTACTTATTGCTCTGTTTTAGGAAAGTTTTGAAAACTCCTGATGGAAAAATGCTTTTTGATTTTTCCAAGAATCTTATCAACAATGAAGTTTTTCAAGGGCTTATTCAATTGGCTAAATCTCGTCAAGTTGAAAAATATCGTGATGCCATGTTCAATGGAGAAAAGATTAATTTTACTGAAGATCGAGCTGTTCTTCATATTGCCCTTCGAAATCGAAGCAATCGTGCCATTCAAGTTGATGGGGAAGATATTGCTCCAAAAGTTTCAGCTGTTTTGGATCATATGAAAGATTTTTGTAATAAAGTTATTTCTGGACAATGGACTGGATATACTGGTCAAAAGATTACTGACGTCGTTAATATTGGAATCGGTGGTTCAGATTTGGTTGGGTTTTATAGTATCATAAATGGTTTTAATAATGATTTTTAGGGTCCTCTTATGGTTACTGAAGCTCTTCGACATTATCAAGTAGGACCAAATGTTCATTTTGTTTCAAATGTTGATGGAACTCATATTGCTGAAGTTTTGAAAAAAGTTAAACCAGAAACAACCCTTTTCATTATTGCATCCAAAACTTTTACCACTCAAGAAACAATTACAAATGCTGAATCTGCAAAAGAATGGTTTCTCGGAGTTGCAAAAGATCAAGCTTCAGTTGCTAAACATTTTGTTGCACTTTCAACAAATGGACCAAAAGTTCGAGAATTTGGAATTGATGAAGCAAATATGTTTGAATTTTGGGATTGGGTTGGAGGTTAGCTTTTTTGAACTTTTTTTTATCTGTTTTTACAATATATATTTTTAGGTCGTTATTCTTTATGGTCAGCTATTGGGCTTTCAATTGCCGTTTTTATTGGTTACGATAATTTTGAAAAGTTGCTTGAAGGTGCTCATTATATGGATAATCATTTCTGCAAAACTCCACTTGAAGAAAATGTATAAATTTTTTGTTATTCGGGTCAAAACTATTTCTGTTTTTATAGGTCCCAGTTTTAATGGCATTGATTGGTGTTTGGTACATTAATTTCTTTAAAACTGAAACTCATGCCCTTCTTCCCTATGATCAATATCTTCATCGTTTTGCAGCCTATTTTCAACAAGGTGATATGGAATCTAATGGAAAATATATTACTCGTGATGGATCTCGTGTTGATTATCCAACTGGTCCAATTGTTTGGGGTGAACCAGGTACAAATGGTCAACATGCCTTCTATCAACTTATTCATCAAGGAACTCGTCTTATTCCTGCTGATTTTATTGCACCCGTTCATACCTTAAATCCTATTCGAAATGGCCTTCATCATACAATTCTTTTGGCAAATTTCTTGGCACAAACTGAAGCTTTGATGACTGGGAAAACTTCTGAAGCAGCTGAAACTGAATTGAAGAAGTCTGAAATGTCTGATGACAAAATCAAGTTAATTCTTCCTCACAAAGTTTTTGAAGGAAATCGTCCAACCAATAGCATTATTCTACCAAAAGTTACTCCCTTCACTCTTGGAGCATTGATTGCTGCATATGAACATAAAATTTTTGTTCAAGGAATTATCTGGAATATCAATTCTTTTGATCAATGGGGGTAAGTATTGTAAATTGCCCGATTACGGCACGCACTCTCTAATTCATGTTTTTAGTGTTGAACTTGGTAAACAACTTGCAAAAGTTATTCAAGGTGAACTCTCTGATAAAACTCAAATTACCGCCCATGATTCCAGCACAAATGGTCTCATCAATTTTATTAAAGAACATGCATAAATTTTCTTTATGATGTATACTGTAGTAGCATAACTGAACGCTTTTACATTTTTTGCACCTTTAGATAATTTTTTAGCCCTAACCGGTTACTGTAGTAGTATTATATAGTTATTATTTATTATTTAAAAGCTTTTATTTAAAAATAAATACTGTAGCATTTATGTTAATGTTATATATTGGCAACAATGCGTTTTGTACGCTTTTTATATTTTAAACCATAAACTGAAATTTCAAAAATGTAATATTAAAAACCTTGTAAATTTTAGCATGATTTCTTTCTTCTTTTTAGGTGAAATGTCTGCTACTAATTACAAGGTTTTTAAAGTTTATCGTGTGATTTTAATTTAACCGACGTGCCTTGAATTATAATACAATATATTTTTAGAATAATGGCAGGGTTTGCATTGAAGCGGTTAATGACTGAATTTAAACGTAAGATTTTTTACGTTCAAATAATGTTGTAGAAAATATTAAATGCCATTTTTAGAACTAATGGCAAATCATCCTGAAGGCATTATTGCAGGTCCAGCAGATGAAGATAACTTTTTTGAATGGGATTGTTTAATAGTTGGCCCTGAAGGAACATGCTTTGAATATGGAGTTTTTCCAGCAAAAATAACTTTTTCAGAGGTTTGTTTAGGATTTCTTAAATTCTTTTTTACAATATCATTCCAGGATTATCCGTTGAGTCCACCTAAAATGAGATTCACTTGTGATTTATTTCGTAAGTTTGTTTATTAAAAACAAAAATAATTAACGACTGATAAATCTTTAGATCCTAATATTTATCCAGATGGTCGTGTTTGTATATCAATCCTTCATTCACCTGGTGATGATCCAACTGGATATGAAAGTAGCAATGAAAGATGGTCCCCGGTAATAATTAATAATTTTACAGTAGCATTGTTTTTAATTGCATGATTTAGGTTCAATCTGTTGAAAAAATTCTATTATCTGTTGTTAGTATGATTGCTTCACCGAATGATGAAAGTGCTGCAAATGTAAATGCTGCAAAAATGTGGCGAGAAGATAGACAACAGTTTGAACATATCGCTCATAATCTTGTCCGTAAAACTCTTGGATTTGGAGTGGCACCACGATCCAAAAATTAACTATTGTTTTGTTTACGAAGCATACTCGAAAAATCTTTCACTTGTATAAATTTGAAATGTAAAAAGAAAATAAAATTTATGTGTTGAATCTATGTCAAGGAATATCTGATTTACTTTGAATGATCTTGGAATAATGGCTAGATTTTAGTTCATTTTTCTCTCGAGAAATTTTAAAGCAGCATTTTTAAAAGGGAGGGAAAGCTTATAACCCAGAAGTTTTATCGTAAATGCTGACAAAATTCAAAAAATCTATCACACGGAAAATGGAGTTTCAAATATTTTGATTTTAAAGTCCTTTTCTTTTGCTAGACTAAGATATTAAACTTAAAAAAATTTGTTTATTAAAATATATGGTTTTTGACAGAACTTTAGCTCCCCATCGGATAACTAATCAGAATATTAGATCACGTATGAATCAAAAAAAGAGAAAGAGGAAATTTTTCTTTTCCAACCGCCAAACCGTTTTTGGCCGCCCGGCTGTCTCAGTTGTGAGTGTGTGCGGCCGCGGTCCAAAATAGTAAGAAAAGGTTCGAGCCCGCTGGCGACAAAATATTGTCTTGTGCTTAACTTTTAATAAAAAAAACCAAATTATAAGGTAAAAACATTGTTAATTATCAATGAAGTCAAAGAAACTTTTTATTTTTTTAATTAAAAATACGAGAGTTTGAAAAATAATGAATTTTTCATTGTATTTTATTTGCATTTTTTCATTAATTCATTATAAGGTATTACTCATCCAACTTATTATATTTGTAACTAACAACAAAACCTTTGCAAATGCAATGACAAGATTAACTGATCCATCAAGAACAGCATCAATGATTCCATTTTTAACAAAGTAAGTCTCTCTTTCTCTTACAAACTTTTAAGCTTATCAATAAAGTTTAATTAACATTAATAAGTATATTTTTCAGGAGATTTGATGAGATAAAAAAATACTGGATATTGCTCGACAGAAAGTGAATCTTGCAAATGGCGTTTTAACTGAAGGAACATACTTATGATCCGATTGAATGGAATGTAAGTTTAATATTTATCTTGTACAATAATAAATCATGTTTATAGAGATTAAGTTTAGAGAAGATGCATCAATATCTTGAGCTTTTTGCAGATCAAGCAAATTTAGCAAAGAAAGAATCTCCATTTAACTTATCGAAGCTTTGTTCCCTTCAATCTCGTCTTACTTTTGCTGAAACTCCAAATCAAAGATTGTTAAATGCTTTTGCGGGATTGGATTCAAAGATTACTGAAGCATTTGAAGCTTTAATTGAACAAGAAAAATCAAGAACTGAAGCAGCAGCAAAAGAACTTGAACGATTTCGACGAGATTTATCAACGATGGATAAAGAGCTATCTGTGCAGCTGGATGAACGAAATCGACTTGAAAATGCTTTAGCACAAGCTCAACAACAAGCAAGAAATAGAGAATATGCAGAGCAAAATGTTGAAAGACTTAAAACTGATTTGGAGAATGCTTTAAAGCGTGAAAGAGAAGCAAAGAATACTGTAATCGAGAAAGAACAAGAAATTTTAAATCTTAAAAGAAGTTTGGATTCTGAAAGAAACTTGAATCGTGATCGAAATAATTTTATGCAGAAAGATACAGCTGATAAATAAAGAATGAGAGATTCAGAAGCTGAAATTAGGAAACTGCAAGAACGAATTCACCATTACAAAGATGAAATTGAACAGCTGCTGATACTGAAAGATGATGAACTTGTAAGTCTTTTTATTCATATGTGAGAGTTGATTTTTAGTTTATCAAGCAGAATGGGATACCATTGTAGTACTTTTTTGTAGAGTGGGGGATACTGTAAGACCTTAGCGAAAGTAGTTTGTTAGGAATCAGTATCGCTAAAGTCTGAATACAGTATCCCCGTAGTTACACTTCGAGATGTTCCATTTATGAATTAATTTTTGTGTTTTTTAGTAAAAACTTTTGCTGGATATAAACCATCTCCTTCATCTCGGAACCAGTTAAGTGAAGATGAATCATATTTCTCTGAAACAACAACAACTTCTTATATGATGGAACAAAATGAAGCTTATTCAAGGCAACCAGTCGACAGCAGCAGCAGCAGCAATCTCAGCAACGATGTCCTGAAAGTCTTCCTCCAACTTCTCAATCTCGGTTCAAGGACAGTTAAGATTGTCTCCACGGATATTGTTTTAGTTTTTCAATGAATAAAGATCTCTTTTTTAATTTTGTTTTTTATTACATTAGTAAACCATTTCTTGGATAAACGCGTTTTATTACTTGTAGCTTTCTTCTCTTTTTTAAATTTTCCTTTAATTAACAACCAAAATAGCCTATGTTACATTTAGTTACTAATTTTTTATTTTTTTTTGTTATGTATTTATCGTTAAATTCAAATGCATACAAGTTTTGATAAGAAAAACTCTTTTTTTTTGTTCACGCGCGACTCGAACTTGCAAGCGGCGGGCTCAAAAAACGGCCGCCGCACACCACTTAGACACTCAGGCAGCCAAAAACAGGTTGGAGGTTGAAAAAAGAAAATTTCCTCTTGATTCACACGTGAGATATATCCATTTATTCTGATTTTTATATGGATATTGCTGAAATCGAAAAACCAAACATTTTTTTTCAAATTTTTGTGAAAATGTTTTTTTGAGAGAACCGCTTTATTGATCTCGACACGAATTTTCTTTTATTTCCTACTGTCACTCGTTCATTCGACGTTGAACAAAAAATTTTGTCTCTTCCTTTTTTTATGTTTTTTTAGTGCTATTACGGCTTTTTGACTCATGTTTTATACTTATTTATACCATTTTTTAACAAATATTACTTCTCATTTGCTTAGTCCTTCTCCCATATCCGTTTTTCGCGTTAAATATTGTTTTTTCGTTGGGTTTTTTAACGAATTGAAAGTTAAGATTTTGCATTTTTCAGGTAACCATGCCTTCCAACAAGCCTGAACGTAAATCTAAGAGTGCTCTTAACAAAGTTGTTACTCGTGAATATACCATCAATCTTCACAAACGTATCCATGGAATGTAAGTTAACATTTATATTTGCTAAAATGATTGTGTTATACGTCATTTTTTTCGCTGAGCTTGTATATTCATTATTGTATATTATCATAGCAATAAAGTTATTTTCTTTTTAGTGGCTTCAAGAAACGCGCTCCTCGTGCTATTGATGAAATTAGAAAATTCGCTGAACAACAAATGGGAACCGTTGATGTTCGAGTTGATACTCGTTTGAACAAATTTGTTTGGTCCAAGGGAGTCCGGTAAGCATTCTTTTACTTATTTGATTTTTATATAACTTAATTCCATTTTAGTAATGTTCCTTTCCGTGTACGTGTTCGTCTTTCCCGTCGCCGTAATGATGATGAAGATTCTCCACACAAGCTCTACACCCTTGTTACTTGGGTCCCAACTACAAGCTTCAAAACTTTAACAACTGTTAATGTTGATTCTGAAGAATAATTTACGTTTTTGTGGTTCAAGAATTTTGTTTTGTTATCATAAATTTGTTTTATTTATATAGTACGATATTGAACAAAAAATACAACAAATGTTTGGGGGGATAAACATATAGTTTCAAAATCTTTACAAATATTTTGGTTAATTCATTAGTCGGTAATCGTCAGAATATATTTTCATCTCTCCATTTTCGTAATTGCATGTAAGGGATTGAGAATAAGTATGAACCTTTTCTCCAAATGTTACAGAACCATTGGCACAAATAATAATAATTGATTTATCTGGAGTTATTGAATGATGATTATGAGTCAGGGAACGCAAGGAATGGGCACTATCTGGAAGGGTTACCTAAATAGAGAAGGTTCAAAATGTAAAATTGAAAAATATGTTAGAATCCGTTAAGAAATTTTTAAAAAATTCAAGAGGCTTGGAAATATTAAAGATTTTTTGAAATTGAAAATTAAAGGATTTGGCCATCACATAAACATTATTACCCAAAAACATTTTGCTGAATATGGTGATTTATACATTTTTCCATCAAATATAACATGCCCGTCATTGTGGTAGAATTTATCAATCGTTGAACGATGAGTGTCAATTGCTGTTTGGTAGCGATTATAAAAATCTTTTACTGAATTAAGTATTTCACGTTCACGTTGTTTATCTTGGGCCATTCAAAATTTAAATGTAATATTAATTACGATACTTAGTTAAATACAGCTATTTAATAATTTCAATACAAACACAGTGCTCCTCCTCTATTTTTTGTTTGTTTAAATTTGCTTAAAACAACAGGGACAATCGTGTTAAGAATTTTGTGCGTGCACATTCGACAATTTTACTTTGTGATCAATGCTTTACTTTTGTCGTGTGTTTTTTAAACATTTTGGCTGTAATTTTTTATTTAATCACGTTTTTATCATTCTGCTTAATGCCGTTCGCGACTTTTCACGCTTGTAAACGAATTTTCAGATTAAATTTTTTATCACTTTTCAGGATGTCACTTTCTAAGAGTCTCGTCTTTCCTCGCTTGAAGATTGCTC
Source organism: Panagrolaimus sp. LJ2414 (assembly GCA_024447195.1). Taxonomy (NCBI): domain Eukaryota; kingdom Metazoa; phylum Nematoda; class Chromadorea; order Rhabditida; family Panagrolaimidae; genus Panagrolaimus; species Panagrolaimus sp. LJ2414. The sequence goes on from JAMRXY010000005.1 coordinate 2,425,103, forward strand.
CAATTGTTTTCCGTGCTATCCAAACTTCTTCAGCACTTCAAAGTGGTCATCATATTGAATATTGGTGGGGTCATGAAAAGGGTAAGCAAAATATTTAAACAACTATAAATGCTAATACCATTAAACCTCTCAAATTTTAAAAATACTATCCATTTGAAAAACTGATTCAAAGCTATGATAAGTTAATTAATAAATGAATTTTTAGCTGCTGGTCGTGAAGTAGTTGGTCACGGTGTTTCTGGTGAACCTGTAAGCAATTTTTTTACCTTTTAGTAATTTATTAATGCTTACTTTTGTAGGTTTATCAAGATCGTCTTGATTACTGGTATCCTGCTATTCGATTCCGAGTTGATGATCAAACCTCAAAAGCTTTGCGTGAAAAAGAAAAAGGAGATTGGAAGAATTTAAGCGCTGATGAAAAGAAACTACTTTATCGCTACAGCTACCGTCAAACTCTTGCTGAATTTGAAGCTCCAACTGGATATTGGAAGGTCATTACCTCCATTGTATTCTTCGTCATCTCGTGTGCAACATTTTATGCCATTTTCCTCAATCGCTTTGTTTATCCAGCCATCCCACCTACTTTTGATAATGAGTACAAAGAAGCTGCGATTGAACGTCAACTTGTTCTTGAAAAGGGTCAATTCTTGGGTCCTGCTAAATACTATGATTACGAAAAAAATCAATGGAAAAAGTAATATGTTTCTTAATAGGGTTTGCATGCTAATATGTTAGTTATGTATTCTGTGAAAAAATTTAGTAAATGACTTTTCTATTCTTCATATGTTTTATATAATTTGCAAATATGTTACACATGTGAATAAGCTTATCATATTGTGTGTTTCCTTGTCTACTGTATTTTTAATTTTTAGGAAATTTATCTTTCATCTATTTGAGTGAAACTTGTTAGACTTTATCTTGTTGATTGTATTTTCATCTATTGTCTTTTCGAAAATACTTTCAGAAGTTTTAATTTTGATATAAGAATTATTTTATGTTGAAGTGATAAATTACAGATGAAAAAATCAAATACCATGTGAATAGGATATTGCGTTGGATTTAAAAATGCATATAAAATTAATAGACATTTTCTTCAACGTTTAAGAAATTTATGAGATTTTGTGAAGTTTAAAAAAATGACGGAGATATACATATATCAGAAACACACGTTTGACGTGTTTGAATTTTATGACATTTCTTACAAATTTCACCTGTATCAAATGTGGGGATTTTTTCTCTTTCAAAGATAGAAAGTGCAGCTGTTTTTGGTGTATATCCCTTTTTTACCCCATATATTTTGTTCATGTGAAGCCGAAAAGTCCCAAGAGATAAAGATTAATACGGTTTTTACGTTTTAGCCTTTTTGAGCAAAAAAAAACTTTTAATGCCCTTTCTTGGAGATATTTCCAAGAAATTACTTTAAGCAATTATTACTTTTGTTTCGTCGTTTCAAAAAATTCCAAAAAAAAAAGAAATAACCATTACATACAACAACAACGTAAGCTTTTTTCTTTCGTTTGTATCCTATCCCATTCCATCACCGAAGCTAATTTAGGTTAAATGACCTTTTTTTCTTGATGAGAAAGAGAAAAAAAGTTTTATTAGTTTTGAAATTACTTACTTTTACTTTTTAGGCATACACCCGTCAAGGTAAAGAAAGAAAGTCTTGACAGGTGATTTTATTTTTTCTTTCACCTTCATTTTGGGCGGTACCAATCTTATATGCTTATTCTTGGTATTTAAAAACCCTGCCCTGATTTTATATTCCACCAATATTAAAACATCTGCAGAGCTTACCTTCTTGAAAGTGGTTTTTTATTTCATCCAAATTTTTAGTATTCATTTATTCGGTTACTTTTGTCGACGACGGTTGCCTTTCCTTTTCAAGCTTTTACTTCTGTCTGTTTCTGTTTCACAGCAATAAAAAAATAGGAAAAATGGTATTTTTTCGAGCAACTTTGTTTATTGCTTTAATGCTTTTTGCCCAAAATACTTCGGCATTAATTACCTTTGCGGATTTATGCTTTCATTCCCGAATTGATCATATTTTGTGCCAAAAATCAATTGCTTCACCCCGATATTTAAATCATTTTCAACCAACCCAAGATTTCTTTGCTGGTTTAGATCCTTTGCTTGCAAATAAGCTTGCAACTGGTGGTGATGATCTTTCACCACATTCTCAAAGTAAGCTTACAATAGTAATAAGTACAGTAATCCATTAAACGAATAATAATTTTAGGCAAACGCGGATATGATTTTATTCGATTTGGACGTTCCCCATCACAAGCTAAAAGGCAAAAGGCCGCAAGCACATATGATTACATTCGATTTGGTAGACGATAAAAGAAATCCAATAAAACCAAAAATGAACCCTAAAAAAGTTTTTCCTGAATTTTCTCTTTTGTCATACTGTAATGATATTTTTTTGTCTGGTTGAATATTTAATAATTCTTTCTTGAAATATATTTTTGGTTTCTCTAAATTTTTCAAAAAAACTTAAAATGTTTTGTTAAAGTTTGTGTGTGTAAAAAATTAATAATAAAGAATTGGGTCAATTGTTAAACATCATTTTTTTAGAAACAAATTTATTTAAAAAAATTTGCACAAAATTTTAAAAATTCAAGTTTTTACGTTTTGAAAAAAGCTTTAAAAAACCATTTGGGTTTTTACGTGTCATTACAGTATACCAAAACATAATAAAAAAGTGTTGATACAAAAAAGGGCTTTTTTGACATAAATTTTTTAAATGTCATTTTAAAATTTTTTATTACTAATGGTTTTTTGAGAGATTATTCATACGAAACTTTAATACGACAACTTACTGTAATAAATATTTAAATCGTCAAATTTTAAATTATTTGCACCAAAACTATTAAGAAAAAAATAGTGTTTTTCATTAATCAAAAAATTTATGCATTCCTAATTCATGTTTAAAATTTCTGGAAGAACAAAAGCTTTGCCTTTTTATTTACGTTTGAAGGATTTTTCTCAAAATTTTTTCTTGGCTCATTTAACAGAATGCCTTAAAATAGTTTTACATTTGTGGACGTTAAAGAATCTTTAAATTCTGTGTGCTTTAATATTGCAGATTCAGAGGTCTTCAATTTTATGACATTCAAAAATTTATCTTTTTTGAGTCATCGAATTGATTTCAGTTTTGAAGTTGTTTCAAAACATAAAAGAGTAAATGCCGTTATTTTGGAATGAAGAAGGAATAAAACCTTTGAACGTAACAGTCTTCAAATGAAACGTTTTTATGATAAAAATCATTTTAAACGTTTTCCTTTTCTTAATGTATTTATAATTACAGTAGTTTTTTATTAACTATGAAAATGAATAATGTAATGATTTTTTATTTACGGTACTGTACAAAAGTTTAAAACGGTAAACGGTATTGAAAGAAGCTCGGTAATACTGTATTAAAGGTAACGGCATTTATTGTTTTATATTATAGTTATTATTAAAAATGTTCAATTATTGGCAAAAATTAATTGAACTTTTTGGCTTAAAAATTTTAGGGATATTAATTAGCTGTGTTAGAAGATTCCTTTTTTGTCACAAAAACGCAAGGTTTTTGTTTTGATAATGAAAAACGGTTCTAAAATTTTAGCAAATATTAAATAAAAATAATCAACACATAATACCCTTTACCATCGATATTTTACCGAAAAAACAAAGGTTTTTCATTTACTGTATCTGTAATACCGTATATCCATGAATTGAACGCTTAACTCGTTAAAAATTTAAATTTCCAATAAAGTTGACAAATTTTTGCATCAAAGTTGTTGCAAAAATGTTATTTTTTATGTAACATTTAAAGTAAAAATGACGTAAAAGTCATGTCATAGTTATTTGTTACTTCTCTCTCTCTTTATTTATTTCATTGCCTTCTTTTAATAAATGTGAAATGAAAGATTCAAAGGTGTCAAAAAGTAAATATTATTTTTTTCATTTCTCTTTTACTCATTTAAAATTACTTTTCTTCACCCACCTTTCTTAATCCAATTCAAAAAAAATAAGGTAAACATTTTTCAAATTAAATAAAGATAAAACTATAAAAATAGCATAAAATCATAAAAAAGAATATTTTAGGAATCATCAAAACAAGAAGAGAGCAAGACGGAGGAGGACGATTGATTGAATTACTTATCGTCTTTGCCAGAATGTTGACAACCGCAATTCTTTTCTTTGGTGCAGGTACAACCGGCTCCACATTTGCATTTAGAGCTATCTTTGCCGTCCATGTTTAAAATTCAACAGTTGAAAGTTTGTTGCTTGTTTGATAGAGAAGGATTTGAAGTTGCTTATATACGCTTAAACTTTTAAGGTTAAAAAAACCATTGGATTCTTTTTTGTCGTCGGTTTTTTGAAGTTCCCGAAAAAACGGGTGTTTTAAATGATTTAAAAAGATTTCAACCTTTTAAAACATTTTAAACTTTGTTTGAAATTTCTTTGGTCATTAATTTATGTCATGTTCATAATTCATATTTATAGAAAAATGAAGGTGACATAAATGGTTATTAAAAGATATGCTGCTGTTTCTGCTGATGCAGCAGCAGAGTTGACAAATGTCAACTTTCTTTTCCCTTCTCTTCTTCTAAAAAAAGATGGTTGCCAAAGGCGACGAAAAGTTGAGAAAATATAAAATAATAATAAAAAACCTGTCTTTTTCTCCTTTTTATTTTCTTTATTTTTTTAACCTCTTTTTAAAATACCTGCGCAAAAGAAAAATGACTGACAAAAACTTGAAAAATACGAAAAAAGAAAGCGAGAAAGGTGATTTCTGATAAACAGTGTTCACTCACTCAGCAGTTGGATGGTTGGTTTCTGCTGCTTAAGTCAAAGCTTTAAGTATCTCTCTCACTTTTTTCAATGCTTTTGGCATTTATATTTTTAGCGTGTTGTTTTTTTAAGTGAAAAAAACGTCAAAAAAGTTTGAAAAAAGAACTCTTCTGTCAATTGCTTGATCCTTCTTCCATTTTGTCTTCCATTCAATTCAAAAACCTGCAAAAACGTAATTTCTTTCACAAAAAAAAGTGAACTGTTTGTTTTAGAAAAAAATCATTGTTCTCACTTTTTTCAAACTATTTTTTACAAAAGTATTTTTTTCGAAATTTTGTTTTTTTTTCAAAAATTTTGCAGGCCCAAAAAAGAAGAAGAGTAAGTTGAATCATCCCGTGATTTCCGGTATCACAAAAAAATCGAGGAATTAAAAATGTAAAAAAATAAGGAACCAAAAAACCAAAATTGAATTGTTTTTCGTTTTTTTTCTGTCATTGATCGTTGTCGTGCATCTCATTACAAAAGGTACAGAAGGCATTGGGGAAAAAAAGAATTGTAAAAAATGTAATTTTTCTTTTTCTTTTCCTCCCCTTTGATTTTTTTATTTTTCCTGTCATTTTTCTTCTTTTTTTTCGAATGTTGGGAAAACAAATATATAAATGACATAAAAGAAGAAACGTAAAATCAAAACCATTTCGAAGAAGACGACGAAAAAGAAACTCATAAAACATCGGCCCTCGTGTTTTTGTTTTTCTTACGTTTCTTTTTTTCAAATCGGTCATTTTCTTTGCTTGTTTGATTGCGATAACATTCATGAAAACGACGACGACGAAGTCAAAGATGAAAGTGAGAAGCTTTTTAAAAATAAATATCAACATTCTTGTATCAATGAATTGAGGCGCCATCATCAAATAACACTTTTATTATTTTCATATTTTTCATTCTTTGAATCCTTTCTTCTTTTCCCTATCGCAATAGCCCCATCGGCGTCGTCGTTAAAAAATTCATTTGCATTTTTTTCTATTGTCACATTTTGTGACAGTGACAAATCTATCTCAATGTAATATTACGTTCTTTTTTGTCATGATTTTTGAAGAGTCATCATCAAAAAATTCTATGCATGCTTTAATACCTCCGTTTTTTGTCGCTGCATAAATTTCGCTTATAAAATTTTTGTATAAAAATCGTTTTTAACATTTAATCATTTTTCGTACAGCTTCTTTTCTCTCTTCGAAGTTCAAACTCACCAAACAATTATGACAGTATCCCCAACGGCGGACGTTGAATCACAGAGATCAATCCTTTGTGGATGTTGCAGATTTGGAAGCAAAAAACGAAAATCCCATGAATTTGTAAGTTTATTTAATTTTTTAAGTCTACTGTAGCTTCTTTGTCAAATTAAATGTTAGTTTTTTGCGTAATACCTTATTTCTTAGAGAACAAAATAAATTGTTGAAAAAACTTTTATAGGTTACTGTAGTTTTTGGCACGCTTTTTAAAAAGTAACAGTAACTTTATTTATAAACAGCGTAGAGTTGTATCTAAAAAATTATATCACTACAACAATTTTTGTTTGCTTTTGAAGATCTACAGTAACCTTTTTAATTTTTTTCAAAAATGTTTACAGTTTTTGTCACCTTTGAAACGTACATTTTAAAAAACACCGAACTTTCTATCTTTTGAACAAAAAGAACCTAAAAGTTATCCTATTTTTATAAAAAATTCATCAACAAAAAACCTAGCAGGTGATTTTTTTGTTGCTTCTTTGTGTTTTTTTTCTCGGTTTCAAACAAAACAACATTTCTAAAAAACAGGAAAAATGAAAATTGTTTTTATTTTGTTTGTCAGAAATAAATTTGATGTTAAAAGTTATCAGATTAAAAATCATTGATTATCAGACATTTTTAAGGGATTAAATTTTAAAAATTTTAGATTGAAGCAAGACTTTTTGAGCCGAGTACTTCTACAGTACCCTTAAGATTAAATGAATCTATTCCACAAATTGTAATTTCAACTCCTTCCTCTTCGAATGGCGCAAAATATCATTTTACCAATAATGGTCTTGACACAAGCCGAAGTGAAATTTATACAACTGCCCGAACATCTCGCATGGATGACACTAATCAATATACATCAATGACAGAATTGGTTCGAAATATTCGAGAAGAAGCTGGATTTCAAGATACTCCAAGACTTACTTCAACAAATCAAGGAGGAACAACTGTAAGTGAATTAAGAATTGGTAAGGTTTTTTTTAATATTAATTTAAAAAAATAATGTTTTGATATTTTTAGAAGGTCTTCCAGAATTAGCATCAAATAATCGTGAACCGTCTTTGCCATCAGCGTCAAGAGAATTCTATTTTCCTGATTCTTCAGCAGCAGCAACAACATCAGAAACTCAAATAAATACAAGCATCGTTGCAATAAATGCTCCATCAACAACAATTTCACAACAAAAATACCGACCAAGTATAAATCGAAAGATCAATGATTTAACTGTTGATATTTATAACACTTTTTGGCGATTCTATGGATTTATTATAACTACCATTGCATTGATATTAGAACGAGTTTTGCCGCTTTAAATAAATATAAATTTAAATTGTAAAACATTAAATAAAATTTGCTTTATTTTTGTTAAACACAAGCATAAAAACTGTGAAAGATCTTATAAACCCCGGAGGGCATGAACATATACGTCGATTTTTAGAGGGATATGTGTGTCACCGATGGCATGAAATATCCGATTAAAGCAGTGACACATTCTTGATCAATAATTCTTTCATCTTTTTTCCAATAAACATTTGTTTTTTGTTGAAACAAAAATGATCCTTTGATTTTTGGCAGCAGCAACAAAAAAAACAACAAATTTTTGCTCTTTTTTTGTACGGCATTATTTTTTTTGAAAGTTGTTCTTTTTTTGGCATTTGATCTCTTTTGTTTACTTTATTTTTTATTGACCTGCAATAATAAAATTATCCCCTTTGAGCTTGTCTGATGAAGGATACATTTCCCAAATCAAGCAGCAGCTCAATTCTTTAAAAAACCAAAAAATAATAATTCAAATCATTTTTTTTCTTCATTTGAGCATTGCAGTTCGCTTCTCGGTATTTTCTCTGGTAATAACTAAAAATATAATTCCACTTTATTTTTTGTTACATCTTTAACATTTACGAAAAAATGAATTCTTCAAGAGTATGTTTATCACTTTTAATTAATTATAATATAAATATAATAAATTTTTGGATTTAGATTTCATCAACATCGACTACAGCAGAAAATAATGGAATGATTCATGGAATGCCAGTTGAAAGATGGAGGGCTCTCTCAGATGAAGAACGAGCAGAATATCAACGGGAACGTCGTCGTGAAGCTGCTTTCAAGACAGCAATGTGCAAATTATTCAAAGAAACTGGTGATTGCTCATATGGAGCTTCATGTCGATTTGCCCATCATACAAATGAATTACGTCCACCGCCAACTGTAAGTTTCATTCCTTTTTATCTCATATTTATATATTTACGGTTATATATAAATTTAGCTTCATCCAAAGCATAAAACAGTATTATGCCGAAATTTTTCAATTAATGGTACATGCCGATATGGTGCTCGTTGTCAATTCATTCATCGTCCAAATGATCATGGCTCTCCATCTTCATCTCGTCAACAATTCTCTGCATCAATTCCTCCATCAATGCATCATTCACAACTTTTTGTTCCTCAACCTCATTTTCATAGATCATTGGCTGCTTCTACCATCAATGCCAATAATAACAGTCGAACTGATAATCTTGACATCTTTAACTTTGGAGATTTGGATGATATCTTGAATAATATTATTGGAAATGGCGTCAATGTCGCAAATCCTCCTCCTCGTCGTGATAGTGATGAACGATCTTAACTTTTAATTTTTTTTATAATCTTTTTGTTTTTGAAATTTGTAGCATTATTGTTTTTTTTTGTATCTATCTTTTTTTGATTTTTCTATCGTTATCATTTATACATATCCCAATAAATATATTTATCCAATTTTTTCTTTTTTTCAAGTGAGGACATCAGTGTTTGGAATTCTTCAAATTACGCTTAGTTTTTATAGTTTTTTTAAAATTACGGTGGTAAATATAGGTAATTGTGAAGTTTAGTTAGAATTCCTAGCGGTTTTACTGGTTCAGAGTCTCATGAAAAAATAATAATTACCGTAAACTTCGAGGTTTTTTCAAAACAGTTTTTCATGTGATGCATGTAAAAAGCGATTTTGAGTCAATCGAAATACATTTCAATGCCGAAGTTTTTTTATACGATTGTAATTTGCAGTTTTTTAGATTTCAATTTTATGATAAATGTCGAAATTGTGTACCACTTCCATATATTTCTTAGAATAAGAAAAAAGCCCATTTATAAATAAAAATAAATAGTCATAATTTGAGAACTCAAAAAAAATCTTAAATTTTATTATTTCTATCAAGTCATTAATCATCGAAAAAAGTTCAGCTCTTCAATCTGGCTGAAATTAAGTGAAAATAATTTTTAGCGCCATTAATGTTTTTTAAAAATTTGTATGTTTTTCACTCATTTTTAAATTTGATAGAGTTAAAAGTTACACTCTGTATTCTGTACATCCAACTTAAAAAAATGAAAGCGGTGTCAAAAAATAGGATTTGAATTAATACAGTACATATTTTAATGATTTAAGCGAATAATATTTGTCTTGTAAAAATTTTAGAAAACTTACAAAAATCATTTTATTTTGCCAATGGGGCGGAAACACTCCATCCAAAGCCGGGAAAAAAGCATGAAAGAAACCCCCTGCAATTTTTTCCCTTTTCTTCGATTTCTTTTGTTGTTGTTTCTTTCTTCAGACACAAAATAATGATCTTCTTTGAAGGAAAGGAGAAATCGACAAGATAATTGCACCTTTTTGGAAATTCAAAATGGGCTTTCAACCCCTTCCTTTTTTCGGACCCTTTTCCTTTTTGCCCTCCATCATTCTTGAAGCAAATTTGGGAAGAAAAAGTGCCAAAGTTTTTTTCTAATAAAAAAATATGGGAAAATATGGAGTAAGTTTTATATTTGCATACCTTTGATGATGGAGATACTGAAGATAATTTCAGAGAGAAGTAATATCAATTCATGTTGGACAAGCTGGAGTCCAAATTGGGAATGCTTGTTGGGAGTTATATTGCCTTGAACATGGAATTATGCCCGATGGGGAACTTGTTGATGATGGAGATACTGAAGATGATTCATTCAATACATTTTTTGCTGAAACACAAATGGGAAAACATGTTCCTCGAGCAATTTTTATTGATCTTGAGGTTTGAAGCTCAGATATACAGTATGCCTAAAAAATAATATCTCACTCCTAATTTTTAGCCTACTGTAATTGATGAAGTTCGAACAGGAACTTATCGGCACCTTTTTCATCCCGAACAATTAATTACTGGAAAAGAGGATGCTGCAAATAATTATGCCCGAGGGCATTACACAATCGGAAAAGAAATTATTGATGTTTGTATGGATCGTGTTAGACGTATGCAAATTTTTTAAAAATATGTCTCAAAGAATTACAAATTTTAAAATGATTGTTTTACACCTAAAAAATTTAAATAAAACAGATAAATTTTTTAGGAATGTGTGAAATTTGTACTGGTTTACAGGGATTTCTCATTTTTCATTCATTTGGAGGCGGAACTGGCTCTGGTTTTTCTGCTTTGTTGATGGAACGTCTTTCAATGGATTACGGTAAAAAGTCAAAACTTGAATTTAGCATTTATCCTGGTAAACTTTTACACATTATTCGAAAACTACCGTACACAACAAAATTCGTTTAGCTCCTCGAATCAGTACTGCCGTTGTTGAACCGTACAATTCAATTTTGACAACCCATACAACTTTGGAACATTCGGATTGCAGTTTTATGGTTGATAATGAAGCGATTTACGAGATTTGTAGAAAAAATTTAAGCATTACAAGGTTTGAAAATTAAATACAATATGACTACTACAATACCTTATTTTGAATTTTTTTAGACCAACTTATACAAATTTGAATCGATTAATTGCTCAAATTGTTTCATCGATTACTGCTTCGCTACGATTTGATGGAGCTTTAAATGTTGATCTTACTGAATTCCAAACAAATTTGGTCCCTTATCCACGAATTCACTTTCCTTTAGCAACTTATGCCCCAATTGTTTCAAAGTAATTTTTTTAATTACAGTTTATGGCTACAGTATACCTGTCTAAAAATTACAGTGACCGAGCATTTCATGAACAATTAAGTGTTGCTGAAATTGCCAATCAATGCTTTGAACCTGGGAATCAACTTGTAATGTGTGATCCAAGAGCCGGAAAATATATGGCTTGCTGTATGCTCTTCCGAGGGGATGTCGTTCCAAAAGATGTAAATTCTGCGATTGCAGCAATCAAAACTCGACGATCCGTACAATTTGTTGATTGGTGTCCGACGGGTTTCAAGGTTGGAATCAATTATCAACCGCCTACCGTAGTTCCTGGAGGGGATTTGGCAAAACTTCAACGAGCTGTTTGTATGCTTTCAAATACAACCGCAATCGCAGAAGCTTGGGCTCGCTTGGATTACAAATTTGATTTACTTTATTCAAAGCGAGCCTTTGTTCATTGGTATGTCGGAGAAGGAATGGAAGAAGGAGAATTCAGTGAAGCTCGAGAAGATTTAGCTGCATTGGAAAAAGATTACGAAGAAGTCGGAATCGATTCCGGAGATTATGATGAGTATTAATTAACTTAAAAAAACTGCCCAAAATTTAGAAAGCATAATAATTTATTTATATGATACAATTGCATGATTAAAATTTTGTTTTGTAAGTGTAAGAACAATAAAAATAAAAGTGATTGGTTTCCTTATGCCTCCAATGCAACCCGCTCTCTTTGCTTTTGTTTTTCTAAAAAATAAAAAGATTAAAATTGATTTAAGAACAACGAAAGTCAAACCTTTTTTGGCTGCAACTCTGTCAGCTTCAGGAAGTTCATGACTTGGAACATCTGGTAATTGTTGGGTAGTTTCACGAGCAAGGGCTTCCAGTTCTTCTTCAACTTCTGCAATATCAACACTTGATAACTGTCCAGCCAAAATGTTTGACATTTCCTGAAAACATAAGTATTGTTTTAAATATGCACCATAAATCCTAATATCATACTTCTTGAAATTCTGCGGCTTCTTTGGTATCTTCCATAATCTTTTCAGCATCTTCAAGTGAGAATGTTTGATTAATAAGTTGTAGCGCTTCATTTCCTTGTTTAAGTTTCTCCAAAACATCTTTATTCAATTGTGCCGTTTCAAGTTCAGAAACCATTGTATCAATATTATCCATTTGTTTTGCAATTCTATCCATAATCGATTCTTGATATCTTTTTCTTTTTAACATTAATAAAGCTCGTCTAAAATTAAACTGTAATTGTTTTGAAAAATCATTGAAGAAAAACAAACTCTTTTCGGCCTTGCTTTAACAGTTCTTTTGCCATTTCTTTTTCTTTTAATAAATTCTTTTCATATTTTCGATAAGCTTGCCTCATTTTATCTCTTGTAACTTTTAATCCTGAAAAAAATTAATGTTGTTTATTATGTTGTTGTAAACTTGTAATAAATAATTAAAAACTTACCCAACACTGCCTTATCATGTTCAGTTACCTTTGCAGGTGGAGGATGTTTTGGCTTACCAAATATTGAACCCATTATTTAATATACAGAATAATATATGTAGTAATAATAATGGCAAAGTATTTACAAAAATTTACACCAACTTTTTTCATAAAAGTTGAAAAAAAGCATGTTTGAGTCACGTTTATTTCTTTTTCACATTTTGCCAAAGAAAGGAAAGAAAAAGAAATTTTAAACTTTGCGCTGGTATTGAGATCCTATTAGGACACTGTGTGAAAAATGAACTTTCGCATGAAAATTTCACGTGAAAGACCTAAAAAAATTTTGAGCGAACGGCAGTCTTAACAAAAGCGTCTTCATTTTAGCACTTTTAGCTCTTTGCTTATTTTATTTTTTTCTGTGTAAAAAATAAAAGTAATAATAAATATTTCAACTTCTAATAAGTATTTATTAATTTACTTAACAATGAATGCAACGGATCTTGCAAGAGTATGTTTTTTTTAAAATATTGATTGTTGTTGTTGTGCAGGAAGTTCTTTCGGCAGCTACTTCTACTACTACCTAGCATTTGTCGATGGAACTTTTCTGAATAGCTTCAATGTTTAATAATGTTATGGATTAATAATATATGGTTTTAGGTTCTCTCTTCTCCATCCTCATCTAATGAAAATAATAATCATCATGGTATAATGCATGGAATGCAAGATGATAAATGGCGTGGTCTTTCTGATGAAGAACGAGCAGATTTTCAACGTGAACGTCGTCGTGAAGCTGCCTTCAAGACTATCATGTGTCGACATATCCGTGTCAAAGGTACTTGTCCATATGGTTCAACATGCCGTTTTGCACATGATGAATCTGAATTGAATCTTCCACCAACTGTAAGTTTGCTTTTTAGTAGTACATAGTTATGGATACCAAGGTAACTATCGCTCTCAATAGTTACCTTGGTATCCAGATCTTTATCAGATATGGGAATCCCAAGTAGGATCTCGATAAGGATGGACATGGGCCTAGGGCTTATATGAAAGCCCGTTCTGGGTTGAGGTGTCGGGCCAGGGCCTGGGTTTTGACGAGAACTTTGACACCTACTTCCACTTCCTTATACCTACTTTTAACATTGCAACCATTTTTTAGCCTCATCCAAAGCATAAGACTCAACTCTGCCGTAACTTTACTCTTACTGGTATCTGCAGCTATGGTGCTCGTTGTCAATTCATTCATCGTCCAATTGATCATGGCTTTCCTCCAACTTTTTCAACTCGTCAACAATTCTCTGCATCAATTCCTCCATCAATGCATAATCTTTTTGTTCCTCAAGCTCATTTTCAACATTCATCATCTGCTTCTTCTACCATCAATGTCAACAACAACAACAATCGATCTAATGCTCTTGACATCTTCAATTTCCGTGCTTTTGCCGGAGAATTTGACATCTTGAATAATGTTCTTGGAAATGGCGTCAATGTCGCAAATCCTCCTCGTCGTCGTGATAATGATGAACTTCCTCCTCGTTCTGATCGACAAACTTCTACTCGTTCCGCCTTGTAAATCTGTTGATCATTTTCTTATATTTATTCACCCCCTTTTTTATAATTATTTTTTGTTATCTTTCATATCTTTTTTTTCATATTATTATCTCTTATTATTATTCCCCCCATTTATTATTTATTCTTTAAATTCGTTTATATGTTTCTTTTGTTTATGTTATAAAGTTGTTTATGATTAATGTTAAGTTTATTTTGACGGCATTTGTACAATCTCTATCAATAGTAGAATACGTAAGTTTTATTTTATTATATTTAAAAGTATATTATCGTTTTTGTGGCAAAACATTAGGTTGTAAGCGTGAAAGAGGTTCCAAGAGTTGAATGGTTGAAGACGGAATTGAACCGGGTAAAATATTTAAATCATTGTAATCTGGGGGTGCAGTGGGTTGAGGGGAACGAGCTTGTAACTGCGTCGGCACAGAATCATATTCTTCATATGATGGAGGTGGAATGTCATAGAAGGGCTTTGCCGCAGATTCAAGGGGTGGATGCCGTAACATAATCGCTGATGTTCCATTTCCGTACGCAGCACCATTCGTTAAAATTACTTGATTTGTAAATCCATATCCTCCATTATGCAAATTTGCAGCAGCATTGTGCCTTGCTAAAGCTGCAGATCTTGCAAGGCGCTAAAATTATTTAAATTGTGAGGTTGTAGAAAAAAATATGGGTTTTGGGAATAATATTTTCTTGTTATTAAAAAATGTTAAGAAATTTTTTTTTTGTTAAATAAAGTGCAAGGGAAAATATTAGGTTGTAAAAAAAAGTGATGCTTGTAAATAATCTTTGAGCTTTTCTTCAACAAACTTTTTCGATGACGATAAAAATTTAACCTTTTAATCCGAATTTCTGATTCTTAAATAGCATTTAAAACGGAATCAAAATTGCAGTAATTTAAAATATTTTGTGATCTTAATGATCTTCTCATAAAAAATATGATAGGATTCTGTTTTATGGATATGAAAAAATTAATTCTAATACAGTAATGGACGTGAAATCTTTAGGAATATTTTAAATTTAAATGCTTAAAACATTTTTTAATCAGATCTTGTACACATTTTTAAACTAAAATACTATGGAGTGGTCAAGAATGGGATATCTCATTACAGTAATGAGTCAGAAGAATCTGAAGCATTGTACCGTAACCTAATAATGAGGATTATGGATGAATAAATTTTTTACCTGTCTTTCCGCTACATTTCTTTTTAAAAATTTTATAAATAGCATTAATGACAAAATTACAATGAATGCACAAAATGCAACTGCCACAGGCAACATTTAGATTATTATTAAAAAATAGAATCGAGAAGAATTGTTATCCTTCTTCCTTCAAATTGGTTTTTGTAAAACATTTATTATTCAAAGATAGTTTCATACACAGAAATATATTTATATTTAAAATAAAAAATTTAACGGTCTTTTTCAAAGAAAAAAAGTTCTCTTTAAAAATAATAAATGGTAAAATTTTATTTAAATATAAACGATGACAAAAGTTAACCACTTTATTTCTCGCAAGGGGCTCATGAGATATACCTACCGTTGTCAGGACGACAACCTCAGAAGCCTTTTTCGTTGCTTTCAGTAGTAATAATAATAGTCAGAAGCCGGTAATAAACAAAAATGTTTTTACCCATTTTAAAAATTTTTTGTTTTACAGCATTATTTTATGTAAGCAAAAAAAGAAGAAAAGCACATGTCACCCCATTTTTCTGTTTTGCTTTTCAGAACAAATAACTTTAGTAAAAAAATTCTTTTAACAACAAATTCATTTTATTTTATCCCAAGAGGTGAGACCAAATTTAGCACAGTAATATTAATACAGAATTGAAATAATAAATTAGCAATCTTTGTATAAAAAATATGAAATGTTTTAAAACTATCACAGGATAGACAGAAAAGAAATAAATAAATAAAACTTTTGTAGGTTAACCACATCCAGGATTCTTTACAGAATGAAATTCTTAATTTACTGATTCAATAAATCCCATGCATCATCATCCCAAGCTTTTTCTTTTTCGGCTGGCTTTTCTTGTTTTTGTTTTGGTTGTTGTTTTTGAAGTTCAGATTTTTTGGCTGCGGTTCGAGGAGAATTTGTAAAAATCATTAAATCTTCATCATCATCTTCAATTGGCTTTGAGGCTGCTGCTGACTTTGATGTCTTTGTTTTGGTTTTTCGGGATGAAGAGGATGTTGAAGTTTCTTCATCAGTATTTGAGCTGTTGTGTTTACTTCTTGCTTTTTTAGTTGTTGGAGATTTTTTACGAGGTTTTTCAGTGGATGGCGCAAGTTTATTAGAATCATCATCCCAAGCTCTTTCAAATTTATTTGATCTAAAAAAGAATACGGTATAATTTCAACATACACCAAAAAACACAAAACTTACGTTGAATCATAACTATCAAATTCACCATGATATTGACTTGAAAGCGATGGACTACTTTGTGGATGCATATTTGTTGTTGAAGTTGAGTTATTTTGTGATCCAATATCTTCATATTGGCCTCCTTTAAAAGCACCGGTGAAACCTTGCAAAGATGGAGACTTGACGAAATTTTGTAATCCGCCCCATGAGGTTTTGCTAACTTCAGAAGCTTTTGAAGTTAAAGATCCAAGAAGGCTTCCTTCATTCGTATTTATATTTGAACTTAATTCTGCGGCTTTTGCTCCAGCTTGAGATGTAAGATCTTTGGCTAATCCGGCAGCTTGGGTGGCGCCTTTACTCAACATACTCCATCCAACAGAAAGTGAAGACATTGCACCTTGTAATAAATCCGGTTGATCTGGTTTGGCTTGATACTGTGGATTTCCAAATCCTTGATATCTTGAATCACTAAAAATTCAAGTTTCGTTTTTTTAAATTCAAATGAAATTAAAACTTACGTTTGTCCTCCACCATTATTGTAGGTTCCAGCTGAAGAGTTTTGAAATCCGCCGCCTTCATAGCCATTATTTTCACCAAAATAATTTTTATGAACATCAAATTCATTTTTGATAGGCTTTGAAGTTTTGATGGTATGAATTGAAGAAGTCATTGAAGTTGGTTGATAATCTTTTGCAGCTGAACCTTGCAAAGTCCAAACCTTTCCATCTGCTTCAGTATTAATTTTATCACGTAAAAGTGCAGCCGCTCTTGAATTATATTTATCATGAAAACTCCAATTTGGATTGAAATCAGTTTGAGATTCAAAGAATTCTTTTGCTTTCTTATTTCCGCCTAATTTCATTTTTTGAAGTTCTCGATCCTTCCATTTATCCATTGTTAAACTTCGAACAAAACTAACATGAACTCCAAGGCCTCGATGCTTTCCAGAACATTCAAGACAAATCCAAATTCCATAGCTTACACTTGCCCATTGCGGATTACTTGTATTACAATCAAAGCAATACTGAAAAATATTATATTATTATTACTTGAATAAAGTTAAGTTAAAAAATAAGCTTACATTATTTTCATTAACAGGTCGCAAATCTTTTAATATTCGTCGTGTTCGCGGTGATGCCATTGTTCAATACTAATATTTATAATAAGAATAATAATAAGTTGTTGAAAATTCTATGAAGATTAATTAAATGATTAAAAAAAGACGTGTAATAAATAATAATAATACAAAATCAATATACGAAAAAAGTGGTGTGTTGAATTTGAAAGACAATTTTTATTGTCGGGTTTATAAAACGTGAGACAAATATCCTTTTTTCTGAATAAAAAAGAATATTGAGACAACGAATTTCACTGCAAACTACTTTTATCAAAATCTCTCGAGATTAAATCATTCAATAATGTGATTCTTTTGATAGCCGGTTTTATTGGATATCAAAAGTAAAGGAACGGAGAGAGAAAGAAGATGGGAAAAAAGTAGAAGCAGTGAAATCGAGGAACAACACCAACAACAACAACGAGATGACAGAAGGAAGAAGAAGAAGAGTTAGTTGTCGACGTTGATGTCGTTGTCTGTCGATGCATCAATCCTATTCTTTCTTTCTTTTTTGAGGTGACGCGTGGCTTGTAATATCCAATGCAGGCTGCAAACAATATTCCAGACTGCCATATTTTTTAAACAATGAATGAAAGGGAAAGAGAAAAAAGAAAGCAGCTGTTACAGAATGCTGCTGCTACTGCCTCAAAGTGGTTGGTTGGAAGGATGTGACTGACTCTCTTTCTTCTTTATCACTTTTTGCACTTAAAATGAACTCACTTTTTTAAACGATGGACAGCTTACAACATTAAATTGTTCTTTCTTCTTCTTTTTTTATTGTCTCTTTCTTTGAGGACATTTTTGAAGTTTCTTTTTTAGAAGGCTTTTAAACAAAAAGAAGGGCAGTAAAAAAATATACAAAATTCTTTCTTTCTCTGACATCTACAGTAATCACGTTACTGATGAAGGATTAATGTATCCTATACAACACATGCAAAAATTTTGTTAAATAGTTTGTATTTATTTTACATATTCAAAAGGCCACTCTTTTTTGTAACTTACAGTAAATATTGCGTAAAGGAATTACTATATCTCTCAAATACTTATTTTTATAATATTTTATTTTTAATTGAACATATTTTTATTTTTTATATCAAAGCTTATAAACAAAAACTGATTGAAAATATTACTTTCAAGAGGTCTTACCATTGTATTTTTGTAGTTTTGATAGGTAAAAAATGACAATTTAGGCTTTGAGATATCTTTTAATTTACAAAAATGGGCATAATATAATATCAATTTTTCTGTAATTATTTGTCTCTTTTTTGATACCTAAATTATGTTGATCCCGATTCAGTAGATTAGTGCAAAAAGTCATGTTGCAACCGTATAATTCTATAAATGTAATAAATTTTCCATGGTTTAATTTTTAAAGTTATTATTCATTTCAGAACTCTAAATGTTCATTTAAAAAACAATGGGAATGTTTTCGTGAATCATTAGGTCATTTTTGTTGTTTAAACGATATTTTTGAAAATTTTGATTCTGTTGGTCAAGTTTTTTACTTGCATGATATCAAAAATAAATATTTTAATATTATGCGAAGTACTCGAGAATGTGTTACCAAAAATGTTCATATCCAAAGTGGAAGAAGTTATTTATGGATTTTGAGAGGATTGAAAGAGTTAAGAAAAGTAGAAAACTCCGAATATATATATCCAAATTGTGTAAAAAAAGTGAATGAAAATATAATCTAAAATGTCAGCCAATTATTCCTAGCTATATCTTAGAAATAAAAATATTTTCAAACTGTTCAAAAGAAGCTTTTTATCAAAAATGGCGTTAAAACAGCTATGATAAAGCCATTACCGAAAAATGACCTTGAAAAACCTTTCATTCCAAAAAATTGGTTCAACTGCCACATCAAAGGCGGCACAGAAGCTAACTTTTAATAAATTAAAGAATATGAAATTTGTTGCAGCAAAACTTCCAGAACTTGAAACATTTTTTGTGTAATTCCGTAACAAAAACTTTATCTTTGGATAATCTGGATCCATTTCATCGGTGGTTTACCCTGGAGAAATATAGAGGAATGAAAACTTTTCTGGAAAAAATCAATACTTTCAATGGACATTTTGTAGTGGTGTTTTTGCAATTTCGTCAACTTCAAATTTTGTCTGTTTTTCCGTCCAAATATGAAAATTGTGGAGATGTTTTACACAATCTTTCTCCAAGTAACGACTATGAAATTAAGAAAAATTACATAAGCTGAAAAATTTCATCAATCAGTCATTTGTAAATAATTCATTTATTTTATCTTTGCCAATTCCCCAGACATAGTTATTCTTTTTTGTAGCTTACAGTAATCATTATATAGCAGATAATGAATCTCTCCAAATATGTATTTTTAGTAAATTTTTTATATTTTTTCTTTTCGAATGAAATTTCAACAAACACATTTCTATTTTTAAAAACATACTGTATTTTTACATTCTTTGTTTGACGCATTTTCATGTTGACGAAAACCATTGGATTTAAATATCATATTTATTTATATTTTTATTATTTATTGGTTTTTCTGTAAAAAAAAAGAACTTTTATGTATAAAATTTTTGTACAAATTTAAAATTTATTATCTCCAGACAAAACAAAAAAAGTGGTAAAACAAGTTTTTTGACTTTAAAAATGTTTTATTAAATTAAAAAGTAAAAAAGACTTTTGTGAAACAAAAAAATAAAAATATTAAAGAAGAAGAGTTAGAGAGCAAAGACCTGTACAAATTTTTTTTATTACTTTCTAATTTTCATTTTTTTCTTTAAAAATACAAAAATTTTAGCAAAAATACAATTTTCATGTTTAAGATACAAAAACGTTCGTGAATAATTAATTATGCAAATTTTATAAACGAACGAAATTCTTTTTAAAAAATTAGAAAGCAGAGAAGAAAGCTTCTCGACTTGAATTATAAAGATTTCCGAAGAGATTTTCTCTTCGACGAGCTGGTGCTGGACTAACAAGGGATAGGGAGGCTGCATGCCTCCAGGGGCTATATCCTCCATTGCTGCTACTATTCGGGGTATGACGTTGTCCAACAGCTGCTGATCGAGATCTCATTGATTCCATTGCTGAGGTGGATAATCCCCTTCGTTTACTGTAATCTCCAATTGAGGAAGAGGTTGAATTGAGTGGGACAGCCTTGCTTCGGGCAGCTTGAGCAGATTCTTCATTGGCTTTCGCAATCATATGTCTTTTGATATCTTGGGTATAGATATCCGGGATTGGCATATCACAAAGATTTGTTTTTATCATTGTCACTGTTGAATGCCCTCGCAATCTTCTTTCATAATCAACCATCTGTTTCCAAAAGCCAATATTTGGTCGAATAATCGGTCTTGCAGATTTTACATAATGATACGCCTGTCTGAGGGTCATCTTTTCATGCTTTACAAGATACACAATACAAAGGGATGCTGAACGGGAAACCCCCGCAACACAATGCACCAAAGTTTTTCCACCTTGATCTTTTATTGCTTTAATTTTATCTGCAACCATATCAAAATAATTTGAAAGATTCTAAAAATAGAAAATTTTGCATTTTGTTTGGGGATAATACTGTAAAGATATTTAGAGGAGGGATTTAAAAAATCGAAAAAGCTTAGTTCAAATTCACCAAAAAATTTTTGTATTCTTTTTGGCAAAATATATTTACTTATCTTTAATCACAAAAATCTTCTTTTAAAGTTATTTTTAGATTTTTTAAGTAATGAAGGATTCGGGAAAATTCTACCGTATGACTTATCCAACAAAAAACTTACTGCAAATGGATTATCTTCAATTCGTATCCGAAGGCAATCAATCCCTGGAAGATAGGCAGTTGGTTCTTCAGTTGTGGCATTGACGATACAAGTAATCTTTTTATCCCTTAATTTTTCAGGCCGTAACACACCCGCACCAGAAAGATATAAATGTCCATTGATTTCAGAAATTTGCCCAAAAACTGCTACTCGAGACATGTCCTTTTTTAAATAATAACGCTGCAAAAAATAGAAAAAATTCAATATCAAAAAAGAAAAAAAATAAAGAATGAATTATTTTTGACAGGTAAGAATATTAAATATTAACAAAAAAAATATGGCACGGCAAAAAACAGAGAGAGAGAGAAAAAAGGGGAGTGATGCTTTCTGAAATGACAATCATGCCCTGAGGCGGAAAGAGACTTCTCCCCAGGCGGTGATGGCACAACAACAATAAAAAAAAACAACGCCGCCGTCGCTTTGTTTGAAGGTTTCCTCCTGCTGGGGCATTTTTATTTTTATTTTTTTAATATTTTCATTTGTTGCTCTTTGAAAAAAACAAAGCTTTAGCAGAAGCAACAAGAAGAAGTTAAAAAGAAAGCACTTGAACAATTTTTTTGGGAGATATAAAAATTCAGATGTATTTTAAAAAGACAGAAGAAAGAAGGAGGTCTTGAATTTTGGGTTGAAGCTTTTATGATGGCAAAATTTTGTTGTTGTTTGAAATAGAAGAAAATTGAAGAAAGACAAATTCAAAAAGCTTTGAATTTTTGTCGTAAATTCAATT
Source organism: Panagrolaimus sp. LJ2414 (assembly GCA_024447195.1). Taxonomy (NCBI): domain Eukaryota; kingdom Metazoa; phylum Nematoda; class Chromadorea; order Rhabditida; family Panagrolaimidae; genus Panagrolaimus; species Panagrolaimus sp. LJ2414. The sequence continues at coordinate 2,447,072 of JAMRXY010000005.1, forward strand.
AGAGCCGTTTTTAGAAATCAGAAAAGAAAAAAGTTTTATTTTTCTGTAAAAAAAAGATTTTGCCGGAATGAATGAATTTCATGATGATGATGGCACACGAGAGAAGAAAAAAAAATGTGAACACGCGCGACGCGTGTAAATTCAAAATAAAAGTCAATGGTTTTTGAACAACAACAAATTCACAGAAGTCGTTGCAGCAGCAGAAGCGGCAACACAAAAAAAGTATTTGTTCAATCGCGTGAATAATTTAGAAGGAAACAATTCAAGCGCATATATGTATTTTTTTGATGATGAGGCTCTTCCAAGCTATGTACCATACACAAAAATTTTGCATCTTTGCATTCTTGGTGCCCCTTGAAGCCTTGTATGATAAAAAAAGAAAGAAAGCAAAAGAAGAAACTCTTTGAAATTTGCGGTTTCTGAAGATGCACAAAAGTTATGGAAAAGGAGGGAGGGGGTAATGATGATCAGTGAAGTGAAAGTAGCAAAGAACCGAAAAACGAAAAAGAAATTCCGATAACATTCATTTTTTTATGGTTTTTGCAATAATTGTTGCAAACGAAAATTGAAAAAAGAAAAGTTTCATTTTTTGGCCTAAGGCATTTTTAATCGTTTTTTTTGGGACAAGAAGAAATATAATTTTAGGAAGACGAACTTCTTATTTTTTCCCCCAAAGGGTTACAAGATGGGGGTTGGAAATTGAAATTCATCAGTTGTCTTTTTTCTCGTTGTTAAAAATTAAAAAAAAGTATTTTCTTTTTAAAAAACCAATTTGCGCAACACCGTCTCTAACAGGGGGTAATAGAAATTGAATGGAGGAGGGAAAGAAATGAAGGGAAAAGGGGTTATTATTATTTAACGTTTATTGTTGTGGCCACACTCATCGACAACGATGACGCTTACCTTCTTTCCCTTCACGGGACCAAAGAAAAGAATGTGATGATCACCACAAACAGTTATAATATAAATGTACAAATGTATTCCCGAAGTTTTAAACAGGTTTTTTTGAAGAAGAAAAAAAAGATATTACAAAAGTAAAAAAAAGTTAGACGTAATCGAGTGGGATTCCATCATCCCCAACAATATGATTGAAAAAAGAAGGGCAAAAACATTTTAAACGTTTTTTGTATAAAAAAAGCATCGATGACACATTCAAAACAAAATTATAGATTGTGTATTCTGATGCTTCTCCTTCTCCTTCTGCTGTTGCTGTTGATGATGGTGGTGATTCCGGAAAAGAAAAAAACGCATATTTCCTTCTTCCCACATTTCTTTTCCCGATTGGTTTAATAAAAAAATATTTATGGAAAAAATGGAAGTTTTTTTGCTTTTCCGCTATATCGTTTTCTTGCATATTTTTTTTGCGAAAAAAATATTAAATGCGTTAAACAAATAAAACAAAAATAAAATTTTAAAAAAAAATGGTGGTTGTTGTTTGACACCATCATCATCTTCATCATAACCAAATAATAATAATAAATCCCATGGCATTCATTTTTTTGCGAAAGAAGCTTTTTCTAGCAGCCGTAGATTTTTTTGGTGCTGCTTTTTTGTACTTTTATGCGTAGGATAAGGCGGATGAGATAACGAACGAAAAACAACGCCTTAAGGGGGATAATATGAAAAACAAAGGAGGGAGAGATAAATCCTTTTAAAGGTAGGTATGTTAAGGTAGGGTAACATATGGTAGGGTAAAAAGAAAGTAAGTACATTCCCGAAAACCCATTCATTCCAAAAAAGAAGGAAGTGATGTTTATTGTTGTTTTCGTGCACGTAAGAAATGGCTTTTTTGTAGGTATTAAAAAAAGGTATTCCTTCTTACTTTTTTCAAGGATCAAAAGAAATGGATGATCTTTGATAAATGATTTTTTTGTCTTTCACATTGCTTTTTAACCTTAAAAAAGGCGGAATTCCTTTTTCTTTTTTTCAAATTTTTGAGTTAAGCTTAATCTTTTTAGAAAAAAAAGAGATGAAGAAATCTGAGAACCAGACCTCCGTTAACTTAACGAAATGAAACGAAACTTGCTTGCATTTGCGCTTGCCTCAGGCAATAATCTTGGAAGGGAAAAAAAGAAAAATACTCAAAAACCACCTCTCCCAAATAAAATAATGAAACTCTTTTTTTAGCTCTTTTTTGTTCAAAAACGGAAAAAATTAAGCGGTCTTCAACATTGACAAATTTGTTACGGCTGCTTTTTTCTACGCCTAAATTCAATTTTGTTGTTCCTTCAAAAATAACCTTTTTTTCCTCAAAAAATAAATTTGTCAAAAAATATATAAAAAAAACATTTTTACACACATTTCTGAACACACACAATAAATTTATGTATTTTTTGGGGAACAAAAATGGGGAAATACAAATATAAATAAATATAAAAAGTTAAAGTTCGTATTTGACAAGAAATAAAAAAAAGAAAAGAAGAAAAATGCATAATAATAATAATATATTTATTTGAGATGATGAATGAAAAAAAAGAAAAATACAATGCCATGTTTTTTCTGAGATGGAGCGGAATAAATTTAATAAATATCAAAAAAAGCTGACGCCTTTTTTCTTCATCGTTTTTCTTACTGTCATATATTTTTTAGTGTTTTTGCCCTTCTTCTTTTTTAAAAGAAGAAAAAGAAAAGATAAAGTTGTCAAAAGAGTAAAAAAGCTGTATTTTTGAAAAATTAACATTTAATTGGCACGTTTTGACATTGAATTTAGTAATCGCATTTTTAAAGTTAGTATCTTTTTGTTGTTGTTGAAAAAAAAGGAAAGAGCTAACTTTAGCTTCTTCTTTTTTAGCATAGCTTGTTGCCGACGACCCCTTAGGGGTCCCTATCGACGTCAAAAAACTAATTAACGGCAGAAAAAAAGAATTTGAGGGAGAAAAAGAGATAAAAGAGGCTTTGAAAAAAAGAAAGAGATATTATGGGAAAATAAATAAAAAAAACTCCTTGAAAGTTTTTTTTGAAAAAATGCTTCATCATTATTTTCATCAGCTGGAAATTGTTGCGCAACAAACAAAACGTATAAAAATTTTAAAAGATGTAAAAAATTAAAGACATGAATGAAAATGAAATGAAAGAAGCCATATTCAATGAAGAGACATTTTTTTGAAAGAAAAAGAAAAAAAAGTTCAAATGAGGACACCACCATCATAGACTTTAAAATAGACATTGAAAGAAGAAAGACAACCATAAATATTTGACTTAAAAATAAAGTCATTGTCTTAAATAGCAAAAGCTAGAAGAAAAAAGATAGAAAAAGAGAGAGCACCGGAAGTTTGAAAAAGCTCTTCTTCTTTTTTTGGTTTTGGTTTGTTAGTTGTTGTTTTGGAGGGAAGGGGGGGGGGGACCCAAATATACTCATTCATTCATTGGAATTGGACAATTCGTTGTCGTTGATGGTGGTAGAAAATGGAAATGGAAAAAGCGGGGGGTCAATGATTGATGATGATATCAAACTTTTTGAAATGTAAGCTTTACGGGAAAAAACGAAAATGGCATTATCGCGGTTTTCTTCTTCTTTAAAATTGGCATTTTAAATATTTTATATCAAACAAGAAAAATAAGTAAAATGCATTTCAAATACAAAAAAAAGACAAAACATTGGAAGTATGTATGGGAATATGGCAAGCACAATTTTGGTGGTGGTCGTGGTAACAACAAATTATTTGAACGAGTAAAAAAAACGAAGACGACAAATTTTTTTTCTTCCCTTCTCAGCCCCTATTACACACTGGTCCAAATGAGACTATACTCATAACGCCAAACGAAGATGGAAGTTGATGAGAAAAAAAGAGAAGATTTTTGCATTTTTTTTCAGATTCCACTTTTTTGAGGCATTATTAAAAAAATCTAACGCGGTAATCTTTTTTGTCGGGCAGTTTTACCTATGTATGCAAAGTTTCACGCTTCTACGTTTCCTCAAAAAGCTCAAACTTCCCCTTTTCGGTGGCGCATTTACACAAAACTAAAAAATTTGATCATTAATTTGCTCCAGACTATTTTTATAAGCGTTTCTTTTAAAAATCTAGCGCCGTAATTTTAATTGTAATAGTCTTAAGAAGGTGTATAAAAAGTTTCAGCGCTTGAGGTTGCGCCGTTGATCTCAAACTTCCCCTCAAAGACGATGATGTCATACATCATCAAGCAGCAATAATGCAGAAAACTGCTTTATTTTTAAGTTTCTTTACTTCTATTGTTTCTAACACTTAATAATATTGCTGTTAGTGTTCTTAAGAATATATAGATTGATAAACAATGAGTTTAAACGACTGAATGATCACAAAACAGATCATTTTAAAAGGAAATTTACCAACACTGAAATTATATATCCTACATGAAATTTTTTGCTCATACACCTTTGATTTAGTCTCTATTATGCTTATCCATTAGTTTTAACATGAAAAATAAGTAATTATATTAGTTTTTAGCAATTTTGGTAATTTGCACAATATCTCATACAACATTTTTTTTGGAAATGGTCGCATTTTGGCGTTATGAGTACAGTTTCATTTGGACCAGTGTGCTATTATCTCCCATCTCTTTTCTATTCCACCTGTTTTTGTCCTCATCGTCGTCAAACGAATGTCGAAAAAAAAGAGGAAGAAGAAACTCTTAAAAAAATAAATATATGACAAAACTACTGACAAGTAAGCTCAAAAAAAATCAGGAAAAAAAGATCTGAGAAAATAAAGAAATGTAAACAGTTACAACTTCTTCCCCTTCCTCTTCCTTCCTTCCCCATCAATTTTCCTATTTTCTTTTGCGCGCAAAAAAGTATGACTTTCGCTGTTTTTTACCGGATTTGTTTAAAGAAAAGCGGTGGCGGATTTTTAGTAAAATGCAAAAAAAATGCATATAATCTCTTTTCTTTTTCTAAAAGTGGCAGAAATTCAAGCAAGAGAAAAAGAGCTAATTTGAGTCCAAGAACAAAAAGTTACAACCCCGATATCATTCCTATCTTCCTTTTGTCTTTCTCCTTTGATTTCCGTTGACGCCGAATTTAAAAAAGCGATAACAGCAAGCAGCAATAGAGCAATAATGTTAAATGTGTAATGATGATATTTGAACGATCATTGCTTTTTTTGAAAAAAAACGAAAGAAAAAAACCAAAAAGATATAATGTTTCCGCGTGATCAAGAAATGAAAAAAATGTGTCCCTTTGATGTGTTTTTTTTGGGGGGTTAAAGTATGGAAAATGGGAAAAAGAGAGAAAGAAAGGGAGACAGCAATCAAAGAAACAAACAATGATTCAAAACAGGTGACGACGACGAGACAGAAAGAAAAACGTAAGTACAAAAAGTTCCAAAAAAAAGGTCCGCCTTTAAATTTAATTTTGGGGCTTTAAATTTTGGTTCATGCTTTAAAAAAATGATTCACACCTGCTCTGAAAAAAATAAAATTGCGCAATATTAACACAAAAACGTTGTTGTGCATTTTAAATGACACCAAAAAGCGGCATTTTTTCTTTGATCTTTTGAAAGCGGTCGTATTGAATTCGACGAAAATCTGAAGCCGAAGTTGCGCAACTTCACTACACAGAAAACGACTCATTTTAAGCGAGAAAAACATGCCAAACCTCGGAAAAACTTAAAAGTTGTGAAAAAAAGTTGCGCAGAAGAAGAAAAAAAGAAAGATGCTGCAAAAAGACACAACAACCATGGATGGAAAAAAAAGAATTTTTGGTCGTCGATGAATGAATAAATGCCTTCTTTTTTTCTTGCTTTGCAATTTTTGAGATTCAATGCTCTTTATTTTAAAGCTCGAAACTTAACTTAACCACATCAAAAATATTTATTTGCTGCTTTATTTTTTTCGTCGTCCAACATTAATGTTGTTGTTTTCCCATTCAAAAAAAATAAAAAAATAATACTCATTTTTTATTTTATCTCTTTTTTTGTGCAAAAAAGTAATATTTCAAAAATAATAATAATTACTATTTTTTCTGGCATTTTTTAAAAATAAAATTTGAAGACTCTGTTTTTTAACAGAAAAATATTAAGTTTCTCAAATTCCCAAAATGGTTGTTTGAAAAAAAAGAACAAAAAATATCGTCACCAAAAAACTTGGGAAAAAACAAAACTATTTATTTAAATAAAAAAAATTGAATTCATGAATCATGACTAATAATTTTTTCTAAAAAAACATTATTCATGACTAATTTATTTTAGAAATTATGAATTTAAAGTTTAATCGAATTTTTGTTAAACTGTTTAACAAAAAATTATTTTCAAGCATAAATTTGCATTAATTGTCTCGGAATTTTTTAAAATTTTTGTTAAAAAATTCAAATAATTTTTACCACGTCAAAAATCTTTTTTAAAAAATGTTCCTAATTTTTAATAAAATAATAAAGAAATTAAATATTAATAAGATTCATAAAAATAGAAAACGAAAATATTAAAGAATAATGAAATTTAAAAAAAAAAGAAATACAAGCACAAAAAATGATGATGCCATAGCCTGAAGCAGCAAAAACAGCTAAAAAATTCATTTATCTTTTATTTCAAAAAGTGCAATAAAATTAATTTAAGTATTTAATATAATTCTATCTTTTTTAAATAAGAAAGAAAAAGAAGACCTCGATTTTCGGGACGGATAAAATTATTTCGTAATTATTATTAATAATAATACAAGCTTATGTCATTCATTCATTCAATTTTACATAATAAAAATTATAGCCTCTTTTAAAAATTCATGTTTTTTAATACGTACTTTTTTGTTTAAAATTTTGAAACACCTGTGACTTCATTTTTTTGGAAATAAAAAGATTCTATTCCTTTTTCGAAATTAAATGATTATCTTTTGAAAAAAAAGATGTAATATTTTTTATTACCGTAATTCAAATGAAATAAATCCCTTACCGTAACCTACATATTTGAAAAGGGGTTGTAAACGTCTCATTTTAAATTTATGACAGGTTGTAATTTGTTCAGTTCTTGCAATAATTTTTAATGCTTTTTTTTGTAAAGTTATTTTGTAAAAAAATATCAAATTTGATTGAAACAAATGTTAAACTTTGAAAGTAAAAAAAAAGAAACAAGGTGTTAAACACCCAAAATAAACAGTTTTTGGAATTGAAATAAACTTTTAAAAACCAATGAATAAAATTTCGAAATTTTAAGGAATCTTGTAATAATGTATTCAAATTTTTTAGGTTTTCTTTTTAATAGTTCAGCCGACCTCAAATAAAAGGAAAACATTTAAGTGGCTTCACAAAACTACAGTATACCTAAAAATCAAAAACATATATATGTTTTTATATATGTTGTTTTTTTTCAAAGTTTAAAATTGTTAAATTTTATGTTTTTGCAATTGAACTTTATGATATTTTAATAAAAAAATATTTTATTATCCGCCACCGTTTTATTCATAACAAATAAAAAGATAAAAAACATATGTTCAATCAAAAAAGAGAAAAAAAAGGAAAGAAAAGGTGATATGAAAGAAATAGAAGGAAATGCGAAAGGAAAAAATAAATAAATATGTAATAACTTAAATTAAGTAAAATAAATAAATTAAAATCGAATACGATAGGTAAATTAATTCTTGGAAAATAACTAGAGATCAAATATTTAAAAAATAATTTAATATTAATTTTTGGTAATTGTTTTGTTTTTTCAAATGATATTTCGAATCGATGAAAATGAATGCAAAATGCTGCGACCTGCGCCCGGGATTTATTTTTTAATAAGAAGATAAAGATGAAAGAAATGTAGGTAAAAATTGAAGGAAAAAAGAAGAGAAAGATATGGAAACATGGATAGATCATAAATTAACTTAAAGATCGAAAATTATTATTTACTTGTGAAGCAAAAGATGCAAGGGAAACTTGAAGTTTAAGTTGTTCAAAATATTCACTTTGAAGTTTACAGGCATCTTCAAAAGTTTTTGCTGCTCTTGGAACGATTTCGAGTAAAGTATCACAGAGTTTTCGAAAGGATTCAGCGGCTAAGATATGACTTTCGGGAATTTTTGAACGACATGGATGAATTTGTCGTCGTCTTTGTCGATTACGATATATTTGTTGTCTTCGAGGATTTCTTGGGGGTTGTTGTTTTGAGGCAGATGATGTTGAAATGGGTACTGTAGTTGATATGATGGGGGGAGTTTCTTCTTCTTCTTCATCCTCATTATCTTCAACTATTTCATCATCAATTTTATTATTATTATTGTTATTATTGTTGTTGAAATTTGAAGAAGAAGATGAACAAACATTTGAGAGATTTGCCATTGCCGCAAACATTGGCTGATTAAAATATGCCCCGAGGAGGGTATCAATTCCAAGGATATTCGTTGAATTTAAACTTCCCATATCAATTGATGAACTCGAAGAAGTGGAAGCAACGGAATCAGAATTATTTACAACATTACTGCTGGGAGATTTTACCATGCTACCGTAATCATCTTCCGCTTCACTTCCCTCTGCTTTACTCGTCTAAAAAAATAATATTTTCCATTTTTTATTACCGAAAAAAACTGGGATTACCGTATCCGAAAAATCAAGTTCAGTCCAGGAGGCGGAATCTGCTGTGCCAGTGAAAGAAATATGGTCATCTTCCATCATCGCCTGCATCATTACTCGAATTGGGGATGGCGGAGTTTTGGGGCAATTCAGAACAACCTCACCAGTTTCAAGTACTTTTGTAGACTTAAAAAGAGCCACTTTAAAATCTTTCTTTTTTTCAAAAATAACAAAACTGAATTGAATTGAAAAAAGAGGGGTACTGACCTTGGCCATATTGAGGTACTTTCTTGCTTCCTTTTTCATATCACGAAGTTTTTGTTCAACATATTTTCGATTTCGAGTTGCAACATTAAATTTTGCAGATAATTCTGCCGCCACAACATCTACAAAAATAGAAAAACTTCATTTAAAAAACGCTCCAGGGCATGGGAAAGAAAGGGATTACCGAGCATATTTTGCCTCAAAAATCTTCCACCATTTACGGCATTTGCCAACTTTGCTTCAAGGATGGCTTTATTTTCCAAGTATTTTTTCGCAATGAAAAGTGCTTCCTCTTCTGAAGTTCGAGGTGCCAGAATTCGACGTCGATCATTGGTTGGAGTTAAAATTGTTCGAGAATGATTATTATTATTATATTGATGTGAATGGGGATGATGATGATGAGGATGCTCTGTTTTCATCCTATAAAAATTACTACAGTATACCATCAATGGGTTTGGCACTTTTTAAAAACAATTATTAGCGAAAAAACCACAAATGTAATTATAGAGAAAATTTAAAAAAGCCGGAAAATTTCTAGGAAAAAAGAAAGTTTCAGGTCCAAGATGGTATAAAAATAAATGTTGCACCTTTGCTGTTGGCTGCTGCAATTGCAGAGGTGCCAAAGAAGGAATAAAAAAGAGCAAAGAAAGCTTTCACCGATTTCTCTCTAACCTTCTTTTTTAGGTTTTTTAATTTAGACGTCTTTTAAGAGAGAAAGAAGGGAGGGAGATATTTCCCATGGGAAATTTAGAAAGCTGCTGTTGCAAGCCCGCAGCAGCAGAAGTCATCAGAAGCAGGACCAAAAAAGAGAAAGAAAAGGTTTCATTTCTCCCGGAAGCAACGTACGACACAAAGAAGAAAGAAAGGAGAGAGCGAAAGTGAGATATAAATATACATAAATAAATGAGAAGAAACAAAAGCAAATGTTCATTTTTTAACACAAAGAAGGAAAGCAGATGACTTGATTTTTTGGAAGTTAACGACGTCAAAAAAAGGAGGAAAAGAATATTCTTAATTTAGAAAAAAATATTTATATATTTTTGAAGAAAGATTCCTTCGGGAGCACCAACCGCGGAGGCGAAGAAGAGTTTTATTTTACAAATAAATAAATTTCCTTTCCCTTTATTAATGCTTAAATGAAAGGCGATGACTTTCAAAGAGGGAGAAAAGCACAAGTCATGGGAGGGATACTGTAGCGATGGAAAATGAAAAAAAGACAAAAGCAAAACCGCAAAAAAGGAGAAAAATGGTGGGAAAAACCAAAAACAAAATAGCCATCACCAAAAAATGGAGTGAGAAAGAAGAAGAAGATGTGTTTTTTTAAAAGTTTTTTGCCAGAAGCAAAGTGAAAAAGACGATGGTTGGTGACAATACCTTTCAGAAGAAAGAAAAAAACACAGTGTTTGTTGGTCTTATTGTTGAAAATGGAAAAAAAGCAAACTTGTGTGAAGTTTTTGCTTTTTGTAAAGACAACACCCATCAACTATTTCATTTCCATCAGCTCCTCCATCAGAAGTAGTAGCACCACTACCACCAATAATAAGCAGAGTAATAGAAAAAGCTGTATTTTTAAAACCAAGCAAGAATCACACAAAAGGAAAGAAAGAAGTCAAAGAGTTTTTAAAAAGAAGAATAAAGAAGGGGAGGGAGAAGAAGAAGAAGAGCTCACGATTTTCCCACGAACAAGAAGAAGAAAAGCGGCGGTGGGAAAAGTCACAAAAAAATATTAGGGCTTTTGTCTTCTCGGGAAAAAATAAATATATTTTTTAAAAGCATAACAGGCCATTTTGTGAAGGAAAAAAGTGGAATAATTCTTTTGCTTTTTTCTTTGGTGTCCAAAAGAAGAAAAACGACATTGGGAAAATGGCTAACAACAGCTAATGGAAGAGGAAGAAAAGAGAGGTGGGATGTTATCAGTGGGAAGAAATTGCACCAAAAAAATAACATATATGAAATTTTGTAGCTGATGAAAATGTGGGAGCGGAAAAAGAAATATCTTGAAAGAAAAAAAAGTGTGGGAGTTTCTTTCAAATTTTTTTTCTTGCTGTCTTTGAAGTTTTTGACATTAAAAAAATTGCGCTTTTGAAGTTTTTATTTTTAGTATCATGCATACTGTATGATACAGTACACAAAAAAATAATTTTGCTTTGATCACAAGAATATCTTTTCTGATCTACAGTATGACAAAGACCGGAAGGAATAAAAAATGGAATTAAGAGAAAAGATAGAAAGAAAAAAACAGGAGCAGCATGAATGAGTAAAAAAAGGAAGTAACACCTCCGATCCGACGAAAAAAGGAGAGAGGAAAATGGACACGCGTCCATGATTGGCGATGATGATGATGATGACTGTCTTTAAGAAATGAATAAATGTAAAAATATAAAGATGGAAGAGAGGGTTTCCATCTATAGAATTTTGAGGTTTTGGAAGAATGGCCTCATTTCCGAGTTGATGATTTGACGATGAAGATGAAGAAAAAAGGACCAATTTTGAATCAAAGAAGAAAAAAGGTGCGCAAGAATAAAGGAAGAAAGAAAGTGTTTTTCACAAAAGCGGGAAAATGTCGCGCACTTGTTAAATTCTTTTTCCCTCAATTTTTAAGTTTTTTTGAAAAAAAGGAGGACGTCCATTCTTTTGGGGTCGACGGTGAGGTTGTGGAATATCTAAAAGAAGGAAGGAGGAAAACGGAAAATGGGCATCGGCAAAAGGAGCAGCGTGTCTTTTTTTATTGTTTAAAAAACTCCAAGAAACAACAACTTTTTTTTGTTTCCGTGCAAAAAAAAGAAACTTCACCACCACCGATTATTTTGGGTGTTTCTCCTTCTTCATCTTCTTCTTCTTCTATTTTGCGCGTGTTTCAGCAACATCTCCTCTTTGATGTTGGGGGAAAGGGGAGGGGTTGAGGAGCTTCCTGTTCTCATTCAAGAAGAACAAAAATTATTTTTAAATAAAAACTAACTAAAAAATAGACATTTTTAAAGAGGTGCAGGGAGATGATGCTGCCAATGAAATTGTATATATAATTGACAAAATGACAAGGAGAAGTGGAAAAAATAAAAGTAGTAATATTAAAAAAAATTGTTGTAAAAACGACAACGCGGGGGGCTTGTTTTTCTCCCTTTACTTCTTTCCTTCTACCGATGACTTTGCTCTCCCACTTTTGACAGGCTTCATGTCCCTTTTTTTTCTTCTTTTCTGGGAGAGTCCTCCTCCTTTTTCCGTCAACGGTGCCGTCAAGTCAGTCATCAAAGAGTCAAGGCTTCTTCATTCTCTTCACTTTTGTGCCATTGAAGCAGCAACATCGAAGAAGAAATAAATAAAAAAACAACAAAATTACATATAATATATTGCAGAAATGAAAAAAATGAATTAAAAAAATAGAAGAAGAAGAAGTGAGGGAGACTTCTTCTTCTTTTTTGAAGGAATGAAGAAGTGACGGGCGACAATTGTGGCGGCTGCGGCACTTCAATTAACTTCTTCTTTCTTCTTCTTTTTTCACGTTTGTTGCTCACTTTTTTCTTTGCGCACCATCGCCCAAAAAAGAATTAGAATTATTATTTCTGAAGAAAGCCTTTTTTATATTCTCCCTCCCTTTCCCCATTTTTTTCAGGTCATAAATGGAGGAAAAGATTTTTTTCGAAAGTTTTCTTCTTTTTTTCGAAATTACACCTTTAATCATCTTTCGTTTTCTTCTTCTTCTTCTTCAACATCTTGTACAAAGCTTTGGCATTTGCCTTAAAGGCATTTCTTCATTTGATGATGATGGTGTTGATGGTTCACTGACACACTCCCTAAAAGAAAGTAACTCCATCTTTTTCAAAATTTGTCCCAAATGCTGCTTCTTTCTTCTTCTTCTTTTGAAGCACCGCCCCCAAAAACAGGAATGCCAGAACTTTTATTCTTTCTTTGGGAGATTCTTACTTTGCTGCTCCCACACACACAAATATATATTTTTTTTTTCTTCCAATTTCTTTATTTCCCAACACAGGGATCGAGTGTCTAATAATAATAATAGTAATTAGTTGTCGTTGATGCCCAGCGGCAACCACATCTCCCTCACCCTCTCTCTTTCCTCATTTATTTTCTTGAATTCAACCATCCATAAATGTTTTGATACACTTTTTTTACTCATTTATGAAATGGGAAAAACAAGAAATAATTTTAGGTATCTTTTACAGTATTTACACAAGATTTTCGAAACGAATAACTTTTCCCAGAAATCCCAAATTTTTTAAGGATATCTATTTCCAACACTACAAATTTGTCAAATTGATGACTTTGTCTTTTTTGTTTAATCAAAGCTGAGATTTCTTTATTGAAATTTATTGAAGAAAAAAAGAAAGAAAATGCAAATAAGCGCAAATAAATATATAACTTTAACAAACGCAGAAATGGGCACTCCCGCATTTCCGCTTTCCTCTCTTTTTTCAAAGATTTATTTGTTTCCCGAAAAAAATTAATGGTAATTTTTGCTTCTCTTTATTTTTTCAAAAAGAGGGACCTTTTTAAAAAAGGGAGAAAAACAAAGTTGTGTGTCTTTATTTTTATCAAAAGGAATCTCCCTCCATTTTTGTTGAAATTTGATCTTAAAAATGGCTTCAATTAAAACTTTAAAATTTTTGAAAACGAAAAAATAGACAGTTTATCAAGGAAGGAAAAAAAGGTTGAAAAAGAAAAAAACTTGGGAAAAAATGTAAAACAGTTACCCCAAAAATATAAGCAGCATCTTAAAAAAAAAAACTCTAACAATTATTTATAGCTTTTGAAAATTCAAATTTTTAAAAAAAAATACTGTAACTTTGAATTTAAACATGAATTTATGAATAATTTATTGAACGTGCAAAAATTTAAATCTGCAATTTCTTCGAAAGCTTTTAAAAGAATAAAATACAGTAATTTTTTCATTATGATAATGAACTTCTACAGCAACTAAAAATCGATTTTTTGTGTGCCGGATGACCTTCCGAATGTTGCAACAGAAATATTTACAGTAACTTTCTGTTGTTTGAAAGAAGAATAAAACAGGATTTGAATCACTGTTTTATTCTTGATGTATTTGGACACTCAGAAAACAGTTTGAAAAAATTTTATTTAATTGAAAAGTAAAACATTTTATAAAATTAACAAGTATACAAATGAAAAACAAGAAAATTACTTGGAGAATTTATTAATTAAAATTTCAGCATTTTCTTTAGAGATTGAATAAACATGATTAAATTCAAAAGCAACTTCAGCAGGACTTTCAGCATCAAATTTCAGCGGTTTTGAATCACGAAGTTTTGCAAACTCGATTAATTTCGGAAATGGGTTTTCCATATTTGAATAAAGATTTAAATCATTTCCAACAAAAATACATCGACTTAAAAGTTCTGCATTCCAATGAGCTTCAAGAAATTCTGCATACATTTCATCCCTTCCATGAATCATGTAACAAATAAATGCAGGTTCGGGAATATTCGCCGAAGCTGAAGCTTGATTAAAGTGTTCAGATGTAAATGTTTCGGTTTCAAGAATTCGAATATTCTTTGATTGAATGTATTTTTTTTCAGCTTCAACAGTTCCAGGTTCTTGCCAAGTAATTGAAATATCAGGAAATTTTTGTTTATAAAGATTCAAAAGTTCAAAAGCAACTGCCAATTGCAGTGATCCATATTCTTTTTCATTTAAATCTCCACCTCCATAAATTTGGAATTGAATCACTGTTTTATTCTTCAACAATTTTTCAATTTGGGAATATATGTAATTCCTACAAGAGGATATAAATATATAAATACAAACAGATAAAGATAAAACTTACGCAGCATTTGCCTTATTTGCTTCAGCCCATTCCATTGCAGCAAGGATATCTTCAGGTGAAACCGTACCACGTTCATATGGGGTATCGTCGTTATCTTCATCTTCTACAGACATATAAGAATCATCATCATCACCATCGTAAGAATATTCTGAACCACATTTGTTTGTTGCAGCATAATTTTCGTTATCACTTTCTTCCATTTCTTTGTCTTCTTCACCATCTCCAAACATTTCATTCCATTGTTTTGCAGAAGCAGAATCATCCATTGAATTGTCGTCATCTTTTATTGAAGCATTATCAGGGTCCGTATCACTACTGAGATAAATTACATCAGAATTATCGTTATTATTTTTCGCCATAATTAATTGATTGATTACACAATATTCTTGTAAAATCAATTCAAAGAAAAGTGAAAGAGATAAACAAAAAAATGAGCTAAACATTTGTTGTTCAAAATATCAAAAGAACGCATACAATCAATCGTGTCAAGACTAAGATTTGAAAGGAAATTCAAAATATATTTGTCGAATCAAAAAAACGTATCACAGATATTTCTTCAAGCAAATGACATAATTTTCACTTCTTTAGAAAAGTTCTTAAATTCCCTATTATATTTCACTAAAGTTGTAGTTTACAACACGTTTTCTAATACAACATTTTTACAAAATGTATCCAAAATAAAACATTTTATTATTTATTACAGTAACTTTTATTACAATCACAAATTAAATTATACATAATAATCAATACAGACAGATATAGAGAAAGAGAGAGTATTTAATAAATAATTAATCAGAAGCATTTTCGAGTAAATTTAAGCGAAAGATATCAACACTTCCAGCAGCATGATTAATAAAACCATAGGTATAATAATGTTCAATCAAATTTTGCATTGTTGAAAATTTTGCTGTTTGATTACCATTTGGAAATTTGATGCACCATTTATTCTTTTCACGTTTAATTGGAAGATAATAATTTTTGCCTTGAGAAGATCGATATGCCAAAAGTAGTGGAAGTTTTGCTGGAAGCAATCCATCATCTGCATCTTTGATATCAGGTAATTGATAAAAAATGATAAAATCACTTGATAAAAGTTTTTCATTTACATCTTGTAAAGTTGCAGGTCCAATAAATTTTGAGGTATCATATGCCGGATTCTTTTTAGAAGATTCTTCTCCTTGTGATGAGAAGCATTCTTCGGATTCAGATTCAGAAGATTCCTTCCTAATGTATCCATCAAAAAGTTTCTTATTTCCAGAAGGATGTTTTGGCCATTCAACTCGAAGAGTTCGATTTACCTTAAAATATCATACATGATAAGCACTTAATAAAGATATAAAACTTACAAGACGACCATCTTTTGTTTCATAAACTTGATAAGCAGGTGGAGATTCAGAACGGCGTCTTTCTTTCATCCTTTTTTTGAATATTTTTGAGTAAATAAAAAACACACAACTGATCCCACAATGAAATTTTCCTTTTCTGACGCTCGAAATTTGTTGAATGAATCAATAAATAAAAAATATGCAAATTTTCATACTAATTATGTTTTTGTCTTTGAACACGATTTGTATTACTGTAGACTTTTTAAAATTTAAAAATTGCATTTCGGAATTGAATCTCACAACTTTTGATAATAAAAAAACAATTAAAATGTAATAACTTTAGCAATTAAAAATCAAAATTTGACTAGACATGTTTTTTTACAAAAACAACAGATTTTATTTGAAGCAATAAAGAAAGAAAAACTGTACCAGTTTGACACAAAATGAAAAGAAATTTACAAAAATAAAAAGAAACAAGCAAAAAAAGTGAATTCAATCAATCAAGGTAATGACTTTTTGGAGCAAAATTTGGTCTCCAACCTCCGAAGCCTTCTTCCAAATCATTTGCAGCTGCAATTAAAAGCCGTTCATTGTCATGTCCGGCAATCAGTTGAACCGTCAATGGAATTCCATTTTCATTGAGACCCATTGGACAGATAATTGCTGGTAACCGAAGTGCCTTAAACTGCTTATTAAGTACAGTAATTGAAAACAAAACTTACATTCCAAATTGCAGTATACATGAAGGACCACCAAGCTGCAAGTGGTTGATTATGGAATGGTGGCAAGGTTGGCCATGATGGGAAAATTAAAATTCCATCATCTTTTAGTAAATCATTGATTTCTCGACGAAGTTGATCACGTGATGATTCAAGCTAAAACATTTATCGATTACTGTAATCTACCGTAATCTTTAAAAGAAAACTCACAAATTTCTGCGTTTCAGAATCCAATGCGGGAAGTTTATCCAAACCAAGTAACAACAATGATGGATAAGTAATATGTGATTTACCAAAAAGATTTTTAAAGAATTCCACAACAATATTGATATTCCCTTCGGCATCTTTCAACAAATGTGAAAATGGAGCTTCTTTTGTTTCACCCAAAGATGAAAGATAAATCATTACAGCATGATGAAGACGAGAGAAATCAACTCGATAAACTAAAAAATTGAAATATTTCAAAATTATTAATATTTCAAAAAAGATTACCAGAAGTATCGTATTTCTTTTCAAAATATTTGACCGATTTAATCATTGTTGCCTTCACTTTTTTATTCAAGGGTTCAACCATGAAAGAATTAATTCCTTCCATGTAAAAGAATCGAAGTTTATTCATTGAAACAGGCTTTGAAAGACGAAAACGATTTTCTGCAACATCGGCACCAGCCATGACCCGAAAGAAAATTGATAAATCTTTTGCATATCGGCAAAGAGGTCCGGAGGTGCACATTTTCTTGCCATATCCACCTTTGAAATATGGATGATGCCCATTTAATGAGATGGCACCTTCAGAAGGCTTCAAACCAAATACACCATTACAGAGAGCTGGGATTCTGATGGACCCTCCAATATCTGATCCAACTCCAATGACTGACCCAGCTGCTCCAATCAGAGAACCTTCTCCACCAGAGCTTCCACCAGCAGATCGTCGAGTATCATATGAATTTTTTGTTCGACCATAAATTCGATTATTGCATTCATACCACATTGCAGCTTCTAAAAAAATTCATTCTATTGCAGAGTAGTACGGTATTATTTAAACAAAACAAACACACCTGGAACATTTGTAATTCCCAAAAGAATTGCACCGGCATCTTTCATATTTTTTACAACATCAGAATCATAATCAGCAATAAAATTTCTGCGAGCATAAATTCCAGCAGTTAATCGAAAACCTTCTACGGCATAAGTATCTTTGATTGTAAATGGAACTCCAAGAAGTGGTTTCGTCTCAGGAAGCTAAAAAAGTATTTTTGTCATGAATACCGTACTTTGAGCGTGCATTCAAAAACTAATTTTTTAAATTCAGCTAATCCTTAATATTACAGTAATCTTATTTTTAACAAGCGTTATACCAAAACGATTACGGTAGTTTTCTTAGTTAAAATACGATATAAAATGAAAATTATTTAATTCATAAAAAAAGACTTACATTTTTGTATTCATCAGAATTTTTATCGATATGTTCAAGATAGACATCGACATCAGCAGCAAGCTTTTGAGCTTCTTCAAAATTATCTTCAACCACGGCATTGATTACAGGATTTATGACATGAATTCTGGCAATATAAGCAGAAATAAGTTCAGAAGAAGTCAATTGACGTTGCCGAATCATTGATGCAGCATCAGTTGCGGAAATCAATAATAAATCATTATCTGGTCTTGGAACATATGGACGACGTTGAAAGAAATAATATAAATTAAACATAAAATTAACACACCAAAAATATATCAATGATATGTTTTTAGCAATTGGATAAATTGTTTGTAAAAATATTCCCATGTTTGAAGCTATTTGATGTTGTAATGGTCCAGTCAAGCAAAGTCAATCCTAAAATAAAAAAGAAGGTTAAAGGTTGTTGATGAGGTTTTTTTGTTTTTCTTTTTTCTTCTTTCTTATGTCCACATTAGAAAGAAGAAAGAAGAAGAGAAAAGTTATGTGTAGGGAGGCGCATCGTAGGTTCGGAACATGTTGCCAAACAGCAATTCTTAGTCAGAAAAATAAAAATATTCTTAAAAAATGACTTTTTCTTATTTTAATAGTTAAAAGTTGCTTTTTATATCACTAGAAAGCCCTTAAAAAACTGATTAAGAAAATGTTAACTTTATTGTTAAGTAATAAGCGCTTCTTGGACAAAATACTGTAAAAACAACTAAAACACCCCAAAAATCATGTTTTTTTGAGATTAAAAAAATACGTCATGCTCAAATTTCTTTTTTTATTTTTCCCATTAAATTAAGCATAGTCGAAAGTATCGAAAAAACGCAAAACTCATTGCAAAAAACAACATTTGGTTTTTACATGCGCGTGCCTAGTTATGTGTTCAAAAAACAAAAAGTGTACACGCACTACACGAACAAATATTTGGCCATCAACTCTATTCTTTTTTGTTGTTTGTACTCTCATTCATTCATCAGTCAAAAAAACTATAGTCTGAATTTTTTCCTTTCGGTCGTCATCCAAAAATAAATATCAAAATCAAATGATGATGATATCAAGCGAGTAAAGGAAAGAAAGATAGAAACGCGTCAAACAACAAAATTTGCAGAAAAAAATATTTAAAGAATCTTCTTGGTTAAAAGTTTATTTATTTGTTGAAACATTTTTAACTCAAAATTTAAATTCAAAGCTTTTAAAAAATGAAAAACAGTTTATTTTTTAAAAAATAGGTGAAACATTTTTATTTTTTTACAAAAATCAAACACGAGCAAAGAAATGCTTAATTCTTATTTTGCTTTATCAACAAAATATTGTATTTCAACCTCTTCAGAAAGAAGAGGCTCCACCCTCTCTATATTTTTTCTATGTTTTGATTTACGGCAAAAAATAGAACACATAACAATACATTGAAAATAGAAAAACTACAATACACACAAAAATGATAATCACAATTGATGATATAATTGTTAATATTATGGTTGTGGAGGCAACAATTTAATTATTCGCTCTAATAATGCTGCCTTTGTTGTATCAGAGAGTTTTCGATATTCTTCTTGGCTTTTTAGACGTTTAAAAGCATTCAAAGAATCTAAAGATTGAATGCAAGCATGATGAAGATTGCTGAATGCATAGGTATCGGCCCAAGCAAGCTTTTGAATGCATTGAACTTCATTTGATGCTTGCAAGAATTTTTCACATTGCTCCATCACATATTGAATTTGAAATTTATCACCCAATTCCAATAAATATTCACAATTTTCAGCTAAAAAGTTATTTATGAGAAAGTTAAAAGGATTTTTATTTCTTTTATTTCTAAGTGGTAATATTTTTTATTGGTAGACAAATAAAAAATTGGAACTTTTTCGGGTGGCTTTTTCAATAGATTTTTTGACAAAGAGGGAAAGAGTGAGACATGGTAATAAAATTGATGTTTGATAAGGGCTTAAAAGGTCATCATCAAAAATAAACAAAAAGACTAGACTTCTGTTGATTCAGCAAAGTTACGTCAGTGACCCCAAATGACCTTTACCAAAACCCAAAACAAATCATGAATACCTGATGGATTCACGAACTTCAGAATTCAACAATAAATTCTGAAGTTTTTATTCAATTCGGTTTAATGAAAGTTCAAAATATTCTTACTTGTAACTGGTTTATGTGAAGGATATACAACATTTAGCAATTCAACAAATTCTTCAAGAATTACATCTTCAATCGGAATTTCTTTCCGATCTTTTTCCACAAAATTTGAATAAAACATTGCTTCAAAAACTGGACTGTACAATGCCAAATACTGAAATGCAAAGGTATACTGTAGCTACAGTAATAATAATGAAAATAACATTTTTGTTACTTTTTAATTTAAAAATAAAATCGAAAAAACGGTTATGTGAACAATACAGTTGCTGTATAGATAAAAACTTACAGCTTTTGTAATATAAAGTTTTGTTCCTTCAACAATAAAAATTCCATCAGTTAAATTACTGCTTGAAAGGAAATCATACACCGGAGGGAGATTAATACCCACAACATTCTAAAAATTCTTTCTACTTGAATATTCTGAATCCAAAAATAATAATATTATCTTACATGAACTTGGATATGTGCTTCAATAACAACTTTATCCCCTTTAATGAAGCCCTTTTCGGGATTAATTATTTCATTAAATTCAATAAAACTTGGAAAACCCCAATTATTTGAATTAAATGAAAAAGTATTTGTAAAATGTCGGGTAAAATCACTGCCGCAGGGTTTTTGGGCAATTAATCTAAATATTTATATACTGTAATTATTTGATATTAAAAGACAACAAAAATCTGACCGAAATTCAACAATTGCATCTGCAGCCCAAAGGGTGGATTGAGATTCTGGATGACAGTCAATGTATATTCTAAAAATTACACTTTTTTGTATTTTTTATGCTTTTTTGTAGGACTGCCATTTTAGATTCATAAACTTTAAAAGTTTTTAAAAAAATTGATTTGAACTTTTTTTAAAAAAAGAACTTTTTTAAACTTTGGTTTTTTAGAAGAAAAAAAATTCTTCTTTCTTTGTTTTTGCTCCAAAAGTTTTAAACCACAGAGAATTCTGAATCGTTTGATTTTACAAAAACTGATTCATTTTGTAGAAAATTATTTTAAAAAAATAACGAACGAGAAAAATCGTGTTGAATTTGTTCGTTTTGAATTTTCTGTTTTTGCAGCCAAACGCCTGAAAAACAAAACAAAATAAATATAAAATGTAATTCATCGATCATGTGATTATGAGCTCATGAGAGAAAGGAAAAACGAACCAAGGCAACCCAGCAATTGTATGAAAGCTTGAAGTGACTTTGGTCTTTAAGCTATTCAAATTAATAATAATTAACTTAATTGTTCCTTTTATCATTTTATCATCATGTGCTTAAAATTAAGTATTAGTTTTAATTAAATTTCAAGAAAGAAAGAACAAACTTCTTCGAATAAAACTATCATCTCGCATAAATTCTGGGCCACTTAAACCTGATTGTTGTTGTTGTAGACTTCGAGAAACTAAATTTGATGAAGATGATGAACTTCCGGCTTTACTGCTGCTACTGCTACCCTCAGGGTCAACGAAAAGTGCCAATCTTTTTGATGAAAAAAATGATTCATCTGGTTCAGCTTTTTCTGGTCCATCTGCGGGTTGGGAATCGACATGCTCCGGATGATTTAATTCTTCATCACTTTCAAAAGCGTTTAAAACTTCTTGGTTCATCTTTTAAAAAGAATAACAATTAAAAATGACAGAATCGATCAAACCAGAATCTTCAATGAAGTTTCAGCTAAAGTAAAAAACGTGTTTCGCTTCAAGATTTAAAAAAACAACAACAAAGTGCAACCGACAATTGTCCACGATACTTTCAACAATGCACTTCTTCAACAAGAAAAAGGAATACAAAAAAGGAAAAATTAAACATGAAACGGGTTTTAAAATAATTTATTCAAAAAATGAAAAAGGAACAACACGGTTTACAAATACATCAGATCCAATAACAATAATAATTCCCCGGCGGGACTCCACTAATTCACCATTAATCTTGGAGCAATTGACATTGACATCAATTCTTGGAAAAGTAATTTACAAGCATATGGAATACAAATAGCCGAAACTTGTGTTTTATTTTGGCAAGCCTATAAAAATAAATACATGTTGATAACTGATAAAGCTTCTTTAAACAAAATAAATGACTCACCCGACATTCAAAAGCATTTGTGCGGAGGTTTGCAACAACGATGAGTCCACAATTATTACAAACATAAACATGATAAGGATCAGAAACTTCAAACAAGCGTTCTCGAAGAAATTGTGCAGCACCATGAGAAATTTGACAATCCCGTTCCATTTCACCAAATCGTAATCCACCATCTCGGGCACGACCTTCCATCGGTTGTCGATTCATTCCTTGAACGGGTCCACGAGCACGCGAGTGAATTTTATCATCAACCATATGCTTTAAACGTTGATAATAAGTTGGTCCAATAAAGATTTGAGTTGTAAGTTTTCTTCCAGTATGTCCATTATACATAACCTAAATATATTTATAAGTAACAGTAATATTTAATTGCAATAATAAATAAATATTACCTCATTTCCTCGTAAATTATAATCATAAGCTTTGAGAAGACTACTAATTTTTTGAACATTTACGGCATCATTGAATGGTGTGGCATCACCAATTTCACCTTTATTCGCAGATAATTTCCCTTGTAAACATTCAATTAAATGGCCAATTGTCATTCGAGAAGGCACAGCATGCGGATTAATAATAATATCTGGGGTTACACCTTCACAAGTAAATGGCATATCTTCTTGCCGATACATAATACCCATAGTACCCTTTTGACCATGCCGAGATGCAAATTTATCACCAATTTGTGGGAAACGAACAGAACGAACACGAATCTACAAAAAAGTTACAGTAAAAAAAGATAATTTTTTTATCTCTTCATTCAATTCACTAACCTTGCAAAATTTATATCCATCTTTATCAAGTGAAAGCATAACTTGATCAACAATACCAGTTTCAGATCCACGTAAAAATGTTGAAGTATCACGTTTTTGATATTTCTTAGCTGTTGTTTCACCTTCATCATCCTAAAAATTATAAACATGAAATAGCATTTTAAAAATAATGACATACTTGATCCGCAACGGCAATTGTTTTGCCAATAATAACATCATCACCAGATACTCGCATTCCCAAAGAAACAATACCATCATCATCAAGTTTATCATAAATTGCATGTCGCATTCCAGTAACATTTTCCCGTCGTGGCTTTTCAATTAATTCTTCATTTGCTCCATCTGCATTTGCTTCAGCATCTCTGTATGAACGATAGAAAACCTAAAATTATGATATTTAATAAAAGTATAATAACCAAGAAAAAACTTACAGAACGGAAAAGACCACGATCAATGCCTGAAGAATTCATAATAACAGAATCTTCTTGATTGTAACCAGAATAAGATAAAATTGCAACAACAGCATTAATACCAGCTGGAAGCTCGTTGAAACGTAAATATTCCATTGAACGAGTTTGTACAAGTGGTTTTTGAGGATAATACAAAACATGAGCTAATGTATCCATTCGAATATGAAAATTTGTAGCATAAACGCCCATAGCTTGTTTACCCATAGCACTTTGATATGTATTACGTGGACTTTGATTGTGATCAGGAAATGGAATAATTGAAGCACAAACACCAAGAATCATTGCAGGATGAATTTCACAATGGGTATATGTGTCACAATAACCTCCACTTTTCAAATCTTCCGGTACCATTGCAATCATTACAGTCTCTTCTTCCAAAGCATCAATAAGTTCAACAACACCATTTCCCATTAAATCTGACCAATGACATTCTGTACGATCTCGATCCTTGAGCATTTCAATATGCTTCTTTTTCAATGCCAACATTCCATCTTCCTCATTAACAACCAAAAGAGGTCGACATACACGTCCTGGATCAGTATAAATACGAATTTCTCGATCACGAATATCTCGCACCATTGAAACTTCAGTAACAATAATATCCATTTGTCGACGCAATTTTCGTAAAGTACTCATAAGAAGATCTGGATCTCTATGAATTCCAACCCATGCACCATTAACAAAAATCTTTGTTGCATCTGCAATGGATGATGGTGAAACTTCTTCCAAATTATCCATGGACCATTCTTCCAAGAATTCCAAGATTGGTTCAGGTAAACTTCCAACAGAAATGTAAGCCATTAAAGCAAGATTTTTTACAAGGCCTAAACATCAATAATATATATTTTTGTTAATTCTATTCTTTTTTGTTTGTTTTTGTTCGATATGAAAATAAAACAAGATTTGAAAATAACATAAAATAAGATATGAAAATAAAATAACTCACCGACAGCTTGGCCTTCGGGAGTTTCGGCAGGACATACAAAACCCCATTGAGTGTTATGAAGTTGTCGAGGTTTTGCGAGTTTTCCTTCTCGACCAATTGGAGAATTACATCGACGTAAATGTGACAAAGTTGCAGTATAGGTAAGACGATTCAATACTTGACTAACACCCGCTCGAGTTTGATGAGCTTTCTTTTGTTCACCCCAATTTCCAGTTGCAAGGGAATATGTTAAGCCTCGAGTAATTGTTGATTGTTTAATACAAACATTAACATTAAAATCACCATTCTTGTTAATATATTTCTGTGCAGTCAATCGAATTTCTTTCATTAAATTCTTGAATAAAGCCCGAAAAAGAAAAGCTAACAATGGACCAGCAAGATCAAGACGTTTATTACCAATATGATCACGATCATCAAGTTCACGACGACCAAGTGAAGCTAATAATAATCGATGAACCATATATCCAATGAAATAAGCTTTTTTCGTTTCACAATGATCAGAAATTCCAACATGAGGAAGTAATTCTTTTTGGAGAATTTCTCTTGCATATTTGATACGTTGTTCTTTCGTAACACCAGGTTTAGCACCTCGAGCACCAATAAAATTCAATGCAACATTCTGATCTTGAATAACGAAGGCTTCATCCAAAGATGGTTTAACCATTTCCATCATTTCTGAATCATCAAAGTCATAAATAATATGTTCCAAAATATCACGATCAGAAACAAATCCAAGTGCTCGAAAAACAATCATTACAGGAATTTCCTAAAGTATCAAAGGTAAACAAATATTAAAAATATGTAAACAAACCTGTTTAATGTATGGCAAAATAGCAATAATTCGTTGACCCATAGATGTTTTTGAAAGAGTTTTACTAGCTCTTGAAGTCATATTAACAAAGATTGTAGAAGCAGGTCGACTGGAATTTTCAATGCATGAACGGCATTCTGTTTTGTAGGCATATTTTCCATCTTTTACAGAGAAGACATAAACTGTATTTGTTGCCATTTTTTCTTGTGCAATCAAAACCTTCTCTGAACCATTGATGATAAAGTAACCACCAGGATCAAGAGGGCATTCATTAAGTTCTGCTAAATCTCGATCAGACATATTTGCAAGCATGCAATAACTTGATCGCAACATTACTGGAATTTTTCCAACATATGCTTTTTCGAAATTTGTAACTCTTGTATCGCCATTATAGTTTTCAGTTTTTGTAACATCAACATACAACGGAGCAGAATATGTTAAATTACGAAGACGAGCTTCATTTGGCATTAAAGCTGTTGGGGCACCATCTTTTTCCCAATGTGTAGGTCTTGATAAATAAATTTGACCAAATTTAAGTGAAAATTGTCGAGGATTATCGAGTTCAGCTATAATGGAATACAATTTTACACTATTTCACGTTAATTTAATACAATTATTACCTTGATAATGTTGAACTTCAGTTTGTAATTCAACTGGTGGAGTATCTTCAACAATTCTTTGAACAATCATTTGAACAAATTCATCAAAACTATCCAACTGCTGTCTGACAAGACCTTTTTCATCGAAGTATGCTGAAATTACAGCCCAACAAGCTTCCTAAAAAAGGATAAGGATATAAACATTGATTGTGTAATCCTTCAAACAACGGACCTGCCAAGCTTCATTTCCTTCAATGGCTTCATCGTCGACGACTTGCTCTTGTTCTTCATCATTATATTCGTCTTCGTCAAACATAATTACCAAAGTTTGCTACAAAACGGTTATTATAAAAATTTTAAATTTCACGGAAAAAAAATGCAATGTTTCGAAAACACTTGAAAAACCTCTTTCAAAAAATTGTTAGAAATGTTAGAGGTAAATCGTGTTAGGAATACTTGTTTAAGTTATCCAAAAAAAGTTGGCAAAGATCGAACAAAATAATTAAAATTCATTTAATAACAACAACATAACTTAAAATACATTAACAATATTACCTAATCTATTTAATTAAACTAATGATTTAATCACTATCATCAGCATTAGAATTTTCAAGTGAGCTAATATGTGCTTCATTAGAGTCGCGATTAATAATGGATTCAGCTTCAACTTCCAAGGGTTCCATTGTTACATCAGCATTAATAATTACAACTTCTTGTTCACTAAAAATGACATATTAAAAATAATAAAAACGCAGAGAAATACTTACGCTTGAGTAGGAATATCATTTCGACGTGGACGTTCAATAATTTGTTGACGATGAACATGTCTTACGATAGCATGATGAAATTGCCGAGATAAATATGGTGTGCCAAAGATGAAACTGTAGGCAACAAATTTTGCAGTTACAAATGTCTAAAAAATAATAATTAATATATTTATGTCAAATTTTTTAAAAGTCAGCTTACAATATTTCTTTTAACAATTAAGATGACGTGATTCCGTTCTCGAATATGTTGAGCTTCAATAAGATTCAACGTTGAAAATTCAGAATAAACCATATGAGCTTTAAATAAAATACAGGAATTTGAAACCGCGGTTGAAACGACGCGAAAAAGTGGATTTGGAATTAATTGCTAAAAAACACAGGTGAAAGGTGTAAGCTAAAATTTTTTGAGAGAAACTTA
Source organism: Panagrolaimus sp. LJ2414 (assembly GCA_024447195.1). NCBI lineage: Eukaryota > Metazoa > Nematoda > Chromadorea > Rhabditida > Panagrolaimidae > Panagrolaimus > Panagrolaimus sp. LJ2414. Next base: position 2,474,073 of record JAMRXY010000005.1, read on the forward strand.
CATGATGAATATATTCTCTGTTTTCAAAATTGAAAACATCACACCGTAATGGATTAAATAATGAACGCATTTTTTGCCTTCCAAAGAGCAGAAAAAAGTAGAAAATTGAAGGGAAAAATTTTTTCTTAGAAGGATTTAAGGTTTCAGAATAGTGGAGAAAGCTTTCGTTGCGAGATATTATCAGTGACAGTAATACAAACATGTTTGAAAATTCAAAATTTTTGTTACTAAAATTTTTTGAATTTTAGTATTTACTTTTCTAAAGCTGTTTATTTTTTTATGTTTTCTCTTTAGTTTTTCAAATGAACGCTAAAAATAATTGGATATTGTCTCTAAAACTTTGCTCAATTTGTTATTTTTTTGATGTTCAGAAAAATGCATTGTTGATAATGAAGAAAGTACAATTAATTACAGTAATATTTTTGCTCAATTTTTAGTTTAAAAATGCTTTAAAGAAGCGTAGATTAACTTTAAGCAAGTTAATCTATGCTTCTTTTTTATAAAACTTTGAACTTCTAAAATTTTAAAGCCAAAAATACACTGTTTAATCTTTCTTACGTAAATACGAAATCAAAATATCCCATAAAATTTTATTTTGAATTTTGAATTTAAACATTTTTCGGTTTATTATTAAAGCAAAAAACCTTGCAGAAAAACTATTGTAAATTATACTGTATTTGTCTTTTTTTATAGAAAAAATACAGTAATCTTGTCAAAGGTGTTCAGTATATTGCATATTTATGTTATATTTGAATACTGTAACGTGACAAATAATGACGTAACAATTTTTAATTTATCAATTAATCATCACATTTATGTAAGCATGTAAGAAATATATCCGAAACTACATAAATTTTTAAAATGTGAGAGTCATTTGTGAATTTATACCCCTCATTTCCGGAGGCATTTTTGTGACCTTTTTTTAAGCTTTTTAAAAGATTAAACTTATCCAAAGTTTTCAAAAACAATCTTTTTTTTGCTTTAAAAAAGGCTCAAGAAAATTCTGACACAGCAAAAATGTACTTTTGCAGTTTAAAAAAGTGTATTTATTTTTGGTTGGGACAAGGATCGCTCAAATAAAAGAAGATGTTTCTTTCTGTTCATTAATGTTACATATAAAAAGTTGTTGTTGTAATAAAAAATGCCTCAAAAACAGAGTTTGTGAATAAAAAGCAAATATTATTTTTAAATGTCACGCAATAAATAAATATTTTTCTTGTTTTTAGCCTTGAAAAAAAATAAAGTTTTAATCCCATTTTTAAAAAGGGCGGGATTTCGACTTTTATCTTCTTCTTCTTCTTTTTGCCACCAGATTTATTAAAGAAGAAGATGTTTTAATAAAAACTACAGTTGTTTCTGTTAATTCAGTTCATATCAAAAAGTTGTTCTTTGTTTTTAAAAATCACTCAAAGAAAATGTCCCCAATTTATCCATCTGATACTTCATTCTTTTCTGAATCGGCATCTTCAAGTTGTTCATCAACCTGCTCATCATCAGTTATTTCATCAACCTCTTCAGATTTTATTGATTCTGCATCTTCTTCGTCATCGGTAAAAGGAAATAAATGTAATTATTTTCTTTCAAAATTGACATGGATTGTACCAGAAAAATTTAAACGGAAGGAAAAAGAGGAAGCAATAATTCCAAATGATTGTGAATTGGGTTGCACCGGGTCATCAGGTGATCCATTTGTAAGTTTTCTGAAAAAACATTAACTCTATCTTCTATGAAAACCTACAGTATCCCCATAGACTCTTTTTTGATCCAATTTTTTACTTTTATAAAAAATTCCAAGAACCACTTATTGAAACATATTCGTTCCCAATTCCCTAAAAGAAAATTTACCAAAAAACCCCAAATATCATTTTTTTTATTTCAGAACGCGTCTGAAATTTCGCATTATCAAATGTCTTCAACACGCAAGCTCGCATTCGGAGCATACGAAGAAGAAACCTTTTCAACGATTCAAGATGAAAAGAAAGCACGTCATTTAAAAGAATTCTACAATAATACAACCCTTTCAAATATTGCAAAACTTTTCTCAGCATGCGTTTTAATTTCTGCTTTATTCATTTTAGTTCGAAGAATACTTTCATGGAATTGGCCTTATTACTAACATGTTATTAAAAGTAAAATTTGTTTTACCTAAAAAATATTTAAAAAAATGTATTTATCTGTTTTGAAAAATAAATTTTTACGTTACAAAATATTTCATAACAAAAATACCAAGTTCAAAAAAAGGGCAGCAGCAAAAAGTAAAACAGGAAAGGATTTCTTTGCTCATCTTTGTTAATCCGGAAATGAGTCTTTGAAGTCAAATAACAAAATTTTGTAACGTTTTGCTTTTAACGAATGACAAAATTACAAGTAAAAAGCAACAACTAAAATGTTTTAGGGCAGAAGTCAAAATTTAAAGCAGAAAACAAAAAAGCAACTCTTCGGTATTTTATAATCCTTCAAAGGTTTAAAAACCTTAACAGAAACCATTTGAAAAAAAGAACTTACAAAATGCATATTATTACAAAAAATTAAACAATAGAAGACCAATAATTTGTAGCTGCTTCAAAATTTGGAAGCATTATTTAAAGTTTTATTATACTATGTAAAAACCAAAAAATTGGATAAACAACGGATGAAAAAAAATTTTAAAAAAACCTGAAAAAAATCGCACAAAACTTTTTAACTTTTTTAGTTCGAATTCGATCGAAGTTTTGCAAAAAAAGTTATGTTTTCTTCCAAAAATTTTTTTAAACATTCGTTTTTTCCCTGCTATTTTAACATTTAATTAAATTTAATTTTAGATTTATATATATTTAAAACTTTGATTTTTATTACTATTGTAACTATGTTTGAATTAATAGCTGATTTATATATGGATGATCAAAACAGAAAGAATTGATGTTATTTTTTTTGTGTAAAATTTTTTTACAAAAAAAAGGAAATGGTCAAATTATTTAAATTATTTCTTCGGCAATGAACAAAAAACAATTGATCTATCATTTGCATAATCATTCGTAGAAAAAACCTTTAAAAATGTATAAAAGCATTGAATGGAAGGGAAATTTACGTCAGTGTTCGTTCCTTCGGCATATTCTCAATCGACGAACCTCTCAACTTAATTACAAAATGGCTACTTCTTGTTATCTCGGTGCTGGTGGAGCTGCAAAGGGTGGTGGCGCCCAATCTGCTTACTTTACTCCTGGTGGTGCTCCTGGTGGTGGTGCCGGTGGTGGCGGCGGTGGATTCTCTGGTGGATCTGGTGCTCCCGGTGGTGGCGGTGCAACCTCTGCATATTTTGGTGTTGGTGGTAGTGGTGCTCCTGGTGGTGGCGGTGCAACTTCTGCATACTTTGCCGTTGGCGGTGGCGGCGGTGGTGGTGCAGCTGCTCCTCCTCCTCCTATGGGTATGTTTTTCTTTATTTTTGATTCTCGAAATATAAGATCCATTATGTTTAGGTGGTGCCTCTGCAATGGGTGCTCCCGCTGCTGGACGATCTACAATGACTGCTGTTGGTGGTGCTCCAGGTGGTACTTCAACTATGACTGCTGTCGGTGCTCCAATGGGTGGCGGTGGAACTTCTACGATGACTGCTGTTGGCGCTCCAATGGGCGGTAAGTCTTTTATACTTAAATTAATATTCATTTTTAATGTTACTGTAATGTTTTTAGGCGGTGGCTCTTCAACAATGACTGCTGTTGGTGCCCCAATGGGTGGAGGCGGATCTTCAACTATGACTGCCGTTGGTGGCGCTCCAATGGGTGGTGGACGTTCAACAATGACTGCTGTCGGTGCCCCAATGGGCGGAGGTGGCTCTTCAACAATGACTGCTGTTGGTGGTGCCCCAATGGGTGCTAGCACAATGACCGCTGTTGGTGCTCCAATGGGTGGTGGCGGATCTTCTACAATGACTGCTGTTGGTGGCGCTCCAATGGGTGGTGGCCGTTCAACAATGACTGCTGTCGGTGCTCCAATGGGTGGTAAGTTATTTTTAAACTTATATTGAAGTACTAATATTATATATCTTTTAGGCTCTTCTACCATGACTGCTGTTGGTGCCCCAATGGGTGGCGGTGGCTCTTCTACAATGACTGCTGTTGGTGGTGCCCCAATGGGTGGATCTTCTACGATGACTGCTGTTGGCGCTCCTGCTGGTGGCCGATCTACAATGACCGCTGTTGGTGCTCCCATGGGCGGAGGCGGAACCTCAACTATGACTGCTGTTGGTGCCCCAATGGGTGGTGGCGGAACCTCAACTATGACTGCTGTCGGTGCTCCCATGGGTGGTGGCGGAACCTCAACAATGACTGCTGTTGGTGCCCCAATGGGTGGCGGTGGTGGTATGTTTTTGTTTATTAAAATCCAACATTGTTAAACTTGATTCATTTTTAGGCTCTACGATGACTGCTGTCGGTGGTGCTGGTGGTGGTGCTCCTTCTGCTCCAATGGGTGGTGCCCCAATGTCATCTCCTGGTGGCGGTGGCGCAACTTCAGCTTACTTTGGTGTTGGTGGTAGCGGTGCTCCCGGTGGTGGCGGTGCAACTTCTGCATACTTCGGTGTTGGAGGCGGCGGCGGTGGTGGCGCTAAACTTGGTGGTGGCGGCGGCGGTGGAGCTGGTATGTTTATTGTTTCACTTATTTGATTCATCTAATCTCTTGATTTTAGGCGTACCTCCTGGAACTTCTGCGTATTTCGCTCCAACTGGTGGTGCTGGTGCTGCTCCTGGTGCAACATCTGCTTATTTTGCTCCAAAATAACTTTCACTTCATTTTGTAATTTGCTCTATGTATTTTAATAAACTAATCTTGTAAAATTTTATTGTGTCTTTGGATTTTTGTTTTATGGGGGGGTTTTAATTTAAGTAAATTCTTTTTTCGGATGGAAAAAAGACATTGAAAAGTGGATCGGCCTCTTAGTTCTCGACCTAGAAACCGCAGTGATGACTTCTTTTTTTTCTCGACGACGACGTAGATTTTTTTCTGGATATACATTTGCCGAGGCGGGATATATTTGAATTAAAAAAATGTTTTTGAAGAGTGGCGCGGACGGACGCCTTTGAAGTGCATCATCAGAATAAGAAAAAAAGAAAAACGTGAACCGGTCTCCTCGATTTTTGCTGATTAGAATCTCTTCTTTTTGCGCGCCTTGGATTTTTTTATTGGATTGGCTTGTTTTAAAAACAGAAGATTTTGCAAAAAAAAATCAAAAGAAAATGTGTGCGTCCGAGAGGATGTTGTAATTCACCAAATTTGGATTCCCTTAGGCGATTGAGCGAAATATCTCCATTTTGAAAAGGAAAAAATTTTGTTACGCCAAAATTGAAACGCAAGCATTTCTCTCTTCTGCTTTGTATTTATATATATATATTTATCTCTTGTGATATTTCCCCCAGGCAATATTTCCATCCACCCCAAAAACAGCAGCCCTTTTATCATCATCCAACATTACATTCAAAAACTGTGCTGCCCTTTATCAATATTCCTTCAACCAACCAACTTTCTTCCTTTTCTCTCACAATCTTTTTTTAGTGTGAGGATCGCCGCCGGCACAAAATTATCGGGCTTTTTTGTTGGCGCCGGAGGCAAATTTTTCACTTTTTGAGTGCAAAGGGTCTCCCTTCTTCTTCTGCTAGAAATATAATATAATTTTTGTGTAAATAATACCGCCTGAGGGGAAGCCTTCATCAACAACAGCAGCTACCATCATCGGTGATTTGTTGACCGAAGTGTGTACGGCAAATATTTGCCTAAGGGGACGCCGTTAGCATTGTCATCGTTGATGACAAAAAATAATAAGCGAAGATTGAATAATATATTATGAATGTGAGTTGAAACTTTTATTTTGATACTTATTTCTTCTACATCTTAAATATTTTTATTCTTCGAAAAATATCAAAAGTTATGCCAAATTTAGAATTTACAACTTCATCAAGTTTCTGCTGGACAGCCCCATGGGGTTTTAATTGTTCATCAAAGTCAACCACAACAAATTCAACAAAATGGCCCCGATGGCTCTGAACAATTTTCACCTCCACAAGCTTATGCTTTTTCAACTTACAATGTTGCAGATCAATATTTACAAACTCAACAAGTATGTTTACACATCTTAAATGATTACGGTAATTGAACCCTATATAGGTATATGGAATGTGTTCACAACAGCAACAGCAACAACATCAACAAGAACAACTTACACGAATGCAAAATCATTATCATCAACAACAGACAAGGCAACATGAATATCTGACATCGATGATTCCCCAACAAGAAACAATATTTCAACATTTAAATCCACAACAATGCATGCAAATTGTTCCACCTATTCCACAGCAGCATTTCCCTGTAATTCCATTGAAGCAGGAATTGGACGGGGAACCATCATCAGATGAATCATGCTCAGATCAAAGTTCTGGAGTTATTCGAAAAGTTGCCCGGCACAAAAATGAATTGGTTTCAATGAATCGAATGGTGCCAATGGTGGTTGGAGGGGGGCAAAACCCTCCCAGCAATCCCTTAGAGGTTATCTTCAGTGTCCCAGGAAGACTGAGTTTATTATCCAGTGCAAACAAGTACAAGGTTACGGTCGGAGAAATTCAACGACGCCTTTCACCTCCAGAATCTTTGAATGCTTCGGTCTTGGGTGGAATTTTAAGAAGGGCAAAATCCAAGGATGGCGGGAAATCCCTTCGTGATCGACTCAAATCTTTTGGGGTATCCCTTCCAGCGGGCCGAAGAAAGGCCACAAATGTCAATTCCCTGACAGCCTTGGTTGAACTGGAAGCCGCGACGCTAGCAAAAGATTTTCGAGTTTTATGCGAAAACGAGTTTCCCGTTTCTCCAATTTCAAATTATTTAACAAAAGTTCATTGCTCAAATGATCAACATGATATTCAACGTCGAAAAAATATGATTATTGCATCAAAGCAATTACTTGGAGAAATTTGTGAACTACTTTCATCAGATCGAAGTCCAGTTTGTATGGAAAGACCCCAATTAATTCTTGATCCGGATATTCAAAGACATTTAACACATTTCTCTCTTGTTACACATGGATTTGGAATTCCTGCAATTCAGGCATCCATTTTAGCCGTTACAAATTGCCTCAATGAATCCCTTAAACTTCTTGAAATGAAATCTTAGTCTTTATCTTTAATAAAAATTTGTAATTCATTTATTTCTTTTTTGCAGTTAAAAAACGTGTAGTTCTTTTTTTTTCTTTTTTGAAATTCGCTTACGCCTCACGGTGTGTCGATGCATCCAGTCACTTTTTTTCATCGCCTGCTTGTTTTCCATATTAAAATTTAAAACACAGATTCCGGAAGAACCACGCTGTTTAAACGAATTCTGTAAAAACACAAAAAAAGGTTATCACTATAAAATTAATCGTGCATTGAGAAAATAAAAAAATCTGATTCAGATTCCGCAGGATTCAGAAATCATTGCAAAACTCATACAAAATGCATTAAAATTTTTGTGCATGCGCAACAGTTTCATTTCGCCAAAAACTGATTTTTACTGCATTTTTACAAAGGAAAAAAAGAAAGATTCTGAATCTTGCAGAATCTGAATCAGATTTTTTTATTTTCTCAATGCACGATTAATTTTATAGTGATAACCTTTTTTTGTGTTTTTACAGAATTCGTTTAAACAGCGTGGTTCTTCCGGAATCTGTGTTTTAAATTTTAATATGGAAAACAAGCAGGCGATGAAAAAAAGTGACTGGATGCATCGACACACCGTGCGCCTGTGATAATAAAAAAAAGTCTTTCAACATTTTTCAATTTTTATATCTAATCTTCTTCTTCTTTTATACATTTTTCTTCATTTTTTCCTTCCAACCATTTTTCTTTTTACCTCGTCATCTTCAAATTTAAAGTTCTTTCATCAAAAAAAATTATATCCCGAAAAAATGTTCCAATTTTTATTTATTTTAATTGATTTTTGTTTTAAAAAAAGAGATTTTAAATGTTTTAATTCCAAAAATAAAAGATAATAATAATTTAAAATGTTTTTAAGAGATTTCAATTTAAACAATATTTTTATCATAATAATTACAGTAATACAATTACAAATAAATCATTAAAATACGGTAGCCTATTGTTTGATATAGAAGAAGAATTACAATAAGTACCATGACCATAACACAGATGAAAGAAGATTATTGAGATTCATTGAGATTGAGATTGCTATTGCTGCTGCTATTAGGTTCTTCAGAAGAGGAATTCATTGTTTCAGCCTGTAAAGTCTTAAAAAATCTCAGGAAGTCGCAAAGAAATGAAACTCAATACAAAAAAAGTGACTTACCCAACGATCAATATCTGCACTAAATTTTTTCATTTCTGCTTTCAATTCTGTAACGCTATCGCCAAGTTTAAAAAGTAGAACAGCTTTATCCAAGGTTTTATTCAGACGATCAATACTTAATTTTGTCTAAAAAAAGGGAAACAAATATATGATGAAAGTTATAACATTTCTAATATATCACTGACGAACTCTTCTGCAGTCTTCCAACAGAATTCCAACAGCGAGGAATATAGGGAAGACTGTTTGCCTATATTCCTCGCTGTCGGAAGAATTCAGGAAGACTGCATGAAGACTGTTGGAATTCTTCCTCGCTGCTGGAAGACTGTTGGAAGAATGTATGAATCTAAAATTTTTTTAAAATTCCAACAGTCTTCCAGCAGCGAGGAAGAATTCCAACAGTCTTCATGCAGTCTTCCTGAATTTTTCCAACAGCGAGGAATATAGGCAAACAGTCTTCCCTATATTCCTCGCTGTTGGAATTCTGTTGGAAGACTGCAGAAGAGTTCGTCAGTGTAATAAAAAATAAACCTTTGAAGCATAATACCAAAATTCATTAGTTCCCAAAATTCGAGTTGATGGAAATGATTCTTCTGAATATGCATGTGATGACGATGTTACCAATGGAGTTTCAGAAGACGACATTTTCTTTTTTCCTTCTTCTTTTTTTGGAAAGCAACGACAACGTTCAAAGCCGGATCGAAAGAAGGGAAATAAAAAATGAAAAGTATGCAAATTTTTGTTTTTATTGTTTGCATCTTTCTACCGTATTCAACTGGTGTAACTGATATTTCGAACTGTGAAACTCCAAATTCGAAATATCAGTTTTCATACAGCATTATAATCTGACATCTTTAAAAATTTATAGCGTATTGTTGCTACCGTAACATTTTTTAACAGCAAAAAATCACCGTATTTTCAAATTATAAGATTTTTCGGTTTTAAAAAAACTATTTTTCTTTAAATTTTTCTTTGTTGTTTTTGTGCAAAAAAGGCAGTGAAGAAGAATTAAATTATATTATATTCTAAAACAGATTTGATACAATTTTAATAACTTTTTAAAAAATTTTTATTGCCCAAAAATAATGCAGTTTTTTACTCTGAAGATTTAGTTAAAGGCAAGAAAAAAGATGGGCGGATAATCCTTCCCGCATTTTTTTTCTTGGATTGAGTGAAGTGACGCGTCAAAAGCTTTTATTTATTTTCAGTTTCCTTTGACCAAATTATTATTTTTGGGATGAACAGCTAATAAATGGCGACATCTATTTTTTTCAAACTTTCTGCTTTTTAAAAACGGTTTCATTATTGTGATCAATTTAAATTTTTAACTTTTTTGACTCTTAAAAACAACAGAAGTTTTTTAAAGCAAATAAAGGGGATACTGTGGCAAACGCTGTGTTGCCAAAAGGGGATGATTCATCACCAAACACTATTCCTTTCTCTCCTTTCCTTTCTTTCGCAAAATATATTTATTCCGCGGTTTTCATTCAATAAAGAGCAGACGCAAAAACCCTTCTCTCTCTACACCAAAGCCAGGTCACAATAATCACCTTTCGTGATAGATACTGTAGGCTTTAAAACTAAACAAATATATGCAACTTTTTTTTCTAATATTAAAAAAGAAGAAAGATTTCCAAAGAGCAAAAAATTGAAGTGTCGCATTTTATTAGTTTTTAAACATGAGAGCTAAATGCAGATGAAGAAGATGAAGTTATTAATGCCGATGGCAATTCAAAATTAAGTTTACTCTTACGGCATCGGCAGGCAAGCAGAGCAAAGGCGGGCAAGAAATGCCCTCGAGAGTAATCCCGCCTACGGCATTCCCACGAGTTTTCCATTTTTAACCCAATCCAGCTCCCGCCAGGCGTTACGGTAAAAAAAGAAATGCAAATCAACTTTTTTATTCTGTTTTTGCCGTGATAATCCTTTTTTTTTGGCATTTTTTTGAAAGTTTTTTATATTTTAAAGTAAGCAAAAAGTAAAGTGTTGCTGCTTTAAATTTTCTGTTTAAAAAATATGGAAAATATTTTGGAAGCTTCGAAAATTCAATCAAGCTCTTCAGAAGATGAAGAAATTGAGAGTGAAATTGAAAGCGGTGGTGGCGGCAACATCAAAGCAATTGAATATCCACCTGAAAATGAACAACAACAACAATCTCGATTATTTGATTACGGTAGTCATCATAATCATCATCAACATCCATTAGAGATTATCCCACCTCAACAGCAGCAGCAGCAACAACAAGGTTCTGCCAGTGGATATCCGGTTCATTCATATTTTAGTTATCCATTTTCGGGTGCCCCAGATTTCTCAGATGGTTATCAACATCCAACGTTTTTTGGTACTCCTTCAATCTCATATGGAATACCGTACCCCAATGGAATTGGACAAATCCCTGGTGTCAATGAAAATCTTGCCTCTAATTCTCTTTCACTTTCACAGAGTCATAATTTGCATACGGTACAAATACTAAGTTGAACCCAAATTTTAACTCCCAATATTTGTTTTTAGGAATTTAGTGGAAATTCATCTTCTGGTGCAAGTTCCCCAACTTCACAATCTGAAGATTTTGGAGATTCTCAAAAAGTCACGACTCAACTTTTATCCGATACAAATTTCAACACTTCAGCATCGGCAAATTTGGCATTTGTTCAGAGATCTCCATTTGAGACATTTTGTACAGTACCCGGTCGGACAAGCCTATTATCTTCAACAACAAAGTATAAGGTTACGGTAGGAGAGATACAACGTCGAATTTCACCTCCAGAATGTTTAAATGCTTCTTTATTGGGTGGAATTCTTCGAAAAGCAAAATCAAAAGATGGCGGAAAAGCTTTGCGAGAATCTTTGAAACGAATCGGTCTGGCTTTACCGGCAGGAAGAAGAAAATCTGCAAATGTTACCGCATGGACGGCATTGGTTGAAGGTATCATTATCAACTACAGTATCCCCATACAGTAACTTTGGAAAATTAATTTTTAGAAGAAGCCGTTCATATGGCAAAAGATTTTCATTCTTCATGTGAAAGAGATTTTCCGGCAAAAGAAATTGGAATATTTCTTTGCCGAAATGTCGCCACTGAAGACGATGCCCATCGACGACGAACCATGCTTCATTATGTTCGAATTTTCATTAAAGAAATTTCAGGTTCTCTTCCGTTTTTGGCAGACACTTTAATTTAAATAACTTTAGATTTAATGAATTCTGATCGATCTCCGATTTGCGGCAATCGCCCTGAGGTTATTCTTGATCCATCAATTCAAAAACCTTTGACTCATTTTTCAATGGTTACACATGGCTTTGGGGGTTTGTCTACCTAAAATATTTTACAAGCAAATAAAAAATTAATAATAACTTAGGGTTGGCACTTGTTGCAGTTTTAGATGCCTTAAATTCAACGGTTCATGAATCTTTTAAACATTTGGATCGAGTTTTTACACCTCCAACAACAATTTCAATGCAACAACAACAACAAGCTTTTTTGCCGTCATCTTCTCAACAGCAACCCCTTCCTCATCACATGCAGCAACAACAACCCCAACAACAAAATATTTTTTTAAAATAAATATTGGCAATTTTTTGGATTGAAGTATATTTTTTAAAATACAGTAATAAAGTTAAAGGGATATTCAAATCTGGCGTCGGTACTTTTTTGGGGAGATAAATTAAAATTTGATAAACAATCTAAAGATGAGACAATCTGACGATTTCTTGGTTTCTAAAAGCCCAATTACATCAGATCTGGGCATTCCCTTAGAGTAAATTAATAATGTATGGGACAAAATTAATATACTATTTTTAAAAAAACAGAAGGAACTTCTTTTAAGGAAGTTCAAAACCAAAACAAAAGAGCGAAGAAGCAATTCAACATTGAATGAGAGTGATAAAAAAAAGAAGAACGTTTGACACTCGCGCGCCGACCAAAGTTGCAACATTTTATTCAATGATGCTTTTTTTTCTTTCACTTCAAAAAGGATTTTAAAAAATCTTTTTTAAAATTTTATCCATTTTTTCCGTGTTTTTCTTTCGTTAATTATACTTTCCTTTGTTATTAATTAAATATTCATCCTAAATTTTTATAAACAAATTTATCACCACTGAGATTTTTAGGTTTCGGGGAACAGGATGAAGAAGTCAACAGCAGCAGCAGCACAAACGTTTGTTGAATCATTGAAAAAGCAAAGTTGCTTATTTGGAACACTTCATATTAAAGTTTGTTATCATATCTTTTATCAACTTCTTTTTTATTATGATTTTTGTATTTTTTAAGGCTGCTGCAGCAATGGTAACCTTTATGGATTTATTTTTTATCTGTCATTTTGATGAACAATTATACAAGAATCGAGCCTCTGATCTTCAATACAATGTTGCATTCGCTTTAATCATTTATATGCTTGTTATGGTACTTTTGGCTCAATTTGCATTACATCGAAATTCTGCTTGGATGTTACTTCCATTAATTACAACACATGTTGGATTTTTTGGTGGATCTCTTGGAATTTATGGTCATCAAATTTATTTAGAATTGATGTTTGTTCTCAAAAATAATATTCATTTTGGACGACTTTTCATGTTTGCTCTTTATCGACTCATTATTTCTTTCCTCAATTGCTATGCCATTTTTATCCTTGGCCGAACCTATGTTATGCTTCGAGATGCCGCTGATCCATTGTCAGCTGACAATAAAGTCTTTGAACAAAAGGATGAAAGTGAAGCGGTTTTTGATGATAAAGATGATAGTGAAATTGTATTATTTGAAAAAGTAAATACTCCAAAACGTCCTCATAATCTTGTTGCTAGTCCTTCACCGTATAGTTCTCCACTTCCAAGACGTCCTTTCCATTCTCCAACACGTTCTGTTCGATTTACTAATATGATTTGAAGTGCCTTTACTATTTTGAACATATTTTTCATCTTTTTTTTTCGCTGTGTAAAATTTTTACTAACTGTGTATTGTTGTAATACGGGTATTTATTATCATATATTATATAGTGATGTTAAATAAATTATATTAATAATTTTTTTGTTGAAGAGGGACAGGATGTTTTTCTTCATTGATTTATACATTTTTTGTTATTAATTGTTTGATGAATGCCATTTAATTAAAGCATTTTTAAGCTTAGTTACAAAACACTTATAAATTATAACAAATAAATACATTTATTCTATTATTATTTACATAGTAGTACCGTATTGTAAGGTTGAACTTCGAGAAGGGCCTGCAAGAATTGACTGTCGTCGCGAGACAGCTTGGGAACGAATATTTTCAAAATTCTGGTAAACAGCTCTTCGCCTTGTTTCAGGTAGATTACGGTATGAATAGAAAAAGAAGAAAAGTTGTCCAGCAATAAATGGAAGATAAATGAATGGACCAAGAGGCTTCTCAAAACTTGCATATCCAAAATTGACACAAATTGCCGAAATATTATTTATGATAATTGCGGCTTGAGTGGCTGTGACCTTTGCTGAAGCGGGAAATACGTCATTGATAAGGATGATATAAAAAATTGGAATTCCAAATGCATATGAGAATCCAACACAAAGTGTATAGAGAATACTAATAATTACAGTAAGAATTGAAGCAGAATAAAGTGAAACAATTGTTTGAGCGGTAAATAAAAGTACCGAAGCGCAAGCTCCAAAAAATGTTGCAAAAAGAAAGCAAGGTCGACGGCCAATTTTTTCATACAGATACGGTAGCAAAAACAGTCCTGGGCCATAAATCAGTGAAAGTACGGTATCGAAGAGAAGGGCTTGAGAATTCGTGAAACCAAATCGAATTTTTAATGGAATTGAATAGAGATGATTTATTTGGGCAGGTCCGAAGACTGGTGCCAAGGATCCAATAATTACGAGATAAAGGGATTCTCGTAATCCCATATCATTCCAAAGGGATTTATATGATTGATGGGAATTTCGGCTGCTTCCGGAAATTGATCGAAATTCATGCTCATATTCATCCAAAATGACATCTGTAATATTTAGGTCAAAATAGTTACGGTAACCCATTTAAATTTAAATTAACCTGTATCAACAGATTTTCCATGAAATTTTTTGATTGTTTGTTTAACCAATTTTTTGTTTTTGCCTGTCATAAGCATAAATTTTGGTGATTCTGGAATAAAACTTGCAAAAACTGTAAAAGAAATTGCAAGAATGCCTGCAAGTCCAGCCATCCAATGCCAACGTAAATCATTCCCAAATCCAAATGGCAAAGTTAGAATCCCCGTTGCTATTACAACTGCGTATGAGGAGGTTGTAATTCCTTGGGTTATCAAACCTATAAAGGTTACGGTAATTTAAAAGAAAACGAAAATTTCAACATCAAAATTAAAATTAACAAAGAAAAACTAAAAATTTTAGCAAAAAGAATTTTGAAAAAAAACTTTAAAACCCATCACTTTAAAAAAACCGTACCTCGAATATCATCTGGTGAGCATTCAGAAATATATGCTTTTGCAACACCAGTTTTCAGAGGTCGAACAAAACCCGAAAAAATTTGTGCTACAGCAAATAATTCAAAAGTCTCAAAATTCTTTGCAAAAATTATCAGTAAAGAAGCAAAAGTTCCAAGGAATCCCCGTAAATAAACTGCAACATTTTTTCTTCCCCAAGTATCCATTTTTGGAATTAAAAATATCACAGATAAAATTGAACCACCAATTGCAACATTTTCAATGAATGATGTAATTACGGTAGCTTGATGGGGTTCAATGTAGGTACCGTAATGAAGGCTAATAGATTCATTATAAAAATTTGATAACGGAACTGCAAGTCGATTTATCATAATATCTAAAAGTTCTCCAAAACATCCCAAAATTCCATGCACAAATACCGAAAATATTAACCATGGTGGAATTTTCATCATTTTTGCAGAAAATAAATATTGAAACCTTAATTTTTTTTCACAACAAAAACTTTGAACTGCAAAGAAAAAGTGCAGAAAAAAAAGGTTTTTTATATCAGTAATTTTAAAAGAAGGATTGGAGGGTTTTTCTGCAGGGTTATGTTTTTGTTGTGTTTCGTTTTTCTGGATTGGAACGCCTGCCTGATAGCGATTGAGAGGAGAAAATTGTGTAGAAAAATTTCAACAGAAAAAAAACTGTGTCAATGATAATGTCAAAAGCAGTGCTAAACCATCAAAGAACAACGCTTTACCCCCTCTGATAATCAAAAAGAAGAGAGGTATTATTTTCCTTTGATTGCTTTTCATTCTTCTGTTTTTTTTCTTCACCAAATTTACAGAAACAAACTTCAAAGATCAGAAAATTCGTGTTGGGCACAAATTTAAATTAAAAACAACTTTAATGAGCTGAATGAGCTTTATGACACAAAAATTAGTCAATTAAATACTACAAACTAAAATTTTAATACCAACTCTCAAAACAGTATACTTTTCTATAAATATCTAAATTCTAAACAATAACCGGTGCAGGTTCAGAAGGAGTTGGAGGAGGCTTTAAATCAATAACTGGAACAGATTTGGTACCGGGATGATATGCTGACATTGTGGGTGTAGACGGTGCAGCATCAATTTTTGGAGGCAGCGGTTCTTCTGCGATATCAATAATCAATTTTCCTTTTGTATGAAGTAATGCGCATCGATCATAAGCAGTTGGGAATTCACTGAATTTGTAAATCTTTTCAATATGTGGAATTTTAATCTAAAAATTAATTTGTAAAATAAACTTGATCAAATAAAAATACAGTACCTTTTCATTATCAATAAAATCACTAATTTGATTAAGGCATTGTGAATTTGGCATAAAATATGCATATGAGAACCATCGGCCATTCCCGATTGAGCGGCAACTTCGTTGAAAATATTTTACAGCCGTTGAAAGAAGCCCAAATGGAATACCTACAATTTAAAAAAAACGAAAAGTCGGCATAAGTGTGAGAGCTACTTACCATATCGATCAGTATCACGCAGCATCGGAGATACAATACTAACATGAACACTATTTCGCCAAACTCCCATAACATTATCAGACCATCGAGCAAGATCCGTATCAACGCAATCCAGAATAACGTCAAAAGAACCTTCAGAAATTAGCCGATCTTTAACGTCTTGACTATTGTAATCAACAGCAATTCCTCCAAGTGATGAAACATATCCCATGCTAGCAAAAAGTTACTGTAAGTTTTATTTAGAAAAAAAAGTATTACTTATTTTCAGAGCAAGTTGCGACAACTTTATCACATCCCCAAGCTTTAAGCATTTGAATTGCAGCTGATCCAATTCCACCTGAGCCACCATGAATGAGTACCCGAGTTCCAGAAGCATTATTTGGATTAATTCGTGCAACCTAAATTTTGATTATTTAAAATATTACTGTAACATATTTTAAAAGACATACAGAAACCAATGCTGCCCACGAAGTACAGGCTACATATGGTAGAGACGTAGCTTCTAAATAATTAACACTTGCAGGTTTTCTTGCAACTGCATCAGATTTCGTCAACACATATTCAGCATGGGAACCTGACCATGGACCCGGGATTACGGCAATAACCTCATCTCCAACATTTACACCTGTCACACTTCCTCCAACAGCAATAACTTCCCCACAACAATCTCGACCAGCAATCAATGGAAGACGAGATTGATGTTGAAGGTTTCGACTTTCTAATTGACTCCAAGTTGAAAGAATTTGATTTCCATATCCCTGAGTCATTCGACAATCAATTGGATTCATACTTGTTGCCTGCAAAAATACTTTTATATAATACCGTAATCTGTTTCATTAAACTGACTTTAACTTTAATTAAAACTTGATTTGGTTGTGTAATTGATGGAATTGGAACATCTCGGCACACCAATGGCCCTTTGTAATTTTCTGTCATCCATGCTCGCATTGAATTTCCAACTGTTGTTGCACGTCGAATTGCACTTACTCTCATTTTTGATTACTGTAATAATACAGTATGATAAAAAAATTACGGCTCTTTACGGTTTTAGGTGATTTTTTGAAAAATACCGGCCCCACAGAATTATAACGGAAAAAAAAAAAATTGGAAGCTGAAACCAAAGTAGGGCAACAACAAATTGGGATATGCCCTACATTTGCATACCGTTACATTTTCTTCCGATTTCAAGAATCATTTTTTAAATCAATTTCTTAGAATCGTTGTTGACTACAACATAAAAATAGAAATACTGCAATTATTCAATTTAATTATGAAAAAACAAAAAAAATTTAACGGCCCCAGATGCCTGTATTTGGCGCCGTTAAAATTTAGCGGCCCAAATATTATAGTGGCCCGGGGCCGTTTATATTAACGGCCCCATATTTTGACGGCCCGAAAATGAAAAAATTGCTGGGACCGTTATTTTTTAAGGTCCGTTATAATTTACCGGCCCTAGGGCCGGTAAATTTTATTGGGTCCGTTATAATTCTGTGGGGCCGGTATTTTTCAAAAAATCACCTAAAACCGTAAAGAGCCAAAATTACAACAAAAAATAGCAGAAAATTAATGGTAATTATCCTATTAAAATAAATCAAAACAACTTTTGCCTAAATACTACAATACTTTATTATGGTACATAACACACTATTAAACACGTTTTTCTAAATCTCTTTCCAAATCAATTATCAAAATTTTATTTTTTTCAAAGATTTTTTCAAATTCTTTTTGAAGTAATGAATGCATACTAACACCATCATGAGAGTAAATCCATTTCTTATCAATAAAATCATAACGCTTCGGTCCAGAAAATGGTGAAGACAACCAAATTTGTCGATTTGGTGATTGTTTATTGATAACGTAAGTTCCAACTTGATTTGAAATTTTTGCTGTTAACACGCCCATTGCATACGAGACATCATATTCAGATTCTACGTTAATCTGCTCCGGCAGTTGATCCAAATAATCATACAAATGTTCAAGGGTATCTTCGGCAATTCGTTCATAATCATTTTGATTGAAAGTTGTTATTTGACACGATGTTCTTCTAATGATGAAATTCCAATATGAACACATTGGCCTCAATGTTGCAAGCATCTACAAAAATCGTTTTATAAAAGATACGGTAAATATAAGAAATGTAAGCATTATTGTAAACGGAAAATACCGTAATCAAATGATACAATTACATTAGATTTACTTATTTTTATTTTAAAACAAACAACAAAAACAATGATGAAAGCTAACATCTAACATATTTAAACTACAGTATCCAATTTACTTCTTTTTCTTTATTCTTAAATCACGAATATACGGTGGTTCTTTGACAGGAGCTTCCCAATCCAAGAGATGATTTTCATCACGAATAAATAATTGTGGAAATGCAGATTTCTCTTTTTCAGAATAATCTATTGATTTTTTGGGGATTCCTTGAACAAGTTCCATTTGTTTTCCAATATTTGCACGAATAATTTCAGGAATTTTATCATCAGCAAAAAGATGAAGTCGAAGAATATGCTGCCGTCGAATTAAATTATTTCCAAGGGCAGAATAAGTTGACATAAAAGTTACTCGACATGGATCATATTCCTGAATTTGATATGCCGGAATATCATTTTTTGATTTTGGATATTCTTTATTGAAATGATAATGAATATGCTTCCAATCAAAACCTTTCATTGCAACATCTTTACAATTATATACGACACAATAATCACCAACATCAGATTCTGGATGCCAAATTGGTTTATATTTTCCTGATAAATGATCAGCTACTTTTTGACCAAGTTTATAAACATCCTTAAAAAAGGGTAGTGATTTACACATTATCGTAATACAAAGTAAAACTAACTTGATGACTAGCATCAACAACATGCCATTGACGATGAAATTGAAGCCATTGTTGAACTCTCGCAAATCTTCCCGTTGTTGCCATTTGCTATGATATCGATGATGATAATACAAAGAAAATATATAAACAAGTAACTTGTTTTTCAAAAATATCTACCGTAACAAACAGTTGTGTCAAATAAAAAAAAGAAAAAAAGCTAAAATAAACTCTTTATTAAATGTATTATTGATAGAAAATATGAGCATGATTAGAACTATTTTTAACCTGGCAATGAAGGAAAGACAAAACAAAAAACATAAAAAAAGGTTTCTACAAATCAAGAAAAAATTTCTTTTTTTATTCACCAAGTAATGGATCCAGCTAATTCATCTTTGATTGCAATTCTTTTAACAGATTCGTATCCAAGCATAATTAAACATGAATAAATTCCATTATTGATAACCCGAGGAGCAAGTCCCTTCGTAAAAACTCTTGCACCTTCAAAGACCATTAAACGACGAAAAGTTTCTACATATCCCGTGCGGTGAACCTTAAAAGAATAATCTTTTTTAACCTTTAATAAAAAAATAGTAGCTTTACATACCTGAATACGAATTCGAAGAACTTCTAATGGATTTGTACATATTGCTGCCGTGATTCCACCAACGGCACCAGACATAGCTTGAAGTTTGAGCAAATTTCCTTCACTTGTTTTATCGGAAGAAATTTTTTTATCAAGTTGTGTCAAAAGATTCAAAGCATTGTAATAAGTACTCCAGAAAACCATAGAGCTTGGAATATACAGTAAAAGAGATGAGAAAAATCCCCGATAAAATCCCATAAATCCATCCGCTTTATAAACAGCTCGAATCACACGTAATCCAAGTGTCAGTCGTTTTTCCAATCCATCAGAACGAAGACAATCAGTGACCGCGACATTTTTTACACTTCCAGCAAAAGATTGAGGATTATTACAGATCATCATGTATTGAGCAACAATATCCGTTGGAACAAAGATAAGTTGGGTTGTTGTTGAAGCTGCCCCACCAGCTAATGCTGATACGAGAGGAGCTGAACGAATATCAAAAGTTTGACGAATAACATTTCGAAGACCTTCATAAACAGTTGAATAGACAAAACTTGCGCAAAGTTGAGGTAAAGTAACCCAGTACTAAAAAAATACTGATGAAAAACGAAATTATTAGAAACTGAATTAAAAAATGTATTGACTTTTGGAGATTAATATAGATCATTAAAGATCTATATTAATCTCGGGATTGACTTTTGGAGATTAATACAGATCATTAAAGAAAAGGTACCCTTTCATCTTCTGCCGATAATGGCAAAAGATCAAAACATTTTGCAGATTATTTGAGAAGAAAGAGTCTCCAAATATTAACTCCAACTACACAAATGAAAAAAAAGCACTTACTCCACGATATAAAGCAGTAATTCCTTCGGTTTTGATAATTTGTGAAAATGCATGTGTCATTCCTCTATATACATTATTCTGCTTCTGAAGTGCCAGCCTTGATTTCACGACTGACATTGGATATAACGCACATCGAACAGAGAAGCTACTTGCTAATGCAAGTGGATAAAACTTCCATAAATTTAAATGCTGCCATTCAATAATTCGTAGTCTCTAAAATAGATATTTGTAATTAAAAATATAAAATATGTATAAAATAAAATAAAAGCAAACCTGATCTTCAAGTGGCATTTCAAAATCTGTATCAGAAGATGTCATCCTTTTTTGATATTAAAAATTTTGGTGATTGTGTGTTCAATTGTTACAATTACTACCGAAAGGATAATAATAAAATAAAATGTTCAGCTTCCATTGAAATAATATTTAAGAGATGAAGATTTTTATTATTCAAAAATTTAATATTTTCCCGTAAAAATTTATAAGTTCAAAAATCTGTTTACGTAGTTTAACAAAGTTCGTCGTTGTTGTTGTTCAACAGCAGCAAAAATGTATCAAAAATGTCCGTGTTTTTGTTCTTGAACTTCAACAAAAATTTATCAAAATTTTCGTTCCAAGATTTTTCTAATGTTAAACTTCCAACATCCTCTCATAAATAGGCATGGATGCGGGACTTGAAGTCCCGTTTAGTCCCGTCCCGGGACGGGATCCCGGGGGGACGGGATGGGACACAGTTTCAACGGGACGGGGCAGGACGGGATTTGAAAATTTTTCCCGGGATCCCGTGATTTTCGTTATTTTAAGGAAATTCGGTATATTTGATCAAATTTAATTTTAATTTCCATTTTGTTTTGTTACTATTGCTAAAACTATGTTAAAAAACTGTAGCATATAAACTTATAGACTATAATGGCAAAAATTTGTTTTTTTGTTTATTTCAAGCATATTATATAACTATATGTAAAAAAAACTGAACTAACTATTCAAATAATGAAAACCCCAAATCTTGTATGTCCCCAAACACAAAATATTAAAGAAATTTATTCACAAATAATTTAAAATACATTACAAAAAAAAAATGCTTTTTAACGTCGATTCCACCAAAGCTCAAGAAGTTTTGCAATAATAAGAGAAGCAAAAATTGGACCATATACTTGAAGTAGCGTAGTCTAAAAAAATCAATTAGTTATTGCCGGTAATAGAAACATTTTTGCAGTAAACGGAATGCATAAAAAAAAATATAACTTCTTAGCGGTCTCTTTTTGTAACAGCGTTTAAGATGAGGGATATGCAAATACAGACGGCTGCAACCGTGGCATACAGGGACAATAACTCCTGCAAATATTTCATTGCGGAAAAATACATTTTAACATTGGATCACCCCCAAAAATAATAATTTTTAAATCAAACTTATTACGATCCCTAAAACAATAATGAAAACTTACACTTAAATCTTTCTGTTGCCCCTCTTTAATTAACGCTTGAATCTTTTTCAAATCATCTTCATCAAGAACACCACCTCGGAGACGAAGAACAAGATGAAGAGTAGATTCCTTTTGAATATTGTAATCAGAGAGAGTACGACCATCTTCAAGTTGTTTTCCTGAAAATGCGTACAATTAGAATCACATAGAAAAGTTGAATAAAATAACTTACCAGCAAAGATAAGACGTTGTTGGTCTGGAGGAATACCTTCTTTATCTTGAATCTTGGCTTTAACATTTTCAATTGTATCAGAACCTTCAACTTCAAGGGTGATAGTTTTGCCAGTAAGGGTTTTGACGAAGATTTGCATGATTGTCAATAATAATCAAAAAATTGACTACTAAAAAAGAAGGTATAATTAATAAACAAAAAAACTAAGTAATAGAGTTGTAAAAAACGACACGTTAAATAGCAAGCAAAATAAAAATATAATGAAGAAAGTGGTGGTAGTGACGGACACAGAGATGAAGGTAACAAAAAATGACAAATCAATAGGTCAAAAACGGAAAAAAACGCAATATAAAAATGTGGAGAAGGATGTTAATGTTAACAAATGCATTTGGGAAACTCTTGTGATTTTGCGATATTTTAGTAATTAATTTAAAATATACTACGTTATAAAAAATATTAAACAGTGCTCGAAAAGAAGTTAAGATTCCGTAGAAAGAGATTAGCATTTTTGGAGCAAAAGTTGTAGAATTTGGCAAAGTTCTTTGGTGATAATTTTGAAAAAGTATTTCTAAAAATAATAAAAAGCAGGAAAGAGAGAAGGGAAGATCACAGATGTTGGAAAATGAATCTACCCGTAAAAGAGACAATGTTCGTTTGTTGGTGCTCACCTCATAATTCTCAAACTGCGCAAATGTCGCACGTTGCAAGCAAAAATGCATTTTTTTTGTCATCATTTTTTTTTGCTTGCATTTTTTTATGATTGATTGAGCATTAAAATTTATTAAAAAAGTATTCTACTTTTTTAATTTTTTTTATTAAATTGCCGAAACTGTTAGCTTTTGCTAAAATAAATTTTGCAGCGCTCTGTAGGCGTCTTCTTTTAGAAGTTAACTACTGTCCGGGATCAGCGTTCATTTTAACACATTTCATTATATCATACTTTCATATCTATACATTCAATTGGACAAAACTTTTTTTGTCACCACACAACTTTTCATTTATTTTAGAGAGCTTTAAAGAACTTTATTAACATTTTTGTAAAATGGGTAGAAAAAAGGTTGAAAGGACGCCTTCCCAGGAAGCTATTCACCAAGCTGAATTAAAGGCAAAAAGATCAGAAAGAGATAGGAAACGTCGAGCTGAACAAACAGATGAAGAGAAAGAAGCAGTTAAACAGAAGCAAAAAAAGCGTATGTCGGATAAACGTCAAGATTTATCAGAAACCGAAAGAGCAGCACGAGCTGAAACAGAGAGATTAAGATTAGAAGCACAAAGGAAACAATTATCAGAAGCTGAAAGAGCAGAATTAAATGCAACAGCACATCAAAGAATTCAAAATCGAAGATCCAATTTCGATGATGAACAAGTTAGATCAGAAAGAGCTGCGGCAAGATTAAGGATGCAACGATTAAGAAATAGGGAAACAAAGCTTTGTGCAGCAGGATATGAGATTGATGATGAAGGTGTTGCCCATTACGGTGGACCTTTAAGCTTTGTTTGTGATCATTGCGGTGCAAAGCATTTTGAAGGTGAAAAAGTTTCAGGTAAAGGCGCTTCATTCTACAGCTGCTGCCAACATGGCACAATAAAATTAATTATTCCTAATTATCCAGAAGAATTAAAGCCATTGTTCGATCTTGCTGAATTCCGTAAAGATATCAGAGTCCTTAATAATGCACATTCTTTCGGATCTTTTAATGCCGATGTTGTTAATTTTGGTGTAAATAGGCCAGGTCCTTATGCTTTTGTTGTCCAAGGTCAAGCATATTACCAAATTAATACATCTGTAATAAATGAAGAAGATGAACCAAAAAGCCATGGACAACTGTATATTGTTGATCCGGAAGAAGCAGCAGAAAATCGATTAAATGCTTTTAATAAATTAAATCCAGATATTGTTAAAAGATTGAGTACAATTTTGGCACAAATAAATGAACAAGCAAAAGCATTTAAAATGTTGTATGAACAAATGGAATTGCAAAGGGAAACTGCAGAAGTTATGGGGCTCGAACCTCCAAGTTTATCATTGCATTTTGGGATTAAACCCGGACAGGATAAAAGAAGATATAATTTGCAAGCATCAAATGAAGTTGCTGCTGTTTTTGCAACAAATGATGATGGAGAAATTCCAGATTCATACATCACAATTTATGACAAAGATCAAAAGAAGCTTAAAACTGTCAATGCAATGGATCCAAATGTCGAACCTTGGCTTTACCCTATCTTTTTCCCCACCGGCAAAGCAATCTGGCATCCAGATTTGAAAAAAATCAACTCAAATCAAAGGTTAACAAGAAGCGCATATGTAAAATATATGATTTCGATCAGAGATGGAGAATTTAATGCAATTTTGCATGGTGGAAGACTTTTTCAACAATGGTTAGTCGACACGGCACTTAAAATTTTAAAAGATAGAATTAATTATTTAAAAACACATCAGCAGCAACTTTTAAGAGATTCGTATGCTAACATTGATGAATTTATGAAAAAATTTCAGCAAGATAATAATGTGCAAAAGATTGGTGCTAAATATATTCTTCCATCTTCACATCCCGGTTCCCCAAGAAACATGGAACAATTATATCAAGATGCAATGTCAGTTGTAAGAAGATACGGTAAACCCGATCTTTTTGTAACAATGACTTGCAATCCAAATTGGACAGAAATTTCTGAAAATTTGTTGCCTGGACAAACTGCTGCTGATCGACCGGATTTGGTTGCACGAGTATTCAAGCAAAAAAAGGATCATTTGTTAAACTTAATAACCAAAGAAGGCTATTTTGGTAAATGCAAAGCCCATGTTTATACTGTAGAATTCCAAAAACGAGGTTTACCGCATATTCATCTTTTGGTAACTTTAGAAGGCGATTACAAGATGAGAACAGCAGAAGTTATTGATCGATACATAAGCGCACAACTTCCAGATCCCGAACTTTATCCCAAATTGCATGAATTAGTAGTTAAGCATATGATCCATGGACCCTGCGGCGAAAGATGCATGAAAGATGGCAAATGTTCAAAGCATTTTCCCCATGATTTCCAAGAAAAAACAGAAGTTGATGAAGATGGATATCCATCTTATGCAAGACCTGATAATGGCATTACAATAACCAAATCTTCTGGATTTGTCGTTGATAATCGTTATGTGGTTCCACATTGTCCAAATCTTCTCCTTGAAATGAATTGTCATATAAATGTCGAAGTTGTGTCTTCAATAAAAGCCGTAAAATACATTTACAAATACATTTTCAAAGGCCATGATTCAGCAGCATTTAAAATTGTCGACGGCGAAGTCATTTATGATGAATGTACATCATTTTTGGACAGCAGATATATGGGTTCAGCAGAAGCATGTTGGAGAGTTTTAGGCTTTGAACTGCATGGACAAAGCCATTCCATAACACGCCTTCCTTTGCATCTTCCAGGTGAACAAAAGGTTTCTTTTGTTGATGCAGAAAATGAAGAAGAACTTAAAGCTGCAATGGAAAAAATGTCGATGCTTATGGATTATTTTGAATTGAATTCAAGAGATCCAAAAGCACGAGAATTTTACTATCATGAAATCCCTGAAAAATATACCTGGAAAAAAGTGAGCGCTCAAGGGGAACCAACAAAAATGCAATGGAGTGAACGAAAGTCGCATTTCAATGTCATCGGAAGAATGTATTCTGTTTCTCCAACAAATCAGGAACTTTTTCATTTAAGAATTTTGCTTAATCATGTAAAAGGTGCAAAAAGTTTTGATGAACTTAAAACTGTTGATGTTAATAATGAAAAGAAAGTGTGCCAAACTTTTACACAAGCATGTTTAGAATTAGGATTAGTAAAGGATGACAAAGAATGGGAAAAAGTTTTAAATGAAGCAAAGGTTTCTTTACTTCCTTATCAAATGAGATTACTCTTTGTTAGACTTTTAATCCATTGTAATCCTTTGGCACCTCATGATCTTTGGGAGCAATTTAAAGGTGATATGTCTGATGACTTTGCATTGAAGATGACAGAAGAAAAAGCAATTAAAAAGGCATATCGAGAAATTTTAAGAATTCTTGAAATTGAAAATAAAAGTTTGGCAGATTTTCCAACAATGCCACAAAATGTTGATTATGATGAAGATTATGATATTTATGATCCAAAGCATGATCAACAAATTGGTGATCAAATGTTTGAAAAAATGAATATTGAACAGCAAAGTGTTGTTGAAAAAGTTTGTGATGCAAGTGAAAATAAAATTTGCCAAAAACTTTTTTATCTTGATGGCCCAGGGGGATCTGGTAAAACTTTTACATACACAACTTTGTGGCATTTATTAAGAGCAAAAGGAAAAAAAGTTGCCACAATGGCTTTTACTGGAATTGCTGCAATTTTATTGGCAGAAGGAAGAACATGTCATAAAACTTTGGGTTTAACTGTTCCACTTTATTCAGATTCAAATTCTACAGTAACCCCAAATTCCAAACAAGGTGAAAAGCTTTCGGATACAGATGTTTTTATCTGGGATGAAGCACCAATGGCTCCAAGATATGCCCTTGAAATTATGGATCGGCTTTTGCGCGAACTTACAAAAATCGATGAACCATTTGGTGGAAAAATTCTTTTGCTTGGGGGAGATTTTCGACAACTTTTACCTGTTCGCAAAAATGGCACAAAATCCGAATGCATTAGTTTATCAATTAAAAAAAGTGATCTTTGGCAAAATTTTGAGAAACTGAATTTGACAAAAAATATGAGAGCGGATGAAGATGAAAGTGAATTTGCAGAATTTTTGCTTAAAATCGGTGAAGGAAAAGTTAACGATGTTGATGATAATATCGAATTTCCTGAAGAATTTGAAGTTGAATCGGATTTGGTGCAAGAGATTTTTGGTCATTTAATTGCCGAAAGAAGATTCGAAGATGTTGCAAATTCTGCAGTTTTATCTGCAAGAAATGTAGATGTCGATGAGCTTAATAAAGAAGTTGTTGAATTGCTTCCAAATGAAGGTGAAAGACGATACACAAGTGTCGATACTGCAATTGAAGGTGAAGCATTACAAGAGCTTTTGACTCAAGAATATTTGAACAGTCTAAATCCAGCTTCTCTTCCTCCCCATGAACTTAATTTGAAAAAGAATACTGTAGTCATGCTTATTCGAAATTTGAGTCAAGCAGAAGGTCTTTGTAACGGTACACGATTGTTAGTTATTGGACTTTTAAATCATACCCTTCAATGCAAAATTTTAACAGGAGATAAAAAAGGTGAAGTTGTATTTCTGCATCGAATCCTTCTTTACAATGAAGAGAATTATCCGTTTAAACTTGCACGACGACAATTTCCTGTTAAAATTGCCTTTGCAATGACAATAAACAAAAGCCAAGGTCAGACATTTGAAAAAGTTGGATTGGATTTGAGAAAAGATGTCTTTAATCATGGCCAACTTTATGTTGCATGTTCAAGAGTTAAAAAAGCGACATCGTTAAAAATTTTTTTGGGAAAGCAAAGATTGAATAAAAAAGTTAAAAATTTTGTTTATAAAGAAATCATTGATTAAAAGTTTTATTTTTTCGTGCTGTTGTTTATTTAATAATAATTTATACATATTTAATAATTAATATAATTTTAGTTTATTTTTATTTGTTGTTTATCTTCGTCTGAGACAGCGACATCGCTATATTCCACCAGTGCGGTGGCCCTGTTGCGGGGTTAAGCAACATTTTGGAGCTGAAGAAAATTGCATCAAGGTAAGTCATTTTTTTATTATTTGTTTAATTTAATTCATTACTTTTAGATATACCAAGAGCAGCAACAGTTGCATTATTTATTTTCTTGGTCAAGTGTGCTGGAAAGATAGAAAGAGGTAAGCAATTTTAAACTTTTGTTGGGACATTTCATTTGATTATGTTTCAGATTTACAATGACGTGATACGCAGTAGTTCTACAAAGTCAAGAAAGATATATATGGATGAAATCATTTATCAAAATAAATTCAAGAATCTATTGCTCAATTGAATCAAATTCAAAAGCTGTATAAGAAAGCACTCAATTACTTCTATGTGGTTCAAATATTTATATGGACTTTATCTCTGCAAAGCTGTTTGATCAATTATTAGCTGATAGCTGAAGAATAATTTGATAATATAAATCCGTGTAAGTCATTTTTTGGCAAATCTCATTTTATTAAGTATTTTCATGTATTTTAGATAAACGTCAATCTAAACATTCCAATAGTCCATCTACATTTATTCTTACTCTATCTTTGGCAAAACAACTCAAACAAGGCCTGTCATAGTAATCGCTGCTCTATCAATTTATAATTAATCATATTTTGGTGTAAATTTGTAAGCTTATTTTGTCATTTTTGTTAATAAATTTCGTTAATGTATATATGTGAATCATGTTTTAAATATTTAAGAAGTTTTTTGCTTTTCTATTATCTTTTATCAAGTTTAATAATTTTTTATGAACAAGTGACAGATACAGGCGGGCCGAAGGCCCGCTTAATCCCTAGTGAATGAAAAATGACGACTGTTTTTCTTTCTTTCACAAAAATAGACAAGTTTGAGAAAGAGAGTGGACGATTTTCGTGTTGGGAAAAATCAGGCAATTATCTACCCGTAAAATAGACAATTGTTAATGTGCGTTGGTGCTCACCTCATAATTCTCAAACTGCGCAAATGACGCATGTTGCGGCCAAAAATGCATTTTTTTGTCATCATTTTTTTTGCTTGCATTTTTTTATGATTGATTGAGCATTAAAAATTTATTAAAAAAGTATTCTACGTTTTTAATTTTTTTTATTAAATTGCCGAAACTGTTAGCTTTTGCTAAAATAAATTTTGCAGCGCTCTGTAGGCGTCTTAGGCAACAGATCACAGTGATCCCAAAAACATGAAAAAAGGAACTAGAAATGGCCGGCAACGAAAAAAGGACAAACAATAGAAACTTTTGCTCTCCCGCGCTTTTTTGTAAAAAAAAGAAAAATCACGCACTGCAGTTTTGTTCGATTTTTAAAAAAAAAAATTTAGCCAAAAGTGGTTTTAACACGAAAAAAAGCAATGAAAAAGAATGCGTTGTTTGTTGTCTTCGTCCGTCAAAAAAAGAAAAAAAAACTGACTGCGACAGTCCCCTTAAACATGTTAAGCACCTTTGAAAAAGATGCTATTTGAAATAATTTTTTTGTCTTCAAATCAGTAATATTAAAATAATTAGTTTACAATCACATCCACATTGAAAAAAGAAAAGAAACACAAATCATTATTTAAAATAGATAAATAAATTAGGCATAATAATTAAGACTTGTCTTTTTCTTTGCTTGAACTTCAAGAATAGCATCCATAAAATCTTCATGTGTTACTTCAATGGCATCACGACGAAGTGCAATCATACCAGCTTCAACACATACGGCTTTACATTGAGCTCCATTAAAGTCATCCGTACACCGAGCAAGTTCATCAAAGTTAACATCTTTGCTGCAAAATAGTTTTAAAATGTAAAAACGTTTATTAAATTATCGAAAATACTTACAAGACATTCATTTTACGTGAATGAATCTGCATAATACGTCCTCGAGCATCTTCTGTTGGAACAGGTAATTCAATTTTACGATCAAGCCGACCAGAACGAAGTAAAGCAGGATCCAAAACGTCAACACGATTTGTAGCAGCAATAACTTTAATATCATCATTAGGTTGAAAGCCATCCAATTGATTAAGCAGTTCTAACATAGTTCTTTGAACTTCACGATCACCAGCCTTCTCACTGTCAAAACGTTTTGTACCTAAAAATTTCTTACGTGAACTTGTGTTAGATTAAGATTAAACAAACCGATAGCATCCAATTCATCAATGAAAATAATAGCTGGAGCCTTTTCTTTAGCTAATGCAAAGGCATCTCGAACAAGTTTTGCACCATCACCAATAAACATTTGAACAAGTTGTGGACCAGCAAGTTTAAGGAAAGTTGATTTAGTTTGAGCGGCAACTGCACGAGCTAACATAGTTTTACCAGTACCAGGTGGACCATACATTAAAACACCCTTTGGGGGATGAATTCCAAGACTGATGAATCGATCTTTATGAGTCATGGGGAGTACGATAGCTTCAATAAGTTCTTGAATTTGTTTATCACAGCCACCAATATCACTATATTGTTCACTTGGACGTTCATCAACTTCCATAGCCTTTACACGAGAATCATATTCAGCTGGAAGTTTTTCCAATACAAGATAAGAATCCTAAAAAATGAAATTATTTGAATGCCACTTCAAAAAATGTTTTTATGGCTTACTTTGTTAACACCAACTAAATCACCAGGTTTCAATTCTTTAGGATCAACAAGCCCAACAACTGGAAGGAAATAAGTAGCTCTTGTTGAGGTTTTGATAACAGCGCATTGAGTTTTATGAGCATCAAGATCAACATTAGCACCTTCTTCTTCTTGCAATTCTTCCAATTCCAGTAATTCCACAACATTTGAAACAAGATATGGTAAGGTTTTGTTAACCTAAAACGATAGATTTAGCAGAGCCTTAAGTCGGAAAATAACGAACCTTAATACGTTCATTGTTTTCTTTGATCTTTTCTTTCAAAGCTTGAACACTATGATTGATACGTTGAACATCACTTCTCATAATACGAATTTCATTTTCCATTAATTGGGCACGACTTTTAATATCTTCAGCAGGCATTCTAAGAATTTCATCGTCAAGAGGTTCCTATAAAAACGTAAAAGTTTATTATGAGTACACAGTTATACTCACTTCTCCATCAACTTCCATCTTTTCAGGTTGTTTTGCAGCATCTTTAGCCGTTGAAGAAGAACCAGCATTTTTGGAGTCACTCATCTTTCCTGCAGGTTACTGAAACAAAATTATTGAGTAATAAATTTACAAATTTTAATGAAAAAAAATCACGGCAATTTTAAAATCGTTTGGAAAGAGTGTTGATGAAAAACACAGAAGAAAAATGAAGTTTCTCTAAAATCATCAAATTTAAAACAATGTTGGCAAAATGTTCTTTTACATTTCGGAAGAGAGAATAAAAATTTAAAAAATTCAAAAAAAATGTCTCGTATGATTTTATAAAGTTTGACGTATCGAATCTGCACAATTTATATTTAGTTTTGAAAAGAACACGGTTTTTAGAATTTATAAAAATGAAATTCGGTGAGAGAATGCCATCTTTAGTGTACAACACGGGGAACGGATCTATTAGTGTTCCATTATGATGCATCATTTTTGCTCCAATTTTATTACTTTTTTTAATATATTTTGTAAAGGTATCGGATGAAAAGACAACAGAAAATACAAAAAGTTTTCAACAGTTTACTGTATACGATGAATATTTTACGTCTGTTAATCCAAATTTTATTCATTAGAATTATTATATTTAAAAAATACGTTCTTTAACTTATAAATTATGAAACCTTTAATATAATTTTAAGCAAAATAATAATATCTTAATACCCCATAATTTTAAGAATTAAAGCTCGTAAAAGTCGAGCTTCAAATGCAACAGTTTTTCGAACATCTGTAACTTGGCCACTGACAAGTGGACCTTCTGCCATTGTTGGAATATCTTTGCCATGAACTAAAAATGTATCTGTTTCATGTTTTCAATATAAAAAGGAAAAACAGACTTTCACAATTTTCTAAAGTACTTAAAAGCATGCCCATAATATCATCGCGCTGAAATGATAGAATACTGTAATAAACTATTGTGAATATTAAAGAACTTGCCATTACGGTAATGTGTTTTATCATTGATTCCAAAACTGATAAAACGCATCTTTTTGTATAAAACCAAGTATCAATTCCTAATACCTGCAAATTTTAGATTTAGCACTTTTTAGGATTCTAATTTTGTGTAAAATACTTTTTCACAATCTTGTAAAGCTTCTATAATTCTCGCAATTCCAAATTCATTGTTGCTTTTTGCGCAATATAATGTCCCTATTACGAGATGAATGATACAAGTATGAAATTGTTTTTTCTCTGGTGCAACTTCTTCTGCACGTTTAACTTTATTGATTAAAGCTTCGGCCAAGTCATTGTGATTGACCATAACCCAACAAACGCAGACATTTGCAAGAACAATTGCGCTCACACTTAAAAGCTGAAAAAGAGATTACTGTAATTGTCTGTTAAATGGTTACTGTAGGGGAGATCTTTTTTAGAAATGATGCAATCTTACATCACTTTCTTCTTTTCCAGCAATTAAAGGTTCATAAAAATCTGCGCTATCTTTGTACTTTTCTCGCATAAATAAAGTATGTGCAACATTAAGCTTGAATGTATCTTCCTTATTTGCATGTTCACTCCAGCGATGCCATAACTTTTCCAAGGCTTCTAAAAAATAAAATTCTATCAAACATTGGTATATTAATTATTATTGTTGCGACCGTAATGACCGCGTTCCCATTCAATTTTAGCTTGGGCCATAATTACTGGAATAAATCTAAATTTTAAAAAAATTATATTTTTGTAATTTTTATTTTTACAGTAACCACCTTTCCATTAATTGATTTCTTTCTTCCATTGCAGTATTCAATTTTTCTTCATCTTCTTCAAATTCTTCAATTTTTTCCTTAAATTTTGTTAAAGTATTCATAATTTCATTTCCCATAGCATCAAATTTTTGATATGCTTCATCAAGGGATGATTGTTGGCTAATTAATGCATCCAAATAATCATAGGTATACTGTGACAAATATCGATAAGTTAAATGAGCATTTTCAGCCAAAACATCCGCGGCTAAATCATAATACTCATATCTACAGTATAGAAATAACAAATTTGCAAAAGTTTCAGGTGGAAATGGATTTTGACTGAAAATATTATTTTACTTTTTAGAAACTTTAAAAATTGTATTACCTTAAAAGATACTGTAACTTTGCAAAACTATCAGCTAAATTATTTTCAATATTTATTAAAGCTTGATTGTGAAGGGTCACAGGATCAAGCTCTTCCTCGGATCTTGGAGGCATATCTGTTAATGCTTCTCTTGCAGCATCCACTAAAAACAAGTTTTAGAAACAGTTTTTCCTTTTTACAGACAATTTTGCTTACTTTCTTTGTTTCGATATTCAATTGCAAATTTAAGATTGCATGCTTCAATCAAAGATGTTTCATGCAACATCAAACTATTCCCGACTGATCGAACATCCATTCCTTCTGTAACAAGTCCGACCCCAAGTTCTGGAAAATCTTTCACTCCACGATCGATAATTTCACCAATATATTTATTTGCTTGTGTAAAAGCGCCCATATTATAATGGCATAAAGCGATACTGTAATATTCATCAGCCATATATCCATGAATATTTGAAGCTGCAACAAATTTCTTTAATGCTTCAGTATATTTTCCATCTTTGTAATCTAAACATGCAAGATTGAATTCCATATCCGGATCCTCGGGTTCATATCTTTCAACCAAAATCCTTGCATTATTTATATCCTCTTCTCGATATTTTATTGCTGAATCAAGTTTTATAACTTGTGGTTCCATTTTCGGGTCATCAATTTGTGACATTACTGCCACAGCTTCGGGAAACATGAAAGCATTATAAAGTGCTTGAGCATGATAAAGTTTGTAATCTGTATGATCCGGAGCGAGTTGGGTCAATTTATCATAACATTCTGCAGCCATAACAAAATCCTGTGTCGTATAGTAACAATAACCCAAAAGTGAAAGGGCTGCTCGACTATTTGGGGTTCTTTGAAGTTCATACTGTAGAATCCGAATTGTTTCAGCATATCGGTGCTCTTTGATCTTAGATTTAGATACTGTAGTAATGTATGTATATTGAAGGGGAACTTACCATTCCATAAATAGTACTTGTAAAATCACCATCTTTAATAGGAACAAACGACATATTTCTTTTAGATTAATTTTAAAATTTTTATGAAAAAGCCTTTTAATCATAAAAATGAAAGGAAAGAGTCTTTGCCATTTTTGGTTTCTATGGATACAAAACAACTCTATTTTGCTTTAGTTTACTTTAATTTAGCATGCATGTTTCAAGTGAATGTTTATATGATCATTTAATTTTACCAAAAAAACTATATTGTAGAATGTTCACAGAAGATAAATTAATCTGCTGCAAAACATCATTTAATTTTATAAAATTAGAGAAATTTTTATTTGCAAAAAATTAAATTAGCGATGGGCAAGTCAAAAATAAAAATTGAAAACAAACTATTTTATTGTTCCAACTAGGTACTTTTTAACCTGAATAAACCGAAAATAAAATCAAAAAAATTATTAAAAAAAGTTAAAATGCCGAAAATACCATTTTAAAATTCGGTATAACAAAATTTTTTGGTTGAAAAAAAGAAAAGGGAACACTTTTTCTCTTTCTTTTTTGCGCAAAAAAGAATGCATTTTTTTGACTCGCGTGCAAAAAAAAATTCATTTCTTTTTTTTTCCTTTGTTTTTCAAGCATTTTTTATACAATTCTAGCTCTGCGATCGCTGTATCTCTTTTTGGGGTGATTTGGGGTGATTTTCCTTTTCACCGAAGATGTATTTTTTGAAGAGCTATCGAATGGTATAAGTCACTAAGCTTATATCGATTTATAGATGGGTCAAAAAATTAAAAAACATCTAAAAATGCAAATTTTGGGTGTTTGCTGCAGAGAAAAGTTGTTTAAAAGTTGCATATTCGGAATCAGCGTAAAAAAATACGTCTGGTAGGTCTGATTATTAGTCTTTAAAAAAAAGTTTGAAATTTCATACTGTAACCAAAAAAATGTCAAAGAAAAGAAAGGAAAAAGTGTTCCCCGCCCATCGCTAAATTTAGACACTGGCGGGGAACACTTTTTCCTTTTCTTTTTCATTTTTTTTCGTCGTTACAGTATGAAAAATCTAATATTTTCTTTAAGATTAATTATCTGATCGACCAGACGTATTTTTTTACGCTGATTCCGAATATGCTATTTTTGTAAAAGGTTTCTCTTGAGCAAATATCCAAAATTTGAATTTTTAGATGTTTTTTGAGGAAAAAATCTTGATGCATTGAGTTGCAGTCACAAACTTTATACCATTCAATAGCTCTTTGAAAATTACATCTGTGGTAAAAAAGAGAAGCACGCCAAAGCACGCCGAAAAAAGATACAACAATCGTAGAGCTAGAATTTGTTAAAAAAATGCAAAAAAAAGTTGCAAAAAAGTGAAAAAACTTTTTTCTCTCGAGAAAAATGAACGCACCACGAAAGTTTTCACGACAAAAAAGTGTTCCCTTTTCTTTTTTTTCGACGAAGATTTTTTTCTTTTTTTAATTTTAAAACGGTATTTTCGGCATTTTAACTATTTTTAATAATTTTTTGGATCTTATTTTCGGTTTATTCAGGTCTGAAAGTACCTAGAACGAACAGTAAAATAATTTTTTCCCAATTTTTATTTTTGACCTGCCAGTCCCTAGCTAAATTAAATAGTTTTTTTTAAGTTTTTAATGCAAAATTTAAAAAGGCGCAAACTAATGTGTTCTTGACACGAAAGCAAGATCACAAACACACTCGTTTTCGTTGTACCCATTTTCTTTTCTTTTCAACTTTTTTGATTGAATTTTTTACAGTTGTTTCAA
This sequence comes from Panagrolaimus sp. LJ2414, assembly GCA_024447195.1. Taxonomy (NCBI): domain Eukaryota; kingdom Metazoa; phylum Nematoda; class Chromadorea; order Rhabditida; family Panagrolaimidae; genus Panagrolaimus; species Panagrolaimus sp. LJ2414. The sequence continues at coordinate 2,509,750 of JAMRXY010000005.1, forward strand.
TTTTTGCGTGTATTTTTTCTTTTAAACTTTTATATCTTTATTATTATTGTCAACTTTTACAGGTAACTTGTGCAATGGCTGTTACAAAGAAAGCTACCAAGCCTGTTGGCAAGAAAAATGCTCTTAAAAAGAATAAGAAGCGCTCCTTCACCTTCCACATTGAATGCAAGAACCCCGTTGAAGATGGCATCTTGAAAACTGCTAGCTTTGTAAGTTTGTTTTTTATCATTTGAACGGCTCTACCAATGGCAATTTCCGTACTGAATTTGCTGCGTTTGGTTTAGGGTTAATTCCCTAATAATTCCTCACGCTGAGACATTTTTCAGGAAAAATTCCTCCAAGAACGCGTCAAGTACAATGGTAAAGCTGGTAACCTTGCTGCTGGTGGTATTAAGATCGAAGCTGATAAATCCAAAATCACCGTTACCTCAGATAATGAATTCTCCAAACGGTATCTCAAATACTTGACCAAGAAGTACCTCAAAAAGAATGCTCTTCGTGATTGGCTCCGTGTTGTTTCATCTGCCAAAGATACCTATGAACTTCGTTACTTCCAGATTAATCAAGAAGATGAAGCTAGCGATACCGAAGCTTAATTTTGTTATTTGGTACTGTTGTTATGTTTCAATAAAATTTGTTTAATAATTTATTTTTGCGTGGTAAACAAAGGGGCAGGGAAAGATATATATTTTTGAGGTATCATTAAATTAATGTAACATTTAAAGCAGTGGCAATTAGCGATATTTTGGTCGTGCAGCATCGAGCTGTCTTGATAATTCTCGGATTTGTTCCTTTAAAGTATTCATAGCACCTTCATTTCGTTTATGAATTTGTCGAAGAGATTGTCGGTGTTCTTGATCATTTATCATTAAAGTACTTTTTAGTTTACCAATCTAAAAGCGCACACTTATCATAGAGTTGGATAAGCTATTGTTTACCTGTTGATCTTTTTCCATAATTGTTTGGTCTTTTTGCATTATCGTAGCTCTTAAATCCGATATTTGATCTTTTAATTCTTGAATTTGATCAATGTGGCCTGAATTTGATGTAAAGGGGAAGCTGTTGGATATGCGAGGCTTTTTTGCAAATATATCTGCAGTTGATGTTGTAGGTTTTGTATCCCGTTTAAGTTTAGCCTTTTCTTCAGGATTTAAAGTTAGGGTGCAATTTCGACAAAATGCAACTTTTTCTGGAGTCTGAAACAAGGTTTATCTTGTATTTTGAGGCTTCCGAAACAAACTTTAGTAAAAGCAGATTTTAACCCGCATTTTTTGCATACAACTGGTGCACCAATTTTCCTTTCTGAATGTGTACAATAAACACATTTTGAATTTACAAATGCTGCAAGAAGCTGACAATATTTACACCGTTCTGGTTTCCCATATTTTTCTTCATTTTTCTTGCATTTTTCACATTGAATTCCAACATTTTCACCTAAATCACGGCGACAATTATAACAACGTTTCATCATCTTTATTTAAAACACTGGACAAAAATAGTTGTTGTATTGACCCTTCCGGTATAGAAAAAACATTTACATTGGGAAAAAGTCTGCGCAAAACCTTCCTTCTTCATCGCAAGGAACGAACAAGTTTTTCCTTTGGACGGACGAACGTTGCACTTTAATAAAAAAAAAGACGCTCAAGCTATAAGATACATCGATGTTTCATCTTCGATTTTGTGAGTCATATTATGTTTTTAAACCTTTATTAAATAGATAACAATAAAAAAAGACAACGGTTTAACGTTTTCTTAAAGGTGCCAGTTTTTCTTCTGATATCGTTGTAATCTAAAATATACAGTAACCTCAAAATGCAGGTAAAAATTTCAAAACTTTACTTTTGGCATTTCTTCTACCTTTATTTCTGGTTGTTCATTTGGATTTTCGTTTTGATCTTTCTTTTCAACATTTTCTTCTTCTTGGTCTCCTTCTTTTACTTCTTTCTTCTCATTTTTGGGTCGCTTTTTCCATTTTCCATAATAATGTTTTGCAAAGATTACGGTAACTGAAAGAATTAAAAAAGACATTCCAACATAAAAAATTATTTTTGCATTTGATTGAAATTCAATTGATACATTTTTATCTGATGGTTTCTAAAATTTGGAATGAATTTGTTACCGTAATCTCTTTATTAGAAAAAAAAACTTACGGATTCATAATATGTTTTATTTCCGTGATCAAATTCATAAAATAAATTTTGAGCCAAATGTTCAATTAATTTGCTGTTAAATTTTGTTGTAGCATTTTCTGTTTTTGGTAGGGGTGTTGAAACTAAAATTATTTATTATTATTACTGTAAAAGGTCAGAAAACTACCTGCAACATTTTGTGGTTCACCATAACATTGTTCAAAACACGGCATTGGGATGTATTTGGTCTTAAAAGTTCCCCATAAATTTATTTCACTGCCTTCTGGAAGTTTAACATAACACCATGGACCCTCCATCCAACCATCCACTTGAGCATAATGATGTGCCGTGGCATTATTAAATCTTGAATCATGTTGATAAGCATCAAGTGGAATATTTCGGCAAAAATTATGATTTAAATATTCATCAGCAAAAAAGCTTTAATCAACACAAAAGTAATACTGTTTTTTGAATGTACTGTTAAAGAAACTTACAATTGATTATAACCTTTAAAAAGTTCTAAATGAAACAATCTAACATTCTCCCAAATTTCACAAGATGCACCATTCTTTTCTGTTGATTTAATTCCCAAATAAATGTAATCATTTCCAACAATACAATCAGCATCTAAAAAATACTCATCAAAGATGTTTCCTAAAAAGAAATCAAAAATTACACAAACCTGTGAAATTTTGTGGATCAAAAAATTTTCCTTCATCATAGATGTCAGAGTTGACAGAGATCAAAATTGAAAGAAAGAAGAATAATGGCCCGACGATAAATAAATGATTCATCACGTCAAACGTCAACAACACAGCAACCACCATGCACATGTATTTGATTTCAAAGGAGGCAAAGGAAATGCAATAAAGGTTCAAAGAGTCTTTTGCCTGCTGTTGGTGGGCTTTTTGGAAATGAATATAAATAAATAAATGAGAATGAATGTAATGCACGAATGGCAAAAAAAAGAAGACAAATTTAATTTTTGAAATTTTTTGTCATTTTAAAAAAAATTTGATTTTAAACACCACTGATTTTAAATTTATTATTCGAAGATTTTTTAGAAAAAGGGGTGGTCCAATTTTTTATGCCGATAGTTAACTAATTGAAGCTTAAAATGTTTTTGTCTTAAGCTTTTCTCATTCACGGAAAAACATTATTTTTCAGTTTTCATTTTGGATCAATGGATCAAGATAAAATCTGTTATTTAAGCAATTTAAAATTTATTATTTTTAATGCCGATGGGGAGGATGTTTTGTGCCTTAAGGGCTAAAGATTATCGCTCAAAAAAAAAACTTTTTTGTTGTTTTCAAACAAAATTAAACCTCTAATTTCATTAAAATTGTTAAAAAACATTTTTAACTTTTTATGCCATTTTTTGTTTATGTTTTAATAATTTCTAAATTTATATATTGTATTTCATTTTTTGATTTTCCCAAAGTTTATTTTTGATGAGGAAGGCTCTTTTTGACGTCATTTTTTTCTTTTTCCTCCTCACATGAAAGACCCATTTTTTCTAATAAAAAACGTTTTTTCATTGTTATTTTTTTATGTTCGGATTGATCGAAGGAAGGAAGGAAGAAGGATTAATGATTCTTTTTGTGAATTCGAAATTTTTTTTGTCATTTCATTTTTGTTTGTATTGATGCATCAACAATTGTTGGGGGTAATTCGTCTTCATTTTTCAGGGTAAAAACGACCAAAAACATGAAAGCTTTTATTATTTTTGTTTTATTTTTCTTAGGTAATTTAAATTTTCGATACCGTAATTTTTTAATTCTTTAAAGTTACAGTACAACTTGCATCGTGTGGTGAAAAATTGACTGAACTTGAAAATCGATTAAAATGTACATCAGCTGTTGGATGTTCAACAACAGATAATTTTCTTGATTTTATTTTGATTGGGGATACTGGAGGTCTTCCCCCGCCATTTTATACTTCGTATGCTCAAAGAAAGGTTGCAGAATCTGTTGACAAAGTTGCTACACAATCAAAATCAAAATTCATCTTAGGTTTGGGAGATAATTTTTATTTCAATGGAGTCCGGGATTTAGATGATTCTCGATTTTGGGTTTGTTTTTATTAAATAAACTACAGTAATTTCTTTCTTTTTTTAAGAGAAGCTTTGAAGATCCATATAAACAACCTTTGTTGCCCTGGTTCGTTTTGGCAGGAAATCATGATCATTTGGGAAATGTTTCAGCACAAGTTCTTCACACAAATCGATCAAATCTTTGGACTTTTCCAAGTCCATATTACTCTGTAAAATATCAATTTGGATCAAATGCAACAAAAACTTTACAAATTATTATGCTTGATACAATTGAATTATGTGGAAATTGTATTGATGTAGATGGTTCAGATATTCTGTCATGGATTTGGCATAAAAAGCTTGTTCCAGATCATCCAGCGGATCAGGAAGTAGCTGATAGACAATGGAAATGGCTTGAAAATGAATTATCTCAATCAAAGTAAGGATTACTGTAGATTAAGCCATTTTAGCCCACCATTTTTTAAAATAAGATTAATTTAATTTAATCTTATTAATGCATATTTTAGAGCAGATTATCTCTTTGTTGCTGGGCATTATCCAATTTATTCTGTTTGTGAACATGGCCCAAATACATGTTTAATATCCCAATTAGATCCCCTTCTTCGAAAGTATAATGTTACGGCATATTTTTCCGGACATGATCATAATCTTCAATTATTACGTCACACCAATGACACCGATCAAACTTCCCTCATGTATATTGTCTCTGGTGCCGGATCGCGTTCTGATAGATCCAAGAAACATTTGAATGCCATTCCAGAAGGCAGCCTTCTATATTCATATCCAAAAGGCTGGAATCCATTCTCCCAAATTGGATTCAGCAATGGTGGATTTGTTCAAGTTTCTATCGGAACCGAAAATGGAACCTTTTCATTTTATAGTGGAAGCCTTGCACATAATTACAAACAAATTTTTTATCCTCGAAGGATTAATTCTTAAAAAATTACTGTAGTTTCACGATCTCGAGAAATTATTAAAAACCGGGTTATTTAAAATGAAAAAATAAATTTCTCTGTGGTTAATTTTGTTGAAATCTTCAAAAAACAAAAAAATATCGTAAAATTACAAAAGATTACACAAATACAGTAATCTTTTTCAAAAAATATCAACAACAATTACAAATATACTGTAGCAAACAACTGATTTTAAAAGTTTAAAAAATTTATGAAACACAAATTTTATTTACAAATAATTAAAATATTAATTTATTAACAGAATAAAAAAATTACAAAGCAATCAACTTCAACATTTTTGAGGCCAACAATATTTCATTTACTCGATCTTGATTAATTTTGGTATCAGATTCTTTGACATTTCTTAAATAAGTCAAATCCAAAGGAGTTTCAGAAAACATCTTTTCAGACGCCATAATTAAACCAATAACACCAGCATGAAATCTTTCATGAATTACATCTCCAATATCATTTGTACAAGTATATTCCAGCAAAACAGGGAAACGCTAAAAATTTATAAATTTCTTAATTGCACCAAAGAAAAGTCTCTTACCCTTAAAGCAAAATCTTTAGCCAAATTTGCATATTTTGAATAAAATGCCAAATAATCCAAAGGCCTGCCAGAGTACCATTTACCAAGAACCGAAACCAATGAAGCTCGGTGAGGTTCAGCAAAATTTTCTTTTGTAACAAAATAAATTCCGCCCAAAGCAGAGAATTCAAATGCACTTTCTTCCAAGGGTTCAACAAAAGCATGCTAAAATAATAATAATAATCAAAATTAAACTATAAGAATAGAGAAGAAGCTTGATTACCATTTCCCAACTAACAGGTCGAAGCAAATATCCTTTACAAATTTCAGAGAAGATTGAAGTTGCATATCGAAAGCCGTGATCATCTTTTATAAGCCATTCAGCGAGTGTATCAAAGAAATATGGCATTGGATATTGAAGTGCAAGAGATGAAAATCTGATGAGAGCTGAGATACGATTATCATGTGCAGCGGGATCAATCATGGCATTTGCTTCACGGCCAAGAAATAGTCGATTAAAGAAGGATTTTCTTGCTTCATCACTTTTACAATCAAAGATATAAGCAGAAGCAATAACATTTAAAATTTTAAAATGCAATAATGGATTTAATTTTGCACCTCTTTCCGTAGGTAATTGAAAAAGACATTGTTCGATGCCTTGCTGGAAATTTGGTGGTTCATTTATTGATGGATACGCAGATACGGCAACTACCTAAAGGAAAAAGATATTAAGAACTAGAATTTTAAAATTATCCAAACCTTTTGAATACAATCATAAACATTATTAGGAAGAGTTCGAATCACTTTCTTTCGCTGTTCAAGTGGCCAATCATTATCATTAAAGAAGATTCCTTTGCTCATTACTTAATTGATGATATAAAATTATTATGATAAATAGTTAAATAAGTTCGTCGGATTATACGTTATTTTGCAAATGTTAATTTTTTTTTCAACAAATTTTAAAAACGAGCTAGCTCTATTTTGGCCAAATGTCGTTAAAGTATTCGCGCACATACAGTAATATTTTTATACTCGATTTTGAACAAAAATGTTTTGAATCAAATTACTGTAAAAAACTTGTTATTTCAAAAACCCATTTTTAAAAGTCATTTATTAATTACAAAAATTATATATAATTTATACCACATTTAAAAAATTATTTACAAAAGTATTTAAGTGACTTTAGCATATGAAGGTGGTGAAAATCGACGTCGGGCAAGTTTGAATAAATATAATGGAAGACAGGAAATTACTGTAATTACGGTAGTCTTTGCGAGAAAAATCCTAAAAACAGAAATTATAATAAATAATATTATTTAATACTTACCATGACATAACAAATTGTCTATCAAAATAATCATCAAATACAAATAATGAAGCTGCGTATAACATTAAAGAAATACCCTGAAAATAACATTATATTATGTATGTTGTACGTTTAAAATAATCGAAAACAACTTACTTGTGCAATAAACATTGCCCAATGCCATTTATGTACGGTCATTGCAACCATAATTAATTCAGTAATTATTAAAGCCGAAAAGCTTATCGCAGCAACATGAATAAAATCATAATCAAAAGCAAATAAAGCTCCATACATAATTATTGCACCTTGATAAACAGATACAAGAACCCAAATACAGAATGTTTTGAACGAAAGAGATCGACCTTAAAAAAATAAAAAAATGGAAAAATTAATTTTAAAAATTTGAAAATATTACCTTTTCCAAGTTCTTTATACAATTCGGGATAGGTTAAAGCATTTTCAGCCTAAAATAAATATTTAAAATTTTTTAAAAAATTTAAAAAATCGCATACTGTAACATCACGATCAAGGACCAAAGAAAATACTGGCATCTAAAACAAAAAAAGATAATTCAAAATCTTCAAGGTTTAAAAAAACAAACCATTGTATAAGCTGTTGAATATCCAAGCATTAGAATACCTTGATACAAAGAAACGGAAGCAAAATAGAAAACACATGAGAAAATTGCTTGCATGATTGAAATAATTAATCCACGATGCATAATAAATTGTGAAAGAGCACAGGATCGTTTATAACAGAATCGACCATGAACCAAAAGAAGACGAGAAATATGTTGAAATTGAGTAATTGAAAAATCTGCAGCTAATGATGCTTGCTTTCCTTCTGAAATAAAACATTTTTTAAAATGTTAAATCAAAGTATCATTGATTTTAGGAAGGAATTATAAAAATCGAAATTTCCAAAAAATTCTTCCAATTCCACAAACGAAAAAAAGACTACCGTACCATGAGCTTCAATTCCAATTCCGACATGAGCGGCTTGAATCATTGAAACATCATTCCCGCCATCTCCAATTGCAGCAACACGTGCAGATTTTTTATACTTTTTAAATAAATTTACAATTTGTGCTTTTTGTTCTGGTGAACATCGACAGCAAACAACAGTTGTACAAGCACAAACTAATTCAGCCACTTCTGTTTCATAATACCGTAAACATAAATTTAAAGCTGCTCCTGTCATGACCAAAGCGACATCACTTTTTCTAAAAAATACAGTGTACCACATAAATAAAAATATATTAAAAAACAAACTTTCGAAGAAGATTCAATTCATTGTGAGCTTCAGTTCGACTTTGAACTTGTCCAAAAACATGAATATTTGCAGTTTTTGAAAAAAGTCCAGAAGATTTTGCAATACAGATTGCGGTTTCAAGTTTATCACCAGTTAACATCCAAACTTTTATTCCGGCATTTCTCAAAATTTCAAGGGTTGTTGTAACTTGATCTTGAAGACGATCTTCAACTCCCGTTAAACAAAGCAATTGCAAATCAGTTTCCAAGCGACGAAGCACTGCTGCCATTCGTTCATTTCGATCTGTTAAAGCCATTTTAGCAGCATGATATTGTGTTTCAAAATCTGTCAATTGTTCAGGTGAAAGAATTTTTTTTGCAACAACCAAAGTTCGAAGGCCTTCTCGTGCCATATTTGAGCATTCTTCTTCCAACCAATCATTATACTGTACCATTGGAGCCATTACTGTATCGGCACCTTTGATATAAAATGACACTTCTTTTGTTTTTTCATCCTAAAATTATTATACCATATTATTATAGTAATGTTTATTACAGTAACCTACTCTTAAAATAATTCCCATTCTTTTACTTTCAGATGTAAAAGGAAACATATGCAAAATTTGAAATTTCTTTTGATTTCCATTTTTCAGTCGAAGTTCCATGGAAGCTAAATCACGAAAAGCAAGTCGAACTCCAACTTTTTCAGTCCATTCAACAAGGGCAATTTCATCGGGTGAACCGGCTTGATATTCTGTTTCACCATCTTCTTCAATTGGTGTAACATTGTGACAAAGAGCAATTGCTTCAACGGCAGTTTGAAGTTTAACAAAGAATGCATTTTTACTACTTCGCTTTCCAGAATATGATCCTTCAATATGCGAAATAACATCATGAAAATCACCACAAAATGAAGCAGAACCAAGATGAATCTAAAAAATTGGCAGCAAATGTAATAGATATATTGAAACATGAACTACGAAAAGTATGTAACATTTCAAAAATTTATTGATTGAATAACCCTGATCAGGGAGACAAAAGCAAATGTTTTGTCTCGAACAGATTCCATATGAGACTTAGTGTTTCTGATTATAGTTTTTCAACCAACAAATTTATGAAATGTGTCAAACCATTCAAAAAAATACAAAACCTTTTTAAAAATCATTTCATTTTTTGTGAGAGTTCCAGTTTTATCTGATAATAAATATGAAATTCGACCAAGTTCTTCTGGGATTGTTGAAGATCGAACTACAGTATCCGGAATATTTTTATCACGTCCAATTAACCATGAATAGAATAACTTTGCAAGATCAAGATTAACTCGTAATGAAATTGGAATAATACAAGAAAAGAGAAGAACAAAACGCATCAAATATCGATACCAATATGGATCCAATCCTTTCATAATCACCAAAGCTGCAGAAAATACCAAAACAAAAAGAAATAAAATTTTTGTGAGACGATTAACTTCAAGATCAAGAAGGCCAACTTTTGATTCAGGCAAGGTTAAATTCATGACAGAACGGGTTTCTCGACCAGTATAAACGACAAGACCAATTGCAGTTCCAGAAGCAAGCACCGTATTCGCCCATAAAACATTTTCAACACTTAAACCACCATCTGTTACACCGTTTTCGACAGAATTGATTCGATAAGTTCCAACAAAAGCATGAATATCTTTTTGTGGTGCTTCAGCATAAACTTCACACTTTAAACCAAGAATTTCAGAATCTTCTGTTAAATTTTGGGTATACGGTAGCGCGATTCGAAGCTTCCAATCCGTTTCACCATCCAATTGATCGGTTCGAATAAAGCAAGCACCAGATTTTTCCGTTGTTCGAAATAACACAACATCCGCCGGAATCCGTTTTCCTTTATTTATCACAATTAAATCACCAATTTGAATATTTCTAAAAAATAAATAATTAAAAATACGAGAGACAAAGCTACAGTAAAACATACGCGCTTTCAATTTCTTCAACTCCATTTGGGGTAAGTTTTTGATATTTTTGCATATTCATTTCTCGATCACGCCAAAATCGTACAATGTCATCCACTGCTTCTCGTATCAGCGTAATTGTTATCACAAAACCCTATAAATTTTCTTATTTAACAAAACAGTAAAAAACTTTCTTCTTGCTCAACTTACCAAAGGTCCCCAATATGTAATCGGTGTACCAGTTGAGATCGCTGAAAATTAATAAAAGCTGATTTTTTAATAAACTTTTATTATTTTACTTACCTGGAACAAATTGACTGCAACAAATCATCAAAAAATATAAATTGAGAAAGAATTTAAATTGTTGAAATAAAACAAGTGGAACAAATGTTAGAAGATTGTATTTTTGATTGCAAACTGTATTTCGAGGAAATTTTTTTCCGCCATGACAAATTGCACCATCCCCGATTTGAATTGTTCTTGAATAATATGATTTTTTCCGTTTGAATGGATTTTTGCAACATCTAAAAACACGATTATTAAACATTAAAAATCCTTGCTTATTTTACCTGGATAAAGAGAATTTTTTGTCAACATTATTGATTTTAGATTTTGAAATTCTTGAAGACAAATTATTTTCGCGATCTGTGATTTCTGTTCGAAGAGACGATGTTGATTTTGTAACCTCCATAAATAAATAATAAGCGTGTTGTTTTTCTTCTTTTTCGTGTTTTTGATTACGTTGCAAATGTATGAAATTTTTAATTACAAAAATGTTTTCTGTTCACGTTTTGAGTCATTCAAAAAAACAATTTTTTGCAAGCATTCATTTTCCTTTTCTTAAAAACTGATGCAAATTCATTAATAAAGGATTGTCCAGATATGAAAACATGCAAAAATAGGAAGGGAGGGGGTCAACATATTAATATTAGGATGGTCTTTGATTATTTGCCGCTACTTCAAAGGCGGCACCTTTAGTGGAGCAGCAAGGATAGGGAAAGAGCTATTTAAATAGGGGTTCAAAAATTCCGATTTTGCTGTATGACCTCATATCTGGATGATCCCAAAATTCAAAAACGGTTAATTTAAAAAAATATAAAATTGTAGAAATAACAAAATTTTTTAAGAGGATACACATTTATTTGATCAGTACAATATATATTTTATATAATCGGGTTATTACAAAGAGAGACAGATCTACAAAGATGAAATGGATAAATTTACAAAATTATTCTTGATTGTAAAAGATTTTCTACCTTGATAGCACATTGTAGCAGCATTTACATTGGAGGAATATTATTATCAGATTCAAAAAGAGCACTACCAATTTCACTTGCAATAAGAAAACCTGCGTGATTGTCAATGAATTGAAAGAGATGCACCCCATCTGCACTCAAGACAGTATCAGCGAAATCAATTAAATTTGCAGAATCATTCATATAACCGGTTGAAGTTGTAGTATTTGAAATGGATACCGAAAGATTTAAAGTTTGAAGATAATTTCGAGTATGTTTACGACGAAGAAGTGGAGTGAAGAGTGTTGCAATTGTATGAATGAGATCAATGCTAGAGGCAACGAGACAACAAGCAAGCCATAACCATACAAAGATGAAAATCTTTTCATTAATCATATTAGCCATTAAAACGCATTGAACAGTTCGTCCGGTGTAAGAGCTACCAAGAATGGGTTGATTGAAATCACAAAAAGTTAAACGTGGAAAAACACCACTTTCAGTCCAACGGGCATTTGTCAAACCATTTTTGAGCATCTAAAAATTGAAAAAATATAAAATGCTGGAATAAATATAAGAACTTACTCTGAAACCCCAATATGAATCACCATTTCCAAATGTATTGTTCATAAAATGAAGTTGAGTTAATATCACGATAATTGTAAACGATTTTGTAAGAATATGAAGAATTGAAGATTTCATACCAAATCCATTATAACTATATCCATCTTTTGTTCCTTGATGATTTAGACGTTGTTTAAGATATGTAACGATTTCTTTAACACCTTTCTTATGGTCATCTCCCATTACAAAGCGTAAACTTTTAGCTTTTTCAACGACATGTTGGAAATCAATCGCTAAAATATTAATGTATTAAAGACTAAAACAAAATTGAGAAAACCCTTACTTTGACTTTTTTGAAAAGTTTTCCAAGCAACATTTGGCAAATAAATTAATAAAGCCTGAATAATTAAAATGAAAGGTACCCACTAAAAAGATAAAACATGTTTTCAAGACATTTTCAATGAATTAATAATAAACATACTTGATAATAGCCATGTGAAGTACCATTTTTCCCATCTCCAATATTTGATGTTTCATTGACAGAATAAGTACTTGTGACATAGCAATATTGTCGAACATAATCACTCCAAGCAGCTGAAAAACGGAAAGATTACGGTTAAAGTTTAAAAGAGTAGGATGAAGTAATGTATTCAGAAATTAAATCTTCGTTTAAACTTGTAAATTTCTTTTCACCATCTTTTTAGAAATGATACGAACCCTTCCCTCAAAAGGTATCTCATCCCTCTCTTACCATAAATAAGTCTTTCAGAAATGCAATTTCCAGACACCTGTTAAATATGAAAACTTACTAGGATATTCAGCTGGCATCATACATTCGATCGGTTTTCCAATAGTTTGTTTTGCACCAGTTACAAGCGCAAAGAAGGTTAAGAGAATTGCAGTATAGTAATAATTCAAACGATCAACAAAATCATCGATGGCAGTCTTCTTGATTGAAGTTAAAAAATCTTTCAAATATGGAATTTCAATCATTTTCACAAAAAAGCATCTAACACGGCAAAAAAAAAGTAACAAAACTTTTTTTGTGTAAAATTCTAAAAATGGCAATTGAAAAATTGAAGGTGTTTGCCTTTGTGAAAGGAGTAAAAAGTTCAAAAAAGTGAGTTAATTTTTGAGAGTCAGTTTCAAAAAATGATTCACTCTTTTTTTTGCTCTCTCTCTTTTTTTATTGTTGCGCAATCGCCTCAAGACTTTTTTATGTGCGCAATTCTTTTTTTTTGAATTTCATTTTCAGATTTGAATCCGTCATTATTTATCGTAATTCCATTTAATTTTTTTCGGTATCATTTTTTCTGTGAAGGAGTTTTCAAATTTTTTCTTTCTTGCAAGTTTTATAGTGAAAACCAAGAAGTATCTAAAAATACTGTTGCATTTTCCTTTCAAATGTTTAAACGTAAAGTTTTAATAAATATCATGTTTAATCAACAATAACATTGATATCGAATAATTTTTGAATTTCTGCAAACCCTTTTAACACTTAAAAAACATGCTTTTGAAATGCTACAATTTCATTTTATAAAACTTTTTGTGTTGTCTTAAACAGGAGAAAAAATGTTAAAAGAAGAAGTTTTATGGTCATATTTCAGAGCAGAAGCAGCAACGAAAAGCCTCAATTTGAGTCATTTATCAAATTTTCGAGATGCAATTGCATTTTTGTTGCTTTTAAAAACAGATTCCTCATTTTAACGATGATAAATATTTATTATCAATAAAAAATATGAAAGAAATTTCCAATTTTTTCATAAATGTTTCAAATTTTTGTCTACATTTTTTCAGAAACATTTATTTGATACCAGTGATTTTTCACCTTTTTTGAACTTGTAGTTTTCTTATCATTTTTAAAGCTCCATAAAAAAGCTTCTGACCCCATTTTTAGCTTTATCAAAAGCGTTCTTTCGAATGTTCTTTGTTGAATCTTTAAAACTCTCTCTCTCGACCAATAAAAATCAGCACATTCTTTTTGTCTCTCTACTTCCAAAAATAAATAATATCTTTGATCATTTTTGCCACGGCTGTCAGCAGACTCAAAACAGACAAAAAACTTTTCTATTTTTTTTTTACCCAACTAACTTTTCACTAAATTTTCTTTTTCCAACACTAATTAAAAGTTGTCGCAACATTTTTCGGGGGCTCTTCGTCTAATTTTTTTCTTTCATTACTTTTGCACTTCTTTTTTTTTTCATTATCAGTCTCTTTTTCAATTCTTTGGTTTTTTATAACATAAATATGTCTGTAAAAATTTTTCTTTTTCGTCGTCGATAATTTTTTTCATTATTCATTATATTTTTTATTATGGGGTCATCATCATCATCAGAAACATTGATATCGAATGATTTTTGAATGTTTCTTCCCCATTTTTTTTCTTAGTTTCTCTCTGCTCTTTGGTGTTGTTTCAAATAAAAAATGAATGAAAGGAAAGCCTTTTGCACTTGAAAAAATTTTAAAGCTTTGATTTTTTTTAAATTTTATTTGTTTTTCGACTTTTTCATTTAAAAAAACTTGTTTATTTTTTTTTCAGTAAAAAACTGATTTATTGAAATCAGCTGCTGTTATCAATAAAAATGTCCCCGGATGACAGTGATACTTTAATTGATTTATTTAATAAAATTTCAAAATCTGATCGTCGAAATGCCATTGTTCTTCAGGATTTGAATCGGGAATGGACTTTGGCAGAATTGGACGAAATTACAGATAAAGTTGCAAAATATTTTGTTTCTAAATTTAATACCAAAAAAGGTTCCTGTATTGCAATTTACATGAATAAATGTGCCGAATATGTTATCAGTTATATTGCTGCCCTTAAAGCTGGTATATATATTTTTGTGACCTTTTAAATATGCCCTTAAATTTTTTAACATTTTTAAAATATTAATTTTCAAAAAACTTAAAAAAATTTAAATCTGATTATTTTTTTTAAAAATTACTGTAACATTACCACCTTTTTAGGTGGAGCATATCTTCCTTTGGATATTAGTTATCCAGAGAATTTGTTAAATTCTGTTCTTGAAGAGGTTGAACCTACGGTAGTTTGTACCCTTTCAACTTTTGCTTCAAAACTTCCATCTACCGTACCGATTTTTGATTTCTCTGTTAAAACTTGGTATGAAGATATTTCATCTTCTTTGGATTCCAACACCAAATTACCAACTGATATAACCCCGGACGATTTGGCCTATATTGTTTATTCATCTGGAACTACCGGAAAGCCAAAAGGAATTGCATGTCCACATCGGGGTGCCGTTTTATCCTATAAATTTCGATTCACTCATTATCCATATGAAAGGGATGATGTTGTAGCCTGTAATGTCTTTTTTGTTTGGGAATTACTTCGTCCAGTTTTACAAGGAATTAAAATGACTATAATCCCTGATGACATCATTTATGACCCTTTGGCACTTTGTCAATTTTTGGAAAAATACAATGTTACTCGAATGCTTTTCACTCCATCTTTGTTGGAAACAGTTTTGGATACACAAAGTGATGAAATAATTACAAAAAGTTTTAAAAAATTCAGAGTTATTTGGCTTTGCGGGGAAGTTGTTACAACTCAACTTCTAAATCGTGCCATGAAATTATTAAGTGGAATTCAAGTTGTAAATCTTTATTCAATTAGTGAATGCCATGATGTATCAGTTGAAAATTTAACAGAATTTTATAAACGCGGAGAAGAACGAAAATATTGTCCAGTTGGAAAGCTAATTCCTGGAGTGAAACTTTTAATTTTGGATGCAAATCTTCGAAAAGTTCCCATCGGGGTACCTGGAGAAATTTATGTTGCAGGTCCAACCTTGGCAAGGGGATATTTGAATCGACCAGAGTTAAATAAAAATCGATTCCTTGATGTCCCTGATGATTATAAAACTGAAATGGGAACTCGAATGTATCGAACAGGAGATTGGGTATGCAAATTTTAAATACTTAAATTTGCAAATTTATTTTATTTTACAGGGATATTTGTTAGCAAATTCAAATTTAGAAATTTGTGGAAGATGTGATACTTTGGTTAAAATTCGGGGATATTCTGTTGAAATTCAGGCAATTGAAAGTACCCTTTTAAAGCTACCGTATATCGCATCTTGTGCAGTTCAAAGTATTGGCGCTGAAGGTGACGATAAACAATTGGCCGCTTATATTGTTTTAAATCAAAATGTGTCACGTAAAACCATTCGAGCAGATCTTAAATGTCGACTCCCATTTTATATGGTCCCAAATTTCTTTGTTTTTATGGAAAAGTACGGTAATTTTACTGTAGCAAGGATTCAAAAGTTATCAAAATTCTAAAAATATAAAAAATTTATACTTTTTGGCATAAATCCTTGATCAGGCAAAGAAATACAAAATTGTTGCCTCATATGGATTCCATCAAGAATCAGTTGTGTCTAATTTGACTGATCATGGGTTTTGGATGAAAATTATCAAAGAATCCACTATATTTTTCCAAATCACCAATTGAAAATTCCAAATTTTTACAGACTTCCAGTGCTAGCAGCTTCATCGAAAATTGATCGAAAAGCTTTGCCGAATGTTGACTTGGACAAGGATGTCGTGGAAGCGGAAGCCCTCGCCCAAACTGCCACCGAAATAAAACTTGCAAAAATTTGGGCAGAAATTTTACAACAAAAAACTTTGGATATTCAAGAATCTTTCTTTGATCTCGGAGGGCATTCATTGATGGCCGCAAGATTACTGTCAAAAGTGACCTCTGAATTTGGAGTAGATTTAACAATGCGAGATTTATTCAGTTCTCCAACCGTTTATGCGTAAGAAAATTAATGAATAATCAATAAATTACTGTAATTTATTTCAGCATGGCAAGGGTTTTGGATGGAGCAGATCGAAAAAGTCCTGATCAAATTGTTGATTTGGATAATGAAGTTAGTACCCATGATATTAAAGACAATGTGTAAGAAAAATACAATTCTTTTCAATTCTGAATCAAAATTTGAATATTTTCAGAATGGATCTTCACTTGAGGGCATTTTGGCGATCAACAGAATATGGAAATCGATTCTTTCGATCAACAATTTTGCTGACAGGTGTTACGGGATACCTTGGAAGTCATTTACTTTCACGGCTTTTAAGTTCCTCACAAGCCAGAATTGTTTGCATCGTTCGAGAATCTTCTTGTGAATCTGTGCAATCTCGAGTTGAAAATACTTTGAAAAAGCATGGACTTTTAACAAAAAATACCAAAGATCAATTAAAGTAATCAATAATTAATATTAATAATACTGTTATACTGTAGTAATATTTCAGTGAACGTGTTCGATCAATTGCTGCTGATGTGGCACTTTTTCAATTCGGACTTTCTGAAGAACATTATCATTTTTTGACGTACGATATTGATGTTGTTATTCATGCAGCAGCTTATGTTAATCTTATTTATCCATATCATGTAAGTTTTTATAACACAGTGATAATGTAACATTCAAAGTGGACATTGTTGCAAAAGCTTAAATACTGAAACGGTATCATACATACAGTATATGAGTCATAAGTGCTTGAAATTTTCATATTACAGTATTGCCTAACATATGTATTGTTAACACCCAAATTTTGGTAACACTACATAAATTTACTGTATAATTTTAGGCTTTACACGGAATCAATGTTCTTGGAACCCGAAATGTCTTAGATTTTTGTCACACAAATAAAGTTAAGCCATTGCATTATATTAGCACAGATGCAGTAATTCCAGCAGGATTAAAAGAAGTTGATGAAGATTTTCGGGTTGAACATGTTAAAGAAAAACTTCAAGATGGATATGGTCAATCAAAATATGTCGCTGAACAATTGGTAAAACTTTCCCAACAACGGGGTCTTCCATCAGTAATTTATCGACTTGGAAATCAAGC
Organism: Panagrolaimus sp. LJ2414; assembly: GCA_024447195.1. NCBI lineage: Eukaryota > Metazoa > Nematoda > Chromadorea > Rhabditida > Panagrolaimidae > Panagrolaimus > Panagrolaimus sp. LJ2414. The sequence continues at coordinate 2,527,584 of JAMRXY010000005.1, forward strand.
TGCTTCCACAACAGCTGGATATTGGAATGACCAGGATTTTACATATCTCCTTCTTCAATCTGTTATTCATACTGGTAAAACCCCAGATATTGATTGGATTGTAAGTTTCATATTTTTCTCATTGAACAGAAGAATACTGTAATAAATCGTGCTGAAATCAGGCCCGAAAATGCCTTGGTGAACTTGGTGACAGTTCGCCCCCTTGGCTACAAACTTATAAGGGAAAATTTTAATTCATACTGGAACAAATGAAATTTTCTTAAACTTTTATAAGGGAGTTCACCTCCCTAACCTTTAACCAATTTTCGGGCCTGGCTGAAAAATGCAAACATATACTTACAGTAATCTCTCTTTTAAGGTTGAAATAACACCTGTTGATTTTGCTGCTAAATTTATTATTGAACTTACAACAAATGCCTTTTGTCCAAATGTTGGAAAAAATTTTCATTTAATTAATTGCTCAGGAAGTCCAAAATGGTCAGAATTGTAAGTTTACAGTATCCAACCCAAAATGTAAAAAATGCCCAAATTTAGAATGGAATGGCTTCGGAGATTTGGATATCAAATTCAAAAAATTGATGTTCAATCATGGCTTCAATTGTAAGCAAGCAAATATACCGTAATCCAATCAATAAAGAACTGATAATTTTAGGATAATAAATAGTCAAGAACCGGCACTTCAACAAGTTCAAAAACTTGTACAAGTAATGGTTCAAGATGAATCATTTTTCCTTCGACAAACTTCACATCTTCGAACAAATACTGATAAATTTTTAGCTGATAATAAATGGAAATATCCGATCATTGATGAAAGGCTTTTCAAGCATTGGCTTCAACTTCTCGTTGAACGGCATGTCATTTCAAGACCTAAAATTTCTACGGGTTTGTTTTTGTTAAATGTTAGAAAAAAAACACATTTATTTTTGGTTCCTTTCCTTCCATACTTTTTTTCTTGACCATATTTTGTAAGTTCCATGATGGAAAAAGAAGAAGAAGGTCCCCATCTTTCTTTCTATCTCTTTCATCCCCCTATTTGGAAAGGCTCTAAAACATAACGGAAAAAGCCACTTTTCAATTTTCCATTTCCATCTTCTTCTGTTTTCTCCATCATATAAGTATGTTTTTCCCATCCTTAAAAACTCAGCAAACTCAAGTCACCAACAACAAGAAAAAAAGACCAAGAAAAAAGAAAATTTGTAAATAAATAAAATAACAGCCATCCGTCTTGTCTCTTTTTTTGTTTTTCAGAAGAAAAAAAAAGTTTTAAAAACTAAAATATTTTTGAAACAAAAATGTATTTTGGAAGATTCCATTATGGTTTTCTTTATGTTTTTTTTTGGTTGTAGTATTTTTTGCGCATTGAAAAAGGCGGTTTTTTTGTTTTAATAAAAATTAAACTTTTTTAATTATTAAAGGAACCAAAAAATGTGTGTTTTTTTCAGCAAAAATAATTTTGTGCTTTGTTTTAACCAAAAAAATAAATGAGTCTTGCTCCAGGTACCAGCTTGCTTGAAAAAGTCTGCATTATTACTGGTGCTTCTGAAGGAATTGGAGAAGGTAAACTTTTGAATACTTATATTTTTTACTGTAATTAATGTTGTTCGTTTGTTTAAAGCAATTGCAAGAGTTTTGGCAATTGATGGTGGAAGTTCAGTTGTATTAGCCTCAAGGCAAATCGATAAGCTTAATTCTTTGGCCCAGAGATTACAAGCTGCCGGATGTTCTGAAAATAATGTCTTTCCAATTCAATGTGATGTAACAAATCGTGACGAAACAGAAGCATTAGTACAAAAAACTTTGGATAAATTTGGTAGAATTGATGTTTTGGGTGAGTGAAGAGATTCAATGACTTGATTTAATTATTTTTTTCAGTTAATTGTGCAGGCTTAATGTATTACACATTAATGAAAAATGGGCAACATGATGTAAGTTTTTTTAAATGTCTTGTAAGAGTTGCATGAAAAATAGTTACATAAATTTAGGAATGGTCAAAACAAATTGATGTAAATTGTCACGGAACAACAAATATGATCGGAGCAGTTTTACCCCATATGACTGAAAACAGACGTGGACATATTTTAAATATTACTTCTGATGCTGGAAAACGTGTAAGCACTTTTTTGATTCTGTATTTTTCGAAATTTTGATTTCGAAATTTCCCAATTATGATTTTTTAATGTTTTCTTTATGTCAAATTTTTTAGGGTTTTGCTGGTCTTGCTGTTTACAGTGGCACAAAATTCTTTATTGAAGGTTTTACGCAAGCTCTTCGACAAGAAATGATTGAATACAATATTCGAGTAACAAATATTCAACCTGGAGATGTTTCAACAAAGCTTGCTGGACGTTCAACGGATCAAGAAGCCCGAAGTAAATTCGATGGCTCAAATTCTGGACATAAAATCTTAGATCCCGAAGATATTGCCAAAACTGTTCTCTTTGCTTTAAGTCAACCCCCACATGTTGCATTAAATGAAATTCTTATTGAACCCCAAGCAGCTCCAATATAAATAAATCTGTCACACTTTTTTATGTGTAGTAATAAATTAATTCTTTCTGTCTTTTTCTCATTTTTATAATAAATATAAAAAATTCTGTAGTTTGTGAAAATTCACAAAAATTTAGGTCTCTCATTTCCATGACATTAATAGTAGAACAGAAAAAGATATATTAAGAAAATGAAAAAACCGAAAAAAAAGTTACATTAAAAATGACGAGAAAAAGAACGACGACAAAAGGGCTAATGTATTGAATGAATGAAATGAACAAAAGGCCTATGGCTAGCCATAGCTTTGATGTGGTTTTTTGGGGTGGAAAGAGAAGATGGCAAAAGCTAAAGCCTTTAGGCACAATTGTTTTTTTTTTGAGAGCTAAAACATTAACAAAAAAAACCATTTGACTTTTTTCAATTTTTTTTCCAAAAACAATGTCCGTGTTGTTAATTTTCTCAACGCGAAATTGACAATTCTCATAATAGCGAGTTTAAAGCGTACGATACAAATTTGCCATTAAAATTTTTGTATAACCTTTGATATTTAATCTTGCCATTTCTTAATATAAGTAGTTTTTATACTCGCATGACCTACTTAATCTTTTACCCAAAAGTAATTGTAGTTTATGAAAATTTTTAAAGAAAAATAATAATTTTTTTTTTTTCGTGTTGTTTTTTTTTGTTTTTTAAAAAAACGTTTATTAACAAATTTTTAATAATCAATTTTGCAGTGATTAAATGGAAGAAGATATTGAACCACCAACTGCTGTTCCACCACAGATTCAACAAGAACAACCTCCTGCAACAAATAATGATGCGGAGGATGCTGCTGAACCGGGACCTTCTGCAACTTCAAATTCTTCAACATCAGAAATTCGAGATAAAAGAGAAAATGAAATTCTTGTTAATGCTGATGATGGATTAAATGATGACCATCAATGGAATGAAGGTGATATTTGTCGGGTGTGTAGATTAGGTGGAGAAGAATCAGCTCTTTTGTAAGTTTTGATTTTCTTAATTACACTGAAATCTTAAATTTTTTTCAGCCATCCATGTTTATGTACAGGCTCAATTAAATATGTTCATCAACATTGTCTTTTGGAGTGGCTAAAATATAGTAAGAAGACTGTATGCGAACTTTGCAATCATAAATTCGTTTTTCGACCTGTTTATCGAGAAGATATGCCAAAAGATTTACCTCTAACAGAATTAGCACATGGTAAGTAAACGTAATTCTTTTTACATTTATATTTTCAAGGATTATCACTATTACTGTACAGTTAATATATCACTTGTTTAAGGTCTTTTTTCAATGACATATCGATACATTAGATTATTCTTAATTTATGTTTTGGCATTTATTTGTTGGTGTGGAATTGTTCCGTTAATTGCATGTCGGGTTCATCGACTAGTGTTTGAAGGAAGTATTCTAAATTCGATAAGTAATTTATATTTGCTTAATATCAGTTCAATCGCAGCAATATTTTCTCCCCATGAAATTGTTATGGATATTTTACGAGGAACGTCAATTGTTGCCATCTTCTTGTGTACTTTTATATGTAAGTTTTTATCATTACAGTATTTTTGCCACAGACATTTATTTAGTGCTTGTATTCCTTCGAGAGCAAATTATTAATGGTGGCCCTCCAGAGCTTTTCAATCTCCAACCTGAAGTTGAACCAGTTGTTGATCTTACTGGTGGTGCTGCTGCAGCAGGTCCTGCTGCTCCACTTGTTCAAGCACAAGAACCTCTTCCACCAAGGAATCAAGCATTATTCGATTTTTTGAATAATGTTGATGCAAATGAAATTCCAAATCCAAATGGTCCAATGCCTGGTGTAGCAGAGGCAGCACTTGCCCTTCAACAAGAATTTGCTGCCGCTGGAGTTCCAATTGAACCACCTCCTCCAGTTGAACAACCTGTTGTTCCTGCTCCCGCTCCAGTTGCAGAAGTTGAAGAAGCAGAAAATTGGGGACGTGATGTTGAACGAATTGTTGAAGATTTGACTTGGCAACGTCTGCTTGGACTTGATGGATCTCTGGTTTTTATTGAACATGTAATTTGGATGATTTCATTAAATGTCATTTTTATTGTTGTTTGCAGTAAGTTTTATTATTACAGTGTTATTGTTATACAGTAATTCCATTTAGTGTTTCTTCCCTGTAAACTTGGAGAATTCAGTCTTTATTGTCTTGGAATGCAGACTAAAGGAATCTATTTTGAACCAGCAATTAATTTCTTCGTTGGTTACATTGGAATACTAGTTTCCGTGGTTATTGGTCATCAACTGATGAAACTTTTGAGAGTTAAAGAGTCTGCAGATTGTTAAAGCTACCGTAATCATTTTTTAATTTTTAGTGCATATTGGCTTTTGGGATTCTTTTTCTTGATGATGAAAGTCTCTCTTTTGATTGTTTTGGAAGTTTTTGTATTTCCATCATTTTGTGGATGGTGGTTAGATATTTGTTCTCTTCCATTAACTGGATCCACGCTTAAACTTCGGCTAAAAACATTGACGCTCTATCCAATTTCATGTGTTTTCGTTCATTGGCTCGTGGGTATGATCGATGTGTTCTATTCTGCTTCCTTTGTTCTTGTTTTACGAGAACTTCTTCGACCTGGTGTGTTGGTACGTTTTCTTTGGATACTGTATTCTAATCAAAAAGATATTTTAGTGGTTTGTTAGAGATTTAAATGATCCAGAATTTCAACCCATCCAAGAAGTAACTTTTTTAAATTTGTAATTTTTTTCAATATTCTTTTCTTACAGATGATAGAACAAGGATTTGTTCGACATTTTCGACGGTTGGTAGCATCAACGACATTATTCTTTAGTATTATTTTTGTAATGGTTTATCTTCCTCTTAAATTGATTCAATTAATTTTGCCATCAATTCTACCGTATTCCTTTAATCTTGCAACAGAAATGCCATTGGGCGAATTTTCATTCGAATTAATTCTTTTACAAGTTATTCTTCCAACTGTTTTGGAACAAAGCGTTGCAGCACAATTCCTCAAAGGTTTTGTTGTTCAATGGTGTAAATATGTTGGTGGAATGCTTGGATTAGCTGAGTAAGCACTACTGTATTTTTGAATCTAAATTAGTTTTTTTCTTTTTAGATACCTTTTACCCCGAAATGTTTTACTTGGACTTCCTGCTGATGCCGTTGTGGTACTTCAAAATGTTATTCCGGCTGAACCAAATGCGATAGAAAATAATATTAACAATATTGAAGATGACACAGATAATAGCAGCAATAATAATGATGAAGAAGAGGATCAAGAAAGTGATGGTGAAATTGATGTTGATGTTCCAGATGCTCCTGATGTTGCCCCTCCAATTGATGTTGCACCGCTTGCACCATTTTTACAAAATAATCTTCATAATACTGGTGATAATTTTGTAAAGCCATCATATTTTGGAATTCGAATTCTTACATTATTATTCTGCCTTTCCATCACTGGTGTCTTGGTTTCTTTTACAATGTTTGTTCTACCTGTAACAATGGGCCGAAATATTGTTTATTGGATTTTGAGTTCCAAAAATCCTAATGATCTTTATACTGTTGCACTTGGACTTTATATTGTTTGGTTGTGTATTAAAGCTTGGATAGTTGCAAGAATGTGGATTCAACAAGGATTAGCTGCAATTACTTCTGCTGCAATATTCTTAAGTCGTGTAACTGCTGCTGCAATTCCATTGGTTTTAATTATTCCATATCTCATTGGCATCTATTTTCAATTATTGGTGGTTGGGCCACTTCGAGTTGCAAGTCATCAAACTCCATTATATTTTCCTTTCAAAGATTGGGCAATGGTATTTAAATTAAATATCTGGATTTATTAAATTATTATGTTTAGGGTCTTGTTCATTTCAAACTATTTTGCGCATCCGTATTTGTTGGTCCTGAATGGTGGCTTAAAACTGTGTTTGAAAGGGTTTGTTTTGTGTCAACTACATATATTCTCCTAGATCCTGTTTTATTTTTAAAGTTTTTAATTTGTTTATTTTTAGTTGTATGAAGATGGTGTAAGAAATTACAATGTTGGAGTACTGTATATGCAGGTTGTAATACCTGTTATAATGTTCATATCATTCCTTATCTGCTTCCCATATGTCTTGGGATCACTATGTTCATTTGTCTTTGGATTAAATTATGAAAATCAATTGACGGTTATTCGATACATGTATCCTGGTACGGTATCAATTTTCTTAATTGCATTATTCGTTGCTTGGCAATGGTCAAAAATGAAGAAACTTGCAAATAAAATTCGAAATGATAAGTAAGTGATTGATTGATTTATTTACTGTAATTGAAATACTAATGTTCGATTTTTTCAGATATCTTATTGGAACACAACTGGTCAATTTTTACAAAGAGGGTCAAATGAAACTGAAACAAAATTAAAATATTTTCTCAAAAAAATTTTCTCGCAGCTTTGATTTCTTTTTATTGGTGATAAACCTCGGGCTTTTTCTTTCTGATTTATGAATTCTTATTAATATATGATTTTTAAAAATAAATCTTTGGCACACTTTTATTTTACCCATTTACCGAAGAAATTTAAGTATACAAAAAATTTTAAATAAACACAAAAATTACATAACTGATAGCACAAAAATGATAAAATTAAAATAGAAAGAGATCTAGATTTTTAAAGTTCTTCATGTTTAAGATTAAGCATATGTTCACCGTAATTAGTGGCCTCAGATCCAACAAAAAGTGAATAAGCATTCACAATTTCGTCAATGGAAAGTTTTCCATCGGCATCAGCATCCGAACCTTCAATTAAATGGCCAGCTTCATGTTCAGCAGTTTGACGAATATCTGGGACAAGCCAATCCTTTAATTCGTCACCAGTTAAAAATCCATCTCCATTTTTATCGTAATCATGCTTAAATCGATTCTGTTCTGTAACATAATATTCTGAACTTGGCTGATCAAAGACATCTCCCATATACTCTTCAATACTAATTTTGCCATCATTATCAACATCCTTTTCTCGAAGGGTCATCTACAAAAAGGGAAGAGAAATGGATTAACTGGTCAATAAATAACTGTAGCTACAGTACCTTGATAAGAATATCATGCATAACAGGATAAAATTCAGGATTCTGAAATCTTGAAAATTCATCTCGGCTTAGTTTTCCGTCATGATTTTCATCAGCTTTTTCAAAATATAATTTATCTTCTTCAAAAACTACAAAAATGGAGTTATGTGATGGTAAGACTTAAAGTTTAAATTATTACGTTTCCTATCTTCTGGATCCATCTTTAAAACATCAATTTTTCCTTCATCCGAAGCACCATAAAATGCTTCATTAATATATTCATCCCAGGTAATTTGGCCATCCTTATCTTTAAAAAATATACTTTTTGAAGGTTACAAACAATTCCCCTTACTTGCATCCATTTCAATGAATCTTTCGTCATTTTCTTCTTTATCTAAATTCCTGGAAGAATGTTCAATCCAATCAGTCAATTCTTCCTTTGTAACAAAATGATCCCCATTTTTATCCATTTTTAAAGCCAAAACTTTTAATCTCTTTTTTGATTCCTCTGGACTTAAATCATCAAATTCATTGGCAAGCTTTTCAGATCCTTAAAAAAAGAAATCGATACTTTTTATTAATTAGAGGAGGAGGTTTTAACAAACCAAGAACAATTTTATGATCTTCATGTGGGTTATGAGGTTTATTCCCAGTAACATGTCCATGAAGGGTTGATTCTTTATCGGCATTTACAGTAATAAAAAGAAGCAATACAAAAATTAATGAAAAGTGCAACATTGGAAAAGAAGCCGTTTTTGAAGCTTTTAAGTGTGTTTGCGCACTACCCCGAGAAAATTGAGTTTGAAGCATAAGTCTTGGCAAAATGTGTCTTCTCTGCTTGTGTTCAAAGATGCGAAAATTTTAAAATCTTACGCGCGATTTTTTTACTTCAAAAAAGTTTTATTTAATTTTTTTCACAGATTCTTTTACTTTCTCCGCTATTATTGCTTGCTTTTCTGGCTTCTTTTTTAAATTATTATTACTGCCACTTCAATCCATAAAAAACAATTGATTGTTACATTTAGCCTTTGAAAGATGTCATTTAAATTCGCGCGCGATGTTTAAATGTCTTCAAATAAATGAATAAATGTTTACCTTTTTTAATGTTTAAATTCTTTAATTTTATAGTATGACTAACATGGCACAAGCACAAACCCAAACTGAAAAAATTATTAATTATTTTACTGAAGAATATCCGCATGTTGGATTAACTGCTGAATCATTGAAAAAGCCGCAGGTAATATTTTTTATCTCTCATTTTAATAATTTTCGATTCTTTTTTTTATAGTTTGATACTGCCTATGAAGCATACCGATGTTTGACGTCTGCAATCTTTGGTTTACCTGAATCTCTTTTTGTTCCAGATGAAAATGAACCGCAAATGCCACTTCAGATTCTTCTGCGTTTGATGCAAAGTGTTATCAATGATACAACAACTGATGGCTTTGTTATTACTGATTTAACACATCCTAAACCAGCAAGATTTCGATTCTTTCTTTCTTCTTTAATTGACTTTTATAAGTTTATTCTTCAACATTTTGGTGATGTTGATTCTTTGTTTAATGAAGTGGTGTGTTATATTTTGGTATCAGTATGTTGTATTACTATACATTGTTTTATAGAATGACCTCCAAGTCAAGTTGAATGATGATCGAACAGCTGTCGCAAAATTGGGAGATGAAATTCAAAGACAAAAGAATCAAAATGAATTAGCCAAGAGAAAGCGCTTGGATTTGTCTGCTCGAGTTAGTCAGCTTAAGTCCGAACTTGCAGATTTTCAAAATCAAAAAGAACAAATTAAAGAAACTGTTGCCGGGGTTGATGAACAAATTAATAAAAAGCAAGAAAAGATTGTAGCTTTGGAAAGTGCTATCGTCGAAGCAATTGAAGAATGTCGTCAGCTTGATCTTGATATAATCTCATCTCCAGACAAAATTTTTTCTGAAATTCAACGAACTGAAGAATTGGTTGCAAAATGTGAAAATGAAATTATTGGTTTCAAGTGGGTTATTATATTTTTTTTGCAACTTGCACTTTAAGTTTTTAAACATTGCAGGAAAGAAGCTCGTGATTCTGCTCGTAAAAAATCTGAGGCTGAAGCAATGGCACAAGAAGTTGATGAATTTGATAACAAAATTTCGGGAGAACTTAAAGCAACTCTTAAATTAGTTCATGAACAGCGACAAGCTTTGAAAGAATCTGACAGCAATCTTCAATCCCTTAAAACTTTAAATTTTCAAACTGAAAGAGATTGTGCAACCCAAAAAACTGAAGTTGAAGATGCAAGTCGAAAATTACAAGCTGATTTTGAACATTTACAAGAAACAATTGGTTGTTCAAAGGAAAAGTTGTCAACTCTTCAACAGTAAGAAACTTTGTTCTATGCTTTTTTAAATCACCTTGTACTTACATTTTCAGAGGAATTGATCAAACTTATAAAAATGCTGAAATCAAGGATAAAAAAGATAAACGAGATTTGGCAGCTCGATTTAAACAATATCAACAAGCCCTCCTTGAAATGGAAGAAGAACATCAAAGAAAAAAAGAAACTGTTACATCGTTGATGAATGAAATTTCAAGCTTTGTTCAAGAGGAAGAAGAACTGCAAAAAGAAAGCACAAATGTCTATGAAAAAGTCATGTGTGATATCAAAACTAATGAAACCTTTAATTTGATTCAAAAACTTCTTGCCGAACATGTTGAACTTGCAAATCGAAAAAGAGAAATGGAAACCAATCGTAATCAAACTTTGTAAACTTTTTCTTAACAATCCTATTCTTATTCTATCACGTATTTATTTATCCCCCCTTGTTTAATAAACAAAAAAATAAGATCAGTTATATTTATTTTGCACATTATACATACATTATCAATACATCATCAGACAAAACAAAGAGTTTCAAACCATTTGAATTACCATAGCAGCAGCAATGAGAGCAACAGCCGGAACAGTAATAATATTATTTGAGGCATCATTTGTTGTCGTTGCATTGGGATCTAGAGTTGTAACATCATCAGTTGGACCATCTGTAGTTGCATCAGGATTATTTGTAACTGCTACATCAGTACCACCATTAATTGTAGTTGAAGATTTTGTTGTAGTAGTGGTAGTCGTGGTGGGTAGAGTTTTAGTTGATGTAGATGATGAACTTATTACACTTGATTTTTTATTTGGAGCAGCAGAAATATACACTTGACAGACGACAGCAACCAAGACGAAAAGAATAATAAGAGATCGTTGATGAACCATTTTTGTTGTTGATGATGAAAAAATTAGTTGAAGAAAGAGAGAAGAATTCACACCGGTGTTAAGACGGGGAAAGATTGAAATGAGTCGAATGCAGAGATTTTCAGTTCATTTTCTTCTATTTATACGAAAAAAATTGGTTGAATGAAAAAATTTACATATTCTGTTACACACACATTGCACTAAGAGAAGAATACTGTAAAGGTAATATTTTCAATGGCACGAAGATTTGATTAACATTGATGATGGATTCATTGTTGTTGAACATGGCTTTTCAATATGTTTATTCAAATAACTTTTAAGAGCAAAACATTTTCCACAATTGAGACATTGATATTTCTTTTCGCCTATAAAAATAAAAAAGTATTATCTTTTTGTTTTATTTATTTTTGCTATTTTCTTTCTTATTTGTATGAGTGACGGCAAATAATCCTCCGACATGATCTTTAATAATGATAGAGAAACAAAAAAAAGAAGGAAGAATGAGATGCTTTTAATATTTTTGTGTTTCCACTCATTTCAAACAAAAAAAATATGCCGTTTTTCTCTTTCGCTTGAATGACTTTAAACTTGTTGGCGACTTTTCTTTTTCGTCGTTTTCTCTCTCCTTTTCTTCTGAAATGGCTTAAATGTCGCCAAAAGAGACAGTCAGAAGATTGGCAGCGGAAAAAAAAGAACATGATAAAGTTAGTTCGCGAAACAAAAAAGTTTAATATTTTTTTGAAAAATTGCAGCGATTTTTATTTGATATTAAAAAAGTATACTGTAGATTTTTTAGGTAAACTAAAATTGCTATTTCAGTAAACATACTGTAGTTTTCACTGTGTTTTATCTCATGGCGAAACCTACAATTAAATAAGAAAGAGACAAACCTGTATGGGTATGCATATGTGCTCGGAGATTACTTCGATCAGCAAATGCCTTCTGGCAATGTGCACATCGGAATGGCTTCGCCCCGGTATGGGATCGCATGTGCCCTTTTAAAAGCCATGGTCGTGAAAAAGTTTTGGCACAAATTTCACATTTATGCGAAGCTTCATGTGTTAGCAGGTGCATACTGAAAATGAAGAGGGTACTTGAAAAGTGCCAACAATAGAAAAAAAGAAGCCACTTTACCTCAAAGCTGGCATTGAAACATACACCCGATCGCAATAAGTACATTTTTTGGCATGTGGACCATCCATTGAACGATGGGTTTGTTTATGCCGAGAAAGATTTGAACTTGTTGCATAATTTCGTCCGCATTGATCACATTTATACCTTCCTCCAGGATGATTCTGATCCACTGAGGAAACAGAAGATGAAGCAGAGCCATGGGATTCTGGAGTTTGAATTCTTCTTTTGCATCGGCCATCCGAAAATTGTAACTCTTCTGCTGTGTAATCAATTGTTGGAAGGCATTCCTGTTTTATTTCAGATTCAGAAGCTTCTTCTGAATTTCGTAAAAGGTCTTCAATGGAAAAGGCGGGTTTCGAAGGAGATATTTCCTAAAAAGTTTTTTTCATTGATACAGTATTATTTTTTAAATTATTAAACATTTGTGTATCTCAGAATCATTTTCATTATTTTAGAGATTACGGTAGTTTTATTATTGCTGAAATTTTTAGCACGATTTCAAAATCTGTATTCCCTCAAAATACATCTCTGTTTTTTTCCAGATTACTGTAACTTTTGCACTTTTATTAAGTTTTTGAAATGAAACAAAATATTTGGATTTTTGAAAATCTTTTCCAGCTTCAAAAGAAAATGAATGTCAAAATAAAAAAAGTATTTTTTGACAAACGATTTCCGAAATATCTCGGCGCCATAGGATTAATTGTTGCATTTTTTTGACAACGAAATTGGACAAAAATGTCGGAAACGCAAAAGCTTGCTTTTCTTTTGCTTTTTAAAAAATTGTACCCATATTTTTGCAAAAAAATATTACCTTTGATGATGGTTTGGGAGAAGAAGTAAAAAGATTTGTAAATGCCGTGGAGCTTGAATTTATTGTTGCCGGTGTCGTTGATGTTGTTGTTGGTGAAGTTGTTGCAGCCAAAGCTGCAGCAACCAAAGAAGCAGCAGATTGAACTTGAGAAATTGCTGCTTGTTGATGATGTTGATGCTGTTTTGCAAGAAGAAGGCGAAGTTGAAACGCTGTTAAAAAAGATTGTTGCATTCTTTATTTCATTGTTGTAAAAAAGTATAAAAGGGGATTTCCGATATCCCTTTTTATTATTATTATTATTGAAGTATGTTGCTTCAAGTTTTTATTTTCCAAAAACATTTGTTTCCTTTTTAAAAATAATAACAAAAAAAAAGTTTAAAAAAGTATGGCAAAAATGAAAAAGTTTTTTGAGTGTTTTATTGTTAAAAAAATATGAAACATTGGAATTTCAGAAGGAGGCAAAAGACACTTGAAGCGCTTTATTGCATTTTTTTTGGTTGTTGCAACAAAGAAATAAAATTAATAATGAATTTAAAAACTTCTTTTTTTATTTTTAGAGATTTTATGTAGGAACGAAACTTACAATACATTGCTTGAAGATGTGAAGAAACATCAACAAATGAAGCAGATGGAAGCAACAAAGGTCTTACAGGTTGTTGCTGGGATGACTGCATTGATGATGATGGTGGTTGATGATGAAAATGAAAATAGCTTAATCCACCACTTCCATCAAAGTTGCTTGAAATCATTGATGGAATTGAAGGTGATGATAAAATTGAAGAAGATTTTTGAGGAGGAGAAGAATTTTGCATGATTCAACAGTCTCGAAACTCGACGACGACGACTTGTAGAAAACAACTTCTCCTTTAAGATTTTTTTGAAGCATCACTTTTTTTTCTTCAAGAGTCTTGAAGCATCATGAAAAAAGGAAAAGGGCGGAGTCTTAAAAAATGGGATACGGTAGATGATATTAAAAGAAAAAAAGAAGAAAAGGAAAGAATAGAAACGACAAGGGCAACAACGGTCAACCATTTTGTTTTTAGCAGACGAGAGAAAAAAATAGAAAAGGAAAAAAATTGCGCAATCAAAAGCATCTGCGTTTTCGTTGTTTTTTTTTTGGCGACAGTCTTCTTCTTTGGGTTATGATTTTTTTGGGGTTGCTTGAAAATGGAATTAAATGTGTCAATTTTTTCTTCTTCTTCTTCGAAGAGCCAAAAATTGTCGCCAATTAGTTAATTTTTTGTTACATTTTATATAAAAAAAGAATGACATTTTTTACATCCAAAATGGATTCTCCGGATATGCCATTCTTGAGGTGAAAAATATAAGTGGTTGATTGAAGGTAAAAGTGTTTGTTGTGCAACACTGGTCGATTTTTTTTAAAAAACGGCAAAACAACATTTTTCAAAGAAGTTGTTTTCCGTTTGGGACCATTTTTTGTTGATCAAATTTTTTAATAATCTTAAAAGTCATTTTCCCAGACTTTGAGCATTATAACTATATTTTTTTCTTTTATATTCGGAATCAGCGTAAAAAATGCTACAAAAATATGTTTTCCCAGAATTTTTGAGCAAGTATATCAAATTTTCGATTTTTTGCCTCAATCAACGTATAAACTTTTTTCTTTAACATTGAGGATGATAGATATGACTCTTATAAGAGTTAATATATATACTAAAGCAATTATATATGATAACTGAATGTACAAAATTGCTTTGGAGGCACTTTTTTAACTTTGCTATTGATGGAAGACGGTGGAAGAGGTAAGTTTAGCGTTACAGGTATGTTTATTGTATTAGTTGCCAGCCTTTGTATATTTTATTCATTTCAGGTATCAGTGTCGTCATATATATGAAGCAGCAAAGCAGTGCAAATTCTATTTAAAATTAATATGAAGAAGCATAATGATATATGGGAAGATTTTCTTTGAGGTTGAAAGTTTAATAAATTAAGTTTCCGTGAAGGCCTTTGTCATTGATATATCAACTTTAGAGTTATTTAAAACACACATACACTAGTGTAGGGCATCTTTAACGCATTCAACAAGCAAAATGTAACATTTTAATAAAATCCGAAATCGTATACCAGGTGTTAAATATATTTTAATGACAGCGGATATCTTTGATCTATTGGAGTCAAAATAGCTTTTCTTTTTCGATTTTCCCCATTAACTTTAAAACTAAAATAATGTAACTAATCTTAACAATCCAGAAATTCTCCTACAGTATGCTCATACAAAGAAAAATGAAATAATATCTTTATTAATCGACCAAAAAGTATAATAATAATTATAAATAATACAAAAGCAAATAGATCAAAACTATAAAAAAAACATACTTATGGTAATGTATCAAAAAGTTCTTGAGCATCTAGTCTACCAGGAGATTCTTCACATCGTTTTATCTTTTCTTCAGCTTCCATTTCAGATACAGCAGCTTCAGCTTTATCTTAAGCACGTTCAGATACACAAAAACATATAATAAGCATCATCAGCACATACCTTTCTAAAGAAATTTTGATAACATTGGCTGGAAGAGCTCAAATAATTTCAAAAAATAAGATATTGAACGGCAACACATATTCATATATATGCTTCTTCGGTTGCAAGATCCAAATTTTAACTGTAAGGCAGCTTGTTGCATATTCACTTGCAGGTGGATGATCAATGAATACATTTTCAATTTTATCAAAACCAGATAAATTTTCCATTCATGAAGCATTAATTCATTATTACTCGAACAATCAATCTAAAAATAACAAATGCAAAACTATGCGTATATATAAGAGCCATCATAAAACACATACCATACGTTGATTACCTCCTTCATCATCAATATCTTTCTTTTCCGGTGGTTTATAAGCCGCTTATTGATAATATACTCGAACACAACCATCATATTTATCTTGTCATCCAATTCTATTTGTTTGAGTCTGTCGCCAATCTGCTAAAAAAGAAGCACAAATTAATTCAGGATGAAACAAAAGTGAATAAAAGCTTACTTGCATAGAGAGGCTACTTTAGTCTTAGCAGTTTCGACTTCTTCTTTCGCTTACTGTATTTCAGTCATTTGTTTAAGAAGTGCTTAATGTCGACGTCGAAATAATGAAGTATGATCAATATTTAGATGGGCATGACGACACTGATACCTGAAATGAATAAAATATACAAAGGCTGGCAACTAATACAATAAACATACCTGTAACGCTAAACTTACCTCTTCCACCGTCTTCCATCAATAGCAAAGTTAAAAAAGTGCCTCCAAAGCAATTTTGTACATTTAGTTATCATATATAATTGCTTTAGTATATATATTAACTCTTATAAGAGTCATATCTATCATCCTCAATGTTAAAGAAAAAAGTTTATACGTTGATTGAGGCAAAAAATCGAAAATTTGATATACTTGCTCAAAAATTCTGGGAAAACATATTTTTGTAGCATTTTTTACGCTGATTCCGAATATAAAAGAAAAAAATATAGTTATAATGCTCAAAGTCTGGGAAAATGACTTTTAAGATCACAAAAAATATTTATAAAAAAACTTGTGCATTTTGCCAAAATCTTGGCATTCAAAAAGAAGGTTTTTGCCGTTTTTTAAAAAAAATCGACCAGTGGCAACACCCAAAAAATCCAGCTTTCCCAATTTTAATCTTCCCCGTGAAAGCTGGAGTATACAGAAAAAAGGGAGGATTGCAGATGTTTGTTTCTCGCTCAATTGAAGCTTTTCTCGGGATTGGATTTGGATCGCCTTACAAATCCCCATTATTAAGAGGTCAACAGGTCATTTACGCAATCGTCCATTTCTATTTTTTTCTCATTGAATCCAATTCAAAATTTTGGCCAAAAAGATGGAAACATAAAATTGTTGGTAATAATAATGTGTTGAAGAAAAAAAGCATGCTACAAAAATTTGTAATTCAATTCTGTTTTTGCGTATTGTTTTTGGTGTTTTATAAATAAAAACGGTCATTAAAAAAATGCCATAAACTTGTGAACTCTTAATGACGGGGAGAGGATACTTGAAAAAATTGAATGAGAATGGACTTTTGACTTTTGACTTGAGACTCAAACATGGAAATGGAACTTGAGAAAGATCACGCCAGCTCTTATTTTCTTCATTCATTGACTTTACAAAAGTGCTTTTGTTGATGGCTTTTATTAAATTCATTAAAACATTACACAACAGCAATTATAAAAACATCTTTTTTCCATTTCAAATGATGAAAATTAAGTAATATTGTCACTTAGAATTCTATTGTCTAAAAAAACATTGTTGAAACAAGTACAGTATGCTTATTAGTTGTAAAATAATATTTATGTTTCATATTAATTTTTTACAGCAATATTATCAAAAAAATTATGGCTGTTCTAACAATAAAGAAGTGTTTTTTGAACAAAAAATTCATTTTTTTGCACCAAACTTTTTACAGTATCTTTCTGTTATTAAAAACATTTAACAATCTGAGTCAAATATTATGAGATTATATTACAGTAACCTTTGAAGGACTATTAAATTGGCACTTCTTTACTTTTGCACCCCCTTGCTTTTTCCTTCCTTGATTTTGTCAAATTTGCATCAATTTTTACTTTTTGGTGATTTTGTCAAATTTGCATTTCTGTTGAATTGTTCTCGAAATGAAAAAGTAATGCAAAACTACAGTAAAAACAGTAAATCAGTGCTACACTACTGTACTTTCTGCATTCTCTCATTCGTAAATTCAAAGTTATCAATGCAAATTATGTTAATGCTTCAAAGTAGTATAAAATTAAATTTTTAAATTAAATGATGCAACAATTTTATTACCAAATTAAACAACTTTACACAAAAATTCAATTACTTAATTAAAATTTATTACGATATTTATTGATAATCATAAAAAAGTACCCCCAAAAATCATGAAGAAAATGAAGCAGATGCCCTTTTTTCTTCCTCCCTTTTTCTAAAACACATAGCCAGCCAGATCAGCAGGTGCTAAATCGCTTGCTTGATTGTATTTGCTTGAATTTCGAGCTTGTTGGTCGTTGTTGCGCAATCAATTTCGGGTCACTTGTATATTATATTTTCTCTCTGCATTGAATTTCTCATGTTTCTTTTTTTCTATGAATTTGATCTAATTGAGTGAATGAAATAAATCCAGAATTTTATTTTTGCAATTATATAATGCTCAATATCACACAAAAAACTGACAAATCTGGCACCGATGATACATTTCCTTTTTTCTCTTTTTTCTTTGATGCTTCATTAGCGTACGTATACAAAAAGAAGAAAAGCCATATTATGCAAATTAGCGCGGATCTTCTTTTTTTGAAAGAAGATGAAAAAAAAGTTGGCACAACGGGAGGTCATCGAAATATATTTTGGTATTTGATGAATGAAATTTTTGTTGGGTTTGGTCGGCCGCCGTCATTTCATGACATAATCCATTCTCTCATTTGAATATATTGCAAGCATGTTTTTAGCTTTGGCGAAATAAAAAATGAATGATTTTTTAAAATCAAAATGCTTTCATCTGTCGGAAAAAATGTTGCTAAACAATCCACTGCTATTGCAAAGACCAAATTTACAACAAAAAAATATTGCGGCAAAATATCACATTTTTTAGCTTGGAAGATGTTACTTTTTCTAAAGCTTAAATACATCGATACCGTATGCTTTTCTTCTTCTTTTTCAAATCCCTGGAGTTTGAGAGACAGCAAAAGTAGCTTTGACAAATCATGACATGGCATCACCAAAAATATATACATAAATGCAGCTGGTTGGCATCTTTTCAAAACTTTTTTTTCTCATGATTAGATTTTGAAGAAGCTGTCAATTAAAAAGTTAAAATTTTGTCCTATAATATTTTTTTGAGTCATTAAAAGAGTCATCAAGATTGTTTTTAGATTTGTATTATTGCAGTTGTAAAGTTTTTTTATTAGTATAGGAAGAGGCAGGGAACACTTTTTCCTTTTCTTTTTCCTTTTTTTTCTTCGTTACCGTAACAAAAAACGAATTTGCGCATACTTTTTTTTAAAAATTAACTATTTATCCTACCAGGCGTATTTTTTTACGCTGATTCCGAATATGCCACGTTTGAAAAAGTTTTTTCTGGTAAAAATACCCAAAATTTGCATTTTTAGATGTTTTTACAAGGAAATGCTTTTGTTGATTCCAGTTGATTCTATGAATTTAGTACCATTAGATAGCCCTTTAAAAAATACATCTTGGGTGAAAAGGAAAATCACGCGAAATCACGCGAAAAAATGTTACAGCGATCGTAGAGCTAGATTTGTATAAAAAATGCTTGAAAAACAAAGGAAAGAAAAAGGAAATGAACTTTTTTGGCCACGCGCGTCAAAAAATGCATTCTCTTTTGTGCAAAAAAGAAAAGGAAAAAGTGTTCCTTTTTCTTTTTTTCGACGAAGAATTTTTGCTTTTTTAAATTTTAAATCGCTATTTTCGGCATTTTAACTATTTTTAATAATTTTTTAAACTTTATTTTCGGCTTATTCAGGTTAAAAAGTACCCGAATGTAACAAAAAAATAATTTTTTTCGAACTTTTATTTTCGAGCTGCCTCTCCCTATATTAGTAACAATTTTCAAAAGTTTTAAATATTTCTTCCAGATAAATTTGTTATACTGTAATTACAGTAATCATAAAAATGCGAATGTAAAAAAAAGTTTATTTGGAGATAAAAAATAGAGTCAGTAAAAGTTATAAACAGAGGTTCACCACAGAAAATGACAAAGACTTAAATATTATTTCATACATAAAATATATTACAATATTACAGTTTTCAAAATTTCTTCTTTTTATCTGCTCCAAAGCAATCTCCACCAATTCCAGCAAGGGTTTGACTAAAAATGCCCCAAATTAGAATAAATTATAAATTTAAAAAAAACTCACTAATTCGGATCATTTGTTCCAGCTTTTGCGGCTTGATTGACGGGAGCTTTCGGTTTACCTGCACCGGCACCACCTCCGGCACCGCCTTTCTTATCAGCACCAAAGCAATCTCCACCAATACCGGCAAGAGTTTGACTAAAAATGGGATATATGAAATTTAAAAGGGGATAAAGATTATCTTTTAAACTCACTAATTTGGATCGTTGGTTCCAGCTTTTGCAGCTTGATTGGCGGGAACTTTTGGACCACCGGCTCCTCCGCCACCGCCGCCACCACCTTTCTTATCAGCACCAAAGCAATCTCCACCGATACCAGCAAGAGTTTGGCTAAAAAGATTTGTATAAATTAATTAGAAAAAACAAAAGCAAAAACTCACTAATTTGGATCATTTGTGCCAGCTTTAGCAGCTTGATTGGCGGGAACTTTTGGGCCACCAGCTCCTCCGAAACCGCCACCTCCTCCGCCACCTTTCTTATCAGCTCCAAAGCAGTCACCACCAACTGCGGCCAAGGTTTGACTAAAAGAAATATTTTGAAATAAGTCCAAATCTTTAAAAACAAAAACATACTAGTTTGGATCATGGGTTCCAGCTTGTGCAGCTTGATTTCCGGGAACTTTTGGACCACCAGCACCTCCGCCTCCACCGCCTCCGGCAGCTTTATCATTTCCAAAGCATTCACCACCAATTCCAGCAAGGGTTTGACTGAAACATCAATAGTTTAAAATTACCGTAATCAAAATATCCACTTACTAATTAGGATCTTGAGTACCAGCCATTCCACCACCTGTAGGAGCTTTCGGACCTCCACCACCACCTGGAGCAGCACCACCGCCTCCAGCTTTATCGGCACCAAAGCAATCACCACCAACAGCAGCAAGGGTTTGACTGAAAAATGTGGTATTATTCAAATTTATGAAAGAAATCTCAAATAAAAAGGCCTACTAATTAGGATCTTGTGTTCCAGCCATTCCACCAGCAGCTGGAGCTTTTGGACCACCACCTCCAGCTGCGGCAGGAGCAGCAGCACCACCACCGCCTCCAGCTTTATCATTACCAAAGCATTCTTGTCCCATTCCAGCCATTGTTTGACTAAAATACCCGTGTTAATAAATAGAAATACAGTAGGAAAAAAGCCTACTAATTAGGATCATGTGTTCCAGCAATTCCATGTTGGGCAGGAGGTTTTGGGCCACCCGGTGAAGGAGCGGCACCACCCTTTGGCTTTTCTTGACTTTTTAAATCTGGATCTTCTTCATTTTCGTCTTCATTGTCGCCATTTTCATCATTTCCTTCTTCCTCACTTTTCTTGGCCTTCTTTTTTGTCTTTTTTCCACCTTTCTTGCCCTTCTTCTTCTATTAAAAATATGGTTACTGTATAAATAAAAATGTTTTTAAACATACTTTTTTACTGCAACATTCTGTTACACCAAATGCAAACGTTGAAAGAACCATCGAAAGTTGAAATAAAAGAAACAGTAGAGTGATTAATTCAGAGAACATCTTCTTTTGTTGTCGATGAATAAAAATCAAGTATCAGTAATAGTTGTGGTAGTAGTAGTAGTAATTATATGTAATCACAACAGAATGTGAACGTCGAAAACAAAATTCCGTTGAGCTTGAATGACGACGACGACAACTTCTCTCTTTTACTTCGAATAGTAAAAATGTGTAGAATAAAAGATTTTTTGTGGATTTGTGAAAAGTTTTTTGTATCAAAAAATGAATAAAAAAAATTAATTGTGTTTAAAAAACTTATGCAAATTCTTTTTTGCATAAACAGAATTGATAAAAACTTTTTTGCAAGAACCACAAAGTCAATGTATTTACAAATTTTGTTTTACTATTTTTGGGAAAAATGTTTATTAATAATATTTTTGTTGCAACAAATGTTTTTGTCAAACCAATCTTTAAAAAGATAGTAAAAGAAACCTTGAATTTTCAAACATTTTTGTATTACTGTCACTGATAATATCTCGCAACGAAAGTTTTCTCCACTATTCTGAAACCTCAAATCCTTCTAAGAAAAACTTTTTCCCTTCAATTTTCTACTTTTTTCTGCTCTTTGGAAGGCAAAAAATGCGTTCATTATTTAATCCATTACGGTGTGATGTTTTCAATTTTGAAAACAGAGAATATATTCATCATGTAAGTTTCTCTCAAAAAATTTTAGCTTACAACTTTCACCTGTGTTATTTTTAGCAATTAATTTCAAATCCACTTTTTCGCGTCGTTTCAACAGCGGTTTCAAATTCCTGTATTTTATTTAAAGCTCATATGGTTTATTCTGAATTTTCAACGTTGAATCTTATCGAAGCTAAACATATTCGTGAACGGAATCACGTCATCCTAATTGTTAAAAGAAATATTGTAAGCTAACTTTTAAAAAATTTGACATAAATATATTAATTATTATTTTTTAGACATTTGTAACTGCAAAATTTGTTGCCTACAGTTTCATCTTTGGCACTCCATATTTATCTCGGCAATTTCATCATGCTATCGTAAGACATGTTCATCGTCAACAAATTATTGAACGTCCACGTCGAAATGATATTCCTACTCAAGCGTAAGTATTTCTCTGCGTTTTTATTATTTTTAATATGTCATTTTTAGTGAACAAGAAGTTGTAATTATTAATGCTGATGTAACAATGGAACCCTTGGAAGTTGAAGCTGAATCCATTATCAATCGCGACTCGAATGAAGCTCATGTTAGCTCACTTGAAAATTCTAATGCTGTTGATAGTGATTAATTAGATAGTATTGTTAAAGTATTTTAAAATATTTTGTTAGTATTGATAGATAACTGAAATATTATGTTGTTAAGTTATTGTTATTAAATAACATTGATTTTCTTAATACTTCTATCTAATATGTGCCTTTTTCAACACTACTTCTACATCAAGCTATTGAACCATAGAAATTTGTTAGAATGAATTATATTTAAGATACTGTCAACTATTGGCCATTAGTGAAAATCCCATACAATTAAACCAACAACCTTTATCAAAGTCCTTCAATGTTCTTCCCAAATACACACACCAGAGATAACAACAAAAATTTATTTTGGTAAAAAACAAGATATATAAAAAGTCAACGAAATCCATTGCAGAAACAAATTAAACATCTTTAGTTTCCCGAAGGCGCCGGATCGTACTAAAAAATAGGTGATAAAAATCAATGTATGAAAGATGTACTCTTACCTGCGAACTGTTGCAGCGGTAGTTGTGCTGTAGACGTAAGCTCCACCAGCAACGATCTTTGAGCATTTACCACATTTCCAGATTCCAACACAAGTTCTTTTCATAGCTTCCTGAAAAGTAGTTACAGAGATTAAAATTATGAAAATCATAGAAAATAAGGAAACTAACTTTTCCACAGAAAGCACAGGTATACTTAGAATGTTGAGAGACTTCCATCTTTTTGACTTGTTTTCGGAGGGATGCACCATATCTGGTACCATATTTTCCAGTGATTCCGACCTTTTTAGTACGCTTTGCCTGAAAAAAGAGAATTTTAGTAATTTAAATAAGCAATGAATTGTCGATTTTGAACAATGGTTAAAATAAGGTTAGTAACTTTAGCCAGTTAACATGACCATGAAAGGGTAAAAAACTTAGTTTAAACGTTTAAGGTAATAACAAAGATGAATCCTAGATAAAAATAAATTTAAACTTACCATTATTAATTAAATAAGAAGCTAAAGATGATAAATAAATGCGAAAATTCGCTTTTTTTGGAGCAAAAAAAGGATAAAGAAAAAAATGTGTTGCACACGGTTGTTTTCGTGTTAAGACCTTCAAATTGGCAATGAGTCAAAATCCAGGGTTCAAATGAAAAAATTTTTGATGGAATAAATTAAGTATTTGTTAAGTTTATTAAACTTATTTTTGCAGTTTCATTCAAAATATGACTATTGTTTTTTTATTTCAAACAATATAACAAACATCAAAATTTGCAAAAAAATGACAACAAAAAATAACAAAGTATTAGAAAAAACGCAGATGATGTTCAGTAATTAGTCAAAAATACTTTCTTATTATTAATAAATTCATGGAAATTAGGATCATTGACGAAGACAGAATAAGTATCAAGGAAAGAAGCTTTAATGTATTTGAGAGAATTTCGATTCAAATTCTGAAAAATCAAATATAAACAACTTTGTTAAATATTTATCACCATCAACAAACCTTTGGTACTGTAATTCCATCGTATACTTCTTCAAGGAAAAATTTATCATTGGTTGTCCTATAAAAATATATATTTCACATTTATAATCAAAAAAGAACGAAGCTTACTTTTCATTAACAGAAGCTAAACGAATCGAAATTCCATCATTTTGATAAGAAAAAAATCCGAAATATCGAATAAAACCAATCAAAAGATCTCCAATTGGAGTATCATTATATTCTTCCATTTGAATATTAAGATCAAGGTCATAACTTGCTTCAAGAGTTTTGAGATCAAGAGTTCCATTAAAGAGATCAAATCTAAGAGCAATCTGAAAATTAAATGTAAAACTACTTTATAAAAGATGGCGGACGATACGTACCAAATTTGGAAGAATTGGTTTCGAAACACCACATTGAAGGAAATGAAGAAGCATCAACGTTACAGTATAACTAAAACATGAAGATACAAATACAATTTTTATTACAACATAAATACCTATTCAAGTAACCATTTGCAGGATCGATAATTTCTGCTTTCTTTCCCCAAACTCGGACAAGTTTTGCCAAAATCGGAAATCTTATATCAATTTTTGCATAATGCGCAAGCATAAAAGTATTATAAATACCTAAAAAGAAACTTTATTTAGATCCAAATAGAAAAAAAAAATTAGAAACAAACCAGTAATATTATTGATATTCAAATCAATCCTAACTTTAACATCATCAACGACCACTGTGAAACATAAAATTGGAACCTAAGAAATGAATAGGCGATTACTAATGCAAAAATCAATAAAACATACTCTTGCATTAGGACGTAAACTAACATAATAAGGACGACATCTTTCTTTAAGCGCTTCACGAGCTGTTTCAAGAATTTTAACAGGATCAAAATAATCCCTACAAATTCAAATCAATTAAGAGCTCAACAATTAAATATGGATTTTACGTTTTAACCAAGGGGAAAGTAGGTTTAGAATTTTTATCACCATTTGAATAAACAGGAATTCTCCAGCATACATCAACATCAGAATCATTTGTTCCGAGTTCATTCATTGTTGAACCGCAAATATGAAAAGATTGATCAGGATCGTATGAATGTAAAAGACTTTGAATTTCTCGAACAGCTTTCTTCTTGATTTCAAACATTTCTTTGCTCTGAAATGATTACCGTAATTTGTAAAAGAAAATCAAAACGAAAAATATACTTGATTATTTTCCTTGTCATTTGCATACGCCCAGATATGATAATCCAAATCTTCAAAATCATCGCGCCGGACACGGCGCATTTGAGCAATAGATTGCATTTCTCTAGCAGCTAAACTTGATTTTACAAATGCAGTTGGATGATAGCCTTCAAGTTTAGAAAAATCAACATAACTAAAAGCGATGCCATTAATACTACAATCATACTATTCAAAAAAATACTTACTCAACAGGTCTTACAGCAGATACAGGATAACGACAACGACCATTTTGTTCACGTTCATATGATTCATCAGAGCAATCAGAAGATGAACCTGTGTGATAGCCGGTAACGGAATTGCTGCTGTGGGACATCTGAAAAAAAAAGTTTTAAAAATTTTAGTTTGACTTAAAACACATTGCATATACGGTACGATAGAAACTTTTTTTCAACAACTCTGATTCCAACACCCCATGAAAAAACTCTATTAAAAAAATTTTTAAACGAAAGAGAAAGTTTTGTTTTGAGAGCTTTCGAAATTCGTCTCTCTTTTGTTCTCGCGTTGAGAACAAATTAGAGACAGAATGTTCTAGAATTTCTTACAGTAACTTATTGTGCCATAGTTATTCATCTTTTTTTGTGCCTACATTATTTTCGGATTATTCGAGTACTAAATTTTTAGCAGTTTGCATTTATGATATCTCTAAAATAGTTTAATTTTTTTAATCCCAGTTATAATTAATAATAACTTATAAATAAAAGTTATTATTGGGCATATAGTGCCATTTGGGTTGTATTCGATTTTTTGCTAGAAATGGTTTCCGTTTCGCGGTTATAATTACGGTATTACTTTAAACTTACGTTGATCATTAAAAATTTGGACAGATATACAATAAAAGCATTGTAAATAAAAAAATGATAAAATTTAAAATTTTATGGCCTTTTGTAGGTAGGTTGCAAGGATATTCTTGATAAATTTTACTTTAATTTAGGATACTGTAATTCTAGCACATGTTTCACTTCTTTTCGATTTCCCTATTGCCACTAATAATTGCAGAAACAACATCTTTTAAAGTTTACAAAAGAACAACTTTATCAAACTAACACCAAAAAAAGATACATAAACAATAAAACATATAAAAATTGTGAGTGAATCAACTTTTTAGTTTAAGGAGTATACAAAAAATTGAAACGGCTTAAAATTTGTGGAAGTGAAGCAATAACAGGTCCATAGGCATTGGAATTATCGAAGAGCTCAAAAAGTGGAGCAGCAACAAGCTTGAAATTTTTTGGAACAGCAAAATAAGCTTTTTCAGGTAATTGAACCAAAAATAATTTTGTTTGTTCTTTCGGCTTTGTAACATGTGCAGGGATATATGGATACTAAAAAAATATTTTGAGATTATTTAATATTTAATTTATAAAACAAAAACAAACTCTTGGAGGATCAAAATTTGGTCGCCACCAATTTCCTACACAATCTTCAACGGACCATTGAGTTGGGGGAGTATCATCTCGGCCAAGAGTATCAGTTAAAATTCTTTGAAGACCAACCACTTCATTTTCTCCAGGTTGTAATTCACCACCAGGTCTGAAATCGTATGTTACAGTATTACCATGAATATTTTAATATTAAACTTACAGCTTATAAAAAGATTGTCCAATTTGTAGAAGTAATACATGTGGCAAAGAATGTTCATGAACTAAAAGTACGCCTTCAACAGAACGTCGCATTCCAATTTTCTCATATTCTTCTCTCATTCGTGAAAATCGAGCTGGTACTGAATGATCACGTTCTGCTTGAGGATCTTTAACTCCAAAGGTGTAATTTGTTAAATGATATCTAAAAATTAATGTTTTATTAAGGTACGTCAACTTTGAAATAAAATTTCATACAAATTAATCGTTCTATTTATGCCATCATGTAAATCCGTGCTATTCGTGGAAAAGCTTGCAGCAGTCGTCGTTGATTTCGCTTGATTATTTGAATTTGAAGAAGATCCGGCAAGAGGCCATCCCGTAGTTGGACGAGTTGCAGTTGACATAATATAAATTAGAAAATTAAATCAACAGTTAACTTGACAAAAATTCAAAAAAGGCAATTTTTCGCAAAACGATTGGATTATTGGTGCCATGTATTTAGTCACTTTTTGCCAGAATAATACAAAATGTGCAACGGTATCGTAAAACCCCTAAGGCAAACATAGATCACTCGCAATATACGGTAGTACCGTGCTCAATTGCTGCTAATTTTTAAAAAAAATTTAAGATTCTAAACGATCCGCGAAAAATCATGTTTGATAAAAAAACCACTGACAAATCTTTGAAAAATGTGAAGAGATAGAGGATGAAATAATGAGGGATATTAAAATGAATTTCATTGGTGTAAGCCACATTATTAAAATGTCAGGGTAGCAATTGCGCAATGACAAGGCTTTACACTTGTCTAAACAGTCATGATCGGAAATGCCTAACTGTTATTTTGATTAGTTTTTAAAAGCATGATCAAATCAAACTACAACCCACAACAACAACACCAACTAAAACTGCAGCAGCAGTCGTCTTCGTTGTAGAGCTCAAAAAACATTCAACGACCGAATGAATGGAAACAAATTTTTTCTGTTCTTTATCATTTTTTTGAGTTAATTTTGTTATTATTTCCTGTTTTTGATTTGTTTTTATTATTTTTGAACCGAACAAAACAACAAAATTTAATACCTCAGATTCAATGAATTCTTTTTTTATTATCAATTTATTTAATTTATTACATATGTTAATTTATAAAAGTAATTTTTTTAGATAAATCAAGAACAAAATATTTATTTGGACAATGCAAAAGAATAGATTAATCACAAAAGACTAACTGTTACATTTTCTTGTTGAACTGGTGATATTACATACTTTATTAGAATCAATCTCAAGTTATATTTTGATTATTATGAAAGATACAAAATCAACGGCAGAGGTAATTAATATTTATTAAAACATATATATTATGATTAAATAAATTTTAGACGACAAAGAGTCGTGCCTTAACTGCTGTTTTACCTTCACTTGCTTCTGGTGCAGTTGCGGGAGCTTTGGCGGTATGTTATTTTTAAGTTTAACGAACGATAATTTATATGGAATATTTTTTAGAAAACAGTAATTGCTCCATTGGATAGAACAAAAATCAATTTTCAAGGTATTTTTCGTAATAATAATGTTTTGGTATTCTATTTTTATTCTCTCTTTTAGTGTCAAGAACAAAAAGATATTCATTTAAAGCAGCATTTAAATTTGTAAAACTTACTTATCAACAAACTGGATTCTTTTCATTGTTTCGTGGAAATTCAGCAACAATGGCAAGAGTAATTCCATATGCAGCATTACAATTCTCTGCTCATGAAGAATATAAAATTATATTTCATGTTGATAAAGATGGGTAATCACATTATTATTTATTGTATTACATAATTGTATTATTGGAATTTATTTTAGAAAAAGAACTCCCGTCAAAAGATATCTTGCAGGTTCAATGGCAGCTTTAACCGCTACAGTAATAACTTATCCATTGGATACCGCCAAAGCTTTGCTATCTGTTTCTTCAAAAGCTGAATATCCAAATTTGAGTGCAGTATTTGTAAAAACTTATAATGAACGTGGCCTTCGAACTTTTTATCGAGGACTTTATCCAACCGTTTTGGGTGTAATACCGTATGCGGGAACCTCATTTTTTACTTTTGAAACTTTAAAGCTTATTTATAAAGGTTAGATTTTTATCAAAAATATTTGTGATTATATATATATATATTTAGAAGAAACGGGTAAAGATGTCAATCCAATCTTTCGATTAATGTTTGGTGCAACGGCAGGTCTTTGTGGTGAGCTTTTTTCTTTCTTTAAATGAATAAAAATATATGTAAAAAGTGTATCTATATTTAATGTATATTATAGGTCAAACTTCATCATATCCATTGGATATTGTTCGAAGACGAATGCAAACTGGTCGAATTCCACGTGATCAAGGTATTTTTGTATCACTGTATCAAATTTGGAAGCATGAAGGAATTAAGAAAGGATTGTACAAAGGATTATCAATGAATTGGATTAAAGGCCCTATTGCCGTTGGAATTTCTTTTACAACATATGATCATGTTTTTCCTATTCTCAAAAATCTTGCTACTGGATCTTCTTCCTCTGCATCATCAACTACTTCTTCATCTTCATAGAAATATATAGCTTAATTGTATTCAACTGATTCGTCGTTCTTTCTCTCTCTCTCTAATGGCATTTGCTCAACAAAAACAATTAATTCTCTACTAACTGGTTTTATAAAAAAATATATGTGCCTTAAATTACTGTATGTAAATTGCCAAAACAAATTTAGAAAAAAATTATTATAATTGATAAAGATTGATATTACTGATTTATTTCTGTGTTAAATTGAAGCAAAAAAATTCACAATTTAAAGCAATTTTTATTTGAATGTATCAAATCCATGAAAATTAATTAAAACTTTGGGGTATACGTTTTACCTGTAATGATGACAGCTTTCATCTTGCAAATTCACCGGTTTGTATTCTTTACTGCAATAAATCCCTACCATTTTGTATTATCTTTTTTAAAGGTGGTAAACCGCATCAATCAGTAAAACCTCTATTTAATACTTTTTATTTTTTTACCTTTGTAGTAGTACACAAAAAACAAGATCTGTATTACTCAAATAATTATTTATTTTTTTGTTCTAACAAATTTTTAATCCCGAAAATATTTTTTTTTATAAAAACAAATTTTTAATGAAAGGATCGTATTCCGTTTTTAACATTAGAAAAAAATTTGAAAAGGCCGCGGCTGGCGAAATGCATCTATGGTAACCAACAAAAATGTCTTCACTTTTTCTTCGTTCTTCTTTTTCTTTGCAACGGCAAATTGTTTTTTATCTGTTTACTAAAATTGACTACTTTTCGCTTCTTTTTTTGTCATTTGATTTTGTAAACTTTTTTAATATTTATTACACTTAATTTACTCAATTTTAGGAGCCACGTGTTTGTGATAAAATGGCAAGAAAATCAGCTGCATCTACGAATGCAATTACAACATGTAAGTTATGCTTTTTAATTTGCCACAATGTTATATGTATTTATTGCTGCTATAACTTAATATCGTTACCTTCAAAAGTGCTAGAAAGAAGTAATCTTAATCGTTGTATGGTGCTTCATCTTTTTGTAATCATATATTAATTTCAATCTTGGTCTTTTGCTAAAAATGTGTGCCGCATATTTCAGTATTTTTCGTGATCTTTTTTGGAGTTACCAAATTATATAAAACTCGGCTTTACCATTCAAGAAAAAGAACATTATACTTAAAAGTAGTATGTGGATATGCTTTCGCTTTGGAGAGGATTAAATATGTGTATAAAAAGGTGGTACATATTTAATCGATATTGATTGAGTTTAACACAAATGTATTTTTGCAGTTTTAAGATTTTTAAGACCTAATTTTTCTTCCGCAAAACCTTTAAAACTTTACTAATAGCATTTTCTATCATCTTAGTAGCCTTTACCCATATAATTTCTGTAAAACACTACATTCAATTACGCAATAAATTTTTGGGCTTCAGTTTTAAGTTTTCTACGTTCACATTATCCATATTTCTGTCTTTTAATTTGATTATCTTTTTCAGCATTGAAAACTGGTGATATTATTTGGGTTCCATATCGTAAATCACCAAAATGGCCAGCTGTCGTACGTTTCTTTATTAACCTTTTTTTACTCCTTCAAGATATATATAATATTTTTCAGGTAAAAAATGTTTATCCCAAGAAAGTAACATATTTCTTCTTACCTGAGCCTCAAAAGGGTAAACCTGCAACGTTCAAAACTACTCCAAAATCAGCATGCTTATTTAAAGATAGTGATACGGCATGTTTTATATTTGTTTTTATCGTTTTTAATATTATGATTTTTTAGCTTCCACCAAATGCAACTAAAGATTTACAAGAAGCATATAAAGCTGCAATTGGAATAATACGTGGAGAAATTCAACTTCGATGTGTTTCTCAAAATACAAGTAAACAGAATTCTGAACAAGATCCTGTATCTCCTTCAACTTCAAACACAAGTAGTCTTGTTGATGTTCCAGTAAAGAAGCCACGGCGATCAATTATCACTGAAGGTCAAGATCTTATTCCATATACTGTTCTTCTTGTCGATACAACAGATATTTCAAGCTGGCCCGTTTTGGTATGTCTATTTTAAAACTGTCTCTAAGTAATATTTTCTTGTTGTTATTATAGTTTTTGGAGAAATCTGGTGATTTGGAAGTTCTTGTTCGTCGCTTTCCATTAGCTGAAAATCCTGAAGGACAACAGTATCCACTTAATCGCTGCCATAATGTTACATATGCTGGTATAGAAGAGCTTGTTGCTTCAAATGATTGTAAAGGTTGTCCAAATTATGTTCGGGCATTGGTTTCTTCTCAGGAATACATGGAAAATCCTCAAAATTATGTTACTCTTCCTGAAGGATTTAATTTTCCACAAAAGCCTCGTCCTTTAATTACTCCAAAACCACCTAAGCGACCTGTAAAGCAAGATGTTGAAATGGTTGAAGAAGTAAAAGATGTAAAAAATATTTCCAAATTTAATCAAAATGGTCTTGCACTTGCTAACTGTAAGTTTTTTTAAAAAAAATTATTACATTATTGAATATTCATTTTTAGTATCTCTTTCATCTTCTAAAAATGATATCTTTAAAGCAATGTTGTCTTATGAAGCTCGAGAACATGTTGAACAAATGGTTAGTGATTTTTATAATGTTACTATTTTGCTCAATTTTTATATTTTTTCAGTTTGCTGGTCAATATGAAAGTAAACGAAATACTGAATATCAACGAGCTGAAAATGCAAAAGATGCAACATTCTCATTCTTTTGTGGTATGTTACATTTTTCTTAAAAACGTTCAAGTAAAATCACATTGTTTCAGGTGACATTTTGAATTTTGGTGAATTGGAAATGGTTATTGCAGAAATTCATAACTGGATAGCACTTTCGCCAAAGCTTCCAAAAATGTCACTTCTTGGTGAAATGCATTATGTTGCTAAAGTTGTTCTCCCAGAGCTTTGCATTTTTGCATTGGCTCGAATCAATCAAATTTCACCAAAAGAAGCTGAAAATATCTTTGAAAAGTCAACAAAAGAGAAGAGTACTTCATCAACATCAGCTTATCGAAGACCAAATTCTCAAACATCTGAATCAAGTCAACATCATTCTTCATCTTCAAAAGCTGGAAATTCTTTTGAACAATTATTGCGAGCTGTTTCTATTGAACGACAAAAATGAAAATGAGAATAATAACTTCCTGTATTAATATTCTTTTTAATAATTAACCCTAATATATTTTTCTTTCGCTCTTTTTTTATTAACTGTACAATTAGATATTTTTGTTTTTTATTGTTTGTCTTTTTTTTTATCTGCATTTCTTTGTGTTCAAAATTTACTTTGATGTTGTTTACCGTGGATTCGAATAAGCTATATCATAATAATTAGTATATGGAAGCGCTTGAGCGTCTACGGGATTTTTTCTAGCATTCTTTTTTATTATATTCTCTAACATACATACAGTACTCTATTCAACCTATTTTCACAATTTTTTAATTGTATGCTTCTTGTACCATTTTTTGATATTATCTAACTTTTAACAATCTTGAATATATATTTGTTGCTTTTCTATTTTTTTTCTGAAATAATTCATTCCATTTATTGATATGAGATAAAAAATTTTTTAGTAAGATGTGAGATACTACAGTATACTCATGCAACATTTTATAAAATTTTGGGGTTAACAAAAACATCCAAATAGTTTTAATATGGTACTTAAACATTTTAGAGATGTAATCCGGTATTAAAAACAATTTTATGGCCATCTGATTCAACGTAAAAATTTCATTTATTCATTGATATGAAATGTAAAAAATATAGTCAAATATGATATACACCCGTGTACTATTAGTATTTCCTTAAACAGATGATTGAGTATGATGATGTTGATTATGCCGTATTTCTGCTTCCGCTTCTGATTTTTCTTCAAGTAATGTCAAAATTAATGGCATTATTACAAAGATGAATATAACAGCAAAAATTAGTAACCAAATATCTGCAAAAAAATCATTATGA
Organism: Panagrolaimus sp. LJ2414; assembly: GCA_024447195.1. Classification (NCBI taxonomy): domain Eukaryota; kingdom Metazoa; phylum Nematoda; class Chromadorea; order Rhabditida; family Panagrolaimidae; genus Panagrolaimus; species Panagrolaimus sp. LJ2414. Next base: position 2,560,706 of record JAMRXY010000005.1, read on the forward strand.
GTATGGAAAAAGGAAGAAAACCCGAAACTTCTAAAAACTAAGAATGCAAAGTAAATTCGAAATTAATTAAATAAGGATTTTGTTAAATTATTTCTTCTTTCTTGCCATAATTAAATGTACTCAAACTGGGGCACTGTTTCAAATAATTAAGAAAAATAACATACTTCGCATTGTTGTATCTGGAGAGGTTGCATCAACAAAATGAAAGGCACCACCTTCAATTCCAGGTGATGAGGGTAAATTTCCGCGAACTTGTGTAATATTTGCATCAGTTTTTTGAAGTAATGCACCAACTTTTGCTCTTCGAATATGTTCATCACTATCTTCATCCTCTTCATCATCCAAATCCAAAAGCGGTCTTCGATCATCATTTATTCCAATAGGAGCAGCAAATTTTTGATGCCGAAATTGTTCGACCTGATGTAATCTACTTTCAGCTTCAACTCGATCAGCAAATAAACGACTCACTGGAATTTTAATAGCTGATAAAGCATGAATATCTTGATCATTGACGAGCAAAGTATTTGCACGTTTTAAATCCGAAACCTAAAAATCTACAATTTAATATTTCATAATTAATATTTGGGCAAAACAACCTGCACGGAATACTGTAGAGCTATTTTATTCAAAGTATCATCAGGTTGAATTTTACGATCAATTAATACTCGATTTCCAAGCCATGTTGGAGAAGGTGAATCTTCAAATCTTTGAGCACTGTTATTCGTGTTCGTACCACTTCCAAATCCAGGATTCCGGCTATTACGAGATCGTAATTCTATCACATCTGTTGGCTCATCAATACTACTGGAAGCAATTGAATTTACTCGAATTAAATGATCTTTCATGTCTCTAAAAATCAGATGTTTATCACCAATTTCCTTATAACCAAATCTAACACAAACTTGAATGACACCGAATATTTTATAATCAATAAAAAAGAAATCCAATCCCAAAGAATTTTTTAAAATAAAATTTAATATAAAATAATGACGTGGAAAAAGCTTTTCAGGAAGATCGACAACACGGAGAAAAAAAAAGAAGACAAACCGGCTTTCAAATTTTTTCTGTGTGTTTAAAAAAAGGAACACATGGTAGTGGTCCCCATTTCAAAAATTTAGGAATTAAATTTTAATTTTACTTTTAAAAACCTGTTTTAATCAAAAACTTGAAAGACGATTGCCTAACATTTTTCTTTGATCAGGGACCGTATAGTTTTGAAGAAAACTAACAAAAAATTTATTAAAAATATTATAATATAAACGCATGCAAAACTAAAAATTATCTTTTGAACCCTGAAGGGTTTGACAGTATATTTTAAAATAAATTGAAAATAGATGCTATTTCTTTTATCAGTTCTTTAACCTTGTGTTCTTTTAAAATTCGACATGAATCAAATTAATAGCTTCATTTTTTTATCACGTGTAAAATAAAGTTATCAAATTTTCAAGCACCTTCATGTTTTATTTTCATTAAAAATTAAAGTCTTGCGACGAATACCATTCCAATTTTTTCATTTGACTTGGGCAAATTTTTGATAGCTAAAGTTTAATCTTAAAAAGTAATAAATTATATTTTAAGCTTAATTGTTAAATATCGATTGTGTTACATTTTAATTTATTAATTTAATTTTTAAACGAATGTTTCATTTTTAGCCCATCATACAAAGAAAAGAAGAAAAATATGCTCAAGCGAGGGTTTCTATCTGCACGAAATTTTGGTTCTGCATTTCAACGCCATCAATCAAGTAGCAGCGAAGTCCGGCGCGTCACTTTAATTCCTGGTGATGGAATTGGCCCAGAAATTTCTGTTGCAGTTCAAAAAATCTTTGAAGCTGCTGAAGTTCCAATTGCATGGGATCCCGGTATGCTTTTAAAAAAGTTTAAATTTTAAACGTAATAATTGTATAAATATTTTTTAGTTGATGTCACTCCAGTAAAAGGTTTTGATTGTTGTTTTGATTGTTGTAAATATTAATTATTATTTAGGTCCTGATGGCACTTTTCGCATTCCTTCTCGATGTATTGAATTGATGCACGTTAATAAAGTTGGATTAAAAGGTCCTTTGGAAACTCCAATTGGAAAAGGTCATCGTTCCCTTAATTTAGCTGTTCGAAAGTGGGCTTTTGCTTTTTTTTTTGGAGATAATATTTTCGCCTTTTTTACAGAGAATTCAATCTTTACGCAAATGTTCGTCCTTGTCGCTCCCTTGAAGGACATAAAACTCTTTATGATAATGTTGACGTTGTAACAATTCGTGAAAATACTGAAGGAGAATATTCTGGTATTGAACATGAGGTACTTTTTTTATAATTAAATCCATACTAATCTTTTTTGTTTTAGATTGTTGAAGGAGTTGTTCAAAGTATTAAACTTATTACTGAAAGTGCATCCCGGCGTGTTGCCCGTTATGCATTTGAATATGCTCGCGCAAATAATCGCAAACTTGTTACTGTCGTTCATAAAGCAAATATTATGCGAATGTCAGATGGTTTATTTTTGAACATGTGGTAAGTACAGTTTTCTTCAACATTTTTATCAGAATTAATCGTTTAATTTTGAAGTCGTGAACAAGCTGCTGAATTCCCAGATATCAAATTTAAAGAAGCATATCTCGATACCGTTTGCCTTAATGTAAGCGTTTTTACAATAATTTTTTACAATTTCAAATTTATATTTTTGTAGATGGTTCAAGACCCAACTCAATATGATGTTCTTGTTATGCCAAATCTTTATGGTGATATTCTTTCTGATTTATGTGCCGGTCTTGTTGGTGGATTGGGAGTTACAAGTTCTGCAAATATCGGAGAAGGTGTTGCTGTCTTTGAAGCTGTTCACGGAACTGCTCCTGATATTGCTGGTCAAGATAAAGCAAATCCAACTGCTCTTCTTCTTTCTGGTATTATGATGCTTCGTTATATGAATTTGGAATCCTATGCAAATAAAATTGAACGTGCATGCTTTGATGCCATTGCTCATGGAAATCAAAAAACTGGAGATTTAGGAGGTATGAATTTTTTTGAAATTGTTCATTTTTATCAATTTTTTTATTTTAGGAAATGGAACATGCTCATCTTTCACCCAAGACATTGTTAGTCGTATTCGCAATAGTTAATTAAATACTAAAATGTAGCCATTGATTTAAAAAAATAAAGTAGGATAATTCTTTTTATATAACATCTGTTTCTTTTTAATTAGTTTTTATATCTATGTTTTTAAAATGTACCGTGCTTTAGATGAAACTAGAAAATTTCCCATTGATATTATTGTTTCATTAAAAAACTAAAATTTAGTCTTAAATTTCTTTTTTGATTATCCGGTTTCCTACTATAATAGAATAGAAAATAAAGTGATTTTTTATTATACATTTATAAAAGTAAAACAAATTGGACGAAATATATTTTAAAACATTATCAATGTTTTTTTATTATTACAAATGATATAAACAAAAAAAAACCGAGATCATCGTTGTTTAATTAAAATAATTATTAATTAGGCACGTATTTTCCATTCATTATGATTAATAAAGCTTTTTATCATTAAAACAATTACTTAAGAATAGACTAAGCTTATTGTAAAGTGACCATCTAGAAGAAGCAAGATTATGGGAGTCATCACTGTACACGGCAAGATCAAATTGAACATTTTCATCGGATAAAGCTTTGACAAATACCGCCGTATTTTGGAAATGTACATTATCATCTGCAGTTCCATGAACAAGCAAAAAATTGATGTCATGAAAAGCTGTAACATTTTTAGTTAAATCAGTTTCAGCATATGCATCTGAACTCGCGGCACCCATGTACCTTAAAAAAAGATTGAGTTAGTTTATGCTTTGGGATACGGTAATGTACTATATTTTTGTATTATTACCGTTCAGTGTATGTTGCATCATAATACTTAAAATGTGAGACAGGTGCAATTGAGGCGGCACATCGGAACGTTTGTTTTGGATCTCTTTCAATTGCTTTTGCAGCAACAAAACCTCCATACGACCATCCCCAGATAGCAACTCGACGCTTATCCATAAATTTATGTTTTGTTAAAAGTCTTCGAATTGTTTCAATTTGATCATCAACTTCTACCGTACCAAAAGCACCGTATAATGGTGCCTTCTGTTTCCAACCTCGATTACCACTTCCTCTTCCATCAATAAATACAACTGAAATAAAATAATACAGTAATAACTTGAAATATTATAAAAAAATGATACCAATATATTCAGGATTTGATGCAAAATAAATATCAATATTATTTGCGAGCCACTCTACAACAATATAATTATTTTTGTGTAAAAAGGAGATGTTTTACCTTCTGTTGCTTTTTGACTTCCCGGTCCCCCATAAACGTCCACCAAAACGGGATATCTTTTATCGGCAGAACTCGTTTCAAGACTCGGCGGAATTAACATTTTTACTTGAGATACTGTAATAATAATTCCATTTTTATAATAGTTTAACGAATTAATTAAAAATCTTACCAAAACCATTTCGTAATGTAATATTTTCAAATCGAACTTTTGGTAAAACTCCTGAAAATGTTGTCGCCTTTTCCAAATATGGATTTCTACCGTATTCTGCTACTAAAAATGTTTGAGTTTTTTAAAGTAAAAGAAGCCATTGAAAACAAACAATTTTTAAAGTTGCTTGAAACTGATGACATAATTACATGAGGAGTTCCCGGGCCTTTACAATTTAAGAAAAAGTGATTTCCATTACTTGAAAAAGAACTTTCATGAAAAGTGCAATTTTGGGGTGAAACATTACATGTAACACATCGGTCTTGCCCAATTAATTTCTAAAAAGGTGCGTTAAAAATAGGTATAAACGTTTTGCGTAAAAAAGAAACAAACCGGATTTGCAGATGCAACATATAAATGCTTTTGAATTGGATTTGGAGCTGCCGCAGTGTAATATCTAAAAAAATTTGATTGTTTTAAAAAAATTTTTATAAAAGCATTTATGGGCACATACAGTACTTTTTTAAACATTTTTTTAAAAAAAGCTACAGTAACTTTTTTTCTAACTTACATTAAATTATTTTTTGAATCAAAATGATTGATTTTATCAACGTCATATTCGCCCATTGAAATGAAGGCAACTTTAGCTGTTGCAAAATTTGGCTAAAAATAATTTTCATACAATAAAAAGTTTGCATAAAATGTCTTACGGTAACTGTAATTTTAGCAATTTGTGTAAAAACATCTCCAGATGGTTTTTGGGTTGGAAGTAAAAGGAAGAAGCTTGTGTCCGTGTGAAAACTTTTAGCATCATTAAAATCCTCTGGTTCAGCCCAAAGTTTCATTCCCCCGAGGGTATATCGTTGTTCATAATTCTAAAAATATGGGGTCTTAAACAATTTTTTTCTTTTAAATTTTAAGCTTACATGAACACATTTCCCAGAATCAAATGTACAAAGTGTAACAGTTGTATGATTTTGATATCGATTTGCCCAAATTGCAATCAAGACATTTTTATCAAAAAGTGTTACCCATCTTGCCGAGAATAAATAAATTCCCAGGCTTGGATCTCGCACTTCAATTTCAAGCTGTTTTTTACTTTCATCTTTTTTCCTCCAAATATTTAGCGTAATTTTTGGGAGATTTTGTGCACCCGTTTTTGGATACGGTAATCTTACAGTTTCAGGATACTGTAATTTACCGTATCGAGAGAATTCAATTTTATCAACTACAGTATCATCAATGCTTAAATATGCAAGTTCATTTCCATCTTTTGACCACCAAAGTGCTTTATTTGTTTGAAATATTTCTTCTTCATAAAGCCAATCGGCGACCCCATTCAAAACTGATGCATTCCCAGTCGTGGTAATTTGTTTCACTTCTTTTATTCCTGGGCCATTTTGGTAATAAATATTATTTTCATGCACAAATGCCTTAAAAATAATAGAAAGGTTTAATTTAAATTTAGACCTTCGAAAAAAGCGTACAAAATCATTTCCAGCTGGATTCCATGCAAGAACTTGAATATTTTCATCCCCAGATTTTTTAGGGCCAATGTTTTCAAAACTTCTAAAAAATTTTATTTGTTGTTTTTTATCCTAAAAATCAGCAAACTTACGAATCTGTAACATCGTAAATTCGAAAAACAAGTTTATTTGCTTTCTAAAAATATCAAATTTGAAATTTTTAAAATAAAACTATAACAAACTTTATTTCCATTATATCCGGCAAGGATGTATCTTCGACCTGTTGTTACACCAATTGCATTAGGTTTTCCATATCGATACTGTAATTATTAAAATGAAATGTTTAAAAAACTATTAAAATCGATTTTTACCAATGTTTCAGAGTCTAATAATACAGTAGCCTCAGGAGGAGTTTTATTGACATTTAATAATTCCAAATGATCTCCATACCGTATTGCAATGTGATCATTATCCACCCAATCCATGGATTCAATCGGGCTCATAAATGCTGGTCCCACAACATCTTTCAATTCCATTGGGGTTCCATCCAGAAGGGAACTGGATCCCACTAAAATTAATCAAAATTGGGGGTTTTTTATTTCAAAGTTGCTAAACAAACTTGGAGTAAAAAGTAGAATTGCAATAAAAATCATTAAACAAATTGATACAATTACAGTTAGGGCAAAAACAATTCCCTTCCAATTTCTTTCTTGTGGTTGTCCACCAACGAGATCCTGAAAGAGGGCCGAATCACGGCTTAAAAATGCTCCGCCGCTAATTGCTGCTGCAGCAAGAATTGCACTGCTTCCACCTCCTTTGAATGAAGAAATTTTTGAGGCTCCCGTGGAAGATGGTGAACAACATGCCTGCCCTGATGTCGCCGATAACGACGTGGCTCGCGCAAACATTTATATTTATTTGGTTTTGTTTGGTTTTGTTTTTGATTTGTCCTCCATGAAAAAGAAAAAAACCCATAATCATCAAAAAAACGAAAGAAAACATGAAAAAAAAAACGATTAAAAAAAGTTACGAATAATTGAACTTCGATTTTATTCTATTTTTTTGATAGTTGTTCTTGTCAGACATCTAAGATGGGAAAATGAGGGAAAGAAATTTGGTAATTGGAAAAAAGGAAAATTAATTTAATTTTTACGACCTCTTTTGATTTTTCTTTGACCCCGACTGTGACCCTGGAATTCCGAGTTACACCATCGAAGTTAGAATCGAAATAGTAATTTTTCGTTTTTTTCAAATAAATTTTTATTAAAAAAGTTGGTATTTAAAAATACAAAATTTTAAAAAAGAAAAAAATATTAGAAAAAGGGATAGTTGTAAAAGGCAAAATTCCTTATAAAAGTAGGGTTATTTTTTCATTACTAAAATTGACTTTTATAAAAAAAAAGAATTTAGCACGCAATCTTTTGCCTCTGCTTTGATTTCATTTTTACGGCAAAAGGCACTTAAGTAAAATGAATTTAAGAATTTGTCGTCGAAAAAAATATATAGCTGAAATAAGAAAAGATAAATGCCATATATTTTATTTTATTTCTTTTTTTTCACACTGTTTTTAGAAGCTGCTGATATTATATTTTTTTGGGTATAATAAATAAAAGTTTTTTGAAAAAAGACAAGGAAGAAAACTGCTGCTTTTGAGAGAAAGAAAAAATGGATGATCATCGGCATCACTTTTGAATGGCAAAAAAATAGAACTCTTTTTAGATAATGGATTGAATGGAACTCGCCAAAAGCAGCGGATTTCCTCTTTCTCTCTCTATTTTCCGGTATAAAAAATGTGTATAATTTTAAGAAAAATATATCAAAGGTGAAAATAAAAGATAATCTCTTTTTTTAAGGCTGGATGAAATTTATTTATCCAAACTTTTCATATATAAAAACTGGCACTTTCGATACGGTACTCTCTTGAAAAAAATGAAAATGGATTAATATTAAAAATTGGGTCTTCAAAAAATAAATTTTATACCAAGAATGAAACTGGATGGGAAAAAAGAAGAAGAAACTTATTATGAATGAAAAGAATTTTTACCAAATTTCTTTTGTTTTTGACTTTTATTTATTTATAAAACATCGCTTTTTATTCTATCATTTTGGAGGGGGGTTTAAAGTTTCCTTTTGGGGTCCTTTTTTTTGTTTCTCACAAATTTGCTTCTTTTTTCTCAGTTTTATATTTCATTTCTATCACATGTGAAGTCCCCTTCTGCAGGGTGGTGGTGTTTTTAAAAAGAAGTTTAACAACTATATTTAATACATAATTTTTGACAATTTTTAAATTAAAATTAAAAACCTTTTTGTTGCGGTTTTTTGATCTTCATTCACTCAATCATCTTGGCCATTAATTTATTTACCCTTTTGTTTTATTGATAACTTTTGTTTTCTTTCTATTTAAATTGAATTTTAACAACCTTAAACCCAAAAATATGAACGGAAATGAACAGGTCTGCTGATTAATCAGCATTGTTGTTAAAAATTAATTAATTGACGTCGAAGGTTTCAAATTTTATTCGTAACTTTTTTTCTCGTTTTTTTCGCACTTTTTTCTTGATTGATTTTTGATGCTTTTTTATTTATTTTTTTAGAAGAAGATGGAGGTTGTAAAAGGAGACCTTTGAATTTTGGAGTTTTAAAAAATGCGTTAAAATTTCTCAAGTTTTTTTCATTTTTTAAAAAAAGGAGGAAGCGGCACTATCCTTTTTACTCTTTTTTTCTATTATCCTTTGACAATTTTCATGCTTCAATATAAAAAAAAATGCCGAACGCAAAATGCAATTCAAAAGCAAAACTAACCTCTTCGCCATCTAAAAGTTCAACTTCTTTAAATGAAGACATCTTCTTTTTTGTTGCTTCTGATTCTGCTGTTGATAAAGAATTGAATCAAATATATACAAAATTGAAGGCAAAATGATAATTGTATTGTTCGGGGGATTATTTAAAGCTGCGCATATTTTCTGATGTTTAAGTACGGCAAATAAGTAAGTATGGAAAAATAAAGCAAAAAAAGAAGATGACAGACAAAGAAGAGGGAAAGAAGAAAAGGGTGGCAATAATCAGTTCGGCAAACACAAAAACAGTTGCGTGTTCTTCTTCTTTTTTTTGCCCTTGCCTTTCTTTTTTCAATACATGCTTTTTCTTTCTGTTTTTTTTTGTTAGGAGATGTTGTTTTTATTGTTGCCACAGGGGTTGATGCTTTAGAGATAGAGAGAGAGAGAAGACATAGGAAAAGTGTGACAGACTTGGCTTTTTTATCTTCCATTTCTCAGCTGTGCTTATATTTTTTAAATTTGAAATGTGTAATTCGGACAAACTTTTATAATTTTGGGTTGCCACTTTTTTAGACTTGTTGTAAGCCATTCTTCTCTTTCTTTCAATTTTTTCAAATGCTTATTTCCTGTTCCAAGTCAAGTCAGTTTGACATAAAAAAGAGAAAAAAACACAAACAAAATCCTTAACATTTCAAGCATGTGCAAAAATAAATAAAAAAGTGGTTTAGCTTTTGATATAAAAAAAGAAATATTTATTGTTATTTCTTGGGATTCATCATCCCAAAAATCTGTGATTCATATACGCTTGAATTAACAGAGATAAATGCAAAAAGAAGGAAATGGAATGCAAAAACTTTAAAAAAGTTAAAAAAGTATATCAAAATTTAATGCTTTTCTCAGCAGATATTTTGAAATAATAATTAAATCCCTTAAAAAGCAGAAGAAAAAAAATAAAGTAATAAAAGCAAAAAAGATTTGAAAGATAAGAATCAAGAAAAAAAGAATCCAGGGATGCATGCATGTATCTCCACTCTCTCGCTTGATTTTTTTCACGGCCGATCAGAATGCCTCTTTGCAGCAAGACTTTGCTTCTTTTTTGAAATTAATTTTGAAAGTGAAATTCCTTCCGCGGAAAAAATGGAGAGAGCTTTTTTTCTGGATTCCAAAAAAATTGAGAAGGAGGAAAAAAACATGAAACATGGATCGTCGACATCCTTAAAAATGAGGCCAGTTTGCGGGTGGAGACTTGTACATTTTTACTGGAAGAGAAACATGCATGCGAGAAAGAGGGAGAGAGAGCTGCGTTGAGCTGTGCCCTCCTATCGCTTTGATGGATCAGCAGCAGTTATCGCCAGAAGCAAAATATTTTCCTCCTCTTTTCTGTTTCATTGTTTCTTCCTTTTTTTCCCTTCCTCTCCGTTAACAAGCTTTCCTGCCCTTTTTTGTTGGGTGACGTTGAAATTTACGAATTTTCAATTAACTGTTTTTTCTGCTGGAATTTTCCTCTCCAAGAAGTCGATACTTTGGTTGGCTTTGAATCTGCCATTCTTTAAATCTTTTGCCACAAAGGTCAATGCCTAAGGGCACTTGAAGAGAGAGACTTTTATGCCAAGAGCGATATCATCAAAGGGGTTTGCCGCCCTTTTTGTCTATTTGACATGCCTGTTAGGCATCACAAAAGGACAATGGGCAAGACCTCGACCCTTATCAGATGTGGTTTCGAATTTTAATCGACGAGCTTTTGCGGCTGCAAATTATGAAGCCCCTCCAAATACAACCCCAAATCCATATCGACCTCCAGATCCCCAACCCCGACAAGAATTTGCATCCCAATCACAACAATCCAATTTTTATCCATTTGTAAGTCACATTTTTTACTTTGAGCATTACATAATTTTATGTTTTTTACAGTTCAATAATCTTCCCCCTCCACAACCTCCACCACTTTATAATTTCAATCCAATAACGTCTTATGGTGGTCCACAACCCGCAAATAATCGATATGAACCCCCTGCTCAAAGACCTGAAACTCATTATGAAGCACCTCTGCCATCAAATTATCCCTCAGGGGTTGCATATTATCAACCAAATCGTGGGAATGCCAACAATAAACGACCTGTGCTTTTAATTAGTTCGTATGCAAATGGCGGAGGTGGAAGTTATGATCAACCCCAAGGTCCTTTTCCAACCCCAAATGCTCCTTCAAATTTTAACAATAATTATCCTCCACCTAATCCGCCTCCAGCACCTCAATACCGTAAGTTTCTCTCTCTCTTTTTAATAATAATAAATGTAATATTTCTTTCGAAAACGAGAAATCGAAACAAATCATTTTTCTTTTCCCTTTCTTTCTTTTGCCCTAGAGGGATCTCCTGCAGAGGAAAAGAAAATTGCAAAAAATAAAATTAAAACACACGTTTTTCATTCCAAAATTTAATCATAGTTTTTTCCAAAGAAATTGAAAAGTGATACAAAATTTTTTACAAAAACCTTTAATTAAATGTTTTTTTGTTGCAGAAAATACTAGAGCACCACCAACAGAAAAACCGCATCCCACTTTGGTGCCTCCAGCCGATGAAAACAATTACGAAGAAAATCCATATGGAGAGCCAGAAAATTCTGAAACAACAAAGCCTCCATCAAATTTGAATAACAATTATCCACCACCAAATCCTCCCTTAGCAAATTATCCAAGTCCATCTCCTCCTGCACCAACACCGCCACCATCTCCACAACAACCAAATTATCCTGGAGGACCGCCACCAGATGTCCCAAATCCATATGAACAGAATACACCTTCGCCTCCTTCACCGCCTGAAAAACCGGGACAACCTCCAAGTCCGCAAATCCCAGGTCAGCCACCACCACAAATCCCTGGACAACCACCTCAACCAAATATCCCCGGACAACCACAACGTCCTCCTCCTCAAATTCCTTCAATTCCATCTCAACCAACTCCACCACCAAGAGGCCCTGAAACTCCCGGGCAACCTCCTCCTCAACAGCCCCCAGGGCCACAAATTCCTGGAAGACCAGAAGTGCCTGGCCAACCTCCACAACGCCCAAACATTCCCAATATTCCTGGACAACCTCCATCTCCAGAAGTACCAGGTCAACCACCTCAACCAAATATTCCTGGACAACCATCAAGTCCGCAAATCCCAGGACGTCCACCAAATGTCCCAGAAATACCAGGTCAACCCCCAACCCCGAATATCCCAGGACAACCTCCACAGCCGGAAATTCCTGGTCAACCTCCAACTCCACCACCCCCTGGTCGTCCACCAAATGTTCCACAACAACCACAGATCCCTGGTCAACCACCATCTCCACCTCAACAACCAGAAACACCAGGTTTCCCTCCAAATGTTCCGGGTCAACCCCCAACCCCGAATATTCCAGGACAACCTCCACAAATCCCAGGACAGCCACCACAAATACCCGGACAACCACCAAATGTTCCTCAAAGACCTGAAATTCCATCTCAACCTCCTCCTTCAGTACCAGGTATGCCACCATCGCCACCTCAAGTGCCAGAAATGCCAAACATTCCCGGAAAACCCGAAGTCCCAGGACAACCTCCACCAGAGATTCCAGAAATTCCTGGACAACCCCCTGCTCCTGAAAGACCTGGAAAGCCACCAATGGCTCGACCACCACCTGGCATGCCACAAATTCCAGGTCAACCACCACAACCACCAGAAACTCCAGGTATCCCAACCCCGCCACCAAATGTCCCTGAACAACCCGGATTCCCTACTCCAACAGCACCTCCAGGATTTCCAACTCAACCTCCCGCAATTCCGTCACAACCTCCAACATCTCCACCTCAACAACCTGAAACTCCAGGCTCATCGCCTCCAAATCTTCCTGGACAACCTCCACCTCCACCAGGCTTCCCGCCTACACCACAACAGCCACAAATACCTGGGCAGCCACCACAACAACCAAATATTCCTCAACGTACCCCACCACCAACGTTCCCAGGACAACCTCCACGATTCCCAACCCCACCGGTTCCACCTCCAGGCTTCCCTCAACGTCCAACTCCATTCAAACCCGCACCATTTTCAACTCCATCACCCTTCATCCCTGGACGACCTTTCATTCCACCAGGAAGACCAACACCACCTCCGGGACTTGTAACTGCGAATACAGTACCTCCACCAAGGTTCCCTCCACAACAACCCCCTCAATCTTCACAACCTCCACGCCCAGATACTCCACCAACTCAACCTCCAACAGGTCCAATGGTTCCAAATCGAATTAGAGGTAGCTCAAATTTAAAGATATCCAAAATATGCAAATTTTTTTAAATTTTTAGGAAAAGCTCATGTAATTTGTGAAGAATCTGGTGCCAATTTTAACATTAAAACAATCTTTCCATTTACTGGACAAATTTTTGCACATGATCGAAAACGAACTCCAAAGTACTGTACTTTTTTATTATAATATTTATCGTTACAGTAATCCTTCTGTTTTAGTTGTGTTCATACCTTCCGAGAATCCTGGAATATTAATATTAGTTTTTCGTATGCCGAATGTGGAATCAAAAATTCTGGGGATCGTGAATCAGCAGCACAGACACAATACCACCTTCAAATAATTGTAATGTTTGAGCAACCGGATGGAACAAGTTCAATTCAATCATTTATGGCACAATGCATTCATCAAAAAATTAATTACAATAAACAATTAATTCCAAAACGAATTGAAGAAGCTTTGGAAGAGTTGAAACTTGTTCCAGCGAAATTGGAACAAAAAGCTCCGATGCCAATCGCTGAAATGAAGATCGTGAAAGAGGTGGAACATCACGCCGAAGGGGATGGCGAAGATATTTCGAAAGTTGATGTTGGACAACCACTTCGAATTGAATGGAGTTTGAAGCCTGAATCTGATGCCTATGGTTTTCATGTTCGAGATTGTTATGTCACAGATGCCGTAGATGGAGCTCGGCATCAAGTAATTGATGAAAGAGGTTGTTCAACCGATATCAATATCCTCGGGCATCCACATTATGATACCTATCATGACATTGCAAGAGTCCATTGGCATGCCTTTAAAGTCCCCGATAATACCGTACTCAGTATTAAATGTAATGTTCAAATCTGCACGGATATCCCAGATTCCTCTAGTGGCTTAACTTCATGTGATGCAATCCCAACTGTTTGTTTTTTAATCTTAAAATATGCTAATTTAATCTATGCCCATTTTTAGCCACCATTTTGCCCTGATTTAGTTACATCTCCAACAAATTCAATACTTTTTGATGTTCAAGGAAATATCGTAAAACGACATGTCGGACAACAGAAAAGCTTCTCCACCCATGTTCATGCTGATATCTGTTTCGGAAATTCAACAGATGGATACTGTAACTCCCAAGCATTTGAAAAAGCTCGCCTTCAACATTTGGAAAGAATACATAAAGGTTAGCTTTTTTTAAAATATTATCTTTTAAAAACGACGATAATTTCTTTGTAGAAGAAACAGATAACAAATTTTGTACTTCGAGATTGATGTTAGCCGCAATCAGCGGTTTCACACTTTGGACCGTTGTTTTTTCAGTTGGACTAAATTTGGTGTTTTTTATTCGTCATAAATGGATGAAAACTGGTCATTAAAAAGAAGAAGAAGGCAGGGGTTTTGTCACATAAACCAAAAACAAAATTATTTTAGTGTTTATTTTCCAAGCACAATTTTATTATAATACGGTAATTATTACCGTATACCATTTTTAATTTATTCAAAATTTCTTTTAAACCAAAGAAATTTAAAAACTTCTCTCAATTTTTTTGCTGCTTTTTAATTTTTGTATGTATAAAAATAATTTATTTCATTTTATTTTTTTCGTTATTCTTTTTAGCTTTTTAAAGATTTAAATAAATTATTATAGAAAAAAACAAAGAACTTTTTGTCGATTTTAAAAATGGAATCAATCAATCGATTGATTCAATTGATTGACATAGATTCCAAAAACATCAGCGAAAAAACGGAAAAAGATTAATTTTGCTGTTTCAAATTCCAACAAAACTTCAAAAAAAAACAACCGGAATTGATTAAATAATGTTTATTAAAAAATTATTACAAAAATTCAACAAGTAATAATAATAATAAAAAACAAAACTCAACGAGTTCCCTGAGATATAAAATTTTTTAGACACCTGAGATGAAATTCCTGAGAAAAAAAATTAATAGTAATTATGATAATTATAAAAATACACTCCCTGAGTTTTTTTTAAATGTTGTTGTTGTTGGTTTTAGGATGGTTATATTATTTGATTGGATTGGATTAATATTATAGAAGAGAAGATGGGGGATTGATTATATAAGAGTAATTAATTGATTGGAAAGGGGGATGAAATATATTCTTTCTTAAAGCTTGAAGATGATGGATTGAAGAAGATCAATTGTTTTTATTTTTTAATGTTTTTCTTCAGCTTCATCCCCGCTTGCTCCTGCTGCCTTTGGCTTATTACGTTCAGATTTTCGTTTATAATCTGGACAATCGGCTAATAAATGGGCACCAGAATGACAAAAGTAACAAACTTTTGAAGTATCAAATTCTTTTTTGCATTTTGATGCAACATGATAACCTAATTGTCCACATTCTGTAATAATAACAATATTTATGCAAATTTACAACATAAATGTTGCTTACTGTAACACCGAATCATTTTATCTTTTTTCTTTCCCAAAGGTCGAATTGAACTTCCCTTTAAGGGTTCAGCTGTGCCGGTAACAGCAGCAGCTTCAAGGCCACTTTTTCCAACTCGTACCGTAAATTTTACATTTTCACCTTCATCTAAACTTCGAAAGCCTGGCATTTGAAGTTCACTCTATAACATTAGATTGTGTTTTGGGTAAAAAGAAATTATGCAAATTTTTTTATATTTCTTACTTGATGAACAAAAACATCATGTCCACCATATTCTTCAGAGGGGACGATAAAACCGAAGCCGCGAGTCACATTAAACCTAAAATAATTTATATTAAATTTACCACATTTTTTCGTTTTTAAGTTTATGTTAATATAAGTATTTTAAAGAAGATCCTCCTACCATTTACATTTTCCTGTCCATTCTTGTCCGATAAAAGGTTCCAACTTTTCCTTTTCTTCTTTAGTTAAAGGTGTTTTTCGAAAATCTTCATGATTATCTCCTGTTGAAGAAGAAGTTGTTGTTGTTGTTGGTTGTTTTGGTGTTGTGGTTGTTGGTGCAACGGTTGTCGTTGGGTTGTTTCCCTTCTCCATGGCTCGCGGCCCGGTTTTTTTCGGTTTTTAATTAACGTCCTAAACATTTATGTAAATTAAAATATTTTTAAATTGAACATTCGAAAACAGTGTCCTCTTCAAAGCACAAAAATACATATAGATCAGATAAAAAAAAGAGTGAAAAAAAAGTGAAAGCAGGCAAGGTCGCAATTTTTCTATTTTTTGAACGTATTCTTTCGTTCTCTTCTGTTGAACACAAAAAAAAAGCCGAAGAAGAAAAACCACCGAACACATATAACAACATATATATATGCATATATATCTAACATGTCTAACAAACGCGTCGTTCCAAGACAACCAAAATCTATGGGAAAATAAAGACATTTTCCCCCGATGATAGAACACTAAAAAGAGAAGAAGAAGAGAGGCCGCACCAGCTATTGGGAGTCTAAAAAAAGTATAAAAACAACAGTGTTTGAAAAAAAAAATTCAAACTGTTGTTTGTATGTTTGTGTTTGTACGCCGGTTCGCGGAAAAAGAAGGCCCCCCTGCAATCACAATATATATTTATATTTTTTGTTGTTGCGGTATTTATTATTATTGAATGGGAGAAAAAAAACGCAAAAACCAATCTATAATACATTTTAAACATGCAATCCTACAAAAATTTTTTTGAAAAACAAAAACTTTACTTTTATTCTAAAAATAGGATGCTTTTGAATTTAGTATTTTTTAGGACGATCTTGATTACGGTATTTTTCTTTAGAAAAACCATGACATGTTTTACAGCAATTTAAATAAGCATATTTTTATATCTAACATTAAATATATTTGTGTTACAATATAAAAAATTAAATAACAGCCAAAAATTCATGAAGATGCCACAACTTGATTACGGTATCTTTCTTTGCGAAACATATATCTTACAGTAATTTAAAAATGAATATACTTTTATTACTTAACACAATTAAATATTAATACAATACAATACCAAAATAAAACTAAAAAGAATTACATTGCAAATTCATCAGGTGCCCCACCAGAGCCATCTTGTTTCTTGCCGTCGCTTCTTTTAACGATTTTTCCCATTTTAGATTTAATTCCTTGAATCTTTGAATTTTGTTCATCCGGAATATCCGAGAATCCATCATATTCAACATTTGAAAGTTCTTCCCATGCCGGAGGGGGTGTTCGTTGCTTCTGTGAACCCATATATTTTATGCATAAAACAAATGAAATAATTATCGTAATAAACCAATATACAACAGTTATACAACAAATTATTACTAAAAATACATATAATTTTGTAATCATTAAAATATTAAAATGAAAAACATACATGTCAAAGTTGTAATTGTACCACCTTCATCTTGAAGTTGTTTTTGAGTTGTTGAAACTGTTGTGGATGAAATCGTTGTTGGTGGTGTTGATGAAAGTGCAGCATTTGTTTTTGAGGAATCATTTAATTGACCTTCTCCATCCATTAAATCTAAAAAAAGGTGTTACAGTTAAACAGAGAATTATAAGCATAATATTACCTTGAATTAGAACATCGTTATCACTTACAGAACCATAACAAACACAAAATAATCCATACATAAAAATTAAACATTTGATAAAATTGTAGAAATTCATTGAAAACAATTTTTTCAAAGTCAAAAAAATACACAGCTGATAAAATTTAAAAAAGGTTTTTGTCAAAGTATAAAAATATGCAAATTTTTAACAAATGTTTTTCTATTCATTTATAATTTTTATTGATTTGATTATTTCATTGAAAAATTCATTTTTGTCAAATCTTCTTGCTTGCATCAATCAAAAAATCAATTAGTCGATCAACGTCAAGAAGAAGTAATAATGATGAATCGTAGAATTTTATTAATGCTTTGGATAATTTCTTTTTTGTTTGTTGGTTTTGTTCTTTCTGAATCTGCATCGTCTACTAATGGATCATCATCATTATCACCGACTCGATCAACCATTGGTTTTACTTCTTCTTCTTCTCCAGAAACTGCTGATGAAAAAATCGAACGTTTATTTCTTCATGGTCGTGAAGGGTTTGTTTTACTTACACTCTTTGTGAAGATCATCATCGTTAAAATCAAATATGACATTGATAAAAATATTAAATTAATGACAATATTAAGAACGTTTTTATTTATTTTAGGCTTTGTAAACGGCTTGTCGATGGCAAGATAGGCATATCGAAGTTTATGAAGAAATTGGAAAAAAGTGAAGATTTTAAAGAAAAATTTATTCCCGTTCTTTTGGGCAATGATAGTTCAGCAGCAGAAATTACAGGCCAACTTTTGAATGATAATGATCAAAAGAATGGAATTATCGATCTGCTTCTGAATGATGCAACAGCAAAACAAAAATTTGAACCTGTTATTTTGAAGGATGGTAATGTTGTTCAAAAAGTTATGGGAAATATCACTGGTAAAGAAATGGCAAAAGTTGTAAGTCACAGAAATGATGCAATCAATGCCATTGCTGGTAATGATGGACAAATGAATTTGTTTATCGCAGAATATGAATTTCGTAAAGCTTTTATCAAAAAGCTCTTGAAAGATTACAAAAAGGAACTTACAAAAGAAGATGAATTTGGAGAAGCAATTACAGCAGCATCAATAAATTATTTTAAAGAAAATTCAACCAAAGGTATGTTTGTTTAGGGCACGATCAAGACATGATATTGGCATCTTTCTGTAATTTTTGGGTTAAACCGTAATACGTGTCATTAATAGCGGCAAAGATCAAAGGAATAAATTTGATCGTGAGATTGTTTCAAATCATTCTATATCAAGATCCCCCCATTTTTGAAGCTTTTATTAAACAATTCCATTTTTAGCTATGCATGCTCTTCTCAAAGAAAATAGTGATTATGTTTTAATTCTTAAATTGCGTAAGTTTTAACAGTTTTTATTATTCTACAACTTAATATACGGTATTTCAGTAATTCTTTCTCCAATGATTATTGCCTGGACAGCTTCATTAATTTGTATTGCAAGTATGTGCGGTGTTTGTTATCCATTTGGACTTTCTGAACCTTCAGCAAAGAAATCAAAAGAAAAGAAAGATAAGAAAAAGCGTGGAAGTCAACAATAATTAATAAAAAATAATAATACTTTTATTTTGTTTATTAAAATGTATTAATTTTTTTTTGGATAAATAATTTAATGTTTTTTATTTTTTAAATCTTTAATTGAAAAAGAACTGAAGATCAACTGTACAAATATAATTTTTGAAAAATAGTTTGATTTTAAAGATTGTAATTTGAGTAGCTATTAATTTAAAACACAATACATACATTTATGGAGCTAAAAAGAAATTTGCATAATTTTGTATTCATTTTAACAAACTGCAGCGGCCTATGTGGTAGCATAACTGACTTATGCAAATTTCTTATTTTTGATAATAGTTAAAATCATTTAAAATTTTTGCTTGCAACAAACATTCAATCAGTTGATCGATCAACGTCAAGAAGAAGCAATAATAATGATGCATTGTCGAATTTTATTAATGCTTTGGATAATTTCTTTTTTGTTTTTTGGTTTTGTTATTTCTGAATCCTCAACGTCTACTACTACAGTATCATCGTCTACTACTGAATTACCATCAACATCTGAATCCTCATCTACCACGGGATTATCGTCTACTACTGGCTCTACCACGTTGTCATCCTCAACATCAACTGAATCGACTGCAACAACTGTTGGTGTTACTTCAAATCCTGAATCTGCTGATGAAAAGATCAAAGTTTTATTTTTTTTTGGTGAAGAAAGGTTGGTTTTACGCTTTTTGTGACATTGATATAATTAATTTTGAAATTATTTTAATTATTATTGGTACTGTTAATTAATAATTGTTGTTAAATGTTTTATTTATTTCAGACTTTGTTCGGTGCTTAATTCTAACGTACCAAAGTTTTTTACGTTATTGGGAGAAAGTGATGAATTTAAAGAAAGATTTGTTCCAATCCTTTTGGGCAATGATACTTCAACAGATGAAATTACAAGCCAACTTTTGAATGATAATGATC
Source organism: Panagrolaimus sp. LJ2414 (assembly GCA_024447195.1). NCBI lineage: Eukaryota > Metazoa > Nematoda > Chromadorea > Rhabditida > Panagrolaimidae > Panagrolaimus > Panagrolaimus sp. LJ2414. The sequence goes on from JAMRXY010000005.1 coordinate 2,580,657, forward strand.
AAAAGGATAAAATTATCAATAATCTTCTAAATGATGCAACAACAAAACAAAAACTTATGGGAAATATCAATGAAACAGAATTGGCAAAGGTTACCAGTAAAAGAAGTGATGCAATTGATGCCATTGCTGAAAATAATGAACAAATGAATTCATTTTTGGTCCAAGACAAATTTCGTAAATCTTTCATCAAAAATATTTTGGGCAAAACCGATTACAAAAATGAATTATTGGATGAAATTGGCGGGGAAGAAATCAATGCACATTCAAATAATGGTGGTGGTGGTGGCAGTAATCTTTGTGCCGAACTTTCAGAAGAAAAATGTAAGTCCTTTTTGCAACCTTTTTTAAACACATTAATACTTGACTTTTTTTAGCTTTACATTTACTTCTTAAAAAGAATCCTGGTTATGCTTTAAAGCTTAAATTATGTAAGTATTTTTTTTATTTATTATGTTAATTTTTGGTTAACTGTATATCGTTTAAAAAATGATGAGAATGACGCAATCTATGCAACGCCCAGAACGTTCTATGCTAAATCCGTTCGAAATCATTTTTTATTTTGTGGGTTTCTGAAATTAAGCCTTCAGAATACAAAATTAAAGAACCCTCTTGTTTTTAATTAACTCAAAAATATTTTTTCAGTAATTCTTTCTCCAATGATTATTGCCTGGACAGCTTCATTAATTTGTATTTCAAGTATGTGCGGTGTTTGTTATCCATTTGGACTTTCTGAACCTTCGGCAAAATCGAAAGAAAAGAAAGCAAAAAAATCAACCGATGAAAAAAAGAATAAGAAAAAACGTGGAAGCAAAAACAATAATTCATAATTCTGAATTTTAATTAAAAATGCCATTCTTCTTATTATTATTATTTTAAATGTGTTTTGGTTTTGGCATTTTTACTTTTTATTATTATTCTTGGCTTTTGAAAAAAGTATGATGAATTCATTAAATAAATAAATATATTATTTTTTTGTGTGATGCATTCCTGGTTTTATATTTCAGATGATGAAAAAAAGTAAAACTTTCAAAGAATTTTTTTAGAAAAAAAATGTTTTATTAATGAATCTTTTTTTCATGATGGAAAAAATGCTGTTGACGAGAGCAGAAATTGAAATTGGGAGGGCATTCCTTTACTTTTAAGAGGAGGAGGAGGGCCTTCAACTTGGTGTCGTAGAACTTTTTGAGCTTACTTTTTTACATTCCAAAAAAAACAAAAAATATTTAAAAAAAAGTTGCGCGTGGCTGTTTTTTTGGTTGGAAAATGAAAAAGTGTTAGTTGGTTGGTGGCATTTTTTACATGATGGAAGGAGGGAAAATGAAAGGGAGATGATGATGGCAGAGGAATGGAAGTAAAAAAAGTATAAGGAATAGAAATTTGGAATGGAAGAAGCCAAAACAAGAAGAAGGAGGGCATTCATTTTCATTCATTCTCATTCAACTCTGTAAATTGGTGGTGACTTTCTCCTCCCAGAAAATAAAAAATATATCTCTCGGAGAAGAAGGCAAAAAGAAAGGCGGGGGCAATCTTTTTCCCTTTTTTCTTCTTTCATTTTCCCGTTTAAAAAAACTAACAAGGCCAAAAAGCTAAAAGGGGAGAAAGAAAAAGCAAGCGTAAGCTTGCGTGTTTTTTTCTCTCCTTTCTTCTTCTTCTTTTTCTTACGTCGGATTAATGCCGAAAAGTCAAGGCTCAATGTCGTGTTTTTTTTCTTTTTTACATATTTTTCTTTATTTAATTTTTGCAATGTGAAAACACGGAAAAAAACATAAAAGAAAAAATATTTTAGGAGCCATTTTTTGTCATGTTTCGGAATCTTTGCTGATGGTCTCCCTTAAATTTTATTTTTGGATTCCATTTACCGTAATCTGCTTTTTATTGTTGTTGATTTGGTAAGTTTTTTTCTGCTCAAAAGCTTAAAATAATACCTTTGATGTTTATTTTTCTTGAGGGCATTTAACTGTTTTTTAAATCCATTATTTAATCCCAAGAATCGGCAGTTCAAAAAATTGTCATCACCTTGTTTCTCGAAATTTCAAAAAAAATTTGTTCCATTTTTTTAAAGAAAAAAAACAGCAGTTAATTTTTTCAAGGCTCATTGCATTTTCTGAAAAAAAAAACAGAAGCAAAATTTAAAATATTTTTCAATTTGCAGTAATCAATAGAAAAAAGATAGAAAGAAAAAGTAGTTTATGTTTTTTTTGCAATTTACAACTTATAATTTATCATTTGAAGCTTCAAAAAAGAACAAAGCCAATCATTTTGACGTGTGCTTTTTTCTTGTTTTACATCTTTTTCAAAATTTTTGCTGGTTTAAAATTTATTTATTGGCAGCAGATTTTTGAAAGAAAATCAAACACAAATGCTTTATTTATTTGATTGTTCTTGACAGCAACCAAAAAAAATAAAATATTATAAAAAACATGGGCAACCAATAATCTTTTTTTGAAATCAATTTTGTTTTTTTTTATTTTGAAAGGCTATTATTAAATCTTTGAATCTTTTTTTGAACGAAACAAACACTCCAATCAAAAAGGAAAAGCAAAGGGGTTTTAAAAATTTTGAAAAGAAATAAATTTTTCAAAAGAAAATATACAATTCCTAAAATTTTAAGCGAATGTGCCAATAATAATAATAATATTTCACCATGTTCATATCCAGTTTATCGTGAAAATGTTTGTGCTGCAGAAGACTCAAATATTATTGATGGATTCTTTTGTGACCCGGATTCTACCGTATCCTTCAGTGAAAGTAAGAATTTCTTTCCTTCCTTTGTTTTTCTTAGTCATTCGAATTTATTATTGAATTCCTTTAATTTTTTCTAAACTGCCATTTCCCATCCATGCCTTGCCTTTGATGGCTCAACATTTAAATGTAAAAAAGAGGACGGCGACGTTTGTTTCTAATTGAATTTTAAAAAATAAAAAAAACGAGGAAACAAAAGAACACGAAAAATATTCATTTTTAGAAACAAAAACATTTCTTTTATAGAAACACGGAAACTTCCGTGTTTTACATTTTTTTGAAAGATTGAATTTTTTTGGTACATTAGCTTTTCAAAATTGTGCCACAACAAAATTTTTAGTGTTTTGTTTTTGTATCTCTATCTATCATTTCCCCCTTCCATTTTTGCTACATCTAATTTAGGAAAGTGCCGACCGTTCATGGAGAGGGGAAAAAAAGAGAAATTCTAATTTTGACAGATTAGACTGACTTACTTCTTCTTTTTTGGTCGTCGTTTTTGACACATTTTAAATAAAAATTTTTACAAAATAAAAATACAAAACTAAAACATGCAATTTTTGTTAAAAATAAGTAATAAAATTTAAAATTTTTTACAGTGCAATTAATTGATGAAAGTCTTCGAAGAATTTATCGTTCAAAACAAGATAAATGTGTTTGCACAAATTCTGTGGTAAGAATTATTTATTTAAAAAAATTATTACGGTAAAGAAAGAAAATTTTAAGAGTCAACAATGCTGGTACAAATTCGGTTTTGCATTTATGAGAGAAATAACTCCACATGAAGGTATAATAACTAATTTGCATAGGTTTGTATAATATATTATGTGCTGTTACCGTAATCTGTATTTGTAAATTACAGTACCGATCATTGCCCAATAAATGCATCACTTCATCAAGCTTCAACATTTATGTCAATGACACCGTAATTTTGCCGTAAATATGCAAATTTTTAAGTTTAATATTTTCAGAGAAGAAATTTCAAATTATGGACAAAATTATGCTCGAATTATTCGGGAAAGATGGAATTTTGCAGAATGTGGAGAAGATTTTTTGATATTAGTAATACAACGACGTCCTCGACCACTTTCAAGGAATTCTGGTTCCATTACAGATTTACGACGTCCAATAATATTTTTATCTTACGGGTCAATTATTCATGAAAAACTTGAAGCTTTTCATTCACATTCACATATGCATAGTAATAGTGGTAATGGTGATACATCAATTCATACGGTAGTTGAAGATGAAAATTCACATTTACAAAACGGATATCCTCTTAATCGGGTGAGTCTTCTTTGCAAGTGTCATATTATATCCTGCCTTCTATCTTGTCAGATATATTTTATATTAATTATAATTTTTATACTTCCTTGTTCGTCAAAAATATTTATAATTGGATTATTTTCTGTTTTTTTAGGTTTTAATTAGTTTAGTTGAAAGATTGGTTGGAATTTTAAAGAATGCAGAAGAACTTCCAAAATATCCACATCAAAAAAGTCATGTACCATTTTGGGCATGGATGTGCTTTTTGGCCTGTGGAATTTTATGTGTATTTATGACAATTGGACTTTGTTGGATTCGTTCAACGACTCGACGATCTTCTCAACGTGGAAAGCCAATTGTGGCATCAAATGGCCGAAGTTGGAAGGCTGGCTTTGGGGGTAAGTACAGTACTTTCTTTTTTTAGCAAACAAACAAGAGTGACATTTTTCACATTGGAAAAACACATAAAAACTTTTTGAAAAAAATAATTTAAAATCCTCACAGGTGGTATTTATGATTTGTGAGGAGAGATAGAGATATTCGAAAACAATGTAATGCAAATGCACCCTTCACTTCTACTTCACACAAATTCTTCTTATACTACTTCTACTTCTTCTTCCAAACTATCATATTTTCTACAAAATTGCTATTTATCATATTTGTTTTATTTGCGCAAAAAAAGTTTTATACACTTTCTTCTTCTTTATTATTTTCTTCCACACAACTTATTTATTATTTATTTTTAACACAGTGTTAGTTACTGTATTTTTGTAGTTGTGAAATCTGTTTGTTTTTTTGCAAAAATACGCTTTTTTGAACAATTACTGTGAATCTATCCTTTGTTTTCAAAATCTATCCTATTTTTTATATAATGCAAACAAAATATGTATTTTGTACATTACAAAATATTTTTTCAGATGATCAACCAACAACAAATACAAATGTTAATCTTGTTCAAATGCTTTTTCCACGTTCCCAAGCCAATAATGTTTAAAAGAATTTCAAAAATTTTATGGCAGATATACAAATTTGAAAGCTTTGTAAAATTTAAGTTTAACAAAAACAACGAAAAAATTAATATAAAAAACATTTATTTGCGACAAAATAAATTTTATACATAATACATAAAAAACAATTTGAAAAAAAAACTAAACATTGTACATGAAAGGTTAAAAGTTAAAAATATCATAACCGTAATTATCCTCATCACCCAAAGAAAAGATACTGTAATCCTGTTCATCTTGCATGCCAAAATCGAATAGAGGTTCTTGCTGCGATTCTTGACCATAATGTTGTTGTGAATTTCTTGATGTGGCATCCTAAAAAATTAGATCATTTATTTAAAAAAGTTTAAAAATATAAACATACCTCGCCAGGTGCTCTTCTAACATGTCTTCGCTTTCTTTTCTTTTCAGATTTCGAACGAAGTAAATGCAAATGTTTTTGAAATATATTATGCAATTCAGGTGAATCGAAATTCGTTGAAATCTTTTCTTGTAATGGTGGATTTATTTGAGATGAAGAATCCACGGATAAATTAGAGGTAGATGGAACTGAGATATCATTTTCGCTTTGTACTGATAAAGGTGCAAATGCATCACTTGTAAGATCATGACTGGATAATTGATTCATTCGCATCGTTGAAGCCGCACTTTCTTTATCCGTTTGCATTCGAATGCCCAGCCTTGAAGAGATTGATAACTTCTGTTCAACATCACGAAAAGCATTTAATGCTTGAGAAGAAGCTCTGAATAACGCATCAGTGCCAGAAGTATCAGTTTTAACGGAACCTCGACTTGAAGATGTTTCAGAGCCTTCAGCATTATTTTCTTCTTGAGATGATGATCCTCGTGGACTTTTTACCTCTTTTGGTTCAACAGATATCGGATATTGTTCAGAAATACGTTGCAACAGCTTTCGTTTTTCAAATTCATTATCTTCTAATCGATTAGAGGATGCACCAGTATCACCGGATAAAGTAATCACCTTTTCCAGGTAATCTTTTTTAGCAAATCTTAAGGCTAAAGCAGATTTCAACGAAGACTGAACATCAGGAAATAATTGAATTCTGTTGAGCGCAGGAGACGGCACAGATTCATCAACAATATTGTAATTGAAATTTCGTCCCCCAGTAACAATTCTCTCTTGAAATGGTTTCAACGATTTCTTTCTTATATCACGAAGCTGAAAATTAAAGGATTAATTAATTAAAGTTAAAAATTCAAAACATATACTTACAATCGAATACGGATTTGATTTCCCGCCTTTGACCGTTGCAACACTGACAACTCCACGAAGTTGCTTCTTACCCCATAAAGGAGGAGGTACATCAGATTCTGGAAAATTTAAACTGAATTCTGTTGGACAGTCTTCCAATTCCTTACTATTTTTACGCTTCCTGCTTTTTCTTTCCTTTTCATGTTCTTTCAATTCTTCCAAACTTCCTTCTTTATTTTGTGACGGTGGAATAGCATCCAATATTTGATCTTCTGGAGTTTTAGCTGATTCAGGTCTTGTTATCACATCATCATTATTCGGTACAGCTGCAGACTTTTCAGTAGAAGAATTACCTTCATTTCCATTTCCTTTTGAAGTCGGTTTTGATGATGATCGTGGCTTGGATACCTGAATATCGTAATCGTAAAAATCGGATGCCCTTGCAACTACGTTCATTACCAAAAGCTTTTTATTTGTTAAAAATGGATATAAATGCTTCAATTCATCCGGCAGCAAGTTATAATTCGGCAACGGAATAACATTATGTCGCATTTGATCTTCACTTCTTTTTGTCCAAAATACCTCAGGTGGCATATTCAATGGAAATATACAAGTTTTATTCTTTAAATTCCGGCATGTCCACCAAATCTTTTGATAATTTTCTCCACGTTCTTCAAACATTTCCAGCAAAAGTGGCTTCAAACGACTCCCACATTTCGGGCATTTCAGCAACAAACTCTCGGGCTCCTAAAAAATGAACGGTTAAACGTGTTTCTGAGTAATCCTACCATTACATTATGATTTCTGGGAGTACGTCGAAGACGTGCAAAAAGCGATCTCGTAAGATCATCAGTACATTGATTCATCACTTGCGCAAGCAAAACTCTCACATGTTCTGTTAAAAATGTTAATAAAGTAAAATGAAAAAGATCTAATTTTTAATAAAGAAATCATACTTCACACATGAGAGCATTTTCATGCACATCAGCTTAGAGAGAGAGGATCGATTTCTCTTTAATGAAAAAGAAATTAGTTTTAGTTTTTTACATATTTTTTATGTATATTTTTTGAAACAGTCAAATTTTGTAGACTGTAGTAATATTTTCACATCGCTTTTTTTGTTTTAAGTCAGAGTTTTTTGGAGATTTTTTTGAAAAAGAGAAAAGAAACTTACCACGTACGAGAGATCCATTCTTTCGTTGATATCAGCTTTACACATAAAAATATTCTTTTTGATGAACAAAGATGTCCGGATACAAACAGTAATAATAGTAATATTAAACAGATAGTAATAACGTTAAAATTTATAAAACAAGCAAGAAATTTAATTCAGCGTTTTAAAATTTTGAAATATTTGCTGCAATTTTCTTTCTTTACGCCAAAAGGGATGGTCGCGAGTAGGGTGAATTTTCGTTTCAAGACTTTTGACATTTTGTTTCACGTTTGAGTTATATATTTTAGGTACTGTATTTAAATGAATAAACCCTGCATTTTATGATTCTTAATAAAATAATTTATTTAATTTTTAACAACAAACAAATATACTTCAGTAACAACAGTAAGATATTTTATGTTTGAATAGCCAATTGACGATAGACATGTTCTTTGTATTCAGCAATACCACCTTCAAGACGTGTAACGGTTCTATCCTTTACAACCCATAATTCTTTACAAACAAGTTGAATTAATCTTTCGTCGTGAGTAACCAAAACTACGCCGCCAGGGAAATCATTAAGAGCTTTACCCAACGCATCAACAGTTTCTACGTCCTAAAAAAGTTAATCATGATATTAGTACATTAATGAATGAATCCTTACCAAATGATTTGTAGGTTCATCAAGAATTAGGTAATTTGGATTTTGAAGGCCAAGACAACTGAATGCAAGTCGGGATTTTTGACCACCAGATAAGGTCATAATTGATTGGAAAACAACATCTCCAGATAAACCGAATCGACCAAGAGCACCACGATATTCTTCAATAGTTTTACCAGGGAATCTTTGAGCAACTAATTCAAGGGCAGACATATCCATTTCTAATTGATCAACCTAAATATAACATATTAAATATGTCATAGCTGAAAAATCAAGGCTTACATGATGCTGACTGAAATACCCAATATTTAAACGACGATTTGAATGCCGAATACCAGTTGAAGGAGAGAGATCACCCATAATTACTTTGAGAAGCGTAGTTTTTCCAGAACCATTTTCACCAACAATACCTAAAAAAATAACAACATTATTACATAAATTCTATTTAAACTTACAAATTCTTGAATCTGAATCCGACCCAACACAAATATTTCGGAAGATATAATCAGAATCTTTATTATACCGGAAGGAAACTTCATCCAATTGCATCACAGGTGGTTGAAGCTTTTCACATGAAGGAAACCGAAGAACAACATCCAATTCAAATTCAACTGCTTTCAAAATTGGCATTTTTTCCAACATTTTAATTCTGGATTGAACCATGGATGCTCGTTTAGCATTGTATCGGAATTTATCAATAAATTCTTGGACATGTTGACGAAGTTGTTGCTGCGCTTCATATTCACGTTGTTGCAACGTGAGCTTTTCACGCATCTGTTTTTCATAGCTTTCATAATTACCTTTGTATTGATCAAGCCGACGGGTGTGAAGATGAATGATATCGGTACAAATAGTATTCAAGAATTTTCGGTCATGAGATACAGTAACAATTGTTCCTAAAATTGAAATAAAAAATTGTTAGAATTGAAAACTTTTTTCACGTACCATGCCATCCTTGTAAATGATTTTCTAACCAATAAACAGCTCGCATATCCAAATGATTTGTCGGTTCATCAAGTAATAGCAAATCAGGTTTTGTAAAGAGTGCTCGAGCCAATGCTACTCTCATTCGCCAACCTCCAGAAAATTCTCTTAAATTAATTGTTTAATTATTGCACAAGATCTTTTTTAAACAAGAAACAAACTTTGTTGGACGTCGTTGTTCATCAGGTTTAAAGCCAAGACCAAAAAGAATATTTCCAGCAAAGGCAGGAGCTTTTTCAACTTGATGGGCAGACATTTCACCATAAACATCTTGAAGGCGATGTGAAAGTTCACTTCTTTCATCATCCGTTGTTGTAGGATTATCAATTTTTTCACGTAATTCTCGTTCTTCCTGGATTAATGATTCTCTTTTTGTATCACATGCAAGAACGGAATCAAGCACCAAAGTTTCATCACCTTCAACTTCTTGTTCAACAGAAAGCAAACGAATATTTGATTGAATTTTTAATTGACCACTAAAAACATTTCAACAATAAAATATGATAATATGTATAAAATTAAGAAACAAACCATGAAATCATTTTTAGCAAAGTTGTTTTACCCAAACCATTTCTTCCGCATAAACCATATCGTCGGCCAAATGATAGCGTACAGTCAGCTCCACTTAGCAATTGCCTAAAAAAATTATTAAAAATTACGATTTAAAGCTATAAAAAAACAAACTTGTTTCCAAATGAAATATCAACATTCTCCAAATGAATATCTAATGAATTTCCGCCTTCTGTGTCAGTTCGTTTTCCGATTGTCTGGGAAGCAGTTGCAATAATTTGTGGTTTTGGACGTCGAGGTGCTGCTGCTCCTTCTTCAGTTCGTTTTGCAGCTTTATCTTTGTTCCTACCTTCAGCTTTCATGAGCTTCTTTTTATCAACAACAAGCGTCGGTAAATCTTTTGCAGAGACTTTCCAAATTGAATTAATATTTTTGTATGGATCTGCTTGAACAGACATATCCACCGTGGTATCTAACTTTCGAGCAGCATCTTCTCGACGATTTTCAATAGTTTTACTAAAATTTAAATGTTTAAATTTTGATGATGTAAAAGTGCAAACCCTTGATGAAGAAGTTCAAAAAGTCGTTCACAAATTCGGAGAACCGTTTCACGAGTGATATCTTTGTTTGAGCCATCTAAAAAGGAATGTTTTATGATTAAACAACAAAATGTTGAAAACTTACAAATATGATCTCCAACAGCATCAGCAACTTCTTCAACTGAATAAATTTCGTCTTCATTTTCAACAAGCAAATCTAAATTTATTTCAAATATTTAAATATTTATGTACAATAAATACTTACCTCTTACCCATTCTTTTATTTGAACGGGCATTGTTGGAATTTGTTTTATGAGATATTCATCAATACGCTGCTTAATAACTTTTGCATTATCCGATGACTTTAACGTAAAAGTATTTTCAGGGCTTATAACCCCTGCAGCAACCATTTTAAAATTTTTAGCAAGGATTGGTAATTATTATTACTGCTAAAAGTAAAAATAAATTTAAAATTTTGTAAAACTTTTTTCAACGTTCGAAATATGTGTGTGTTATGCAACATTTTGCCAAAATTGCGGGAACTTCCAAATGTTTAAGATTACTGTAACTACCCTTAAGTATGTATTATATTTATAAAATTCAAAGCAACAAAAAATGGGCTAAATTCCTTTTTTAAAAACTTTGTTGTTTCAGAAAAAATGTGTGTGTAAACTTGAGTCATTTTTTTTCTCCGAATGAATCAAAATAAAAAAAAGAGTTATTGGTTTTTCTTTTTTCTTCTTTTTCGGTTTTTTGTTTCGCAATGTTTAAAATTTTTTAGAAAAATTACTTTTTACAAATTTTTTCATTCGGGCACAAAAAAGTTATCTACAAATTTCGGCTTCTGAATTTTGGCTTCTCCGTATTTTTCTTTATCTTTGCTGATGACGTTGCAAAAAGTATATTTATAAATTCAAAGTTGTGAGTTTAGTTTTCTTTTGTTTGTTCGTATTTGTTTTATTTTTTGTTTAAAAAATGTGAAAAAAGGAGTGTTCACTCAAAAATATCAAAAACAGAATTTTAATCAATCACCTTCATTTCCAAATTGTAATTTTTGAAAACGTATGTTTTTTTTGTAAAACAAGAATCTAAAGTTTGTTATGTTTTGCGTCTCGAGGTCTCAAGTTATGTTATGCCCTGTTTTTTTTAAAAAAGAACTTCCTCTATTAAAAAACACCAAAAAAGCAAAAGATGCTGTTGCCTTTTTTTCGAAAAAACTGTGATTCTTATTTTTTTTATTATAAATAACAAGCGATAAAAAAAGAGAGCCGGAGATGTGTTTACGAAATGATGACTCTGACTAACTTTTTTTGCACAAAAAACCAACTCTTTTTGCTCGCCGGTGGCTTGCTTGTTGTCAACTTTTTTTTATAAATTTTTTTATGTTTTTTAGGCCAACCATTCTTCTTTTCTTTCTTTATTTCACCGTCAAAAAAGAACTTCTTCCATCACTCTTTTTCATGTCTCTGACTTCCCTCATTTTAGGACAGTCTTTTCCTATTCTCTGCCCTCTCTCGTCCTTTTTAAGTTTATAATTAGCACACAATACACATGCCTTTTCAGCTCATTTTTGAAGAAGTTTAATTTTGATTTTTATCCAAATCAGAATTATTTGCACTAACAATTTGTGACCTCGCTTTTGCATTTTTAAATGACAAATATAGTGATCAAATAGTACTGTAATTTTCAAAGTTGTTGAAAGATTTTACAATGCTTCGTTTGAATATCCCAAATTAGATTCTCAAAGGTTAAACACCTTTTATTCTTTTCCGAATTCAATAGCGAATTAAAAGCTACAGTAATCTTAAAAATTGTATGAACTTGTTTTTAACATTTACATATCCAAAATTCTATCAACAATTCCCTACTTTTGACATTCTGAATCCATCAATGAATATTTTTTTATCAATCTTAAAAACTTTCAAACATCCCTATTTTTTAACAACAAAAATATAAATCCTTTATAAATATTTGTATTCAAATTACTGTAGCTTAAAGAAGATCTTTGTTGTGTGAAATTATTTCATTTTCCAAAGAGCTCAGATATAGAAATTCTTTTTTTGTCATCTCAGTCCCCGGTTTTTTTCCAAAAACATCCCTGTAATATTTAGTTTTTTTTCACCGGTTGTTCGCAAATAAAAATAATGTTTTTGTAGGCAGCAGGAGCAAAGTTAAGCAGTTATAAGAAGAAGAAGAAAAAGAAGAAGAAAGTAGTTTGAAGCAGCATCTCTTTCTTTTCTCTTTTTCTATCTCTCTATCCTCATGTTATAATATTTTTCTTGCGCTTTGTTTTATTTGTTTGTTTCCAAAAAAAAGTCAGAGTTTGTCGTCTCATAAATATATTGGCTTTAATGCTGTTTGTAGAAAAATTGTCCGTGACCCGGGTAGTCCTTCATCGTTGTCGTTGTTGGTTGGTTGTGGTGGTGGTGGTGTCAAAGACTGGACGCCTCAAATATACTTTTTTTTTAAATTCAAAAAAGAGGAAAATATTTTTTTAAAGACACGTACATTATCTTTTTTGACTTGATTGTTCAATTTTTATTAAGTTCATCAGAGATTTTCTTTGAATCAGAATATTTAAAGTCTTGATTTAATGTTCAAATGAAACAAATGACCATTGGTCACTCCTTCTAAAAAAGTACTGTATTTACTGGATTTATTCCAATTTTGGGCTTTAAAAAGATTTTCTTAATAAGGAAACTTAAAAACTTTTTTCTTCTTTTTCAATTTTTGTTGTTACTTTTTTCTTCTTTCTTCTTTTAAATCGATAAAAATATGCCAACACGCCGAGGCCCGCCCGCGTTCACTTGTTCGTTTTTCGTTCATTTATTTGGTGGCAAAAAATAAAATAAAATACATTTTTTTCAATGTTTGCCCCTGCGGCGGTTGCTTTCATTCATTTACTTTTTTGGGCCTCTTCCATAACATTTTCATCTCAAAAATGAAAATAATAATAGGGATCTGAAAGACTACTTTTTAGGCCATTTTTGAGTTCACTTCTTTCACCACAATGATCTCAAATTTTTTTTGTTGCAGTCTTTGCACTTTCTTGACCTTCTCTCAGGGGATACTGTAATTGGAAGTGTTAAACAATTGTTATAAACTCTTGTATTTTTAGCAACCTAACTTACTCTACATAATGCCAAACCTATCGTGTACGCAAAAATTTATATTTTACTCTAAAGCAAAAGATAATATTAATAACAGAACCTTGACATTCTAATGATTAAAAAAAGTTTTATGTTTTTCACAAAAGAAGCTTTTTTGCCATTCAAAAACTTAATTTTGTTGACATTTTTTAAAACGTAATTTTTTACAAAATTAGAGGTTAACCTTTTCATGTAAAGATGTGCCCAAGGTGTGAGTTCTGTGGCATATTTTTGAGTGTAACTTTTATGTCAGTTAGAAAAGTTTTTTGATATAGACATTTTAGTACTGATATCTAGAAATCTTATATTTTTCTGTTGAAATATGTTATTTACAATTTCGAGATTTCGTTAAGTTATTTCAATCGGCAATCGCATACCGTAATGTTTCAAAAAATAATTTTTGAAATTTTATGATGAAACATTTGCAAGATACAATGTATTTAGGAGTTAATTAGTTATCCCACTTTTATTTGTAATACAACTTACTTAGGGGTTGAAATCTAAGTGAGATAAGTATCAAATAAAAACGGCATTTGTCAAAATTTAAAGATCATAAAAACAACTCTCTTTTTTTTCTGTTGTACTTTTAAAGTATTAAAATAGTAAAAAGTGTTTAGAAATTTCATTTAAAAAATTGCAATACTTCTACAAAGGCGTTACTTTAGAATACGGATTTAAAGTTGAAATATTTAAAGAAAACGGGAGTTTTAAATTTTCAAGCTTTGTAATTACTGTAATACCATCTTTTAAAAGAAAATGTATTTCCCTGTAATCTTTGTAAAATTCACCAAAGTACTTTGTTTTTTCATTAGCTTTTATATTTTTTACCAATGTTATAGAATTGTAATAGTTTGGTTAGAAAGGACGATAATCAAAAGCTTAAACGTGAACTTGAAGCTGTTAGAAAAGTTTTTTTTCATCAATCTTGAGTATCAATTGATTTTTATATTTTTGAAAAAAGTATTACAATACAAAAAGACGAAATATGAAAAAGAAAGATGGGGAAAAAAGGAGAGGAGTTGTTAATGCGAGTTCAAGGCCTAAATCGGACGCCGCTAACAGGAGTTGCAGGAGAGAGTTATATTATGTTTCAAATGAACATGACAACAACAATAAAAAAATCACATCTGCTGGTTGCTTTTTTTTGAAATTAACTATTTTTCATCGATTTTTTTTTCTTTTTTTAAAAAGCACATAAACAACTTTCTATACATTTTTTATTCTTTAGTTTAGTTCAGTGCCTGTGCTTTCTTTTTTTTAACCCCCCTTGTGATAATTTAATTTTTCAAACAACAACAATAGTTAGTTTTTTTGGGATTTTATCTTTTACGAATATTTTAGGATTGAATTTTTTGGAGGCAAATTTTTCGTTCTGAGACTTGGGAATTACTGTATTTAGTGTTTTGAGTTTTATATTTTTGAAGCTATAAGTCTTTTTAGAAAAATTAAAAATACAAAAATTTTGTGATTGCTGAATTTAATAAATGACAGAGCTAATTTTGACTTTTGTTAAAATAAAATATTCGAGCCCAAATAAATTAATGTTAAACCAAAAATACTGTAGGTTTAATTTTTGTATTTAGCTATCATGTATCAGTAATATCAATCTGTAATTTTTAAACATGTAATGTTTGAGTAATTTGTTTTTAGTTTTAAAGTTGTTCAATGTTTCATTTTTTTCGTTGAAAGAATCAACTGAAAATTGGCGGTTGTATTTTCTATAAAAAAAAGAATCCTAAAAATTTTTGCGCAAAAAGCATTGTATATTTTTGAGCACAAAAAAAAGTTATTACATTTCAAAATGAGAAGAAAAAAAGAAGAAACGAAGAAACAACATAACTTTTTTCACTCATTTTTATTTTATTTTTTTTTGCAAAATCAATTGAATCGATTGAACGACCGTCGCCGGTGTTTTTGTTGAGCGATGATGCTTGATTGTGCATTTTTGAGAAAAAAAAGTGTTGTTGGCTTTTTTAGTTTAGTTTTTTCCTTAGCATAAATCATTAGAGATATTTAAAAGCATATGCCGAAATCAGCAAATTTTAAATGTTGGCAAAATAGCGCTTATTTGGTCAAAAATACGGTAGCTTACAGCGCGCGCATCATTACTGTATTTATTTTAGCAATGAGATTACTGTACTCAAATATGTTGCAGTAATCTAGATAGTAATTAGCTAGTTTAAAATAAAATTTTATAAACAGAGTAATTTTTAGTTAATCATCAAAGTTCATTCTGTAAATTTGTATTCTTTCAGATGAGTGCCAAAAGAAAACTTCAACATAGAGAATAACAAAAAAAGGATGCCAAAAGTTAAAAAAAAGATGTTTTTGGCACCTTTGTTTTTCTTTTCTTCGTCGTTGTTCCATTTTCTGTTCTCTCCAAAATTTGTCTCTATAATCTTTTATAACACAGATATTTTGCGCGCGTTTCTCTGTTTAAAAAAAAGCAAATTTTCCGGCATCAGTGCGTCACTTTTTTTTTATTTTTGGTCGTGTTGTTGTCGGGTTTTTGTGCTTGAGAAGAGTTTTTTTTGTTTCTTGCTTTCTTCTTTTCTTTTTTTTGATATATATTATTATATTTCGTTTTTCTCGACCTCCTTTTTTCCTATTTCATTTCGGACCTTACGGCTGGGAGCTCAGTTTAGTTAGTTTTAGTTAAGCGTTATATTTTTTTCTGTATCGGTTCCATCCTTCTTTTTCATCTTCATCTTCGGTCAATCTTGTTGCGCAGCAGCTTTCATTTTTTCCCATTAAAATAAAAGTTCCACGACAATACATTTTTCATTATTAAAAGTTCCAAATCACTTTTTAGAAATAAATTTGTTGCAAGCCTTCAAAAAAAGAAAGAATTGACTTTAAATCGGATACCTAAAAATATGTCAATATGCAAATTACATCTTTGATGATGTCATTTTTGCCTCTTCGAAAAAAGAATAATTTGTTGAAAGAAAAGAAATCCTAAAAAAACTTAAATATTATTTTTTGGCCACTAACCTTTTTAAAACAATTTTTTTTCCAAAAAGTAGCACACACGATGGATGGCGCGCTTCATCTTTTTTTCCCGTTTCTGTTTGTCCGATCCCCCCCCCATTTTTGACGTGCCCCCATTGTTTTGCGCGGAGCGTGTGTACCATTCAGTTTTTTCGGACGCGCAAAGACCGTTTGTTTGTCTTCAAGTTTGTCGTCGGCGAAGTCCGTAGAAAATTTTGTCATTGTCGTGGTCGTCGTCAGATTTTGGCAGGCCCCAAAGTCAAAGCAGCTGCTTCTCTCTTTCAGTTTCTTTTCTTTTTTGAAATTGCCGCCCCTGACTTTTGCCAAAAGTCATCCCGTTTATTTATCCATTTATATTTATCCGTGATCCATTTTAAATTTTATATTTCCAGCAAAAAATATTCTTTACAAAAAAAATTTCAGCACAATTTTCTTCAATTTTTCCCCTCAAAAATATTTTTGTTTTTTATAAATGTCAATGACTGCCACAACAAGAGAAACTTCAGAAGATGATGTTTTAGTGGGAACACCTCCAACAACAATTGTTGAAAATGGTGCTGCAACAACTTCTGGAATTATTCATGTTGCTACAGAAGTAAGATTATTTTAAAAGATTCTTTAACATTCACATTGATTCCAAACACTTTGAAATGAATTTCCCCCCTTTTCTCCAATGCATCAAAGTACCCCTCATTTTAAACACCCCCTAAGAAAAAAAACTGTTGATCTGAAATGATTTAAGCTGCAATATTAAAAAAAGTGTTTTGCCTAATTTTTTTTCAATTTAATAAAAAAAGAAAGAAAATCTAAATCGATGATTGTCGTCGGGATGTGAATGATGATGATGCGACAACATCAACAAGGAATGAACAGGGCGCAGCCGGCCCTCTACTCAAGTCAAAAACACAAACAGACTGACAGACATTTGAACTGAAAATATAATTTTTTTTGTCGAATTGAAAATATAAAAAAACCGCCACCGTTTCGCTCAGAGTTTCTTCATCAAAAATTCTTTTTTGGCTCATTTCTTTTTTCTTTCCTTGTTGTTGGCTCGCGCATCATCGCTTTACTTCTGCTGCTGTTGCCTGCCTGCGTGTGACTCCTTTTCCATCTTGGACTTCGTCGTTTTTGTTGCTTTTTCTATGATATTTTTTATCCCAAATCTTTGATACACCTATCAAATATCTCAAATTTCTACCGTAATTCACTTTTTTAAATTATGTTAATTTGGATGATTCAATCTTACCTAATTTTAGCAATCGAATATTTTTAGCGGTATTTTTTAAATGCTTTCAAAAATTTTCTAAGGTGCCTCAACTTTTTTGATTTCGTAACATTTCTAGCAAAGCAAATGATTTGTTTTTGAAATAGGCAAATATTTAAAAAGTAACACATTTTTGACTGTAATCAATAATAAAAAATAGAGGGTGATCATGAGAGTGAGAAAAGCTTCAGAAAAAAAACCTTGAAAAATTTATTTCCATGAAAAAATCGAGAGATCAAAAAATGCAGTTTCTCTTTCAAAAAGGGTTTCCACCAACACCACTAAAAAGAAAACTAAACTTTTTATTCTTCGTTTAGAAAATAGATGTCCTTAGAATAGAAAAAGCTTTTCTATATATTTTTCCCGTTCGTTTTTTTGCCTCAGAAATAAAATAGAAAAAACCGCGTTTTTATTGATTTACACCGGAGCAGCTCTGCCGGCGACGGACAACGCGCATTTTCGATTATACATTATATATTTTTTTAAGGAGGGGGGACGCTCATCCCTTGCTTCAAACAACAACAAACATGCTTTTTTGCTTTTGTCTTGGGTTTTTTGTTTCTCCTGTTTCTGTTCTGTTAGATATGTTTTTATTAGAGTAGTTAGTTAAGCAAAAAATTTCTTTTTTTTAAACTCTCTCTCTTTCTCAATTTTTCTTAGGCTGCAATAAATGGGAAAAGGACAAAATAAAAATCCTACTCTCAACATTTTCAAAATTGCGCAAAAACACAAATGAATAGAATTTTGTTGTTGTATTTTAAGAAAAATTTAATGTAATTGCCGGCCTTTAATTTGTTAGTTTACAACTTCACTTTCTTTCAAATGCCATTTTACCTGAATAATGTCCCATTTATACTTTTTTCTTCTTCACAGTTGAGAAAATTTAATCATGCACTTTTGGCTTTTTTACTTTTATTCTTTTCTTTATCCCAAGGTTTTTTTCATCTACTAACAGGTCGTCTTCTTGATGTTTTTTTGTTGCTTAATTTCCGTTTCATAAAAAAATATCAGAAAAAATATAAATTTAGAGACTCCTTGAAAGAAAGACAAACGTGTCTGTTTTTTTGAAAAAATACATATTCTTTTTTTCTCGTTCTCCTGGTGCGCATTTTTTTGTGAAACTTAAGCATTATAAAGTCCCTTCCCGGAAGCAACTATTGCTTTTCACTGACACAAACATAATGTTTGCTTTTGAAGAAGACGAAAAGAAGAAAAAGAAATTTTGACATGCCATTATACAATATACCCTAAAAATGGAGAAAAAAAATTTATTTCAATTAATTTTTTCCCATTGTTACAAATAATCAACCTCTTTTACATACCTAAAATTTAATTAAGTTTTTTTGCCATTAAATGAAAAAAAATTAGTTGAAAGCAAATTTTTTATTAATAAGCTTTTAAAAGGGTTTGGGTGGTGGTGTTGGTTAGAGTTTTTTTTGTTGTTGGTTGTTATGTTTAGAGACAGGCGGGGAACACTTTTTCCTTTTCTTTTTCTCTTTTTTTCTTCGTTACAGTATGAAATTTCAAACTTTTTTTTTAAGACTAATAATCAGACCTACCAGACGTATTTTTTTACGCTGATTCCGAATATGCTAATTTTAAAAAAGTTTTTTCTGCAGCAAATACCTAAAATTTGCATTTTTAGGTGTTTTTTTGCGTTTTGACCGCTGTATCAATCGATATAAACTTAGCGACACATATCAATCGATAGCCCTTTAAAAAATACATCTTGTACGCTAGGCTAAAATTGCGCGAAAATGCGCGAAAAAATGTGGCATTAAACGCAGAGCTAGAATTTGTTAAAAAATTGCAAAAAAAAGTTGAAAAAAAAGTGCAAAAACATTTTTCTCTCGACAAAAATGAACGCACCACGAAAGTTTTCACGGCAAAAAAGTGTTCCTTTTTTATTTTTTTTGACGAAAAATTTTTGTGTTGTACTTTTTTTAATTGCTATTTTCGGCATTTTAATGATTTTTAATAATTTTTTAGATTTTATTTTCGGTATAATCAGGTTAAAAAGTACCTAAATCACGCAAAAAAGTCTTTTTTTACGAACTTTTTTCTATGAGCTGCCTGTCTCTAGTTATGTTCATTGATTTCTTTTCGACCGGGTTTTTTTCTTTTTCTTCCTTTTTTTATTGTTCATGAAAAAAAATTCCGCAAGTAGTTGGTTGTTAGTTGTCTTCGTTATGTATTTTTTTTTCAGGGTGCCCCCGCGCTTAATGGCGCGGGGTTTCAAGCCCAAGCCGCCTAATGGCGGCAGCGGCTGCGCGCTCATGTTCACTTTTTTCCCCGCACTTTTTTTTTGTTTCTCATCATCATCACTAATGTCAAAGAAAGAATTTCTATCTTTAATACGCGTTTTATTATTTTTCTTATTTAAGTAAATCCCACCACTTTATTAATTATATTTAATTTATACCTTTATTTATCTTAACTTTAATTCCTCTTTTATAGAACGGTAATCATCACGATCCTGACGAAGATCATCATATCGTTGCAGACGGTGAAGTTTCACCATCATCTTTACGCCGATCAACTCGAGCATCAGCATTAAAAGCTCAAAAAAATTTAAAGGAAGGAATGGGAATGTTTCCTGTATGTTATATTTTATTCGATGTAAGACCAATATAATAATAAATAATCTATTTCAGCCAAATGGTATTGAAGAAGAAACAACATCTCTTCCAACAACCACGATAAATGAAAATGGAGATGATGAAAATATTGAAGAATCAAACGATAAAATTTCAGAACCAAAAGCAAAAAAGCGAAAACTTATGGATGGTTTAGAATTGGATCAGAATGATTGTAAATTTGGAGTTCGAATGGATGATAATGATGTTTATATGCTAAGTGATGAATCAGAAATTTCTTCGCTAAATTCAGAGGAAGTTGGAGAACTTAGAAAAAATTATGAAGAAGTAATTCGAATATATTTAGTTTTACAGCATCTAAAAATTATTTCATTTTTTAGTTTAAACAAGCTGGAGTTTCAAGTCAACAAAAATTTGAACGTGATTTGCAAGTGAAAGAACTTGAAACGCAACTTCGAATGGAAGAAAATAAATTAATTTTGCTTAAGAAGACAGTACAAAATCAAAAAGATGCTGAAGCAGAAGCTCTGAAAAAGCAAAAATATATTGATGCAGCAAATGCTCGACATCAAATGAATATGAATGCATATAAACCAACAACCGTCGCTCCAGCAAAAGTAAATGGAACAACAACTAAAAGTTCCAAAGGTACTTTGATTTACTTTAATTTGCATATACCAACTTTGAATATACCTTTCATTTTTTTAGGAAAACAGAATAGCGTTGCTCGTGATATAAATAATCACACGGCCGCTGCAACACCGCCACTTGATCCAAATTTGCAAAGATTACTCGTGCAACGACTGATGGCGAATCCAAATTTAGCTGCACAAATTAATCTCTCTCCACAGCTTATTCAGCTTCTTCAACAGCATCAACAAGCAAATATTCAAAAGCAACAACCCGCTGCTCCAGCAGTTGCTCCAACTCCTGCTGCACCGCCACCAGCACCGGCTCCAGCTCCTCCGGTCAAGAAAGAACCTGCAGTTCCAACCACAACTCCAGCACAAAGAATTTCTGAAGCTAAAAGAAAACTTCGTCAACAACTTGATCAACAGCTTCTTTCAATACCTCCTCCAAAGCCTCTTGTTTCTGATATCAATTTTATTCCAAGTGTAACATCGGATTTTTGTGCTTTATTAGGCCTTGATTTAACCGTTCAAAGAGTTCTAAAAGACAAGAATGTCTTTAAAAAATACGAAGATGAAAATTATGTTTGTGAAGAATGTGGAACCAACTTTACTCCTGCTTGGAAGGCAATAATAGGAACTGAAAATGACGTAAGTTTTTTGTTTTACAGTATACTTTTACTTAAATATTATTATTTTTAGTTGCATTTATATTGTGAAAAATGTGTCAAAGATGCCCAAAAGAAGAAGATGAAGCATGATCATGCTGCTTTGTATAAGAAAGCATTTGTCAAGGTTGCTGAACAAGAACGAGAACTTGAAAATCAAATTGCTGCTGGTAAATTTGATGATCCACCAGCTCCTCCACCGCCACCTCCACCACCAAAAGTTGCAACTCCAACTGCACCAAAAATTTCAACTCCAAATTTGGCATCTCTTCATCAATCAGCTTCTGCGGGAAATTTGAATCCTGTTGCTGCTTTGATTTTGCAACAACAACAACAGCAGCATCAGCAACAACAACAAAGGCAAAAGGCTCAACAACAGCAACAAACTTCACAAGCTTCTACTTCAGCTCAAGCAAGTACAACCAAGGTATGTTATTTATTGTTAACTAGAAAGCGTTTAATAGTAATTAATATTTTTAAGGCAAAGTCGCAATCAAAATCATCAAAACGGCAATCATCATCAAATCAAGCTTCTTCAAATGCAACAAGTTCATCCTCTTCTTCGGCAAACAATAATCAAGCTCAAATGCTCATTAATTTAATGCGACAAAATCCTATGGCTGCAATGATGATGGCATCGGCAGGTGGAAATAATCCAAATTTGCTTCAACTTATGTCTTTGGCAAATGGAGCAAATAATTTATCCTCAAATAATCGTTCATCAAGTAGCAACAATCTTGGTGCATTTGCTTTGCTACAAGCTGCCGCTGCTGCAAATCAAATAAATAACAGCAATAATAATCCAAATCTTATACAAAATCTTATGGTATGTTTTTTGTTGCTATTTTCATTTTTGATATTAATTTGCATATTTTTAGAATCAAAATATGCTAAGTTTGTTAATGCAAAATCAAAATGGTGGTCAAAATCTTTTGCAATCTTTAAGAGCTCATCAAAATTCTCAATCTTTGTCCAAATCTAAGAAATAAGAAACGGTTATTTTTTTTAAACTGAAAATTTATTTAATGATTTATTTTGACTTATATATCCAACTTTTTTTTCTAATTTAAAATTGAGATGCTGATCTCGTGTGATTTTTTCGTTTTGTTCTTTTTATTATTTTATTGTACTGTACTTTTTTATTTCATCATTAAACAAAAAAAGTAAACTCTGGGTTATTTTTCCCGGGCATCTTTTTGTCCGGTTTGGATTTTATTATCTCTTATTTTTTATTACTGTAACTAAGGTTTTTGTTTATCGTACTTTTTAAGAAATCATTTTTTGGGTAGTCTTTTCTCTCCTGCAAAGGCCGTATTTCTTCTTTCTTTTAAAGATATTTTAAATCTAGCTCTTTATCTTTTTTGTCTTCCAATATTATTTTCTTTGAACGTGTCTTTATTTGTTTTTTCTTTTTAATACTGTTTTGTACCATTTTTCATTTTATTGTTTTTTAAAAAAAGTTTTTATTTTCACTGTTTTTCCTCCATTTTTTTTGTGGAATTCAATATATAATTTTTTTAAAACACGGATTTTTGTTTTTTACTTTTTTCATGATTTTTAAATTTGATGAAAAAAATGATTCAAAAAATGAAGTGCATAAAGCTTACAAATCACTGATATTGATGAAAACAAATAATTGATTAGATTTGATATGAGATGAATTTTATTATCTTCACGTTAGCACACAAAACATAATATACACGATTGATTTAAAAAGAAAAAGTAAAAACTCGCAATACAAATTTTTTACACACAAAAGTGTTTTTTACCCGCGAAATTTAAAAAAAGTGTTTTTGGAAATACCTAAAATTTAAAGAATTTTTGAAAGAGATAAAATAAAAAAATGCTAAAAATACACGGATAATAACAATAATGACTTTAAAATTAATCAAAACAAAGTAAATGAGAATTTTTTTTTGTGAAAATGATCGATTTAATTGATTTTTTGATAAAAGAGAGAGATTTTGATGTTTCTGATTTTTGCACGAATCCCAGAGTTTTGTTATTCAAATTTTAAATTGATTCCATTTCAATGCTTTTTTGTGATGACAATGTCGGCGGCACGGGCAATGGCACAGAATCTTCATCAACAACCGCGATATTTTGCCGTTTAAAGAATCGCTTTTTCATTGACTTTGAAAATCTTTCCACAGGAGGGGTGAGTAAAACAAGCAAAACTGGAAGAATTACAACACCATGATAAAATCCAAATATTACAACCAAGATAACTGTTTTGAAGAAGACCAATGGAATATAATCCTATAATTAAATTTTGATACTCTTATTGTATTTGTATATAAACATACAGAAAAGATCATTAATGGTAGCACACATAATACTGTAGAAATTCCACCCAAGGTCATTGGATATACAACTTGATGAATGCAATTTGCAACTCTCTCGGATTCAGTTTCCATTCGAATAATAATTTTTTCACCGTTTTGGTAAATTTCTTTTTCACGATTCTATAATTGAATTTTGGTAAATTAAATTACTGTAATTAGTTAAAAGTTTTGCTAATTTAATTATCAAAACTACAGTAATATTTTGGAGATACATTAAAAAATTCAAAATTAGTGTTAATTTAGAACTACAGTAATTTTGTAAGATAATTGAAAAAATAGAGTATCAAAATTACGAAAAATGTTTAAAGATTTCAAAGGTAAATAATTACTGTTATCTAAGAACAATAGTAATTTTGAAGGTCAAAACTTACAAGATAACTGTAAATTGTATGAGCCGTAAAATCCACGGACATTCCGACAGACATTAAAATGGCACAAAGAGAAGCAGGATCAAGATCTAATCCCCAGAAATACAGATATCCAACAACCCCAAATGAGATTGAAGCAATTGAGATTACGGCAACTCCAACCCCTAAGGGTGTTTGAATGAATAAACAGCAAACGACGAACATGCAAGCTAAAGTCAAAGCAGCCGATTGCAACGAGAATGTTTTCATTGTGAGCATTTGATCCACAAACATTGCATTCGTCTCCCAAACAATTGCACCCAAATTATTATATTTCTTTGCAATTTGTCTCCTAAAATTATAATCGATGAGGTTTATGACAGCTACAGTATCCATACCATTTAACCATAATATCAATTCTTCCTTGCCAATCATTGATTCCAGCATAGACCAAAGTCATTGTGAATTTTTCAATTCTCATTTTTTTCCAATCTGTTGTTTCATTATTTAATCGAATTTGCGTATGATAATGTTCGTAGACGGGATTGGCAAGAAAACTTTTCATATATCTTAAATCATATCCCGTTTCTGGGATTGGACCAAGGTCATCAGAAACTCCAGATTCAGAATGAAAATCAAAATTAAAGTCATCACTGCTTTCATCAAAATATCTTTTGTAATCATCAAACCAGGATATCGTATATTTTCGTCCTGCAATAAAAAGGGTTTATTTTGATTTCGTGCTGGGATAAATGTTTTGAAATGCAAACCTTTATTTTGTGGAAGCGCATAAAATTCATTCATCATATCATTGAATTCTTTCATCTGTTGTTCATTTGCTAAATCAAAGGGTTCTGTGATAAAAAGTTGCATTGGATAATATTCAACCCAAATTTTATGTGCAACAATTTCATGCGGTTTTCGAATTACAGATTTTGCAGGCAAAATTTTCTCGGTATCCAATTTTGCAGAGATATTTATTGTGCCATAAATTCCAAAAAGGAGATATGTAAAATAAATGCAAACATTTAAAAGTTGAAAATATTTACAGCAAACCAAATATGTATAGGTTGAACTTATTGTTGTCATAACACTTTTCATCTAAAATATAATAATTTGGGTTAATTTGCGTCTTTGAAGCATGTTTATTTCATTGGGAGATTACTGTAGCTTTTGTAAGGGATTGTCCAGAAATCACATGACCGAAAAATCGTGATTCTCAGACCCCCTCCCTCCCCCGTGACCAAAGATCAAAGCTTTTTGCCGACAACATCAAAGCCGGGTGACCATTTGGCTTACCCCCTCCCTCCCCCTCATGGTCACGTGATTTCTGGACAATCCCTAAATCCCTGTTAGTGATAATTAAAAACTCACAAATCTTCGGATTATTGGTTTAGGCTTTTCACCACTTCCAATTCCGCTTTGACTTTGACTTTTAGCTTTTAAATTTGCATTATAAACATAAACAAGTGTTGGACAAAAGAAAATCAGTGTAAAAACATATGAATATCCAAGGGCAATGGCAGCTCCGATACAAAATAGTTTAATTTCAGCAGTTGGGGTCCAAGAACCAATTAAAAATGTTACAACATTTGTCAACGAGGTTATGGTAATTGATGGCCCAACTTCAGATAAAATTCTTTGCATATGAATTTTAACATTTGGGGAAGTTGATTGATGCCGGAAATGGGCATGTGCAAGCATGAAAGAATCATTTACACCAATTCCAAGGGTCAAAAATGGCATCACCAATAATACACTGTTTACTGTAATTATTAAGGGATTGTCCAGATCTGACGTCGGGTAAAAAGTCAGAATTTTGAAACCCCCCTCCCCCTAAATCGGGCAGCGTCAGATTGGGCAAAAACCCCCCTCCCCCTCCCGTCAAATAAATCGTCAGATTTTTAAACAATTTTTAGAGGACAAAAACACGAAATATGTTGTTCTTAAAGAAACTTTTTTTAAATTTTTAGCTTTACAAATACATTTTAATAACACAAATTGGAACCTTCCTTGATCTATGACAAAGCATTGCATTCATATTATTTTCTTCAGGCCATTTAAAAGTTTTTGCATTCATGTTTTTTGTCGCATTTTCAGTGGTTCCCTCGATTAAAAGTATTTTTATAATATTACTACTATTTAAACTCAATAAAATATCATGCATTGTTATTTTTTCTATAAATTATAACAAAAACGGACAACAAATTCAGCATTTTTCTGACGTCAGATTTACTCGATAACCCCCCTCCCCCTCATGTCAGATTTCGTCAGATTTGAGAAAAACCCCCCTCCCCCTAAAACACCCGACGTCAGATCTGGACAGTCCCTTATGGTATTATTATATGGTATACTGTACAATGTCAAACAAACCTCGCATTTGTGTAAAACCATAAATGCCTAAAGTTGTGCCAACAGAAAGTAAAGAGCCAAATGTTGAAACTGTAAAAAATAGGATACTGTATTAGATAAAAATTTGCATAATAAACATACCAAAAGCTAGCGCTAAAACTTCATAAGTGAGAAATCCAAAATAATATGATCCTGCGATCATTGCAAAACAGGCAAATCCAAGCATTAAAGCAACTCCAAGTCCAACATATGGTCCCATCATCTGGGAATCTTTATTCATTTCATGATCAACAATTTCAGAGCCGAGAACTTCCATATTTATTAAATTACTCCAAAATTCTTCTCTTGCATATTTGTAAAGTTGTAATTCCCATTCTGCAAGTTTTTCTTCATCCAAACCTTTGATCGTTTCTCCATGATACATTAACTGGACAACTTCAATATATCGGATATTTGTAATATTATGAATGGCATCCATTTCTTTTTGATTTCCATTATAATCTGATGTTGTAGAATTTTTATTATTTGGTGCCACCGTTTTAACCCCGAATAAATTCCTTTCAAAATGAAAATCAATTCCATGAACTTTTGAAATTGGAAAATCCAAACGGGTCCAAGGTCGAAAGAATTCTGAGGATTTCCCTGATGCCACTTCGATAAGTGATTCCTGTAATAAACCGTTAATTTTACATTATATGCAAATTTAAATGTTTCTTTTATGCATATCGAGATAATATGCAAATTTTTCTTTTTCTACGTTTTGAAACCCAAAATTTTATAAATTTGCATATTACCCCTCCATGATCTATCTTTTAATAAGAACACTTACAGCAAAATATTGAAAGAAGTATCCCGTTTCACAGAAGGCCCCGCAGAAATCATTAAATGCAAAGGTTGTGCCATCAAATGAAACATTGACATGTTTTCGAATATGATTATGAACCCGTAAAGTTTCAGCTAAATATTCTGGACGATGCATGGTTCCGCCATCTTTTGAATATAAAATTACAAGGGTTACGGTAGGATCAGATTTTAGGCCAAAAAAATTTCTTAGTACATCTGTTTCATATCTTGATGGGGAAGTTGTTGGAGTATAACCATCTCGAACTCGATCACGTAAATGCATTCGATACATTCCAACTGTAATGATTGTGATTAATAATAATAATATACTGTATGTTAATAACAATTTAACATACCTGTTGTAAACCCGATAATTATAGCACTAATAAAGAATGCCGTTGGGGTAATTGCAATGCAACGACCCAACTGCCCGAATACTGTATTTAATTGAAACATTTTTGCAAATTTTCTTATTTTATCTGCTTGTGGACCTATAAAATTTGAAGGGTTTATGACATTATTAAATATTTAAAATTTGGTCTTCTTTTAAATCCGGGATATCTATGTTTTGAACTTTCTATGGGAAAATTCAAAAGCAAATTTTACCCAAAAAATTTGGTTATGTTTTCGCTTTAGTTTTTAAGCCTACAGTAATTTTAATAAAAAATTTCTTACTTTCATTTTTTAGAAAGAACATTAGCAAATATTTTTTACGTAAAAATATCTCAAAAAACACAATTTTTGAAGGTTTTATGTTTGTCATATTTTTTAAGACATGAAAAAACATATTCAAGAAGGCATCAAATTTTTTGGTTATTATTATGTAAATGAAAAAAAGAGATAATTTATGGTTTTTTATATTTTTGAAAGGAAAAAGGAAAACTGACTTGAAACCCATGGAAAAGCATCTGAAAATGTTCCCCCTCCTCCGCTTCTTCCATTTCCATCAATATTTTTTGTTATTTTTACTTTTGTTGTTAATGTTGAAGGTTTTGGATCATCAATGGATGAAGTGGATTCAGATGAAAGCGTTAATTCATCATCATGTTCATCTACGAAAGGCACGGATTCTGGTGGAATATCTTCTCTCAAGGTAATTGGCGGAGATTCTTCTTCTTCACCGGATAATAACATCGCTTTTTAAAAAAATAAAACGAAATTATTGAACGTTAATTTTTATCTTTGAAGATAATAATTTTATTTTGGCGCCTGCGCCGTCTAAAAATAACAAGTTCAAATTTAAATATTTTAAAACAAAGAAAGAGCAAAAAATGAAATTTATCAAAGACAAAAAAAACCGTTTTCGTCAACAAAAAACGTTTGAAAAGAAAGTTCAAAGGAAAAAAAAAAGAAAAAGGTAGGGTACGTGTAAAAAAACTGGAATAATTAAGAAATAATTAAATTAGACACATAAAAAAAATGATGCTAAACTTGGGTTGACTCTTTTTTTTTGATCACTTAAAAGAAAAAAAGGGTTCGATCGTTCATTTCCAAACTCATTTAATTTGGTCCCATTCGATATTATTTTTGTATTACTCCCTAAAGAAATAAAATACGTATTCTTTTTTCTCTCGATTGAAATTCTTCTAGAATCAATTTTTTTGAAACCGAAAACAAAATAAAAAAGAATGGTGTAAAAACTTTACAAAGTTTTTTGTTTTTTTAGAGGAGTCCATCTTTTCTTGCGCGGTCCCTTCTCTTTGTTAAACAATTAATATTTATGTTATTTATTATAAAGAAAGACATCATCACACTAATAATCATCACCATCATCATTAACACCCCCTTTGGGCAGCATTAACATCAATAAACCAATTTTTCTTTTTCTTTTGCATTTTTTGACTTTGCGATTCTTTTTTTGCCAGACGTTTTACACATTCAAAAAAAAGATAGAAAAGTCGTCGTCCAAAACAGCTGTAAAAATTATTCTTTATTGATGCAATTGCAAAAAGAAGCGTCCGTCAAAGACCAAAGAAATTTCTCTTTAAAATTTTTGCGATATCTCTTTTCTTTTTTTGGGGACACCAATTTTGGTTGGGGGTGCTCTTTTCGATTTTTGCGGTTATATTTGGCTATTTTATTATTATCGCAGATGCGGCAATATTTTAAACATGTAGAAAGAAAGAAGAGGAATAAAACGTTTGTGTACGTTGTTGGTGCTGTTGTTCTAAGATTTATATCAAAAGAAGAAGCGACCGGTTTTCCTTTCAAATCTTTTTTCATCTTAGAAGAAGAAGATTGCAAATTGACTGACTGACGAAGACAATATTGGAGGTCTCTTCTCCTTCTTCAACAACAATAACAATACCATCATCATAATATCATGATATTCGAAAATACAGTGAGAAAAAAAACAATAGGAAAAAATGAAAAATAAATAAATAATAGTAACCGCATGATTCGTCTTTTTTTCTATTTTCAAATAAAAAAATACGTTCTTTTTTTAATCAAAAAAAAGAATGGACATTCCGAAGAAGACAAAAAAAAACAAAAGAGAAATCGCAAATTACGCATCGAATCTTGAAATCATATTTCCTTTTCTGATCAAGAATCTTCTTTATTTTCTACTGATGATGATGAAACAGAAATTGAGTTTCATTCAAGTCTCAAACACGCTAAATATAAAAACAATTAAAATTAAAAAAGTGATTTTAAGAAATATTTGAATGTCTTTTTTATACCTTGCTTAAGTAATAATTTCTTGGACCACCCCTAATAAAAATTTCATACTACAAACTACCGTAACCCTTATCAGAATAAAATCATCAGAAGACTGGTTGTAAATAATCTCAAGTCAAGATAGTTGAAAGTAGAAGACATGCATAAAAAATATAAAAAAAGCATAATAAAAATTTTACAGAAACAAAAAATGCCTCTTTTTTAACCATAATTTCTTTTTTGCTTTTTGTGTGTTTTTTATGTTCGGAAAAAGCCGACTTTCATCCTATTATTTTTTTATCAAATTTAATCTTTTTTTCTTGCTTGCTTTTTTGCCTTACCTGATAATTTCGTTTTCTTTGAAAAAAAAGAGTTCCTTTTTTTAAGCGGCGCAAAAAAAATGTTCAAAGTCCCCAAAGATTTGACAAGAACAGAGCATCGAAAAAAAGATAAAAAAGAGGATGTGCAAAATACACGCATAAAAAAAAGAAAATCTATGGCACAAATCTTAAAATCTGATTGCCTTAAGGCATATTAATAATAATCAAACAAGAGCGAGCAAAGCAGAAAAAAAGGGGATTTCAATAAATTATTTGAAATTTTAAAAATAAGCTAAAAATAATATTATTTTTAATATTGTTTTAATAAAAATCTCTTATTTTTCTATCTATCTTTTAAAAAGGAAGAAAAACAGATGGAAAAAATGAAAGCTGAAGTTTTTTTGCGTGTGCCACCGATATATGTTTTTTCTGTGTTGTCCTTGTTTCTTGCTTTCTATGATCGATGGATGGGAAAAAAGGAAGTAACAAAAAAATTTATAGGGGGGAGAAAAGGAAAAAAGAAGATGAAAGCAGGCAAAAAGAGAAAAAATTGGTGATGATGAAAAAAAATCGAAAAAATCTACCTCTAAGCTTTGAGCTACTGCGAATGAGAATAAAAATGAATGAATCAGCTGCAGCCTCAAAATCAAAAAATTCTATTTCAGATATATTTTTTGTTGCACAAAATAAGTAAAAGTTATCCCAAGGTTAAAAGTGTTTGCGTCTTTTTTTTCTTTAATACTTTGAACTAATCATTAATTAATTAATTTTATGACGGCTAATTCGGATTTCAAACATGACTGAACACCTTTACTTTTTATCATTATCCCCTAAGGGGATTTCATAATAAAAAAAGTAATTAAATAATATTTGTTACAAGTTCAAGACCGTGAAAAACTTTGATAAATTTGCATCTTTTTTCTAGAAGCTCAAACATCTCAAAAAAAAGTAATATGGCTTCCTACAAAGTCTCAGGAATCAAAAAATAATTTAAAAAAAAACAGGAATGTTTGTTTTTTTTCTCCTTTTTTATGGTAGAAAAATGAGTGTATTTAAAAAACGGCTAAAACAGAAGACTGCGTTTTTTGAAAATGAAAAAAAACATTTTCGTTTTTGCTTCCAAAAAAAATAATATTCCTACTTTCAATTTTCAGAGATACACTAATTAAGTGCCGATAATTTTTCAAACAAACAAAATCAAATTAAAAACAATTATTATTCAATCAGACAAATTTTAAAAAATCACAATTGTTAAAAAAAAATTTCAAAATTATTTTAAAATTTAATTAAATCATTAACCATTTAAGGGGAAGAAAAAGTGCAAAACAAAAATTTTTGTTAATTTTTTTTATAATTTTTTTTCAAAGTTCAAAGGATAAAAAAGAAGGAGAAAAGAAAGGAACCTTGAATTTTGAAAGATGAAAAAAAAGATGGAACAAAAAAGGGGTAACAAAAAAACATAAAGCCAAAAACAACTATAACATAAAAATATGAAGAAGCTGAAATGGAAAAGGGGGGATGACTTCATTTCCATTCATTTCTATTCATATACATATATTATATTTATATTGTCTAGAACAAAAAAGAGAATTTAACACCTAAAAAACCCCGCGCGCTTGCTCTAAACCCGACCACCTTCGACGTGAGAAAAAACAGAGAGAAGATTTTTGAATCTTTTAAATCAACAAAACAAAATAAAATGGGATAACAGTAAAAAAAATAATACGGAAAAATTGTAAAAAAAACTAATTTTGATTATTCAAAAAATATTTTTTATAAAAGAAAAAGTGAAAATTTGAAAGAGAATAGAAAAAAAGAGAGAAGAAGAGTTTGTTAGTTTTGATGTTGTGACGATTGTGAGTCAAATGTTGTGTTTCACATTCAATTTTTTCACTCTCTCAATCGATCAAAAATAAAATGTAAAAGGTTATACCCCCTTCTTTTTCTTCTTGTCACAATCGAAATTTCACTTTTTTCAAATATTTTTTTGGGGCATTTTAAGTGCAAACAACAAGTTTCTTGAATGCTTTTTTTATACAGACAGGAGGATTACGGTATTTTGATTTTTGTCGCAGTCAAATTTTGTAACAGTCGCATAAAAGTGTTACAAAAAAATTTAAAAGTAAATATTGTCATTTAAGCTTAACAAAAGGTTTCAGGGGAAAAACCTTTTTTTAGATTTTTGAGTTTTCACGTTTTAAACCAAACAATTTTGATATAATTTGTCAAGAGCCTTTTTTCTCACATGGGACTGGGACCAAAACTGTCAATTGATATTAGCTTCTTTTTTTCCCTTTTTTTATCTCCCAAAAAAGTCGCATGGTTTTTTTTCTTCATCTGAAAAATCTCCAAAAATAATAAAAAAGAAAGAGTTTCTTCCAAAAAAACAACAAAAAAAGCTGCATGCTTTTTTTCCATCAACCCAATTGAAACGAATGAATCGAAAATGGAAAGTGAAGGAAAAAGGAGAGAGAAAGAAAAAGGGAATCAGAAGACCACCAAGTTTGTAAGCAGCAAAAAAATAACAAAAAAAAGGAAAAGCAAGTTTATCTCTTTTTTTCAAAAAATGGCATCTTTTAAATTTGAACTTCCACGAAACAAAAAAGAGGCATAAAAATGGTCGGGGTTAAAAAGGGCAATAAAAAAAGATAAAAAAAAGATGCTCTGCAATGAGTAGAAAAAACTATGATATAGTTTTTGGTAGAAGCATTTGAATAGAAAAAAAATGATTTGATTAAAGTACAGTCTCTCTCTCTCTTTATCTATCTACTATCAAATGCACGTGAAAATAGGTAGTCCTTCTTTAAGAAAGCTTCTTTAAAATGAAATATCAACGGTCAATAACTATGTATTTGTTGTGTGTTAGATTGTGACTGATAAATAAAAAATATAAAAGAAAGAAAATTGCTTATCGCACATTTTTCAAACAGAGACAGAACAGAAAAAGAGAAACTTAATGAAAGAAGAAAAAATAATGAAGTACCAGCTGGTGGAGCAACAGCTAAAAATGCAGGGATTTGAAAGAAAAACAAATTAATTACAAATTAAATATCCACTCTTTTTTAATTTTGGTTTAAATCAATGTTAGCATTTTATTCAAAAAAGCTTTCATCTCATCTCTTCTCGTTTTAAATCAATCTTTATCAATATTTCCGTGACTTGACTGGGACTTGGGGTAACTGAAAGTGAGATTGATCATCCCCTTCATTCATCCATTCATTCATTCGATTATATAAGCTTAATTGAAAGGTAAATCAAAAAGATAAAAAAGAAATCCTCTTTTCAAGGAATAAAAAGAAAAGTCACCGCCTGTTTTAAGCTTATTTTCATTGAAGGCAAAAGTCAGTCTTGCTTTTTTCTTCGCCTTCGTTTTCAATGGAATCAATATAGAAGAGAATGAGACTGAAGAAGAAAAAAATGCAGGAAGAAGGTCTCCACATTTGAAGCAAGAAGAAGAAGATGGCGAAGAAAAAAAAGAAGCGCCGTCTTATGGTCTTGTTTTGCTTCAAACAAAAATTTTTTCATGTTCTGCAAACATTAAAAAGAAGAAGAAAAACATCGCCAACGGCGATGTTTTTTTTTTTGAAGAAGAATTGCAAACATTGCAAAAATCTGCAAATTTAAGAATGGCATTTTTAGTATTAAAGATGTTTTTCATCATCATCTTTCATCTTGAACAAATAATTCATCTGTTTAAATAAATCTTAAAGATTTTAGTGTTTAAGAAATCAAACAGTAATACGGTTATGGTAGTTTTTTTCGAAAAACAAGGAAATGCGTTTTCCGTATTCAATTACTTTCTAATAAATTAAATTAAAAAAATGAGTTGTTCTTTCTTACATCATTTTTAACAATGAAATATACATGCTTGAATAATCTATTAAATGCATAAACAATTACTACTTTGAATTTTAAATTTCTTAATAAAAAAATAAAAAGAATGCCCTTCTTGAACAAGAAAATTCTATGACTTCAAGTTTGCACTTTTTAAATTTCGCGTACTTTCTTGCAAAATGTTTGCGAATGCCAACAAAAATTTTTAGAAAAAAATGTTAAAGTTAAACATTGGGAATTGATAACTTAATTCATTTTCAACAAAAATGGCTTCATTAAAGCAGCAATTAGAAGAGCTTACAAATCCAACTCCTTTATTACCTGATTTAGAAGACGATGAAGATTATGATGGTTCGTTGATGCATTTGAAAAACATTCAAATTTTAAATTAAATTTTTAGGAACTTCTTCAAGAAAAATTTTTCAAAAGCATGATGAAGACGGTGTTGATGTAATTGATGCTGGAACACGGAGATTACGGCAAGCAATAAATTTGGAAGAATCTGATAAAAAATATCAAGGAAAGAAAATTACAAAAGCTGAGATATTTGGTGATAGCTCTGGTTTTTCTTTATCAAAGGGTCATCAACTTGATAGTGATGAAGAAGAAGAAGAGTATCAGAGTGAAGATGGCAGTGAAGCAGAAGATTTTGATGGTAATATTCATACTGAAAATAGTCTAATTAATACAGTAATATTGTTGTAGATGACGATGAAGAAGAAGATTATGAAATGAATGGTTCAAAACTTATTGAAAAGGATGATGATGAAGAAGAATCGGAAGAAGAAAATTTAGAAGATGGTGGCGACGACGAGATGGAAGAATCAAATGGAATTAAAACTATGGAAGAAGCGGATACTTCTACAGCACAAAAAGGTATGCTTTTGTGTTTGTGCAAAACATTAATTGTTTTTTTTTAGGTGAAGCAGTTCAAGCTCAACTTGCGATATGGGATAGAATTATGCATTTAACAATTAAGACTCATGCTGCCTTAAGATCATTCAATCAATTACCTCGTGGAGAAGCTGCTAAAGAATTAAACAAGAGCTTAAGTGAAGGAACAAAAGCAGATTTGAAAAAAGTTCGACAAAATATTTTCGAAAGTACTTCCGTTTTGTTGGATGTTGAAAAAGTGTTTTTTCAACAAAAGCAAAATGGTTGGTTTGTATTTGTTGAAAAAGTTTTAGGAATCTTATTTTTTAGGCAATGAAGAAGATGACGAAGAAATTGAAAGTTCTGAAGATGAAAAAGATGGAGATGATAAAGGAAGCGAAGATGAAGAAGATATTGATGATGCTGAAGGAGAAGAAGCTGATGAAGATAATGATGTGGAAGAAGAAGATTTAGAAGAAACAGAACATTCAAATAAAACAAATCGTGATCATTCAATCTCAAGACTTCAACATTTACAGAAAACTATTCACTCAAGAGATTCTGATTATTCAAAAATCCGTTCAGCTGTTCTCACAAAATGGGATGATCGAACTAAACTTGTTGGTCGAAAAACTAAAAAGAATGATTTATCTGCTCTTGAATCTTCAATTATGAAACAAATTGATCGGGTTAGTTTTTTTTTATTAGACGTATATTTTATGTAATTTGATCTTTTTAGGTATTATCAGATAAATACAGACTTTTACGCCGGACACAAACAAAACGATCTGATAGTGAACGATTAGGTGGTGTACCAGAATCTGCACAAGATCCAGAAATTTTTGATGATGATGATTTTTATCAAGCTCTCCTCAAAGATTTTATTGATCAAAAATCTTCTCAAACAAATGATCCTGTTGCAATGAGTCGACAATTTTTGGAATTACAAAAGCTTCGACAAAAACGAACAAAGAAAATTGTGGATACTAAAGCAACAAAAGGAAGAAAGATTCGATATGTTACAATTCCAAAAATGGTGAGTATTTAATTTTAACATCATAATAAAATTGTGAAAGTGTTTTCTTTTTTAAATTTTGCTTTATGAATCACTTTTAGGTCAACTTCTTTCCGGCTTGTCCAGAATCAATTGAATGGTCGCATGAAAAAAGAAATGAATTGTTTAAATCTTTATTTAAATAGGTTTGATACGTCTTTTTGTATCTGTTGTTGATTTTTGTTATTTTTCGTTGTTTTAAAAAATTTTAAAAGTTTAAAAAATAATATTTTATGTTTTCATAATTACAACATTTTTTTATAATCCAAAATTGAGGTTTAAGCAGGATTAGGAAAATGAGTTCTTTTTTCAATCATTAAACGCAAATCTTTAGGCCAAATAGTTCCCGTATTTCTAAAAAAGTATACTGTAGAATAATCAATTATTTTGTTTTTATACCGTAACGATATGTAAACATTTTTGGAAGTCATTCCTGGGGGAAGTTTTACTGTAAAATTTTTAAAGAATTGAATTAAAACAGCTTTTTGTTCCATTAAAGCAAAGCGCATTCCAATGCATTGTCGAGGACCAACTCCAAATGGAATAAAATGATCCGAAAAGTTATTGGAGGAAAGATGTCTGAAAAAGTATACTGTATTATTATAATTTAAAATATTTTAATACCTTTCGGGTTTGAATTTTTCGACATCTGGACCCCAATAAGTTGGATCATGATGAAGACTCCATGTATCAAAAAGTATCCCAACCCCTGAGGGAATTAGAATTTCATCATCAATTTTACAATCAGTTAAAGTTAAACGTGATTGCAGCCTTGAAATTACGTTGTTTAAATTTTATTTAAAAGAGAAAAACATACATTGATGCATGTGGAAATAATCGAAGAGTTTCAAGTAAAACTGCGTTGACGTAAATTGCTTTTGTTAAAGTATCGTAATCTAAGTTCTTGTCATTTAAAGAATCGATTTCTTCAAAAACTTTTTGCAACTTTTTTGGATTTTCGGCAAGTAATAAACAGGCAAAACTGAGAGTATTTGCTGTTGTATCCTGTAAAAAATATTACTGTATTTTGTAATATTGTTAAAGATTGAAAACTTACAAATCCTGCAATCGATAAGAATCTTGTTGTTGATATTATTTCCTAAAAATTTGTATTCATAAATGTTGTTGCAAAATAAAACACTTACTTCAGTATAAATTTTATCAGATTTTGAAATGACATTCTCGAGATTTAAAATACCTCGGTCATTCTTTTCAGTCTTTAAATAATTATGTTCAAATGTTTCAAATTCTTTTAAATTTTTTAAAATATCAGCTTTAGAAATATCTTGACTTTTTTCATTCAATAATTCTCGAATAAAATCATTCAATTTATCAATCGGAATTTTTGATGTCCAAAAGGAAGTGAGTGATGCAAAAATTTTTGTAGTTGTTGGAATTATCCCTGTATAAATCAAATTTGATATTTTAAAAAACTTTAAAAACAATTCTATAAAAACGAACATTGAAAAGTTTCAAAGTCCATTGCTATTTTTGGTTCAGGCCCAAACACTTGTTTAAAAAATTCAAAATGTTTTGGCGGATTTTCAAATTTATTTTTTCCAAGTCCCAAGGCACATCGACCAATTACAGCTGCAGTTAATTGTTGAAATAAACTAAATAAAAATGTATAAACAAAAGTACTGTAGTTTGTGTCTTAATAGAAATTAACTTACAAATGAATATCAATTTCTGCAGCAGGAGAATAAGTGATTAAATTCTGGTTTAATAAATAATTTGTTAAATAAATAATAAAGTCATCAGTTTGTTCAAGAATTAATGGAAGCATTGATCGAAGTTTTGCTGTGGACAAGGTTTCAGATGTAACAGTTCGAATTCGCTTCCATCTTTGACCTCGGGCACCAAAAACATGAACAAAAGGAGAGTCATATGGATTTGGTGAAAGGGGATCTATCTAAATTAGGGCATAAGTTTTAAAAAATTATTCAAATTAAATTATGCAAATTAGCAAGACATAAAAATCAATGCTCTTAACCATGTTAATCCCTAAATGTTAAATATCAAATAACATACCATTCTAGAGTGAAAATGATGGGAATATTTAATACAAATTTGTTTAATCAATTTTGGATCTGATGTAATCAAGCATGGATGTGAACCTCGAAATGCACAAACCGTTTTTTCTGTGCCCAAATTTGAAAATGTAAAAGGGCATTTTCCAGATTGAATTAAACTTAAATGACCCAAAAATGGAATAAAACCTTTGGCAAATGGAAATTTCGTTTTATACAATTTCCAAAATGCAATTATTAACCTATAACTTAAGTGTTTAGTAAAATTAATATAAACAATAAAAAAAACAAAAAACCTCCAAAGTGCTTCAAAA
The DNA here is from genome assembly GCA_024447195.1 of Panagrolaimus sp. LJ2414. Lineage (NCBI taxonomy): Eukaryota > Metazoa > Nematoda > Chromadorea > Rhabditida > Panagrolaimidae > Panagrolaimus > Panagrolaimus sp. LJ2414. Next base: position 2,618,994 of record JAMRXY010000005.1, read on the forward strand.
ATAGCTATTCCAAAAATAAATAAAATAAACCAAAATAGAATTTTTAAAAAATAAATAAACATTTTTAAACTTAAAAATTTGGGTTTAAATGACCAAAAACAATTACGCACAAAATTCTTTTTTTTATATTTAGACTAGATTTTTGATAGACCAAAAAATCATTGATAAATAAAAATTTTTGTTCAGTCAATCAAACATAAACTTTTTTTTTATCAGCCTGTCGTCTTCTTTCCTACCCTCTCTTTTTTCTTCATCTTCCGTTTAAAGAACATGTCATTTTATTTTCTTTCAAGCAGACAAAAATAAAACAATCTTTTGTTTCTCACGTTTTGTTTTAAAGAAAGGTATTTGTTTTTTTGTAATCAAAGTTTCTATTTATTGGAACTTTTGAACTCTGAATTTTGCAGATGTTTTGAAGAAAATAAAAAACCCAGTACTGATTTTAAATTAAAATTAATTAATTTATAGAAAATTTAAAACGGAAGCAATAAACGATATGTGTCATCATCATTGGATAATACAATGATTAATAATAACCCTGATAATATAACATTACAAATACAGTGACTCATTTCCTTCCGTCTCCTTAATCTTTAAACACTTCAATCAAAATTTTGTTTACAAGGTCATTCATAAATGTTAATTTTTGTAAACACAATTTGGAGTAGTAATTTACTCTTAGAAAATCTGTAAGATTATGGCTTCTCCTTCTTACATTAATGTTCAAAATCTTCAAGCTTCTCATGAATATGTAAGGTTTTTATTAGGAAATGTTGGGGAATTCGATTGATTTGGTTTAGATCATTATTCGGGGAGATCAAGTGCCCAAACGTGGTAGACAAAAATTTTTTTTGAGAATTTATATGGAGTTACACCCTGCAAAGGAACATCTACACCCCCAGAATTTTAATGAAGGTTGGGCACTAAGAAGATCAAAGCAAGGTGGACTAAAACCTTTTGGAGGGTACATGATAACAATATTTGGGAAATCCACTATCATTAGCGATTTTTCAAGGGGGCAAAGAATAAATGCCCTCGAGCTATTGCATATTTTGTTATGAGCATCAGAAATGTAAATTCCTCGGGAATCCGAAAAAATCCTTGGTATTTCCCGAAAGCACCATTTTTGAAATTCAATAATTACAGTATCCGGAATAGCAGCGATATATAGATTTTTAATACTTTAGCAATGCCAAAAACGCTTGGCCTTGATTTCTTTATGTTTCCGTTTGAATTATTTCAAGTTGAAGTTGCCGATTTTCAACTTGTCATATTCAGAAGCATCGATAATGCCGACAACGAAATCGCATACATTGTTTCTCAAAAAATACTACTTCTACTATTGCATTCAATCAACGATAACTTTCTCACAAAAAACCAGAAAATCAAATCAAAACAGAGAAAATACTCACATAAAGTACCATTTATAAATACATATATTCACCAACAATAATAATAATAAATAATGAAAAAAGAATGAAAGAAAATAACAAAAGTATGTATTAATTAGATGATGCACTTGGAGCAACAGCAGTAGCAACAGATTCTCCAGTTCCATGGGCCGCCTCTTCAGCAGGATAATCAAAGAAATCATTCCAATCCACGACGTGAAAGTTTGTTGACGATGTTGGACAGTAGCCAATCCATGGCAAACATATTGGATCCAATCTTGGCATCGGTGAATCAAACATTTTTTCAGCTTGTAAAACTCCAGCTCTTCCTTTTTGTGTTGGTTTAATACTTTTCAATCGGCATCCTCCAGGAGAATCAATTGATTTCAAATTGTACAGCCTTAATTCATTACTGCTAAAACCTTTTGGATCAAATCGAATAAAATAATTTGTTGGAATTGAAGGTTTCACGGAATGATCAAAGCATCGAATAATACCATAGATTAAGAATATTAGAATAAATAAAATTCCAGCCAAAATTATTATTGCAATTTGAATTCCATTTCGGTAATTAAAAAATGCTGAATATTTATCAATTAATTCTTCATCAATAATTGTTGACCATATTTCTTCATCCATTTCTTAACTTTCTGCAACGAAATTGTAGCCACCGCTTTGTGCATGAATAAACATGTTATGTGAGAAACAATAAAAACATCTTTATTTATGCAAATTTTTAACTAATGAGTTTTTTGAGTGACAATGACAAAAGTGAATAAAAACAATAACTCTACAGTAATCACCAGGGTTACAGTATGACTATATGAATACTGTAATGTTATAAAACATAAACTACTACCATAATAAATTTAATTTAAGAAAAAACAAAAATAATGAGATCAAAGATTTAATAATTAATTATTCGGATATTTTTTTAAGGATTGGTTCTCCGGGATATGTAATTTCGCCGTCTTCTTCTTCCATAATTGAAACTTTTGGACTTCGACGGGGTCGAGGAGCTCGAGGATGTGGAACATCAAGGAAAGAAGTTCGAGGTGTGTCATCATCTTCATCATCACTAAATGGATGCAAAGTGGTCATGGTTGGATTTGCAACATTTAGGGAGAGTTCTGAAGATGCCATGTGTACGGTAAATGTTGAAGCATTTAGTTTATTTTGAAAATGTGGAATTGCCCAAGGCTGTACGGTAGCAGATCCAAAGAATTGAAAGACTGCACCAGTGATAATACAAACTACAGCAATTATCACAAAAACTGCTCGCCATTCATTCACTGATGATGTTTGTGTTATCCATCCAACAATCATTGGAGCAAAAACCTAAAAACATATTTGTTGAAATGCTTAGATTCGATAAAAAATTTGCATACGGAAGCAGTTTGAGCCCAAATTTGTGCATATGCAGAAATTACAGCAGTATAGCTTGGGGCAACCGAGACAATACTTGTATTATATCCGGGAACAAAGGCAGATGTAAATGTTAATCCCAAACAAATTAGAACCATAATAATTGTTCCATTATTTGTGAAAACAATCAAAATAAGACAAATTGCACACCCAAATGATGCTGAAAAAAGAAAGAAAAAAAGAGGATTAAAAATGTTGTTAATCTCGCATGTGATAAAAATAAAAAAAGAAGATGTTTTGCATCAAAATGATTTAATCTTCATCATCATACATAAACATAAAAAGTAACTCACCAATACTGTTACAAACTTTTGTCACAAAATTAATTTTTAGTCCTAAAACTTTTAGCCGATCTGCAGCAAATGCAAAACCCATTTTTGAGAACATTTGAATTAAAAATGGAATTGCTGATAATTGACCATTCTAAAAATCAATATTTAAATTCTGATATCTAGCCTATAAGATTACAGCAGAAATTCCCAATTTTAAAACAGATCGATAATATTCTGGTAAATAGGATATCATGGATACCATAACAAAGGATTGACAAAATGAACTTAAGCATATAGCTATAATCACTGGAGAGCAAAATAACTAAAAAAGATGTTATTAATAAAAAATACAGTAACCCAATGTCCCCCTACAGTTCGATATGGAACATTTAAATTAACGGACATTGCTCGAAGTCTTTGTTCAGATTCTTCAATATGAAATAATTCTGCAGATGAAATCCAACGAGATTCTCGTGGCTTATTTTTAACATTTGGAAGCCAAACCCCAATAAATACAGCTCCCATTAACCCATACAAGAAAAAGGAAGTCGGCCAGCCATCCAAATCTGAATCAAAAATTTGCATATTACAGTAATTGCGAGGTTTGAAAATACTTACATCGAACTTTACAAAGTTCTGCGGTGGCAAACATGGCCAAAGCGAGGCCCACTTGATTACCTGTAGAGAAAATTGCCATTGCCGTTGATTTTTCATGCATTGGAAACCATTTTGCAATTAACAAAGATGCACATGGAATAAAAACACCTTTAAAATTAATTGTTTCAATTCAAAAATTTTATTTTTTTAAAAGAAACCTTGCCCAAAACCCATGACAAATCTTAAAGCTGCAGTATAATAATATGCTGGAAGGAAATAAACTACAGTAGGCAAAAACCATGTACAAATAATATTTAAAATTATTCCGCCCGTAATTGTCGCTTTTGCGCCAATCTTTTGTGCCAGATTATGGGCTATTAAAACGCTGACAAATGTGCCAACATAAAATGACGTATGAATTTGTCCAACATGACTTAAAGACCATTCCACTTGCAGGGAACTCTTAAAAATATGATTTTTGTGATTAAATTTTGAAATTTAAATACTGAAATCAAAAGTCTGAAAAATCAACAGAACAAAAATCGAAATTTTGATTGGTTTCGAAACAATTTATGCCAAAATTTCGAATGTCAAAATTTGAAACTATTTCAGTCAAAATACAGTATTTGTACTTACAGTATACGAGTCATCATAAACATAATGAGATGCATTTTGATCACTAAAAACTAATCAATTATAAAGTTGGCACAAAAAAGATCAACAAACATTTTCATCATACAAACTAATGCCATTCCTAAATGTCCTCGTAAAAGTCCACAAATTGCCATTGCAAATGAAAGCAAAAATGCAATCTGTAATCGAATGGTATTTCGGGACCATAAATCTGAAATTGGTTATTTTTTAGATATTTATAGATTCTAAGGTTCCATACCACATGGGGTTGAATGTCCACTAACAGTACTAATCTTTTTCAGTTTATCTTTGGCAGAAGTCATAACTTTTTAAAAGTAGAAAATATATTTGAAAAGTAAAATAAAAAATAAAAGTCAATTTTTATTGACCAGAAGAAAGCAAGCAATAAATTAAATGTTTTTTTGCAACAAAAGAATGAATTTCGTACAGTTGTAAGATTCTCCTTTTCCTTGTTTTTTTTATTTAAAGCTTACTTCAGCAATATTTTTTTTGTCATCGCTTCGATCAACACTTTTTTTGATAAGGGTAGGAAGTTTCAATATTCTTCTCTCTCTTTTCTCCAGGAGAAGAAAAAAAAGAATGAAACAAGAACAGAAAAAGGAAGGAGAGGGAGATTAATCTGTTTATCACATATCATCTCTCCATCTCTATCATTCATCATCAGCTGCTGCTGTTGCTTGATGGACACTTTTTTCTACTACTTTCTTGTAACAAAAATGATAGAATCTTGTTTTTTGTTTCTTCCACAAATAAATAAAAGAATAAAGTGTTGCTGGTAAAAGTACAAGGATTCTATGGAGTCTTTATTTGGTACTATCTTACCATTGAACAAAATAACTACTTACACGTAGTAGTTATTTTGTTCCGTGCAAAGGATTATTATTATTTTTAAAAAGGTCCTTTTTAAAAAAAAGTATACTTTGACACATTTATTAAGCTATTTGTTTTTCTTTTCATTTTGGTTATTGGATTTTGATGTGATGGGCTAGTGCTTTTTATAGCTGACCTTCTGAAACTTTTTATACAACATGTTAATAATCCATTATGTCATTATTGACAATTTGTCTTTTTACACTCTTCCAGTGTTTTAACTTTCTTTTTTATTAACTTGAAGATGGTTGAACCAATCCGTTGTTTTGTTTGGAGCAAAAGAAAAAAAAGCGGGAAGGCAAAGTCGAGTCCTGCTGTTTTTTGTGTCGATCAAGGAAGGGGAACCTAGGTTATTTTCATAGCTTGAATACCATGGCCTTCTGGCGCAATGGATAACGCGTCTGCCTACGGAGCAGAAGATTGTAGGTTCGAATCCTGCGAAGGTCGACATCTTTTTGTTTTAATTATTTTTGTTACTTTCAAATGCATTAACGTTTGTTGCTGTATTTTTGCAAATCTCCGTGCCTGAAGTTTTAAAACCAAGTTTTATTAAACAAATACAAACAAAATTAATTATACTGTAAGATAATAACACCAATATGCAATATTGAAAGCGATAAATGCCTAAAAATTTATTGACGATTTTGTTTTTGCCAGATGTAAATTATAAAACTTGCCACAGGAAATACAATGCTACAAATTTTGTCAACTTTTGAGCCCCAATCAATAAAATTTGTTGTTAATTGTTTAATCATTTTTGCTTGATAAGCTCGGTCATTCTGTACCGGAAAAACATCTGTCAAAGAGCCCCCAGAAAGTGTCTGCAAAAAATTCATTCTTTTTTTATCATTAATGCATTAAAATGAAAGTTTGCAAAAAAGGAAACAAACTCCAATTAAATATTTTTGTTGTTCATCATTTTGTTGCTCCAAAATTGATTGTGCAATTCTATCTTGAATTTGTTGAGTTTTTAACATTAGCTTTTTGTCCTGCAAAAATTCCCATAGTTTAGGTATCTTTTTTTGAAGGACAAAAGTTATATTTTTGCACTATTTTCTTTGTAGTTTTTACTTAAATTTTTTGCCTTTATGTAGTTTTTAAAATTCTTACATGTTTTCTCCCAAAGAAAAAAGCAAAGGTAGCAAAATGCAAAGTTCACAAACATTTTGCAGGAGGGGGATTTTTCCAAAATGATGTGCCAAAAACAAATATGAATGAGAATCAAAAAAGTTGCCATTATTTTTAGAAACATATTTTTTGTTGCCCACCTATGGAGATTTGCGAAAATCTTTTCATTGCTTTTTTTGGTCTTTGAAAAAAGTTGAAAGTTCAAAAAAACAACAATTTTTAAGAGTCTGGCTGATGCTTTGCAAAAATTTAAAAATTCTTAAAAATATTATTTTTAGTTTTTATTTTAATTAAAACTAAGGTCAAAATCTGGCATTCTAAAATTTAAAAAATACCTGCCAGGCGATAATCGCCAATTCAATGATGGAAGCAAAAATGAAAGCCGTTGAAGTACAAATCCAAATATCGATGCCTAAAATTTGAAAAACATAAACAAATGTTACCAGAAAAGTACCAACGACCTTTTATATAACTCACAGGTGGCAAAGAACTAATTATTGAACCAAACTGAAATTATTATTATTAAGTAAAAAATGATAATAATTACCCTAAAAGAATACCTGATATGTTGCACTCATTAATGAATTAACCAGAAGAATAATTCTTGCCGGAAGGGCTTTAACATCAATACAAAAACCTAACATTGATAAAATTACACAAGTGTAACATGGTAACTAAAAATTATTGAACGTGCTTAAAATTTTGATATAATTTTGTTTTTATGCATAATCAAAATGCCAAAAATGATGAAAATATACTCACATACATTTGAAGAACATAAAAACCATAGCGTCTTTGAAAACTAAATTCTGCAGTTAAACGATACCATTCTCCTGCTTTGTAATCCTTAAAAGGTTACTGTAATGTACAATATCACATTTAAAGCTGTACCTCTGTATGACGAAATGTTCGAACATCAGAGAGATAATATTCAGTCGCAGATAAAGTAGAATTTGGTAATGTAACAGGTGTTTCAAGCCAATTAATATTTACTGTAGCTGTGTTAAATGAATAAGATTCAAACACGAGCTCGCATTTGGGTCGATCAATTGGAAAAAGGGATAAATCCATTACACATGGAGCTTGGGCTCGCATCTGTAATATTAATCAGTCAGATTTGTAAAACTTTTAAAAAAGGTGGCAAACCCTATAATTTAACCAAACGGTTCCATTTGTTAAAATCATTAATAGGACATTTGCCCTCGGGGAAGCATGGATAACACTTTTCTTTGAATTTACAATGCAAACATTCGGAGACCAAAGAAGCTTCTCAAAATTATCATCAAATGATAAATTATATCGGCATGGATCTAAATGCCCAAATGATAGCCTCGGGTCATGCCAAATTGCACTAAAAATATGATAGAATTACAAAGATACAGTACCGGTATTGCATTATTTTACCTAAACCAAAAATCTACCGTAACACTGTTACTTAAAACTGATAATTCAATAATGTCTTGGATTGTAACTTCCACATGAGTGGGAACAGGCTTTTCAGGGCTTTGACTCCTTAAAAACGTTAGCTTTAAAATTACACAATTCGTGACATCTTTAGAAAAATATTTTTTTGGATGTCACGTAGTGTCTGTGGAACAATTATTTCTTTAAAGTTTTGTTCCGGTTTTAAAAAAAAGAGTTCTTTGACCTTTTTTAAATATTTAAAAAATGCGATTTCTGGCACACATCAACCAAAAATTAATTTCAAAAACTATTCAAACACTGAATAACAATACTTTAGTATTCGCATTTAATTAAATTTAAATGCTTTCAAACAAAAAAATAAAGGATAAAAATATCGGTCTTCATAAAACTTTCCCGAAAACATACCTGCTATAATTTGCCATAATTGAATCAATGATTGATTGTGGAGTCATTAAATATCCTTTCTCACAATTAACTTTTCCATCGGACATTTTAACATTTTCAAAAAACAAAAATATCCAAAAACTTATGGCTACAAAATGTGCCATTCTTTTTTTTCTTTTTTTCTTTCTTTTGATGTTCTAGCGCCAAAGAAAAATTGCATTTATAAAGTCATTTTTTGCTTTGCATATTTTTTTTATTTTTGAATTCAAAAAATTGCGTCAAAAAACATATTGAAAAGAAATAAAAAACACCGGGGAAAAAAGTCAACGCCCATTTTTATGGGCTACATGAAGAAAAAAACAAGCACAATTTTTACAAAAAATATTTACAATTAAAAAATTTGAATACAAATGCACAAATGAGATCACTAAAGGTTTTTGGATACTGTAGCAGCTATGAAATGCAACGTAGTAAAGTTGGAGAATTTAGGCAAATATTTGCAGGAACGCCAGGGTAAATTTTTTTCATTTCAGGTGTCTGAACAAAAATATCATATGGACAATCTCCGCCCTCAGGGCAACAAAGTTTTTCAACTTTTTCTTCAGGTAACTAAAAAAATAATGTTCATTGGCATGCAAATTATGCAAATGGGGAATGCCAAAAATATAAAGTTATGACATTGGCATGGAAAAAAGTCCGTATAAATTGAATTAAATTTACATAAAAGCTTACGCTAACATCAAAAAACCAAACAAGTGATTTAAGATTTCGAGCATTATGAAAATTGAAGAATTTATTGATTTTTGAGGAATCTTCTTCTTTTTCATGCATTGCAGTGAAGGTGACAGAAATATCCTCCAAGCAGCTGTTGGAATGTGCCGGAACGCAACATTGAACACAATGATCCAACATAATATTCGCCATTGATGGAACCATTTTCATTCGGATTGCCAAAGATTTAATTGGGCCACATGCTGAGGCAAATCCACTCAAAAGGGGATAAAAAACTGATAATCGACTGTTAAAAGATGGCTGATGACAGTATTGAATTTGAATCTTTGAATCTGTGATTGAATTTCGACTAATTGAAACAAATTCATCGCTGTTATTTAAGCCGAGTAAAAGGAAGCAAAGTGAGGCTCCACTTTTTCGAACAAGTTCACACAATTGCTGAAAAAAATAGAATATATTTATGTTAGGTGTCTTTCATATAAAAAGTGATAAGAGAAAGAGAGACTTACGTCATGGGTAGTTTTCTTTGAAGGCCATGCACCTTTATTTCGTTGACAAAATTTTTCAGGATTCTGATAAAATGCAAGAATCTTTTGAAGTTTAATTCCTTAAAACCCAAACAATTGATTTTTGAATTTTAATTTCATTATTTCAAATTCTTACCCTTATGTTTTTGGATAAAGATTAAAGCTTGTGAAAGAACATCTTCAGAGAAATAACTGCCACAATCACCCAAAACAAGTTCTTTCAAATTTTTAGCTTTGGTTAAAACGGTTGAAAGTCGGGACCAAGAATGTCGACGAAATTTCATTTGTTTTGTTTCATCAAAAATTAAATGGGGTTGAATTTCTTGATCTGCACTTAAACACAAACATTTTGGAGATCTCCAAAAAGTTCGTTCAATTTTAGCTGAAAGTTTGGGATGTGCAGTTTGAAGGGCCAAAACATCATCAACAGTTGGAAGTTTCTTGGCAATTTCACCAAGAATATCTTCTGGTAAATCACAAATTGATAATGATGACATTTTGATCATTGGAATTGTTGGAATTGATGTTGATTTTGAAGAAGGAAGGAAAAATTAAGCTGAAAATATATTTCTTTTGTTTTGGAAGAAGAAGGAAGAAATAAACACACAAATAAATCAAGAAACAAAAATGATAAAAACAACGTGAAAAAATTGAAAGCAGTGTTTTTTATGCTAAAAATGGGAGGTCCAGACACAAAAACAATTACTTACTTTTTTCAAAGAAATTGAAAAAAGGAACAATTGTAAAAAAATATTTAAAGTTTTATCTTTAAACTGATATATTTGAAGTCAATGGTTACTACCAGCAGAGGAGGAATTCAATCAAAAATTAAAGTAAAAATATTTATATGTGCTGCTAAAAGAATGCCGAGAAAACCCAAAGAAATGTTACAATACCCGCAAATTTAAAGAAGAAGAAGGGCGGGGAGTACAACATTTGCCAATGATGTACTTGCTCTGCACCCTATTTTTTATACCTCTTTAAGTAAACAAAAATCGGTCACAAAGAACATTTCATTTTCTTTCTTTCTTCTTTTTTCTTTGCCTTGATGGTGGTCATTTTTCAACCATCGCAAAAATGGTCATTGTCCCTTCCGAAAATAAAAGTGTCGTTGAAATTTTCTTTTGCTTCCCCGTAAAAAAGGAAAAAATTCTTGGCCAATGTAATTGCGCAAAAAAAAGATTTTTATATTTTTCCGCAAAAAATTTGTGTATTATAATTGTCGAGAGTGAGGGTCAATCATCTGTTCTTGAACAGAAGGGGAAGAGGGAAGGATAACATCAAAAAAAATTAAAATCTTTTTATGCCCTTCTGTTTCATTCTTTTTGGATAAAAACAGGTGTAAAAAACGGGAACAGTAAAAAAAATTGAGTGAGTGACAGAAAAAGGGAAAGGAGATTGGTATCTTGAATGAATGCACGTGAAAAGAGAAATGACCCGTAAATGACGAATGCGGGATATCCGGGATATTAATGATAGACATCAAAGAAGGGATGAGATCATTAAAAAATTTGAAATTTTTGACCCCTTGAAATTTTGACTTCTTTGATCTTTACCGCTATTAATGAATGTTACAGTTTTTCTATTGAAGAGAAGAAAGCCTTTTTTCCCATTCTTTGATGACGTCATTCTTGGACATGCCCAAAAAAGAACTAGGGAAATAGATGAGGTTTAATTCGATACTTCCTAAAAATATTAAACGAGACATTTATAGCAAATATTTTTTATGATGATAGGTGAATCATAACTATCACTTTTTTAACAATTTCAAGAAACTGATGCTTTCTTGCTTATTTCTAAAGCACGTGTTTTTTTTGTTTCTGTTTTTATTTTTGTCAAAAAATGTTTCATTTAAATTTTTTAATGAAGCAAAAACAAATTTGATTTAAAAATGTTTTGTTTGTAAATAATTTATTTTGTCATCACATGAATTTCATATACACCTTAATTAATCAAGGTTTTTAAAATTTAATTTTACATTTAAAAAAAATAATAATATTATATTTCTGAGGAAAAAAATGGATGGGAAAAAAGGATGATGATAAAACTGGGAAAGAAGCAAAAAAAGAATTCAATAACTTTGAATTATATATTTTTTGAGACTAAAATGTGTTTTTTCTGCTCTAACAAAAACAAATAAAAATTTAAAAAAAAGATTGTGACTCTATCAGCTAATTTTTTTGAATGAATTTCCAACATTGAACAGAAAGAAAAAGAGAGAGAAATACTGGCAGAAATCGGTCAAAAAATTTAAAAAAGAAAAAAGCATTGCGGAAAAAATTTAAATAAAAATAATAATATGAGATCAAGCCCAAATCTGAAAAAAATATTTTTATTAATTAAGGTAATAAAAATTTGAATATTATTTACCCTGATAGAAGTATCCCATGAAGCAGTACATAGTGCAGTGCCATCTAAAAGATTGTTAAAATAAACATTACTGTAAAAATATTAAATAATAAAATTTACCAGGTGAAACTCTTAAAGATGATATCCGATTTTCATGTCCATAAAGGATATTATTTCGATTGCATTTAAGTGTATCCCAAACTGATACGCGATAATCTCCATACCCAGCAAATAGAATCCGACCTATAAAATCAATGTAAAAGGGTACTGTATTAATATTAAGTAATAATATTTACCACTAAGAGAGAAATCCACACCATTAACAGGAAATAAAAGTGATTCTTTTTCATAAACACAAACTTGTCGATCTGCTCTTAAATCGAAAAGTCGACAAGTTGCATCATCTCCACCAGTGGCAAAGGCATCCCCATTTGGATGGAATCTCACGGTATTGATATCAGCTTCATGGCCTTCAAAAGACTGCACACATTGCCCTGTCCGAATATCCCAAACAAGGGCAGATCTATCAGCCCCGGCAGAAATGAAAATATTTCCAGTATCACATTTTGGAATATCCAATGCAAAGACATCCCCGGTATGGCCATGGAAATTTTGAATCATCGTGCCAGAATCAACATCCCAAATGGCACATGTTGAATCTCCAGAACCCGTTAAAAGAAGATTATCGGAACGAAGAAATGTACAACATGACATATATGAAGTATGGGTGGCAACGGATCTCTTCTTTTGAAGGATATCCTCTTCAAAGGATAACGGCACAACCGAACATTTATTATCCAATCCCCCGCAGGCTATTAAACCCCCTGAAGGGGCGAATGCACATGCCATAACCCATGTGGTTGGCATTGTAAGGGCATGCTCTTTATTCGTTGTAAATCCATCCCAAACAATTACTTTTCCATCTTGTGAAGAAGAGACAATGTGCCGTTTATCCAAGGACCAATCCATGCATAATACTTTACTCGCATGACCTTTTAATATTCTTCTTTGTTTGATAGTTAGAGTATTTAAAGGTTCAAGCCTTTCTGCAGCTTGTTGAACTAAAAATATACATTTTTGTTATCATTGATATGATAAAAATGTGTCTAACTTGGAATATCATTTAATTTTTGACGTTCTGCATCAAGCTTTCGTCTGAGATCTTCCGCTTCCCGGGCCAAAGTTTCCAAGGCATCGGCATTTCTATAATTTAAATTTTATTATTAATTATTGATTAAAAGAGTAACATTTAAAATAGATATTTTGTAGTGCAAAAAAGAGTATTATTCAATACAAAAAAAACACATGTTTTTATGTCTGTCTTATCAGTGAAAGTGGAAATATTTTGTGGTGTACAAAAAAATAATTGATAAGAATCTATAACACATACCTAGTTGCATTATCCATAACTCCAACAATTCCACTTCCACCAATTCCAGATGAAGAGGGTTTTGGGGAGGATGGAGTTGCAGCAATTTGTATCGTCGGTTGTTTTGGCTTTGATGTGGAAGGCTTATCCTCAGGGAGGAAAGGCTCAGATGAGCTACTCGCTTCGCTCATATGAGCCAATCCTCTCCTCGATTGACAATATCAAACAAAAAAATATTTTGCTATCACTGCTCTTTCAAAAAACTAAAAAAATTTGAATATCAGAATTATGTCTTTTTAATAACTCTTTGAAAAAAAGCACGTTTAAAAAAGTGTATAAAAAGAAACAAACAAATCAATAAGCATCTTTAGGGATTTTCCAAATAAATAAAAAATCCATTTGGTCCAGAAAAATAAAGAAAGCACGCTTTTTAGTTTTTAAATATCGATTTCTTTCTATGAAAATAAAAAAAAGAATTTCAAAGGAATGAAATTACGGTATTTATGTAATAAATTAAATTACGTTTTAAAATGAAAAAAATGGGGGAAAGAAAAGTTTATAAAAATGCCACCAAAAAATTATTGTTATTTTGGCATTATTGGGAAAGTGAAGAGACACAGACACAGAGAAAAGAGGGAAAGAATGTAAGGGACACGCGTTCATCTGTCATAGTCAACTCTTCAAGTCGAAGCTTTCTTTCTTCAAGGCCTTGAGGGATGGGGAATAGAAGGAAGGAGGCACGTGTGCTTCTACTCTTTTCATCGACTTTCTCGAGACAACACAGAACACGCACATACATACATATACTTTGCTCCTCCAAACACCACCACCAATGTATATATAGTCAAAGCAACGGCTGTCAACAAAAGAATGCAAGGGAAAAGAAAAAATTTGTCGTCCGACATGTTTTTTCCCTCTCCCATCTTTCTTTCTTCTTTTATATTTCATTCATTCATTTCAAAAAAATATATGAAAAGTGAGAGGCTCATCCAAAATGGTGGGGAAAAGAAAAAGAAGAGAAAATTTGTGACGCAGGCTTTAGCTTTGATGATGATGCTGTTGTTGCAGCAGCCAGCAACGGCTTACTTTCTTTCTTACTCTTTCTTGCTTGCTTGGTATTCCGACCGGAAGCATGTTAAAAAACAACACTTTTCTTTTTTGCTTGCTTAAAAAATAAAGTTTGTGTCCCCCCTCAAAAGCATTTAACAAAGAAGAAAAAGAAGATGAAAATGGAGAAGAATTTAAAAAAGAATTGGAATCGTTTTCAGAAATGTAAAAATATATATAAATTATAAAATGAAATGTATCCATTTCAATTGACAAGCAAAAAAAAGAGGAATAAAGAAGCTTGAAAGAATATTTTACCATTTTTCTTGAATAATCATAGAAAAAAAGATTACTGTAGTTCCACGTTGAAGATCTCTCAAAACGAAAATTACCAACTCAATTACCTAAAAATCTAAAAAAAACAAATCGCTTCAAGAGACACAAGAAAACAACTATTACAGTAAGCAAATAAGATTATCTCTCTTTTTCTTCATTTTTGAAAAAAAATATTTAAGTATCACAATTAAGCAAAAAGAAAAGAAAGCAATTTTTACAGTGCAAAAATAAATCTTTGACGTTGTTTTTCTTTCTTTTTTTTCTTTGATGGAAAAGTTGATGGACGAGAAAAGGAAAAAAGAGAGTTTTACAAAAAAGCAAAAGCAAAAAGTTCACTTTTGTTGCGCAAAAATCATTCATTTTAAGAAAAAAGTAATCCGCCTCCTCGAAAAAAAAAGTTCGCAACAATAATAAATAACATTCTCATCCATTTTTTTTCTGCAACTGCGAAATCAAAAATTATTTTTCCTTGGTTCTTCTTTAATTGTTGAAGTTGGAAAAGAAAATTCTTTTCGCGGGAATGTGTTCCATCAACCCTTCCATCAACTTGTAAATATTTATCAGTTTAATCACGTTTGATGATGTTTTTTTGTATCGTTTAAAAATGATAGTTACAAATTTCAAACAGCAATTTTTGGTAACACTATTTAACGTACATTTGAAAAGGAGATTATCCCTTCTTTCCTTTTTTAAAAATTTTTAGAGTAATTTTATTCCGAATAACCGATTGTCTTTTTTTGTATTCTGGTTAAAATCTGTGTTTTTCGATGTTTTTGTGTTATGTTTTTTTTCGTTCAATTTTTTTCTCATTTTAATGGCTTTGCAGAGGCTCATCCCAAAAATACAGAATCGAAAAAAAGACAAAAAAGAAAAGAAAGAAGAATGAGCAGTGACGCAGCATTCGATTATTCAGATGAAGAACGAATAACAATTGTTTCACAAAAACCTTCATCACAACAACATTATTATCCTGAATCAATTGGTGGAAGTGGAAGTGGTGCATCGGCTCCAATTCAACAAAGTCTTATTCTTTCTGAAAAGGGTACTTCTTCAGCAACAGCAGGAGGAGGAAGAGAGTCTCGAAGCGAAAAATATTATACTGACGAAATTGAAGTTAACGGAAAACTTATGAGATTTGATTCAAGTCAGCTTAAAAATGAAGAAGGTTGCCTTAAAATTGCTGAATTTGTATGTTTTCTTTAATTTTATTTTTTAAATGGATAATTTTAGATTGTAATTATGATTGCATTATTACTGTCTGGAAATGTTATGGTAAAAATACGGTAATAAAAAATTCCAGATTCAATTCGATCAAATTTTAGGGTGTCAGCGGGGAACGAGGTTTTGCACTTTTTGTTTGTTTTATTGGTTTAATGGTGGCATTTTCAATTGCATTGGCAAAAGTTTTAACTCTCAATCATTTACTTGATTCAAAACTTTGGTCACTTTTGGTAAAATAAAAAATTACTGTAATCATCAAAGTGAAAAAACAAATTTTACAGGAATTATCAGTTTCAATTGGATTGGGAATTGCATTCGCGTTGGCATCTTTGTTAATGGCATTTTTATGCTGCTTTCATTGGATGGAAAATAATCCTGAATGGGAAATTGTTCCTGGTTTTGCTTCGGTAATTTTTACCATTCGAAAACCAATATTATTCAAATTTTTCTAGGTTGCCTTGGCGATTGCGGGTTTACTTTTCTTTGTTGATGCCTGCCTAACATTTTATAATCGAAAATTTCGTTCCTGGAGTCCACAAACGAAAGCAACTTTGTAAAAATTTATTAAACCTTTAAAAATACAAAATTTGTACGCATTTATTTTTTTTGCAAATTTAAAAAACACAGTTATTTGTTCAAAAAAAGATATATAATATAATTTTATTTAAAAATAAAATGACAGGGAATTGTTACTTTTTGTTGCTTCATTGAATATGAAAAATTAAACAGTTTGAGGTCGGCTTGAAAATCCACTTCTTCCTCCTTGGGCATGTTCATTATGCTTCCAGGCAAGAAATTTTAAATAACTAAAATTATCCATCTTTAACAATTGTTTTAATTACTGTAACATCCGGTAAAAAAAAGTTATTTTAAAAACTGACCAATCAATTCCATAAGCCATAAGTGCCCCGAATGCCCATATCTAGAAACAAGAATTAAAATCTTAATGGATTCAAAAAATAGAGCATTACCGCCGCGATCGCCCAAAAAAATCCAGTTGAATATTTCGCGGAGGCTAATGCAAAAATTGAACCAACAATGAAAAAGAAAATTGTCCAAATAAAACAACTGAAAGAAATATTTATTTTAATTGAATCTGATTCAAATATTTATTTGAATCGCCGCAAACTTACTATATCATTTCCTGAAAAATTAAAATATTAAAATTAACCGTTTAAAATAGTGGTAAAAAATATACCGTAACAATAATTGGTAAATGTTGAAATTGATCAACCACATGAAAAAGATATAAAATAAGTAAAATAAGTGAGATACTAAAAAATAAAAAAATAGAGTAATATTTTAATTGAAAATAAAGCATTTAATTAATATTAAATAAATGATAAATTGGTAAATAAAATTTTTTAAAAACAGTAACCCAATGGTATCGTAATTTAATAAAAACTAAAACTGAAAATATTACTGTAATTTATGTCATACCTAAATCCGAAAACTGATACAAATGTTGCGAATGAAACTCCATGAAAATATGCCGGACCTCCAACTAAAACCGATATAAAACAAAGGAAACACATTGCCTAAAAATGATGTATATTAATCTCTAATATCGATTACTAAAGAAACAGAAGAAAGTATTGTATTTTTCATCATACTACTAAATTTTACTATTTGAAAATGCAATTAGATGCCTGAGGGTTTATCACTTCTTGATCAAGAACATTTCATTATCCGAAAATAGGAATCAATGCATTCATTCAAATTTTAAAACTTACAATTTCAATTAATTTAAGCATTCCAGGAAGGGTTCGAAGATAATCTAAATCCAATTGGGGCCCACATCCTGAGGTTTCATGAATCTCATATGGTTCATCGTATGCTGCTCGGGCGGTGGTGACATAGGTGGTTCGAGTTTCTTCATACATAGCTTTATGATGATGAAGGTAACAAATAAAATGAATAAAAAAATTAAATAGAAAAAAATCTAAAGTGGGGGCGCTTTTTTTGCTTTTGTTTTACCTTTATGCGATGGCAGGGAAGAAAAAAAGAAGGAGAAGCGATGATTGCCATCCATCAATTTGTTGTTGTTGCTGCTGCTGCAGATTGCAGTTGTGTGTTTTCCCCTCAAGCAAAAAAGTATCACCAACCGCCCCCCCTCACTTTTGTTTTTTTCTTCTTTTTAAAAAAACAACAAATGCTTAAACATTACCCCTTCCAAAATGATAGCTTGCCATCGATTGTTTGCTTCCTTGATTCATGCTTCTTTTTTGCTTCCTCTCTTTAAAATTTATAAATTTATTAAAAAATTGATTAGATTTTTTAAAAATTTATTTGCAACAAAGAAAAGTAATAACAAATATAAATTCAAAGTTTTAAAAACATATGAAAAATTCAAAATTGTTTTCTTATTTTCAAAGAAAACTAATATCAAGACAGTAAAATAAAATATTTATTACAAAGAAGTACTATGAAATGTTCCAACTTGAACATCTTTAAAATGAAGATGATGCGGAACATGTGCTTGAACTTCACCGGGTACAACGTGATGTGGTACACCTTTATTGTCCAAAATAGTAGTACATTTCACACAAGTTCCTTTTCCAACTTGAAATTGAATTCCAACATAATTTGGTGAACCTTGTGGTTGGCTTGATGACATTTTAGATTCCAATGAAAGAAAAAGCATTTCAATATGAGGGGCTTTATATGCAAAACTTTTTGGAAGAGCTTAAAATATTTCGAATTAATAATTTCAATATTTTTCAAAATAAAAGCATACAATTATTTGAAGATGGTAAAGCAACAGGTTCAACCCATTCAATCTTAGTCCTTCCAAGGGCTTTCAACTCTTCTCCATGTTTTGTTTTTACTAAATTTATAAGGTTTTGTTTTTGTTCATCGGTTAAAGGTTGTTTATTTTCTTTGTTAAAATAATTTCCACCGATATATACAGTTTGTTCATCACTTGGAATAAATCCAACTGCAAAAGTCTGTGTTCCACTTTTATTGTCTTGGCTGCTTTGATTGGATGTTTCAGGTTCATAAATATTGAATGCAGTTTGCAATGTTTTTGCAATATTCTCCTGAGTGTTTTGAGTTTTTTGTTCAGTTTCTGATTTGCGTTGAAACTCTTCATGAAAACGGGCATTTTCAGTCCGTTTTTCATGAAGAGTTTCAAGTTTCGTGCATGTAAAAACACTTGGATATTTTTCTTGATTTTTTAGACAATTTTCTGTGGATGTATTTAGTTTATCTAAAAATTATATAATTCCTATATAGTATAAAACCGTTCCCTTCTTTTTCCTTACCTAATTGCTCATTGATTTTTGTTCTCAAATATTTTACTTGATTTTGATCTGCATTTTCAATTGCCTTGTTTACAAGCTTATTTAAATTTTCCAAAGCATCTTTAACTTTTTGTTGGGATTCTTTTAATTCTTCTGGATTCGCATGTTCTTTATGTTCCAATTCGTTCTTCAACTTTTTAGCAGCTTGGGAAATTTCTTCATTTATTCTAAAGTTTCATGATTAATATGACAGTATTTTTTATCCGGATTTTTCGTTGTCCAATTTTTAAAATTTTTTAAATAACAAATCCGAAAACAAAAGTATCCTCATGGGAGTCTAGAATTTCAAATTTCGGAATGTTTTTTTTGCCTTCCGGAATTTGGATTAATTAAAACTTGAAAGATTTGACAAAAACTTGTGTATCGAAAGTTTCTTTAAATCTACCCAAGTTTGTTTTCCAATTTTTTCAATAATCCATCTGTTATTTCATCCGCTTTTTTCTTAGCATCATTATATTCTGTTAAAGTTGAACTTTTTATGCCTTGAAGCAATTCATTAAAGATGGCTTTATTTTGAGGATTTAAATGATCCGTTATTGGAAATCTGTCACCTCCAATTAATCCTTTTTCAATTGCAATAGAATGCCATCCATTTTGAATATGTTGCCGGAAGTATGTATTATTCTGTAAAACATTTGCAAGTTTATGTCGAAATACTGTATCATCTGCAAATGCGGCTTTTAGTTGTGGGACTTGTTTCACAATTTCATCATAAAGGCAGCTATTTTTGCTTGAATTGTCATCACTTCCTTAAAATTAATTTAATTATTGATTGATTTTTTTTGTTAAACAGAACATATACCGTAATGCTGCTGCTTTGATAGATCAATGTTAATCACTTTTGCATTTTTTGTGTCTACTGAAGTAGTATGACTAAAAGTATCACCATCTGCATTTTTAATATTTATAATAACATCTTGACCAAGATGTTCTTTTGCCAAATTTGCAACAGCAGATGCACCAGTTTGATCAATTTTAACACCTTCAATAATGATTTTAGCATAAACTTCCGGGGATCGGGTACTTTTTTGTAATTTTAGCAAGTTGCTTTCGTAGGTTTTTCGGGTTTCGGCAATTTCCTTCTCATTTCCACGATTTTTATTTTCTTCATATTCCTTTTTGAGGCGTAAAAGTTTTTCTTTGTCCATTTTTGTTTTAAATTTATCGTAGCCTTTTGCGACCATCGCTTCCAAGCGTTTTTGAATTGCTGCGGTTGCCATGGTTAGAAGTGGCATTGCAATTCTGGATTCCAAAGTTTTGTCTACAATTTCAGACATTTGTTTCTCCCATATTTCAAAAATGTCATTGGTCTCTTTCAAAATTAACTTCTCATCCGGGGATTCTGATTCTCCATTGTCACTGTTTACATTTTGACGATTTTCAAACTGTGTCTTGATCATAAGTTCAATTTTTTGAAAATAATCTGCGAGTTTTGTATGCATTGAATTTGCAATTGTGACTAAATTAATAGCAAGAAATACTCCAGGAATAGCCTTTAAAATAGCATTTATTTTTGCTGCCGCAGGATTTCCTTTATGTCCCATTCCTTCTGCCATTCCTTGACCAATACTCATAAATAAGTGTCGATATTTAACAAAAACAAAATCACAAAATTCATTCATCCAACTATTTGAATTACCTTGAAGTACTTGACTTCCACATTCATGAACCAAATTTTTTCCTTTTACAATTCCTATTTTCAAAATTACTTCCTTAATTAAAGTTTTTGTAGATTCCAATTGATTTAAAACTTTTTTCAAATTTTCCATAATTTTATTTCTTGCCATTTTAATTCCTTCTTCAATTAAATATTTTAAGCCTTGTTGAAGAGCTGTGAAAATTGCCAAATTTAGCACAGCTGAACCAACTCGCTTCAGAATTTGTTTTCCGCATTCTTTTATGACAGTTGTGGCAGTTGCTTTTGCAATAAGAGCCGAGCCTTTGAGAGCGACAAAATTTGTTCCAGCATTTGACCATGCAGTTCCGAAAATTCCATGTGAAACTGAATTAAATTGACCACCCCAGGAAAAGAAACTTCCAACTCCACAAAGAATTCCACTTGCAAGCATGCTCATCATTTTATGCTGTTTATAATTATCTGCATAACCTGTACATGCACCTTTGATGACATAAATAAGATCACTGATCCCTGAAAATAAAAGAAACGAGTCATTACTCTTGTGATTTTTTCATTAACACAATTTTTATTTTAATTAAAAGGCAAAAACGACAAATTTCCTATTTTTACTAAATTATTTGAATAAATACAACCAAAACCCTAGCCATTCGTTTACCTTCAGAAATAAAAAAGTTAGCAACCATTACACCAGATCCGGCCGAAAATATCAAAATGCCACCACCAATAACAAGTTGAACAGCGGCTCCAATTGTAACTAACACAAGCTTTCCGATGGTTTTCAAACTCCACTTCTTTTCAATTAAACTTATGACATGCGTTGAACCATGTGAAACCATCAATGAAGAACTTCGAAGTTCAATCAAATTACATTCATCCAATTTCTTCCATAAAGAAATTAATTCCGCATCAAGAGTTTCAATTCTTTGAATTGCAGGTGCTCGATGAGTAAAAGCATTTTGAAATTGTAATTTTGCAGCATCATTTGTTATCTCTTCATACGGTATTGGTTTTTCGGGTTTTGCATCTCCCATAATAGCATCGATTACATCATCAACTTTTTCAAAGAATCCCTTTTCTTTTGGTACAATATCCCATGATTTAACAATATTTATTCTGCATTGTTTTGCAACTTCTTCTGCCCCCAAGCTTACATTTGATGATTCTTCATTATCCATGAAATAATTATATAATTTTTTCAAGTCAGTGAGCTTTTTTGAATTTTCTTTTAAACCATTAAGGTTAATATTGTACCTTTCAAAAATACCAATGTCCATTAAATCAAAAACAGGAGAAGCTTCTTTAAAGGTAGATAAATGAATTATTAACTGCTCTTTATTTTTAAATTTATCATGTAATTCTCGGAATGCAATGGAATATGCAAATTTTTGTTTCAGGATATCTAAGACAATTCCTTCAAAGCATTGTGGAAGTTTTGGAAGTTCGTTTTCAGTTGGCAATTTGATTTCTTTAATTGAATCTTTGCCATTCTCAAAAGATTCAACGATCAAAGTTTCATTAGACTCAAAAGTGTTATCTGTTATTCCATCCATTATTGCATTAGTTTTTATCATTTCGATTTTAGCCTGCAAATCACTATCATGTTCTACTTTATTATCTTTTTCTTGTCCATTGTCTTCTTCATTTTTCTTTTTCTTTTCTTCTTCCGGAATTTCCGATAATCCATAAAATCCTTTTTTCATAAGTTTTATCATTTTGTTTTTTACAAGAACTTCTAAAATGCCATCAATTTCCTGTTCTGGTATTCCATACAACAGAAAGTCATTTTTTGAAACAAAACTATAATTTTTAAATAAAATTTTTGAAATTTCTGCGTTATTTTTTAGAATAAGTTCTGCGGATTCTGTATATTGAATTGCTTCAATTTCCACCAAAACTTGGATGCAATCTTGTCGAACATTCTTTTCAAAATCGTCTAATTTTAACTCTTTCCATTCCGGTTGAAGAACCATCGAATATTGAAAAACTTGATTTTTATATGATTCTGGAGTTTTATCATTTTTTGAAATTTCAGTTTCGACAGATTGGGGGGTTTCTTTTTTGACAGGTTCTGGATTTTCATTGATGATATATTCTTGGATCAGTTCTACTAATTTAGAATTCATTGTAGCAAATTTCGCAGTATTGATGAATAATTTTTTGATGACATTTTTGACGAGATTTTGTTTTTTGAGTTCTTCCCAAAATTCATCAGTTGTTGCAGGATTCATTGCTTCTGTCAAAACCTTGGCATCAACTGTTCTATTTTTAAGGTTGTTGATTGCTTTTTTTGTTTCATCAAAATCCTTTCCATGCCTTCTACAATATTCCTTCAGGTCATTTATATCATAATTTTCTTTGACTTTTGTTTTTGTGATTGGTAAGCTGTTGAAATTATCTTTATCAGTAAAAAACTGATGCAATTGATATGAAGCTTCTTCATTTATTAATTCAGTCATAAAATCCCTTGAATCAATTCTTCCACCCAAAAGTGTGTCAATACTTTCAATAAAAATATTCATCAATTGAGCAAATTCCAGTTGCTGTTGAGAGAATGCATCAGTTTTGAAGACTCTTGATTTGTCTTCTTCTCGGTAGTGTTCAATGATGGCTCGATCATTGTGATATCCATAAAGACGTTTTTCAAATCCAGCTCTCGCTTCTTCGAACATTTTTGTTACTGCTTTATATTCTTGAATCTTATCCGAAGTAAAATTTTTAGTCTGTTTAACATAAATAAAAGTAGAATAATATGTAGCTTCAGGCTTGTACACGGGGTAATTTACGAGAATATAATCAAAGAGAATTTTCGCATGATCATAGTTTTTTCCAATTGTCTAAAAATCAGATATACAAATTAAAATTATGATTGAAATCAATACTCACTTCTAAAATACCATATTTTATGATATTTAAAGGTTGTGTTAAATTCAAATCAGATTTTGTAACAAATGCCAATGTACTACAAAATCCAGAAGCAGCAACAACACGATCATTTTGTTTTTCATATCCGGATTTATCAAGCCACAGGGCCCATTGATCAAGTAAATCTCTTGATGCTAAGGAATTTAAATCTTCATCAGTGTAATATTCGTCAATCACCTTTTTTCTAATTTTAAATTCTCGGGTGAATTGTTCAAAGCATTTTTCTTCAACCAACAGTTTTTCATTGTAATATTCGGTGATTTTCTGAATTCTTCGAATTTCTTGAGCATTTCTTTTTAACTTTAATTTTGAGGTATTCGCATTTTTTCCATGCTCTTCTGGATTTGCATATATAATTAATTGAGCAGTTCCTTCATCACCACATCTTGCAGCTCGCCCAAAAGCTTGTTCTTCAACACGTAAATTTTCTGGGAGAAATGCAACAATTACATGTAAACCACCACTTTTTCGCAAATCTTCTGTTAGCTTAATATCAGTTCCCCTCCCAGCTAAATTTGTTGAGTAGATAATAGTTTTTGGTGGGAGGGCAGATGTTCCATCAGCATAAATAAACTTTTCATAATCTCTGCAGTAGAGTATAGCATTGTTAAATGCTTTTGATTCATTAGTGGAAAGGTTCTGTTTAGCAAGTATTTTGACTTTGCTGCTTAAATCATTCACTTGTTTAATGGATTCACAAATTACCAAAACAGATCGATTAGCCTTCATTTTTTCGTTTAATGCTTTGAAAACTTGATGGACATGAGAACTTTCGTCATCGTCTTTTATCGTGGCTACGATACTTTCTTCTTCGTAAAACTGTTTTGGAATCGATGATGGAAGAATTAAACATTGTAAATTATACATTTTTGATAATTGTTCCCGTTCAGCTGCAGCCCCAAGAGTTCCACTAAAACCAAATAATTTTCCAAACTTCTTTAAAAACGAAACATTTGAAGTGAATACTGCTTTCATGGAAACTGGGGTAAGACGAATGCCGTGTTTGAGTTGTAAAAATTGATGCAAGCCATTGCTCCATTGAGTTGTTGGAAGATCAACTCCAGTTCCTTGATCAATGATAATAATTTTTGGTTGGAAAGAAAGACTGACATCAGAACGGACAAGATCAACTTGATAACCGACACCTTCTTCCATAAAAAATGCAGCTTTGGCATTTGAAATAAATTCATTCAAATGGCGTTTAACATAAGTTAAAAGGTGTTGGGGGATATCTAGTCTTGGTTCGGTCATTACTTTTTGATAAGCGTAGGTGAACCGAGTTTTTGTGGAAGAAGAAAATTCTTTAGTCTCCTTTAAAATATCAATAAGAGTTGATTCATCAGTCATAATAATTTCTCCTTCTTCGGTAATCACATTTTTACTGATGAGAAAATCCGCAAATTTGTTTGCTTCATCATCATTTATTCCAAGTGTATTTCCAAAATACTGCATAGCAAACAATGGAACAACGTTACGGTAAATACCCTGGTAAATTAACTTATCGTCCACATTTTGTTTGATACTGGCGTTGATAATTTGCCAAATTTTTACAAACAAAGATTGAAGTACTTCCAAGTCTGGGATCTCATGAGATAAATAAAGCATGTTGGAGCCTTGATCAAGTAACATAGAATCAACTTCATCCACAATTACAACATCAAATCGGCGACTTCCAACAATATTCATAGCATAAAATTCGTCCAGAAGCCAGTCTCGCTGGAAACTGGTCAAATCACCGTAAATAATGTGATTTTCGGCATATCTCTCAGATCGAAGCGATGGGGAATCTATACAAATATGAGAAGCTTTAATACCGAACAATTCATAAATGTCAAGACATCCAACAGGTGGAAGGCATTCTGTATCACGTTTTGCTAAAGTTGGTGAGCTGGTTACAATATTTACATGGTTTCCTTTTAATACGGAAACAATAGCAACAGTGACAACAATGAGAGATTTTCCTTCTCCGGTTGCCAACTGTTGAAGCAATCCAATATTGCTTTTGATAGCACAAAACGCAGCAACAAATTGATTGAGTCGTAAAGTGTAACCTCGGCAAGTCGTTTTAGCAATCACATTACTGACAATAACAATCAAAAATATATCAATGTCACTGCTGTAGAGATTTTTAAATCGGCTTTTAAAAGCTTCCATATATTCTTGAGCTGATGAATATGTTCGTCCCATCACCAGCAAAACGCATTCTTTTACAGCTTCAGCATATCCTGCAGTGGCAGAATTTTCAAGTTTCTCAAAAACAAATGAAAGCAACTCAGAATTTTCATTTCGCTTTCGCAAAATTGTTATCCAATCTTCATAACTGTATTGTTGGGAATCAGATTTCTTTGTTAATTCTTTTGCCATTTCTTTGTCACTTCTTAAAAGTGATGAAAGAATGGTTTCAATTGCTTCAGGAAAGGGTGTACAATTCTCCATTTGAGATATAACATAAGCAAAGATCTTGCTTGGTGATGGATTTCTTCCAGCAACAATTTCATTATTACACAATCTTTGGACCAATCTCCCAAATAATTGACCATCGAAAACCATGGTTTTCTGAGAACCCAAAATTGCAAAAACTTTTTCAATTTCTTCTATTGAAAATTTTGCAGTTGCAAGTTTTATGCACCAAAAAAGTGCCAAATTTCGTTGCTCCGAATTTAAAAAGGATTGATTTTGATTATTTAATTTAATATAGACTTGATTATCTTTGATAATTGTAGGCCATTTTAGTATTTCAACTTCTACCAAATCGGGATAAGCTCCATATGCATCTTTCATGACATCAACAATTTCCAGCAAATCTTCAGGAGTCACTTTTTGAGATTGAAGTTTACTTGAACAAAGAATTTTTAAATTTTCATCTTTTACTTTTTTCAAACGTTTTCGAAGATCATGTTTCCTGGTGATGGATGTTTGCATAAATGTTTCACAGTTAAAAATCAAAAATTCATCAATCCATTCCGATTGTTCAGATGACATTATCATCGATGGAAAAAAGTATTTACTTTTGATTGTGTGATTCTCCAGTGAAATAAAAACTGTTTCCAAGATGTATCTGAAAGTCGTTAAATCAATATGGCATCCATCAACTTCGAAAACGTTAATTATTGAATTGACGAATGTTATGCCGATAGAAGGATATTCGAGGCATAAAAGTTGCAATTGGTCAAATAAAATCATTCCATTTGGTTCAATATACTCCAACAACTGCAACAGTTTTGGTTTCAAAATATCTAATTGTTCAAGGGATAGCTTTTCTAAAATTTTTAGAATTTATTTATTCAATTGAACCATTTTTGAGATAAAACTTATAAAATTAAACTATTTCTTACCTTCTTCATTTCTTTGACAGTTTGAACACCATACCATGGGATTAACAAATTCCAGTGGAAGTAACTTTTCACATTTAAATTCTGTTTCCAATTCTTTGAGCTTTTTCTTGAATGATGATAGATTTTCTTTCCGTTTATTCTCTGTTAGAACAATATTGGAATCAAAAACCATTAAGGAAAAAGCTCCAGTTTTTTCATCGATTTCTAAATGTTGAACATTGTCTTTAATACCAGGCAAATGATCTTCAATAAGCTCTTTTTTATTGTAAATTCTTAGGTTGACTTTAGTTTCCCAAGCAAGAATTAATCGACTGGCTGCAGATTTTGTGCCATTTTGTTCTATGTAATTTTTGAACTTGTTTAACGTGGGTTTGTCATTGGTTATTGTTAGCCATGATACAATAGAAGCGTCTTCATTGAACAGGTTAGGATTTTTTTCCATTATTTCTTCATCACTTTGAGCTTTTAACCAAAGCTTGAAAACATCAGCTAATGTTTGGTTGGCTAAAATCCTTTCATAAAGCTGACTGTACATTAATACCAAAACATCGCTTTGAATATCAGCAAAATCTGGAACTTTTTCATCTTTTTTGAGAAATTTTTCAAGTATGAGATTTATGCTTTGTTTATTTTCGGAATCAAGCTGATGATTTTTCATAAATTCATTTCTTTGATCTTTAATTGCTTTGCCTTCAACTGATAATTTTTCCATATCATTAAACAAACGTGCATATTTATCATAAGAATCCGCATTCAATGCTTCTGAAGTTAAGCGATCAAGGGCTTGTGGCAGTACTTTAACATATGTTGGATTTCCCGTCAAAACTCCTGCAGCAACATCAATAATTTCATCACCTTCAGGTTTAGGGACTAAAAATGGAATACAATTTCGGACTTCTGTCTGCAGTTTTTTAATTGCTCGATTTCGTCGAATCACATCTAGAATTTTCATTTCAGTTTTTTTTCGTTCAATAATTTCTCTGACTACTCTAGCAAATTCGCTGTTAACTGTACGCTTATGATGACGTAACATTGTTAGGATAAGCTTTTTTCTAAGTTTTGAAGTTTTGGTTGATTCACTGCATTTGTCAAGAAGCTTTTTTAATTCTGAAACGGAGGTTGTTGCTTTCCATAAATTTTTCCAAGGTTCCTCATTTTGATCAGAATTGTTCAAAGCTGATAAAACTTCTTCCGACACAATAGCAACTTCATGTCTCTCTTTTGGAATATATTTTGGCTCTTTTGGAATATCAAAAGTTTCAGCAATTCGATTAACTTGTGATTCAGTTTGTTCTTCCTCTTCAATTTCTTGTTCTTGTTCATTTTCGGTTGTCTCTTCACACATTCCTTCGTATCTTTCTTGCACAGCATTCAAATTTATTGAATTTGTTTTTCTTGCAATTGCTTCCGCCTTTCTTTCGGATTCCTTTTTCTTATCAGCTGTTTTTTCGTTCTCTTTTAAAACCTGTCGAGCGCAAGTTCTTGTTTTTATTCGAATATAGCAGTAACTTCCTTCACCGGTATCTAATCCAGAATTATATAGTGTATCATCAGAATATTTATTAGTTTTTTCTATTTCAAATTTTTGATTATTATTTTCACCCCAATTTTTGAAAAATTCCAGAGATTTTCGACTGTATCCAACATCCCATCCATCTTTACCGTATTCTCCATTGGCACCTGGTTTCCCGTCTTCTCCGTTTTTGCCATCATTTGCTTCAATCTTAAAATTAAAATTAATTAAAATTAAATATAATCATAATCAAAAAAGATAATAAATGTTTTTATTGTGTAAATGATAAACATGAAAAATACTTACTTTAATATCAATTTTTTCTTCACCTTGATTCAAAATATTACACATGCCCTTTTTGCCTCCTTCACCGCCGCAGCCATTCTGAACGATAATAAATTATTTTATTTAGTAAAAGATAAACATGAAAAACACTTACTTTACCACCTCTACCACCTGCTAATCCCTTTGTTCCTTCATAATATTCTATGATATGTGTAGTACTAACAGGAGATGTTATTGCATTTGTAACTGCCGAAAGCCCTTTCGTAAACCAATTTGATTGTTCCTCGACCCTAATTTGAAGAGGTCGATATGTTGAAGTAGCAAAATATCGAGTAGTGTCGTTTGGGCCTGTAAACACTTTAAACCCTCCCAAAAAAGACACCAAATGTCCATTAAAAAGTGTATTTGTAATAGAAGCATTAATAGCTCCAGCTTTTCTCCAAAAACCACAAACATCATCAAATTTTACACCGATGCCGTCTTTTCCATTGGCACCATTGCCACCATCTTGACCCTTTGAGCCATGACCTCCATTCAATAACAATTTCAAATTTTTTTGATCAGAAATATTTGCAGTACAGATGGCTAAATTGCCAGAAGATTTTCCAGCTGTTCCATCGTCGCCGTCTTGACCATTTTCACCAACATTTGTGCCGTGTTTTGCTGATGAAGTGAAAGTATTCACTGCATCTTCACCACACAAATTTAACAAAATCATTTGGGGGACTATAATTTTTGGGGAAATGATAGAAACATTTTTTCCAGGAAATTTAAGGTTTTCATTGAGTGTAACTTCTTGGATGGCACAAATACGAATATGATCAATTTTTATGGAATTTCTTTTCTTTTCATTTTCTTTTTCTGTGAAATCGTTTGAAATTTCACTCCAAATAAAACTTCTCCCAGAAATTTCAAATACGGTTTCACCATTTTCTTCAAACATTTCAAATCGAATTGGGTCAAACATTTTCTGAAAATTAATGATATTAGAGGAAACGGTCGAAACGCCTCTACAGGCAAGTCAATAATCACAAAATTTTCAGATTTTTAAATGTTATTCTTCTTTATTTTAATTGCATAAATAATGAGACAAAAAAATAAAATTTAAAGAAAATTAGGCTATTTAAATGATTTTGCATTCTTTTTGCTTTCAGGGGTCGAAAATAGAAAAGTGAAAAACCGGAAATTTCGGCCGCATTTTCACCCCTGATAGCTTTTTAGAAAGTTTAATAATTTGATCAAAACTTGAACTCTTTTCCGAAAATTTCCGAAAACCTCTTGATTATCGAAAACCTCCGTTTGACGAACTTTACAGTAATTCAATTTTTAAAGTTTTTCCAAATTGTATTTTTATTACTTTACTTTAATTAACTAATATGACGTCTTTAAGGATCCAAAAAACTTAATCTTACCTGGAATCGATCTTTGAAGAATTTTTGGTATTCCGTTTCATCATTGTCGTTAAATTTCTTTACTAATTTTGCAAGCAAATTGTGTTCAAATTCAACTTTATCAACTTCTTTTTTTAAATATAGCTTTTCATCAGGAAAAAATTTCGGCCATAATGAATTGACAGAATCACAAAAAACTTGAGATCTTTTTAATTTTGAGTTACAATACAGTAGGCATCGATAAATTCCAAGTACACCTTCAAGTTTTGTTGCCTTCAAAAATTCTAAGCGAAAGTATTTTTTCATTTTTTGATAAAATTTACAAATAATTCTGTCTTCCATAATTTTAATTGCAGTATTTAAAATGTCAAAGAAATTTGCATGCTTAAAAAGATTCAAAAATTCTTCATCACTTTTGTCATTACCATGTACAACAGAAATCCATTGAAATAATGTTTGTTTATTGCATTCTGAGATTATATCATCGATGAATTGTTTTGCTTTTTCTGGAATGGAACTCCAAAATTTTGTTATATAAGCATGTTCAAGAAAATCCAAATCTTTTTTGGCAACTTCACCGATATTTTTTGTTGAGAAAAAGTATTTTTTGACTTCTGATAAACTTTTATTTTCAATAACAAATGAATCAATTAATAGAGTAGCTTCCGTAATTGTCCATTCTGTATCAGGCTAAATATTTAAAAGGTTTTAAATCAAATTATGAATATTATTTACACTTACTACATAGTTTTCGATATGAAACAGTTCGTCTTCGTCTTTTATGTCGTCGTGAAGTTCTTGAGGCGGCATTTGCTTCTAAAACTTTTCAGAAATTGATATGTTTTTATTGAAAATGTAAAAATTTAAACTGCTGATAAAAAACACATATTCGGAAATTAAGTTTTGGTTAATAACCCAAGACACGATGGATTAATTAATCAAGAAATGATGGAATTTGGTAACGGCAATCAAAGAATACGTAATATATTCGAATGAGCTCGTTAGATAAACAATATCAAAAAAAGCATTTTTACGTTAAATAGGTATTGTTAAATTTAAAAATAGAAGCCATTTTTGAATAGTTAATTTATGTATATGGTATTTGCATATGAAAAATTCATGGAAAATGTCAAACTTAATTTTCTTGCCTTGAAAATTATGTTTTTGTGAAACAAATTTTAACTTATACATAATATCGATAGGTAACAGGATTTGTCAGACTATCATTTAAATATATAAAATTTTTAAATTTAAACATTTGCACGTAATTATTTGAGAATCACGAGTTTTTTTAACAACCGAGACAATTTTTTATTCTAAAATTAAACAAAAGCTTTCATGATAAAAAAAAAGCTGAATTAAAAGGTGTGCCTTGAAGAAAAAATAGTTTGTCTGATTTTTTTCCTTCCTTGTTTCAAAGATAGCTGCCACAATAAAAAAAGCACAACGGAATTTTTTTACCAAAAAAAGAAACAAGTGAAGCTGAAGTTATAGTCAGTAATTATCACCTTTGTATAGAATTATCGTTATTAATATTTTTTTATTTTTCAAAATATCTTTCGAAATTTATTAGTTAAGCAGAAGAGAAAGGGGTTTTAAAACGGTAGTGGAGGGTTTGAAATTTGGTATAAAACACTGAAATTCTTTAAAAAAGAGACTCTGAAATTGTTTTATCATTTTTTGGTGGTCCCTTTTTTAAAAATGAAAGAGTTGCAAAAAGAGAAAATGTGGCAGCAAATGCAAAAACAATAAATCAAGTGAAAAAAAGAAGAAGAGAATTTACAATGCAACTTTGAATAAAATTTTTTGCAATCGGTCCAAAACACAAAAAAACCTTTTTTCTTACATACAAAAAAAGAATCCCAGATTTTAATGATGATGGAGCAAAGAGCATGATGGAAATGAGAAAAAGGTTACACCAAATTTTAGCATTAATTTCTTTCAAAAATAGACAGTTTTAAAAACATTGAAAATTAATGAAATGTTACAGTTAAGTTCAAATTACGAAAATAGAAGATAAAAATGGTGTAAGAAAAATGTTCAACTTTATATTGCAAAAAATGAAACTCTTTATAATAATTTTAAAAAAACTGAAAAATGGCTCTAAGAAAATGAAGCAAAAATTATTGCTTCAAAAGGCATCTTTTTTTATGCAAACAAAACAGCTCTTTTTCTTTCTTTCCTTAAACAAAAGATTTTTACATTTATTTTTTCCGTTTATCAAAAAAAGTAAAAGCATTTTCTTTTCTTTTACTGTTGGGAGGAATTTTTGATTCCAAAAGAAAGGCACAAAAAAGCATTTTTTTTTCACACATTCGCTTTTTTTGTTGTTGTGAAGTTTATGATACCAACAAAAAAACCCAGTCAAACACGCATTTTATTTTCTCTCGTGCAATAAAAATACGCGATCGCTCTCAATGATATCAAACTAGAAATTTTTCAAGGGTTAAAGTATTTATTTCCCTTTTTTCCTCCTATTTATCATTGTGAAATGGCCTTTTTTCGTTAAAAAATCGTTTTCTTTGTCGTGAAACTTTTCATTATTTAAAAATTCGATGGATATTTTGAATCTGTCAAATAAATGGTATGGCTTGCTACGAAAAAACAAAGATTTTCTTTAAAAAACTTTGTACTTGTTAATTTTAGTTTTTTCAGTTCATTGTCCAAAAAATTAAAAAGGTTCCAACAGTACTGCAGTAGCATGTACATTTTTAATACACGTATTTTGATATGCATATTTTTATATTTTAATTATTATTGTAACTCGAAAAATTTTGTGTCAAAATTGAATACAAGTCATAAAATGAGAGGTTTTTGTTATCAACTCCTAAAGTGTTTGTAACAAAGACTTTGTTAGCGAGAAAAAAATGCATTTCCAAGCAATGACTCCTGATAGAGTTTTTTTAAAGCGGCTCTTTTTCTTACTTTTCATTTTTTTGTATGCGTCGCTATTTTATGTTTTTAAAAACCCTATTTATTTTAAAATTAAATTTAAAAAATCCATCTTAAAATCGCATATTTTTAGAATGACAAGAAATGCATTTAATCAATAAAATCAAAATCGAAAAGCATTCAACAGAGATCCCAGAAAAGATAGAATATCTTCAATGGACAGATGATGGAATTGTTACAGTGAATGTTCCATTATACAAGGAAGGCTGGAGTTTATTGAAGAATAAAATTATCAAAAATGACTATGTTCTGACTTTGTTACGAGGAAGAAAAAATTGGAAATTAAAATTAAAATATAAAAATGTGAGTGTTTTCTGCATTTTTATGCTCACTTTTATTTGTTTGTCAATAGGCTCATAACTAGAAAATAGTTTTTAACTGAAATCATACTTCGATTTTTTGAATGTGCTAAGCATGGCTATGGGGGGTCTTACTAAACGGTGGATGGACGGGTCCGGTGGAGTGGACGTCTAAACGGTGGACGGATTTTGAAAATTAACATTAAAACTATGCAAATTATATTTTTCACACCTATTGTTTCCATTGTTTGAAAAACAAAAAACAATGTAAATTTTCAAAATCTATCCACCGTTCTCCACCGAACCCGTCCATCCATGGGCCCATTTTTTCAAAGTCCAGCTCGGCCCGCGGTTATCCTTAGAAAGTGCAAAAGTTTTTTGCAGAGACACACATATCATTTTTGAAAATGTTTGTTAACTAAAAATTCCATTCTAAAACATACAATTTCAGATGGTATTTCTTTCGATAATTATAACAAAATATCGAATATACAAGGAATTTGAATTCACAACTACCGTATCCAGAGTGAAATTTAACAGTGATTTAACAATTGAAGCACCGTTAATTGTTGTCAAAGGTTCAAACAATGCTACAAATTTAAATTTTATTTCTGAAACAAGTATTTTTATATATGGAAATATTGCCTCCAATAAATTGGAATTAAATGCAACGGAAAATGTTCAAATATTTCTCGGAGCTATTATTCAATGTCAAAAATTTTTATCGAAGTCTGTCAAATGTTTTCATTATGGATCAATTTGTAATTTATTGGATGAAAAAATTCTAGAATTGAACATTGTTGCAGAAATCTTTCATCTGAATGCAGAAGGAAATATTGGTATTCGAAATCGGCATTTTGAGGATGAAAAATACTGTAGCAATGTTATTAAAGGCGAAATAAAAGCTTCAATTCGAAATTTTGGAAAATTTTTTGCAAATTCTGAGATAATTTTGAATGTAAAAGAAATTTTTTCGGTGAAGGATTGCATGGATTTTGTTGCTCAAAGGCAGCAGAACAATGTGTCATGGATGTCGTCTTTACAATCAATAAAATCATACACTGTTACAGATTCACTTTTATCTGTGACACAAAATGCTTCTTCTCAATCAAATCTTCAAAATTCAACACTTTTTTCATCTCCAATTGCTTCTGAAAAAAGAATTCGAGGATCCATTGAAGCGAAAGTGATATCCTTGAATGTTGAAAATTCAATTGATGATTTGGCACAAATAATTTGCGATCATTTGACTTTAACAATTGGAAGTAATTGCAAATGTGAAAAATTGTCAGTGGTATTTGGTGAAACTCTAACAATAAATTCATGCAAAAATTTTGAAGTGTTTGGAAATTTAAATTTCAACAAAATAATTATTTTCGCGCAACGACGAGTTTTTATTGGTAAAGAAGGCATCATTAACGCAACAGACGCTAAAATTACTGTAGAAAATGTAGAAAATGTTAAAAATGGCGGTTTTGTTGTTAAAGGTATGTCAAAATTGTAGTTAAACATTAATATAATTTTACCGTGATCAAAAAAATTTCAATTCACGAGCAAAAACTTAAAACTTTAACATCTTTTTAGGTTTGCTTGAAGCAAAAAAAATGGAACTCCGATCTTCCGGATATTTCAGTATTGGTGGAAAAGCACATTGTGAAACAAAAAACGCATACATCTATTCAAATATTTTCTATAATGCTGGAACGTTAAATGCAACAAATGATTTGTATTTGAATTTGGGCAAATTTGTTCAAAACAATCATGGCAAAATCAAAGCTGCTAATATCATTCATTTTGATGGAAATTGTGGAAAAAAATGGAAAGGCTTTGCTGAAGCAAAACTACTTCGAATTGTTCCTAGAAAACGGATTATAATAAATGGCTTAATAAATTGTGAAAATTGTGAAGTGATAATCAATAATCAAAAAGCTATTTTCAAATTAAATAATTCTTCAAAGATAATTGAAAATTTTGTTGTGATTCAAGAGGAAAAAGTGGGAAGTAGTAATTTACAAAAGGTTTGATTTTATTATATTTTTGAAAGCGAAAGAAAAATATCACAATTTGCAGATCTACAATATTCAAATCAACGGAAAACTATTTGCTAAAAATATTTTGGCAGGAAATTCTCCAATCTTTGTTGGTTCAAATGGATGTATTCAACTAACAAGCCCAAAACAATCTCAATTACATGCTGATGCACTTTTTTCAAGCAATGATTCCGTAATTGCTTTTCCGGCAGAGAGGGAAAATGAAATTCCAATAATTCTTTGCAATAATACATGGTACTGTAGGGGCGATGTCATCAAAGTTGAAAGTGGTTTTCAAGCTCAAAAAGATAACAAAACACTGTCGTTTAATGGCTTTGCAAAAGCTGATAAAATTATTTTCAAAAGCAGTTTACAAAAAGAAGAAATTGAAATAAATGGATTGATTATTGCTTCGAAAATAATCGTTTTATCAAAAGTTAAAAATGTTACAGTAACCAAAATATCTTTAATCGATTGCCAAAATATTTCTGTAGAATGCGAAGAATTGAAAATTGATGGAGATATTTATCAAAAATGCTTTGGTGCAAAACAACATGATTTTCACTTTGATGTTAAAAGAATGTTTTTAAATGGAAATATCGGAAGCCATAAAAATGAATGGATAATCCCAAATATCAAAGGTCAAATAAATGGAGACTTTGTAAATTGTGGAAGGATAGAATCAAGAGATTTGCTTGAGTTGAAAATGCAAAACTTGTTATCTGCGGATACAGAAGCATCTCCGAAAATTGTATCAAATACCGTAAAAATTTGTGTTGAAGAAAACATTGAAAATTGCAGTCAAATTATCGGAAATTCATTGGAAATCAATGCCAAAGGCGATGTTTACTGTGATGAAAATACAACATGGACATCTGGAATTGTAAATCTGAAAATTGAAAGAGATTTTAAAATTAATGGAAACATTGAATTTAAAGAAGCTCAAATAAATGTAAAAGAAAAGGTTGTTGACGAAAATTATAGTATTGTTAAAATTTGCACTGCTTTTATTTTAACGCAATTGATCGAACATAACGGAAGATGGGAATCTGAAAATTTGCGAATTGAAAAAACTGAAACAATTAATATCAATGGAAGAATGACTTTGGGAACAGCAGTTTTTGAATTTTCAAAGCAGCTTTTGTTTTATGAAGACAGTTTAGTTCGAGCAAATATTTCTAAAATAAGTTCATCAAATGACAGCGAATCAGCAAAAGAAATTCTGTTTAAAGGTATGTTTAAAAAAATGTGAACCGACAAGAATTTCGAACATTTTGAAATGTCGTAAAAATAAATTATTTTAGGACAATATATCACACAGAGTTTGGAAGTTGAAAGAATCAAAGATTTGTATATTTTTGAAACATCAAAAATTAAAGTTTCTGAAAATGGACATTTTTCTACGCAAAATCTGGAAAATTATGGAGAACTAGTATGTGAAAAATCTGTAGAAATAAAAACAGAAAACATTAAAAATCATTGCTTATTTGAAGTTGGAGAAAATTTGAATATGTTTGCTCCAGTTTCAATCACAAATTCCAAAAACGGTGTAATTAAAATGAAAAATGGAGAAATTGCTACAACCAATTTCGACAATTTTGGAATAATTGAAGTGAAAAACAATCTGGACTTGACAGCAACTTCAGTTACACAAAACGGAATAATTATTTGTGAAGAAAAGTTTAATCTGAAAGCAAAAGAACCAGTCAAAAATCATGGTACTATAAAACCTTGTAAAAAATTATTTATTTCTTCTTTAAATTTTATTAACTCTTCTGGTGCAGAAATAAATGCCGGGGATTGTGAGTTGAAAGTTGAAAGCAGTTTTGAAAATTCTGGAATCTTTAAAACCCAAAACAACTTGAATCTTGTTGCGACTTCTATTTTGCAAAATGAAAATGCA
The DNA here is from genome assembly GCA_024447195.1 of Panagrolaimus sp. LJ2414. NCBI lineage: Eukaryota > Metazoa > Nematoda > Chromadorea > Rhabditida > Panagrolaimidae > Panagrolaimus > Panagrolaimus sp. LJ2414. The sequence continues at coordinate 2,656,295 of JAMRXY010000005.1, forward strand.
AAGTTACGATGTGATGGAAATATTATTGCAACCGGGGATACTGTAATCAACAGCGGTTTGATTCACTGCGAAAATGACATAAAATTTTCTGGAAAAGTATTGAAAAATTTGTTAAATGGAAAAATATTTTCAAATACTCCAAAATTTATTGTGTCCGAGAAAGTTGAAAATTGTGGAACAATAATAGCGAAAGACAACATTGAACTTACAACAATTAATTTTGTACAAAACAAAAATGCCCAGATAACTTCAGATTCCATGTTTCTAATAGAATCAGAAACGATAATCAACGATGGATCCATTAAAGCATTGAAATTAGAATTGAAGACTCAAAATTTGAATAATTTAACAGATGGTTGTTTTGATTGCCAAAACGCACTCTTTTTTGTTGAAGATTTCGAAAATGGATCAATAAAAGCTGAAAATGAAGGAAAAATTAATTCAAAAAATTTCAAGCAATTGAAAGAAGGAATTTTGTCAAGTGAAAATAAATTAATTGCAGAAATAACAGAGAATTTTCATAATTATGGCACCATTACTGCTGCGGCATCCTTTAAACTTTATGCAAATGTTTTTCAAAATTTTGAAACTGCATTGATTCAAACGTTGAATGAAAATAATCAATGTGATATTGATGCTGATACCGTAATCATGAATGGAAAAATCACAGTTGGGAATTTGAATATAAAATGTTGCAAAGAATTTGCTGTACCTGGGAACGTGAAATGCAATTCATTGAATCTTGAAATCGCTGACAATTTCACAGTTTTGGAAATTGATGGCAAAATTTACTGTAAAACAGAACTTAAAATTGCTCAAAATGAAACCCAAAATGATTTGGTAAGTACCAAAAAAAGAAGATGTTCTAATTTTCTTAAATTCTGAAATTTTTAGAAAAATATTATGCACTTGAATGGTACTATTCTTGCACAATGTCTAAATGCAAAAGATACTGTAATTAGATTAAATCCAAAAAGTTCTTTATGCATTCATAATGAAAATTTGGAGGATTTAAATGAAGAAGCTGCTATATTATGCGACAGCATAAATTTGCAGAAAGGCTCAATGTTGGCGGTTCAGAAAATGGGAAGTCATCATCGAATAATTACTTGTTTAAAAGATTGGATTCAAAACAATGCTATGCTAATTCAAATACAAAACGTAAAAGAATTGAAGGACAAAGAAAACCCCGAAAATGCAATATTTCAAGGAGATTTGGTCGCAAAAAATGTAATAATAAAATCAGATTTTGAAAATGTTGATTTAAAACTTGAGGGCTCAGTTACATCTCAAAATGTCAAATTATCAACATTTAATGGAAAAGTATTAATATTGCCAAAAACAGAGATTAAATGTGACGAAATCAAAGTTAATGCATCTAAATTTTTGGTGTTTGGACAAATAAATTGTAATAAAAATTTGGTGGAAATTAATGTGGACGCCGAAAAAATGATTGTTGGTAGCAATGGCATTTTAGGAAATGAAGAAATCAATAAAATCAATCTCAAAATATCTGGTGATTTTTTGAATTTCAACAAAATCATTGCCAAAATTAATGTCGAAATTTTTGCACGAAATTTACTGTCATCTAAAAAATTCTATCCAACCCCCTCAGGATATGCGAAAGAATTTGATCAAAATAGCAAAAGTAAAATTACCGCAAAAAAAGTTAAAATTGTTGCGGAAGATTCGATTGAAGATTGTGGTCAACTTTATGCAAATTTTGTTGATATTTGTGCAAAAGAAAGAATAATTTGTGAAAAGAACACAAAATTGAAGGCAGAAAGTATTACCGTATGGACAAAGGGTCATTTTGTTATCGATGGCGAAATTGAATGTGATCGGGCGAAAGTGCTTTCAAATTTTGTTAGTCTTTCTCCATATGGAAATGTTCGGGCGGAAACCACGACATTAGAAGCATCCAATGTCAAAATTGATGGTGAATGGATTGGTGATAATTTTACTGTAAAGAAAATACCTGAAGATGATGAAATTCCACGATTATTTCAGAGAAAAGAATATTCTCAATTTGCCCAAAGGCTTGAACAATGCCATAATGAATTATTTATCATCGAAAAGAATGGAAACATTTACGTTCAAAATGCAGAAATTTTTACGAAATCTTTTCAAAACTTTGGAAACTTTGAAATTCAAAGCAATCTTCAACTTTATTGTCACAGTTTAATCCAGGAAAATGGAGCCTTCATTTCCCGAGATGGTGCCACCCTTTATGTAACCGATGTGCCGCGTTTCAATGGCATTCTTCAAGCTCGAAACCTCAAAATTCATGTTCATGAAACATTTCTTTCTTCAGCTGAAATTAAAGCAAATCAAACAAATATTACATTTTTTGATTCAAAAAATTCTTTGTTTGAACTTAATAATTTTATGTCTGTTGAGAAGCAGCTTACTGTAACCACTTTGGACAAAAAAACAGAATCCGAAAATGCCAATGGTTTTATAATTAAAGGAAATTTAATAGCCGAAACTTTGGAATCTGATGTTATTCTTCGATTGGAAGAAAATGGTGAAATTTTTCTTCAAAAGAAAAGCATTGAAGAAATAAAACCAACAATTTTGAATATTGATTCTATAAGTGTCAAACCAAAGGCAAGCTTAAAAGCAATTGATTACCAAGGAACACCGGTTATTATAAATGTTGGAAATACGGTCATGTTTGATGGAATTCTTTTGGAATCTGGAAGTTCCAAACGAGAAGTTGATTGCCTACCGTACATTGATAAAGAACAAGTTAATCGATGCACTCCTGTTATCAAATTCTTGGCATTCTTAAAAATTTAATCCAAAATAATAGTTGATTGTTTCCTTGATTCATGCCTCATGCTTTGCTTTCTCTATACGAAATTTTTGAATTTTAAAAAACTGATTAGTAAAAATTTTATTAAATTTTATTTTTTTCGAATTTATTTACAACAAAGAAAAGTAATAAATATAACAATTTTTTAGAAAAGTTTTATAAAAAAAAATATCAAAAATTGGGCAACAATTAAAGACTCTCAGATTTGATTTAAAAAAAAGAGAAATTTAAGTGAAAGAAACAAGAAAAAACAAAAATCAGAGATACCAAAGAGAAAAACATGGACTTTCGATTGTCCAGAAAGCACGTGACTAAAAAATCAAAGGGAAGGTCAAAAGGTCAGATATCCTTTGATAGTGTCGGGAAAAGCCTTTTGATCTATGAAGTCAAGTAATTTCTGAACAATCATTTTAAAATTAAAAAACACATAAAAATGATATATAAAAACTCTAGGAAATTCTTCCTCGACAAACGGCAGCAATTTTTTTAAAAAGTTTTATTACAGAAAAAAGAAAAAAATAAGTTTTTGTCGAAAAACTGAGCGGATATAATTTTTTGTAAAAAAGAATATGCCTGAGGCGATGATGAAAAATATGAATAACATTAATAATAATTAAAATAATTAATAAAAGTAATGGATGATGAAGATGGCCGGGGTAATCAAAATATGTGTGATTAAATTTTTATCAAATTTAACGTCCACCTGGATTAATATCATCATCTTCATATTCATATAATTGCTTATATCTAAAATAAAAAGCAGTTATTTTAGAAATTCTAGATACGATAAAATTACAATGGGCAGCAATAGCAACACCAACAAGATAGTCCAATTAAAACGGCAAGCAAAATAATCGCTGCAATAATAATTGCAACAACGGCACCAGTTGGAATTGCAAATGGACAACAGGATGGCTTCCATGAACCCATATATGGCCATGTACAACACCAATTATAATTATCCCAATCTGTTGGCTGTGGACAATATGCAAGATATCCTATAAATGCAAAGTTGTGATTAAATTTAATTTAAGTAATCAATCAAGAAGTGTTGCTAGAATTGCTAGAACATAAATCTTCAAAACTTTAATTTTTAATGTACTCTTTATAAATTCAATATTTATATTTTCCCTATGAAACTATTAGATTTTTTGAAACTTTTTAATTTTAGAAAATTTATCAATCAAATTGCTAAAATATTTCTGTAAAGTTTCAAATTTTCAAAACTTTAATTCTGAATGTACTCTTTAGAAATTAAGAATTTATATTTTCTCAATGAAGCTTTTAGGTTTTTTGACACTTTTGAATTTTAGTAAATTTAATTAAAGAATCGTAATCGAAATATTTTAGTAATAATTTTTTGGGAACATGCAATTCATTAATTTTAATTTTGCAATGTTCGATGTATTCGGATTTGGTTTTGCTTCCAAATATTTTTTTTGGTTCAAATCCTGTTTGCAAAAGTTCATTTTTCTTTTCATCACTTTGATTAAGCAAGCGCAAGTTAAAGAATGCTTGATGTTTTTAGGGTTATAAATTAATTTGTTTTTCGAGATTGAATCTCTTTTTTGTTTTTTTTCTATAATTTCAAGCATGAATTTCATCATTGATTTACAATTCCAAATCCAAAAAAAGAGGGGTCACAAAAACAATTCAAAAACCGTTGCGCGAAACGGGTTACTTTGGCAACACCCCGAGAAAAATGAAAACAATAATAGCAACTGCAATAACAATAATAATAACGAAAAGAAAGAAACATACCATATCCAGATGGACACCAAAATATCCTTCTATTTCCTAATCTACCTTCGATATACTGCGTTATTGGATCGTTCAAAGCTTGAGCATTTGCATAATAAACTAAATGTAACAAAAAATTAAATGTGTAACAAATTTTGTAACACTTTTTTAATGTGTAACAAAAAAAACTAACCACAAAAAGCTAAAAATGATAAAGCCACCAAATGCCGGGGGCGTATTTCGTTGATCACCATTATTTATTATATTTTAGGGGATACTGAAAGAAATTGGTTCTTTTACTATAAAAAAATATAAAAGTTATTAAAATAAATTGATTCTTCCCAAAAAATAAGGGAAAAGCAGCGATGAATCAACCGAAGAAAAAAGTGTTTTTCACGAGGAGGAAAAAAAGAATGAAAAAATATCAGGGGTGGAAGAAGCATGACTCAAGTTTAAAAATCTGTTTTTAGCAGCCAAAAAAATGGGGGAATGGGAAATTCAAAGGAGTGCCAAGGAATGACTCTCTTTTTCTCTGATTGAATGTGAATGAATTGAATGATAAGGAAAACCATATAATATTACATTTTTTCACGCTGATCTAATTTTATTTTCTGTTTAATTAGTTCTTCCTTGAGGAAAGACTTCTTTGTAATCAATCAATAAAAATACAGTTTATAGTTTCAAAAAAGAAAATAATATATATGCTGCATAACAATCAAAAGAAGGAATCGTAAAGCGTAAAAAAGCAGCAAGCAAGAAACGAAACTTTTTGTATACAGAAGAAGAAGCGCAGAAAAAAAGAGGGGGGAAAGAACGTGAAGAAAGCAAAACGGCTGGTTCTTTCTTTACCGTGAATCGGTGTTCGTTGACCAAAGACGGCGCGCTTTTTTTATTCCTCAACTTTAAAAGCAGAAAGGTGAAGACGTTGAAGGAATGAAAATGAAAAATTTTGAAGGTGGACGAAAGGAAAGAAGCAGCATCGAGGAAAAAACGACGACGAAGAAGAAGAACGCAACGTCGTCGTCCTCGTTGTTGTCGTCGGTGTTGTTCTTGTATTAAACAAATATATACGAGGTTGAAGGAAAAAAATTTTATATTTTAAGGGAAAAGAATTTTTATTGAAAGAGAAAAAGCATTTTTACTGATTTGAAGAAGACCAAAAAAAGTAATTGTTATTCCCATTGGCACAATTTTGATTCAAAACATGTTTGACTAGAATGAGAAAGTGGATCATAAAAAGTAATACAAGTTCAAAATGTTTAAAAGAATATAACTTTTGAAAAAGTCAATATGAATTCATTCAAAATGGATGACTAAAAAAGTAAATAATGTTTCAAAAGCAGTTAAAAAGTGAAATATTGGAAGTTGAAGCTTCATTTTACAAAATTCACTTGGTTCCAAAAATGAATTCTCAAAATTTTATGTTTCATTATCGTTATTAACATTTTTGAGAACTCCCAACACGAAAAAATTACAGTACTTGTGATGCATAGAATATTAGAAATTACTGTGACGGAGTTGATCCTCTGTAAACAAAAAAGGGTGTTGAACAGGAACAAATTGAAATTTTTTGTTTAAAATTTTTAAAAATATCTTCAAAAGTACAAGCAAAAAAACTTGAGAAAAAAAGAGATCAGCAGAAAAAGAAGAAGAATTTTTTTTTGAAGTAAAACAGAAAAAGATTAAGAGGTATTTCGTTTTCGACCGCCGCAAATGAGCAAAAATAAAATAAAAAAGTAAAGACAAATAAAAAAAGATGAAAAGCACGTAAAAACTTGAAAAATAAAAATTTTAGTCGAGTTGAAACAAAACTAATTATTCTTGTTTTTATTATTTTAAAAGACAAAAGAGGTAAAAAAGGGGGGATTAAAAGGCGTATCTATCTGTAATAATAAGTTTAAGGTTTTTAAGTACACCCGCTACAAAAAAGATTGGAATTTTCATTCATCAAAATTTAAATTCAAAGAAAATTTAGACGATGTCGAACAAAAAAGGGAGGTTACAACGGCAGGCAAAAAAGGAATTTGATGAATAAAAATGTGAAAAAAGGTGTCTTGAGACAGCCCATCATCATCATCATCAGCATCGATGGAAGATGACTCAACCGATACAAATATATAAATTTTTTAAGAGGGGAAAAGTTTTTTCCTTCGTTGATGGAAAAGTAAACGAACGTCGTCTTTAACATTTTAGAGAAAGAGGCAAAAAAACTACTTTGAATCAATAAAATCAAAATGGAAAACTTTTAACAAAAAGCTAATATTTTTAGAAGAAGACAAACAAAAATAATGTTTCTCTTCTTCTTCAAAAAGTGTTGAACATTTTCTTCCAAAAAAGGTAAAAAAAAATGATAATTATATTTATTTTTGATGATGATGGGGGTGCTTATCGCATCTCCTTTTCCCTCCTTTTTCTTCTTCATTTAAATACAGTTACTCTTTTTTGATAAAAAAAATTTAGAAGCAGAAGAAAGCAAAAGCTTGTATTTCTTTTTTCTTCTTTTCAAGGAAAACATTAACGTTATTTTTTATATTTTTTGTCCATTTTCGGGAGAGACGTTTTACTGCTTCTGCAGTTTTGCGCATGCTTTACATTGTAAAAAAATAAAAGGTAAGCAACGTCGGCGTTCGTTCCTTTTTCATTCGGTCCCGTTCATTCACTTTTTTGAAGGTAGAAGCTTTTGTTTGCAAAAATGACCACACCGATGTTGCTTTTTGTTCTTGTTGTTGCTGCCACCTTCGCAACCCAAAAAATACCATTTTTTTTGTCTTCCACTAACCTACTATATGTCAGTGAGTCAGTAGTAAAACGTTATTCAGACAGGGGTCGATGAAGGAATAGGTCGTTGCTATTACAACAACAACAACGTATTTACCTCGAACGGTCACTCTTTCTTTTCTCTTCTACCTACCAACCAACCAAGCAAGCAAGCAACCAAACAACGAACGCAACAACAACAAAAAAGAACGCGTTCACCCATTTTTGAAGCAGCGCAACGCAGCTCAACCGAAACGAACAATAATAATAAATCTCTGACCAGCCGCTTTCAAAAAAAGGCGTTCAATTTTTATTCAAAAAAAAATTATAATAACAATAATAATAAAAATAAATTATAACAGATTTCTTTCTCAAATTTCAAGGACTGCAATATCCGTAAAAAGTGTTCCAAAAAAAATATGTTACAATTTATCCGAAATTAAATTCTTTAACAATTTATCAATGATACCACCAATTAATCGACGATTTGAAGAATTTGAACATTTAATTCGAGCTTTATTTTCTTTTAAAGTAATTTCGGCTGACAGAGATTTAATTGTAAATTTGATACTTCCATCACGATTTTGAGATACTGTAGAAGAGATTTTAGCCTAAAAACCAAATTAAGCTAAAGTAACTGCAAAAAAATTAAATTAATAGCATACATTTTCTAAAGCATTCTTTAATTTTTGTTCTGTTAATTCACCTTTCAAACGTTTTCGGAATGGCAAATCTGCATGTATCATTCCACCGGTATCAGCAGCAGATCCTCGAAAGCGTGTTAAAGTCATCGGATCAGCAGTCTTTAAATCACCAACTGACTAAAAATTTGCAAGATTGATAAAATTTACAAAAACCAAAAAACCTACAGTAAACTCAAATTCATTATCCAAATGATTGAGGAAACCTTGAACAACGCCTCCGGGGCCTTTACTCTTTTGATTGATTGTTTCATCAAAGCATAAAAGTTGAATTGTATTTAAAACTGGAATCATATCAATTGGTTGTGCAAATTTATACGGTATTATTTTGGTCTAAAAATTATTTTCATTTTCGAAAAAATAAATACAAAAGGCTTACATGTTTCAAATTTTCTGCAACATCATGATAGTCATCAGAAATTAAAACTTTCTTTGCATTGACTTCTGTTGACAAAATTTTATTTGCTTCAATTACTGTAAGTCTCATATCAATTTGATACCGTAATGGCTTCATTAAAAGATGACCAAATGGTGCCCAAACTTTATCATAATCAGAATCAGAATCTGTAAAAAATATTACTGTATAAAACACAAATGTTGTAAAACTTACTGGTCAAAATAACAACATTTCGAGGATCATTTCCCCAAAGTTCAGTAAAATATACAGCATCTCCAATTCGAAGGGATGGATGTCCGGCAAATACGACACATGGAGTAGTATATTGTGTTGCGAATTCACTGTGAATTGAATTATACATAAAAACTCGTTTCTTTTCAATAAATTCTGATAAATGAAATGGCATTTTAGGTTCAAAAAGCCATTCTCGACGTTCAGAATTAAACCAATGTCCAGAGATATTTGTCCAAGCTAAAGCTCGAGATGCAACAGGTGAAATTAAATAAATTGGAAATGATGATTGCATTTTATCCATTTCACCGACAAGATTTTCAATAATACCGTATACCGATCCAACAGGTTCCATTGGAAAAAGAACATTTCCGCCACCTCGAAGAGTATTCACAGTCATGGCACACATTTCACTGATAACATTATTCGGATTTACAGATTTTGTTGAAAGAGAAGATAGAATTAAGCAATCAAGTTTTTGAAATGGTTCAATTTCCATTTCATGCATGTAACCATTTTGAATACTTGAGGATGCCCAATATCCTATCTATAAATATTATCTTATAAAAAATAATCAGTCTACAGCCTACCTTTTTGTATCCATTTGTAATAAGCCAATTACAAGAACCTGAAAAAAAGACAGAAGTAAATTATATTAAAATTAAAATAAAATCAAACCTATTTCATATCCACTTGAATGTAAATTTACAACAACGCTATTTCCAACTTTCTAAAAAAATTAAAACTACAGTAATCCATTTAAAAACCAAAAAACAAACATACAATTGGTTGATTAATTGCAACTTTTGTAATTCTTGCAAGAGTTTTTTCAAGTGTTTCAGCATTGTACAAATTCTTCCATTTGAAAGGAATTGTTTTCTTTGGATCTTCCCCAAAGGTTTGATTCCATTGTTGTAAATTAACCCATTGCTTATCATCAATATTTTTGTCAACTCTTTCAAGAAAATGAATCATTTCTTCAATAATCATACTGTAAAAGTAACGTAATAGTTAATGTTAGTCAAGATACAGTAATCACTTACCCTCCAAGTGAAACAACTGGCTCAGACGAATAAATAGGACAATAAAGCTTTTTGTTTTCTACTAAATACGGTAAAGCTTTTAAACTTTCCCAATTTGAAATAAAAATTGCATCAATTTGACTGAGATCAATATTTGAGATCTGTAACAAAAATAAATACATAAGTGTTAAAAATATTACAAAAGCTTACAAAATGAAAATTAACTTCTGGAATTGCATCAATAAAAGTTTCATCTGGTAACACATCTAAAAATGGATCCTTTTCATCCGTTGAGGAATTCTTTCTTTTTAATCGTTTTGCAGCAACTGTTTCCTTTTTGTTCAAAACATTTTCATTTGGATAATCTGTAACATCAAGATCAGGTCTAAAATTACGGATTTTATATTTAGAATAATAAAAATAAAAGGGACGAACTTTGTAATCATTGAACAAGGAGAATAAAAATTCATTGGATGTAAATCTAAGGCACAATCAAATAGAATTTTGCAAGTTGGAAATGTTAAAAGCAGGCATGGCTTATTTGGAAATGGTGATAAATTTGTCTGAAATGAGTGTGTAATTAATTAATATTAAAATGAAGGTTAAATGTAAGCATACCAAAGTTGTTAAAGATTGCATTGTGTTTCTTTGAAAATAAAGTTTTCAACTCGAAGTTGTTTCTCTTCAATAAAAATTTCTAAATTAAAAATTAGCTAAATTCTTGGAGCGAAACAGATTTTATAAAAATTTCAAAGAAAAACTTTTAAAATTTGCAAGTATTTTGCCCGATCGCAGATTCTCTTTTATTTTGATATAATGAATTAGTCACAACAAAAATTTATTTATTTCAAATATTAATATTCTTTATATAAATAGAAATGGTTGGATTTAATCCTGAACCGATTAATGGAAAAGAATTAAGTGGATATGAATATTCAGAGGCGGGTCTTGCCTCAGGGATTGCAACTCGAGCAATTATTCAACCTTTAGATGTCTTAAAAATTCGATTTCAAGTAAGAAATTTGTTTTTAAATTATATTTCGAAATGCAAATTTTAGTTACAAGAAGAACCAATGAAAGGTAAAAGATGTGGAAAATATTCTGGTGTGATACAGTCTGTTCGAGTTATTATTCGAGAAGAAGGATTAGGAGCTTTTTGGAAAGGTTTTTAAATTTTAAATTTTATTACTGTAATAATAATAATTGATTTAGGACATGTACCTGCACAAGGTCTTTCAGCAATTTATGGATTAGTACAATTTTCAACATTTGAATTTTTATCTCGTGAATTTTCAACCCTTGGCGGTTTAGCGGAATACCGTAAAACAACAGATTTTATGGCCGGTGCTTTAGCAGGTTGTACAGCAATGACGGCAGCAATGCCATTGGATGTTATTCGAACTCGATTAGTTGCTCAAGGTGAACCAAAAGTTTACAGAAGTTTATCCCATGCTGCTGTAAAAATTTATCGATATGAATCTGTTCCTGGTATGAACTAATTTTAATAAATAACAACATCATAATAATTTATATTATAGGACTTTTCCGTGGCATTGTTCCATCATTAGCTCAAATTGCTCCATTTACAGGTAAGCATTTTATGGTTCAAAATAAATGATATAAATCATGATTTCAGGTCTACAATTTTTGATTTATAATTACATTTCAAAGATATGGAATGATTATTTACCCAGATACGGTATTTCAAAATTATTATAATGTTCAATGTAATTTTCAAATATTTTTATAGAATCAACGGGTGCTTTAATATCAGGTGCTTCAGCGGGAACAATTTCAAAGATGATTCTTTATCCATTGGATCTTGTGCGGCATAGATTACAAGTGAATGCATTTGTGAGAAGAGGCTTCGGATCTACAACCAGACATAAAGGAATGTTCAAAGCGATTGCAGGAATTGTAAAAAAAGAAAGTATTTTTGGGCTATTCAAGGGGCTTTGGCCTTCATTGATAAAAGCCGGCGCAAATTCTGGATTTTCATTTTTATTTTACGATTTCTTTTGTAAACTTATAATTAAAATGAAAACTTAATTGTTTACTACGGATTTAAAAAAAGTATAGGTGCCTTTTAAAAAATTTTGATGTATAAATGCAATAAATTGTTTATTTTTTCTTTCAAAATTTAAAACATAAATCAACAAAGTTTCAACAATAGCAAAAGTAATTAAGTAAGATGATCTTCTTGTCGTAAATATTGTCCAAGATCACCTTGATGCAAGACGACGATTGTAGTTGGATCAGCATGTCGAACTTCAGCTGTACTTTTTGCAATTACCTAAAGTTTTTTAAATTAGAAGCATGCCCAAAAATAAAATACAGTACTCCAAAGCCCAATGGGCAGTCCGACATATTGTAAACGATGACACCTTGTTTACTTTCAGTTCCTTCAGTCATTCGGCCAACACCATTTTTGAGAACATTATTACCATAGAGAAATTGTTGTTCAGCAGTCGGTTTAAGCCAAACTCGCCACTAAAAACAATTTATTAAAGTCGAAAACAGAATATTTTTAAACATACTTTTGCATATGGTGCAAGATAATCCAATGCAGTAATATGTAAAAAGAATTTTTGAGCTTTTGTAAATTTTCCAAGACATGTTCCAAAGCTGATAAGTTCTTTTCGGCTAATTGTAGCAGCTTGTTTCATCAATTCTAAACCCCACATATTATACATTTTACATAGCAAACACGTTACCTTCACTACAGTAATAAACTCGATCTTTATGGAACCGGAAACAGTAATTACCATCTTCTCGATCAATCAAAAGCCGAATATTATCACCAATATAATGAGCAAGCTTTTTGAAAAGCTTTTCAGTTTCTTCGTCGGTAAGTGGTCGCATGCTTAAATATATGGATTACGGTATATTTATATTAAAAAAGTTTAAAAATATCATCAAAAGGTTTTAAAACCTTTCTTAAATTTAAAAACAAAATATAACAGGATGAAATTATATTTAATGAAAGTACACGTAACAAAATTTGTAACATAAAAAAATGATTAAGTATGAAAAGGTAAGTGAAAGACAACCAGTTAATAAATTAAAGAATAAAAGTTAAAGATCCATATCATCAACGGTAGCCACAAGATTTGAATCAGCAATTTTTGCTCTTGCTTGTTCAATTTCATCAATAAATGTAACTTTCTCTTGCGGGCCTTTCCCGCTAAAACTTATCACAGACATTGTTTCAAGATTTGATAGAGCTTGAATTCGATCATCACCCGTTACAGCAGTTATCTTCAAATTTTTACACACTTTCATATACGAATCAAGCAATTTAACTTTTGTCGTTGATTTGGTTTTTGTATTCCCAACAAGCCGAATAAGAGTTGCAAGAAGAATACGAGAATGTTCAGGAAGAATTGATCGAATAAGTGGAGATGCTTGAACATCTTTAAAAATACGATTAACAGCATGCATGCTATTCTTTTTTGGAGTTGAAAGTCCCCTCGGTTGTTGTTGAGGTAAGAATCCTTCATTCTCTTCTTCTTCATCTTCCCTGTAATTTTACAATTAGTAAAATAAAGAAATTAAAACAATAAGCTTACATTTCTTGAAAAGCTTTATCAACAATATTTAATGCAACACGGATATCACCAGTTTGAGCAGCAACCTTTTTGGCACAATATAAAATAGTTTTTTCATTTCCAACTGATTGCTGTAAAATAAATAAAAAAACAGGTATTACTGTAAAATTTAATAGTAAACTTACAGAAGAAAGATGTTCCTTCAAAATTTCAACAATTTGTTCAGTTTTATAAGGTTGGAAAGAGTAAACTTCAGGTTCAAGACCACCACTGGATTTAAGATTTGGTAAAAGTCGTGTAGTTAAATCCAAAGAATTTGCAATTCCAATAACAATTACTTTTCCTTTAGAATCTGTTGGCCATCGAAATGCAGAACACAAAAAATCATTTCGACGTTTACAAAGATGATCAATTTCATCAAGAACCAGAATACTAAATCAATTTTGAAATAGGTTGTTAATAAAACCGTATAAAAACAAACATTTTCTTTTTCGATCTAGCATTGGTAAATTGATTATGAAGTTCTGTGCCATAAAGAGAAACAGTTGATGGAAGAGTATCAACGAGGTTGCTTAAAATTGCTTTCTCAACATCAGTTTTTTTGTTTATTCCGACACAATTAATATAAATGTATTTAACCTAAAATTATAAATCCCTTTTTTAATAATCATATATAAAAAGGCTTACTTTTTTAGAATCACTAATTGACTGAGATAAAGCTTTGACAGTAGCAGTTTTTCCAGTTCCAGGTGCCTATAAAAATAAATGTACTTAACCTAAAATTATAATAATAATAATGTTTACCCCGCTTACATAAAGTGAAAGAGGAACTCCACTTTTAATAGATTTTTCAATTTTTGTCTTTAAATTCGAATATTCATTTTCACGTCCAATAAGAGTTTTTGTCATGGCAGTAATTTTTCAGTTTCAATTTCAGTTACAGTTTCAATTTCAGTTACAGTTTCAGTTACAGTTTCAGTTTCAAATTTTTTATGGATCAAAGTGGATAAAAGAAAGGCGGTAAAATCAGCGTTTTTTTATAAAAGAGCCTTTGCAAAAATATAACGGTGCGCTTTTTCTTGAATATTTTCGTTGTAGGAAATTGTCATAGGATTTTATCGAAAAATTTTGTGAAAGTTTTACTGTAAAAAATAACGTATTTTTTCAGAGAGACTTTCTTGTTGTATATTTTATAAAGGTTTACTGTAATTGTAATAATATGGTGTATTAAAACTTTTGTATTTAACTTTGATAAAGTTTTTGCAAACTATTTGTGTTCTAACGAAATCATTGATTTTTTAAAGCTTTTAATATTACTTTTTTTTAAAAAATTTTTTTGATTAAGAATCCGAGACAACTTCAAATTAAGAAAGCCTGCGTTTTTTATTTTTCTTTTTTTATTTGGATGCCCCAACTTTTGTTTCGGAATCGAGGTTAGATTTAGTTTGTTGAGTTTAATACAGCATTGAAACCTTTTCTAACCTGACCGACCATGATTCAAAACTTCTCTCTTTTTGGTGGTCAGTAAAACTCTTTACTCTTCACTCTTTTGGAATTCTGTATGTCAATTTTTTTGCAACCAACCTGAAGGGCGGTGTTTTTTTCCTTCAAAAAAATTCATTGAAGGCAGCCGAAGTTTTGAATGCTGCTTTTCTTCTTTCTTTTTTCCCCTTCTTTCATTTCATTTCTGTTGCTGGCTGACTTCCAAACGCGCATTTTTTTATTTTTCAATGTTGTTACACTGAAGAAAAATGTTCGTCGTCCATTTTCTTTTTCTATCAAGGAGGGGAGGTTTTTGCTGCTGTTACTGCTTGCAATATAAAAAAAGAGGGGGGACAAAAAACCTTTCTTCTTTCTTCATTCGGGGGGTTTTTTTCTATATTTCAGCCTATTCAATTCTATGTTCATACATATACACTTTGGCTACTTGCCCATCGCTGGCAGAATGTGTGCGAGTCGATTTTTTCTTTTTTGAAAAAAAAAGTGAAAGCGGCGAGAAAAAAAGCTGCGTTCGGGAGGGGAGAATTGATACCAGAATTTCAGAAACAAGCAAGCTTAAGTAATAATCTTATTATTATGTTTGCACCTTTCGGCATTGTTTTTTTTCTTCCGATTTCTTCCGCGCGCGTGACCAAAATGAGAGATTTCAATTCTTTCTTTTTTTCTTCATCGATTTGATTGCGAAAGTGTCTTTTTTCTAGATTGCAAAGACGTCGTCGTCGTCGCAACAACTGCCTCCTTCGGAATCTTCTTCCTCCTTCTTTTCAATCGGCGTCGAGCAACATCTGACGCCGCTTCCGATTCTGAATCCGGTTCAAGAAGGAGGAGAAGGAGAAGATTCATCACTTGAGATGACATTGGTGCTACCGTATTTGGATTCTCATTTGGAACAAACGACATCTGGTCCCTCGTCATCTGATGAATCATTTGAAGATGTTTCAGATTTAATTTATTCTGTTGAAGCTGAAAATATTGATCCTGATGGATTACCTCAAATTGATATTGATCAGTAAGAAATTACATTGTTACAGTAATACGAACATTACCGTAATCAAATTTTAGATTAATTTTATTACAAAATATGCCACCAATTCCTTTAGAATATCGTTTTCGATCTCCGGCATTACCGCTACGTACAAGAAGAACCCCAAAATATACTCTTGCCGTGGATCTCGATGAAACTTTATGCCATTGTAGTTTGGACGATTTTCCTGATGCTTCTCATAGATTTCATGTTAAATTTCAAGGCGAAGTTTATCAAATTTCTGTTCGATTAAGGCCATATTTAACGGAATTCTTGGAAAGACTATGTACAAATTTTGAATTGATTTTATTTACTGCTTCAAAAAGAATTTATGCTGATAAATTACTTGTAAGTGCACATACCGTAATTAGAGGGATACTGTAGTTTTTAAATATTTTCTTCGTAAAATACTGTAGTTGACTAAATTAAATATTATTTCTGTCGAATTTTTCTTGTATTCAATTTACAAAAGCTACAAACTACGTGCCATTTGCAAATAAAAAAGTTATCAAATCTCATGAGAATAATTTAAAAAATAGTTTCAATTGTTTGTAAAATTGTAGCTCGTTTTTAGAAATCTAATGTAGGGAAATTTAAAAAATTAAAGTAGCATACAGTAATCTTGTAATAATCATATCCAACAAAAATAATAACATGTCATTTTTTTTAGGATATTCTTGATCCAAAGCGTCGATATTTCCGGCATCGTCTTTTTCGTGAACATTGCATTTTAATAAATGGGAATTATGTAAAAGATTTGAGTATTTTGGGTCGAGATTTATCAAAGACAATTATTATTGATAATTCTCCTCAAGCTTTTGCCTATCATATTGATAATGGAATTCCAATAGAATCATGGTTCCAAAAAGAAACTGATGAAGAGCTGCTATCAATTATTCCATTCTTAGAATCTCTACTTAATGAAACAGATGTTCGACCAAAGATTTCTGAAAAATTTAGAATGCGTGAAATTGTTGGATTAGGTTTAACAGAGAATCATCAGTTACTTTAAAATGAAAACATTTATTTTTATTATTCTGCCTTTTTATTATATATACCTTCATATACCGTTGCTTCTTTTTTATATTTTATGATCTTCAAATATTTTTTTGTTTTTATTCATACACACAAACAATCTCCTTCAATGAAATATTATTATTATATTTTTTATAAAATGCCTACCTTCTTATATTATTTGATTCAATGAAATTATATATTAGCTATGATAGAATCCAGTGGATGCCTTCAATGCATTTTTTTAAATTCCTTCCATCAATGAAAAAACAAAACTGTTGCTGCCGGTTCAGCCACAATTCCAGAAGTAAGAAAAGAAGAAGGGTTATCTCTACCATCACCTTTTTTGTTGTTCTGGAAAAAGAAAAAAGAAGATAATAGAAAGAAAGCGAGAGAAGAGAGCGTGCAAAGAAAGTACTTATGCCAAAATTTATTATATTATTTTTTGTTTTCCTTATTTTTTTGCTTTTGATGTTTTTTGATAAAAACAAAAAATAAATAATTGTTCAGTTTTTTCTCGTTGTTCTTCGCTTCCACATTTTAATCAACAATAATAATTTTTTGACTGACAAAAAACGAAAGAAAAGATTGATATCCTTCTTCCATCATCATCATCGCTACCCAAAAAGTTTTGCGCAAGATAAATCATTAATCCAAAAAAAATCTTTTTAATCCTGTTCTCTTCGAATATTACTAATATTATTCTTTATCAACATTAATTCAAACATGGGCTCTCTTTTAAGTCGAATTATTCAAAGTTTTCTTAATATATTTGGCGTAAGTTTTACTTTTGAATTTTATTACATTAATCAAAGCTAATCACTATTAACTTTTCAGTCAAAAAGTAAAGATCTTCGACTTGAATCACCTCTACCAAAGGCAGACGTTGAAACAGGAGCTCCACAAGTTCGTTTACCAAAGCCTTCAATATTACAATCAAAGAAAGAATGGGAAAAATTTATTCATCAACCAGCTTTAACTGAAGAGAATCTAAATTCATCACCAAATGGATATCGAACTGTTGAAATTGATTACATTGATCCAAATCCAACTGATATCAAATATGTTTTAATTGCTCTTGCATCATTTAATTGGAAAATGGCAAGAATGACTCCATCACAGGATTCCAAAGGAACATACAAAATCAAGTTTAATAATCCAACTCCTGATTGTACTGTAAGTTTAAAGTTTGTTAGAAACACGGTAAAACTGAAATATTTTAGTTCAAATTTGTTGTAAATGATCAATGGATGTTATCTGATAATTACAAAATTCAAACAGATGAAAAAGGAAATCAAAACAATTTCATCTAATACCATTCACCATCATCTTTCTACAATATTCACTTATACTTTTTTTCTTGTTTTATATCTTATTTTTTTTTATCATTTTCTTATATTATGCAAATTTTGAATAAAATATTATTATATCATTTTTGTAAGCTGTACAAATAAATACTTACATTTTAAAGTCAAAAAATTACTTTTAAAAAAACCAAAAATGTTTTTTCAACTTTTCTTTGTTGAGTAATTTCTTGTCGGGAGAAATTATTTTTAAACGAACCTCTTCATGTTGGACAACCCAACAGCTGCCGCCTCATCATCAACATCTTCCAACAGTAATAATTGCAATCATGTTGTACAACATCAAAATTACTGTCACTGTTTAACAAATTCTTTCCATAATCTTTTAACCAACAAGAACAACACCAATTATTCAAAGGTAAGCAGACTTTTTTTTATTATTCATGGAATATTTTTTGATGGTTTTTTCTCTTTCTTTTTTCTTCCTTGATTTTCTCTCACGATTTATGTATTTTAAAATTTTTGTGAAGCATAATCACTCTTCTTTTCTCTCTCTCTTTTTTCCGGTGTTTGAACAATCACAGAATAATAATATAATAATTTTAAAACAATACAAAAGCTTATTATTGAGTTGTAGACGTATAATACTTTTTTTTCTCGTCATCGCCATTTTCTGACGTGGCATTTCTTCTCTTTTTCTAATGCATGTTGAATATTTGTAGTATTTAATTGTATCTCTTTTTTCTTTGCGCCGGAACAGAAAAAAAGAGGGGATGAATCAGGTAATGAGATTTGTAGATGGAAAGGAGAGAAGTGAAAAGCCATGGCTTTAATCGGAGCTTATTTTTTCAAGCGTTAAAAATTTTTATTTCTTTTTAAAGTTAAAAAAATGTCATCTCTCTTTTATTCAAAATTAATCACGTAAGAAATGTCCCTTTTTGACTTTCGAAGAAAAGCCTTAGTTTAATAAAGTTTTTTAAAAGGAAAAATTTAACAAAAAAATAAACGGGCGTTGCTAAGTTGCCGATGGCAATTATTTAAACAAATTATTGAAAGTCCAAAAAAGGACTGGCTTTTTGGAAAAATGCAATTTTCTTTCTTATCAGGTACTTTTTGAACAAAAAAAGTTTTTGATTCAACGTTTTTCAAAATGATGAAACAATTTTATTCAAAAATATTTTAATGTTGGCTTTAAAAAAATTGCAAAAATAATATTAATTTTATAGCCTTTAGAGACAGAAAAAAGGGATATTCGACGACATTCAAGCAGATTAGACACTCTAGAACGGCATTAAGATAAGCTTAAAGATAATTCTTTTTTAAAATATCCACCCCTTCATTTATCGAATTATTATTGCTAGAAGGGTTTTCAATAACTTTTACCCTCAAAATTTTTAGTCAGTTCATTTTTTGCAATTTTATAGTTTTTTTCACGCTTTATTTGTTTTTTTTGCC
The DNA here is from genome assembly GCA_024447195.1 of Panagrolaimus sp. LJ2414. NCBI lineage: Eukaryota > Metazoa > Nematoda > Chromadorea > Rhabditida > Panagrolaimidae > Panagrolaimus > Panagrolaimus sp. LJ2414. The sequence goes on from JAMRXY010000005.1 coordinate 2,675,806, forward strand.
TTTCACGTTTTTGCCCTGGAGACAGCAGCTTTCATGTCGCGCGTAATAAAAGTCAACTGTGGCTTTTTTGTGCCGTTTTTTTTAAATTTTACTTTCTGCCATTCATGGTGCATATCTAATCTGTCAAAGAGGCACAAACAAAAAAAGGAATAAACCTTGCTTCACGTTACTTCAACAACTTTGGAGGCCTTCTTTTAGCAGGAAAATAAAAAAAACACCGACTTTTTCTTTATTTCTCCTCATTCCATCACTTTTGCTTGCTTTCAGGGCGGAAGTCAGTTTTCACGGACGTTTTTTTATTTTATTTAATGACGCTTAAGCAGAAGAAGAAGGGCATTTGACGTTTTTTGCCCTCCCCATTTTTTAATCGCTTCGTTTTTTTACAATTATTATTTTTGCTTCTGCATCGTTTTAATTTGAAGGAAGAATAAGAAAGAATAAGGCAATCTTCTGTCAACAGGTGGTTGTGGTGGCACTGGCTTCTTTTTTATTGTTAAATTTTCTCTCTTTTGTGTTCTTGAGCTGAAATCTTCTTCTTTGATCCAGAGATAGAACAATGGCATCAACAAACCCGGTTCGTTACCGTATCTCTTTTCCTCTTTCTTTATTTGTGTTGTCCTTTTTTTAGTTTATTCTGTCTTTCTTTCTTAATCTCTTTCATACTTTATTCAAAGTTTATTTTTTAGTTTGTTGCTCAGCAATCATCATCCCAAAATACTGTAACCGATTATACCACTGAAGGCAGCTATCAAAATCAATTTAACAATAATAATCCAGCATTAAATCATAATAATTTAAATCAAAACGGCAGTGAAATCTCAAATCTTTCACGCGGAGCTGGTGCCAACGCTCCTGGCTGCGCAAGTGGTACAACAATGATTCAATCTTTAAATGTCTTTACTGCAGCTTCATTAACTGTTGAGGTTCGTTTCTAATATCTCGAAGATTTCTATAATTAATCTTTCATTTATAGGAATGTGCAGCAGAAGTTCGAACAGATCTCCAAAATGGGCTTCCAGTCTGTTTTTTTATTTTTAACTTCAACTCCAGTCAAATCAAAATTTGTTTTTTAGAGTGCTGAAGCTGCAAGAAGAATACAATTTAGCGGGTACAACGAATTTGAACATGAATCAAAAGAATCAATATTTAGCAAATATTTTGAACAATTTAAAAATCCTTTAATTTTATTATTGCTTGCAAGTGCTGCGGTATCTCTTCTAATGAAACAATTTGATGATGCAATAAGTATTACTGTAGCTGTTGTGATTGTAGTTACTGTAGGATTTGTTCAAGAATACAGATCTGAGAAAACTTTGGAACAATTAAATAAATTGGTTCCGCCAACAGCACATTGGTAAGTAATACTTTCTTTTAAATGGCTAATGAATTATTTATTTTTGGCATAATTTAGTATTCGCGATGGACGCTCTGTGCAATTTCTTGCTCGTGAACTTGTACCTGGTGATTTGGTTACGCTGCAAATGGGAGATAGAATACCTGCTGATTTACGGTTGTTTGAAACGGTTGATTTACATGTTGACGAATCGTCGTTTACCGGTGAAACAGATCCGAGAGAGAAGCATGCAAATCCTATTAAAAATCCAACAACTTCGGGTATTGAACATCTTGATAATGTAACATTTATGGGAACGCTTGTGTCATGTGGACGAGGAAGGGTATGCAAAATTTATTTTTATTGCGTTAGTATACTGTAGCAATTTTTAGGGAATTGTAATTGGAACTGGAGCAAATACAAAATTTGGTGAACTTTTTGCTTTGATGTCCACAGAAGAAGCACCAAAAACTCCGTTGCAAAATAGTATGGACCATCTTGGAACACAATTATCAATTTATTCATTTTGTGTAATTGGAATTATTTTTGTTATTGGACTTTTACAAGGTCGTCCTGCACTTGATATGTTTACAATTGGCGTTTCTTTGGCAGTTGCAGCAATTCCAGAAGGCCTTCCAGTTGTTGTTGCCGTAACTTTGGCAATTGGAGTTATGAGGTAATTGTGTGTGGAAGTTTGGCTAATAAATCTTTCTTTTTAGAATGAGTAAAAGAAAAGCCGTTGTTAAAAAACTTTCAGCTGTTGAGACGTTAGGTTGCGTTACAGTAATTTGTGCAGATAAAACTGGAACTTTAACAAAGAATGAAATGACTGCATGTGTTGTTGTAGCTGCAGATGGAACAAGAGCTGATGTCAGTGGTGTTGGATATGATTCAACAGATGGTGAATGTCGAATGGAATCAGGTGAAAAAGTTAGCGGCCATTCTCATCCTGCTATAACACGTGTGATCGAAATTGGATGTGTTTGTAATAATGCTCAAGTAATCAATGGTTCAGTTCTTGGACAACCGACTGAAGGTAATTCTTTTGTTTTAATTTAAAACTGACAAAAAGTATCACATAATTTTGAAGGTGCTTTAATGGTTCTTGCGGCAAAAACACAGCTTGAAATTTCACGAAATTATTTCAAACGTGTTCATGAAATTTCTTTCAAGTCTGAAACCAAATGGATGGCCGTTCAAGTTGAACCATCAACTCAGGTAAACAATTGTAGAGACTTTATTGTTGGTTAATGGATTTTTCTTTAGCCTGGAACATCTGAAACAATGGTTAAAGGAGCCCCCGACAAAGTACTTGAAATGTGTTACGGGTATTATTCTGAAGGTGTTAGGCCAATTCCTTTTTCTGAAAGTCAAAAAGAACAAATTTACCAAATTGCTCGAGGAATGGGAAATTCAGGGCTTCGAGTTATTGCAGTTGCAAGTGGAAAAGATATGAATTCCCTGTATTATGCAGGATTGGTTGGAATTCTTGATCCCCCTCGAACTGGATGCAAAGAATCTGTTGAAATTGTTCAATCTGCTGGAGTTGCAGTTAAAATGATTACGGGTGATTCGATTGAAACTGCCTGCAGCATTGGTGCTCGTCTGCAAATTTATAGCCCAAATGATTCATGTCTTAGTGGTCAACAAATCGATGATATGACGGATCATGAATTAGAATTAGTTATTAAAAATGTTGTTGTTTTTTATCGAGCTTCTCCAAGACATAAATTGAAAATTGTTAAAGTAAGTTTTTTATTTATAGATTATATTTCGCTATTTAAAAAAATCTTAAAAAGCACTGATTTTACACAAATTATTTAGGCATTGAAAAATGTTGGTGAAGTTGTTGCAATGACTGGTGATGGAGTAAATGACGCCGTTGCATTGAAGACTTCTGACATTGGTATTGCAATGGGTATATCAGGAACAGATGTGTGCAAAGAAGCTGCTGACATGGTATTAGTGGATGATAATTTTATGACAATTCGAGCTGCAATTGAAGAAGGAAAAGGAATTTATCATAATATTACTAATTTTGTTCGATTTCAATTAAGCACGTAAGTTTTATTTTTAAAGATTATTGTAGGCTTTTAAATAAGAGATTATATTTTAGAAGTGTTGCGGCACTTTCTTTGATTGCTTTATCAACACTTTTTCATTTTGAAAATCCTTTAAATGCTATGCAAATTCTTTGGATCAATATTATCATGGATGGACCACCAGCTCAAAGTTTGGGCGTGGAACCTGTTGACCCGGATATCATCAAACAAAAACCTCGAAATGTTAAACAACCAATGATTACAAAATCTTTGATTATTTCTATTCTTTCATCAGCATCAATTATAATCATTGGAACAATGTTTGTATTTTATAAGGAAATGGCCGCCGATAATCATATCTCAAAACGTGATACAACAATGACCTTTACATGTTTTGTATTGTTTGATATGTGGAATGCCTTAAGTTGTAGATCATCGAGAAAAATGATTTGGGAAATTGGTTTACTTCAAAATCGAATGTTTTGTTTAGCTGTTTCTGGTTCACTTATTTGTCAACTTGCTGTAATCTATTTTTCACCTTTACAACACATCTTTCAAACTGAAGCTTTATCCTTTTTTGGTTGGTTTTTTCACTGTTATTTCAAAAATTGATAAAAATCATTTTTCAGATTTGGTATTTTTAACATTTCTTACGTCAACTGTTTTTATCTTTAATGAAACCAAAAAGTACATTGAATTACGAAGTACCCGATCAATTGCATTATTTGATTCAACCAAAAATAATACTCTTTAATTTTGTTCTATTGGAAAAATTTTTACAAATCCCGGTTTTTCTTTCAAAAATCATCATGTTTTCATAATTAATCTTTTTTGCCTTGATTTGACCGCCATTTTTCATTGTTTTTTGTTTAGTGCTCTCTTATTTATGTATTTCTAAAGAATAGGTTTGTAAATGTTGTATTTTTTTGTAATCTCATCTTTTTGATGCAGTGGAAAAATGTTTGATTCGTTTTTTGTTTTCAAATTTTAATTTATAAATAGTATTTATTATTAATTATTAATAAAAAAAGTTTTTAAAATTTTTTTGTCTGTTTATTTATTGAAAGAACTTATATGGATACGATTAATACAGTATCGTATTAGTTTCAAAAATAGAAGATTCTTAATTTAAATAGAATTAAGAATCTTTTATCATTTTTAAAATTTATAAATTAATTAGTGTTTTAAATATTATTACAGTTAAATTTGTAATGAATAAATAGTTTAAAGGAGGTGGAACCTTTGGTACTTTTTTTTATTACTTTCACGGTTTTTTTCGTTGAATTTCCTTGGTGATCAGGGTCTTTTTCTATTGTTCTTTTGCCTGATCCTCAGGAAAGTTCAAACCAAAGAAAAAAAAACGTTAGAGAAACAAAAAAATACCAAAGATTCTGCCTCCTTTAAGTTTAAAAAATAAATAGTCAATTATCTTTTTTTCACTTTCATTCAAGAAGTGTTTTTGACTCCAAGGAACATTTTATTTTAACAGAATTTGGTCATTTGTGGCACGGAGCAAAGATCAACCATTTAAAAAAATCATCATTGATACTTCTTTCTTCCTTCAAGGCATTTTGAAAAGAAAACAAGTATGTTGTAAAGCAAAAAGAATATTGTTGGTCACCTCTGTTTACCATTAATGAATACTTTGTTTTTGCCCGTCCAAATAATATAGGTCATTTAAAATTGTACAAGTGTTCTTAAAACACATTCTGGGAGAAAAAACATAGCCTCCTACAAGACTTGGCACTCTCAAAAAATGAATCTTTTAAACTTTATCCATGTTTTCGACTATATTGGAATGGATCAAAAATCGTTGTAACCAAAAGTGCTGTTTTGACACTTTTTTGTGTCATTGAATACAAGAGCAGCATTTTTGTATATCCGTTAAAGATATAGTCTGATTTTTTTGAAGGATAGAAGCTCACTGACAATGAATCGAATCCTCCAGAGTATGTGTTAATATTTATTGTCTAAAATATTCAAAACTTTTTTTTGCAGTGAAAAGTGAAAATGCCCAGCCCAGTGACCAAATTTTACAATTTTGAATACGGTAGACTCCCAAAAATCGTGTATTTTTTGCTTTTTTGAGCATTCGGCCTTTGTTGCGATCCGAGTTAAACTTTGTAGGGCCGAAAAGTACCGTAACGGGCTCGTGGGTTTTCAATAGATTTTTTGCGACCTTAACCATTCCAAAAATTTTTTCATTTCAATGGATATCTTGATTATCACTTTTGGTGTTTCTCTTGTTAGCAATAAATTGTCTTGCATTTTAACATATTATCCGTGTTCAACGGTTTAATTTTTTTATAATTATAAAACTTTTTTCAGAGATTCGGGCTTTCTTTTTTAATCATGGAAAAAGTTGGTACTGAATGTGATCCATTATTACTGGATACTGTAAGGATTAATATTTACTTGATTATAAATTATAGTCTGTAATAAATCAAACTTTTCAGCAAAAGAAAATTGAACTTATAAAGTTTGATAATCATCGTAAAATTAATTATGCAGGATACTGCAAACTTCAAATTAATTTGTCAAGAAAGGTTTTATCTGTTGATCCCGTTAATGAAAGTATGGCTTTTTTCACACTATAATTTTACCACTTTGTATTTCAACATTTTAGATCTTGATCGTAAAAATAATGTTGGATTCGAAGCTTCATTTAAGTGCAAATATTTTCGGCAAAAGGTAATAATTGCTACTTACATGTGTGGTTCACTTATTTACAGTAATCATGTTTTAGAATATTATTTTTGTATTCGGTGAATTGGAAGATCAAGATTTTGCATTAGTTTTTGATGACATTAAAAGATGTCAAAAAACTTACAATGGAATTTTCAAAAATAGAGTAAATTTTTTTTCATTTATATTAAGTGATAGTCTGTGTAAAAATTTCACTTTTCCTTTTAAGCCGGGAACAGAAAAAAATTTCGATTTAGGGTTCAAACTTTCAGAGGTTATTGGCATTAATGCAAAAAATAATTTTCTCAGATTTTTTTTGTATCAGGATCAGGGATTTCCGGGATCCGAACCATTATTCCCGGATTTTTAGCCGGGATTTTTGGGGATTTCGCGACTAACTTTTATGTCAAAACCTTTAAAAAAATCAACTTTTTTTGCTTTTTTTTAACCATAAAATTGAATTTGGTCCTCAAAAATGTAGTGTAAATCGAAAACTATTTTTTATCGTTTTAACGCAAAGCCACAAATGTCGAAAATTTTTGTAACTTACATTGTTAGATGTTATCCACCGTTTTTTACATTTCAAAAAAGTTTAAAAATTAATTATTTTATCTGAAACGACATTTTTTTTTTGCTTTTCTGTATTATATTGCAAATAAATCGCAGTTTATTCATTTCTATCATAAAAAACAATGTAATTTGCAAAGTCCCGGAATCCCGGATCCCGAAGGTCGATCGGGTTGTCCCGTCCTGGTCAGGATTTCTGGGATTCAGAAGTCGTAAACTTGGGATGTGGAGGAAAAATCCAATTTTTTCTTCGTATTTTATAATTTCCAGGATATATAGGTTTTCGACCATGGGGAATCGACTGACACACTCAGTTTTTGTTGACAAAATTTTTTTCGTGTCGATTTTTTGGCCTAAAAGTTTGCATACCGTAAACCTGGAAGCACAATGCCGAAGTATCATTTTTATAGCCTAATATGTCTAGTTTAATGATATAAAAGTTTTATTTTTTATATCAATCCGTATACAAAATAAAACTTAAAAAAGACTTTATCAAATTTTTAGAGGAAAGATTTCGTGAATAGAAAACAGCTTCATGATCGTTTTTTGACTCTATTTTTCAAACAAATGGTTGAAAATGATTCATTAACATTGAACAAAATTATTGATAAATGGATTCAAAATCATGAAGGAAATGAAAGGGAAGAATATTTGAGAATTTTAAAAATGTACAAAGAAAATCCTGCTTTTAATTACGATACTGACAATGAATGTAAACAAAATATGTAGGTTATCTATTTATAATGGCTATCAATGAAATAGAAAAAACCCTTTCAGAAATCGCAAAAGAAAATTAAGTGAAGTTAAAAAATCTAATGGTGAAAAATCTTCGAACAAAGAAAATAATTCAATCGATAATGAATCTGCTGGGTTTGTTAATAAATGATGCTTTCAAGTGTTACCGTAATCCTTTTAGAGCTGCTTTCAAAAAGCAAAATATTCAAAAAGAGAAACCAACATTTAAAGCTATTGCTTCCCAACTTGAAAAACGTTTGTTGACCCCTTCAAGAACAATGCGAGACATCCAAGCTGAATCATTGCGGGAAGATCAAATGGAAACGATGACGAAGCAGATCAAATCCCGTCGAAAATCACCTGTACATGATGAAGATAATATTCTTCCGCAACCTAAGTCAGTACAACATATTTTTAGTTAATTCATTTACTAAAATTTCAAAATTTTAGTGCTACAAAACGTGATGTATTCTTTTCTGAAATGAATGCGACAGATAAAATGAATAAAATGCTCCAACTTATGAAAATAGAGTTTTCGAATAAATTAAAAAGAATATCGGTGGATGCCCTGCTAAGAACAAAATTCAAAAGACCTATTCATGATGATCATGCAAATCGACTTGCTGAACGCCTTGAAGAAGTTGGACGGCAAAATGTCGATAGAATTCTTAATCGTACTTTTTTTGCTGTGTATGAAAAGCCATCCGAAGATGAACTTGATGATGATGTTTCATATGGCATTGTAGATGGGAATCTTAGAGTTTCAGCTATCAGATTATATAACAAAAAGCATCCCAACGACCCAATAAATTTCATCAATGTTAAATATATTTTGAAAAGAAGTCCTCTTCCCTCCGAAGCGATCATTCTGTCAACAATTGCAGGATCTGAGGCACAACGAGATAAGCTACAATACAACCCAGAAGAAATTGTAAGTAGAAATGAATAATCTAGTCATCAATAGAGCCCTTAAATTATTTTAGATCAGAAATGCCCGAACAATCCTGATTCATCAACCAGATATTTTAGTTGCACAACCAGGTGACGATTCTGATTTGACGCCTTCCATGGATTGGAAGAACAAATATGAGAATCGAGTCAAAGATGAACTCAGTGTTATTCTTGGAGTTGATCCGATACGAATTTTGGCACCACTTTGGAGGATTGCGCTTATTGCAGATAATGATTTTGAAGATATGTTACCAGCGATTTTAAATTTTGGAACTAGCATCAAGAGATTTGAAAAAATCTGCAGCATCTACAAAAGACGTGGTCGTGAAACAGTAGCAATATGTGCTGATGCAGAAGTATTAGCAGGGAATTGGCGAATTTTTTTTAGCAAACTTGATTCAATTCAAGGTACAGACTTCCAATTTTCGCTAAAAAAGAAAAGTTGTTATAACTACGACAAAACTGATGAAGAACAATTACGAGAAATTATGAGCCCTCAAATCTTTCGTCAAATTCATCCAAACAAAAGAAATGATGTTATGGAAGCCTTTTTACACAGCAAATATATTGGTGAAGTCAGCCGAGAGAAGAAATATCCCAATGTTCAAAGCAAAGTGGCATATTTGGCAAAAAAATTTATAGAGTAAGTTTATTTCAATCTGCAATTTATAAAAAGTCGATTATCAAAATTTTACAGATGGTATGCAGTAAATCTAAACATTGGTGAAGCACAAGAAGATGAAGATGGTGATGGTGAAGAGGGCGGCAAAGATGAAGACAGTAAAGAAAGTGAAGAAGACGAAGAGAAGGAAGAAGATGAAGAGAATTCAGAAGAGGAAGAAGAAAGTGATGAAGAAGAAGCATCAAATCAAGAAGAAGAGGACGTCAATGCAAAGAAATCTGGCAAACCACAGAAAGATACAAAACTTTCTACTGCAGTAAGAGGTTCGAGAAATTCCGTAAAAAATAAAAGCGGAATAATCCATCGTAAAAAAAGTGTTAATATTGTGCAGCTTTCGAATATAGCAATGGCAGATATTCAAGAAAAATATATCAATCAATTGTTACCAAAAGAACCTCATGTTGCAGCATTAGTTTGCCACATTTTCAAAGCTCAAACGAAAAATCTTGTTGACTTTCCTCCGAACAATGTGCTTTCAAAATCAGAAAGATATGAAACTGCCGATGGCAAGTTTAATTGGTCCGCATATGCTAAAAATAGCAAAAAGGCTAAAAAAAGAGATGCATGATCAATTCATAATTTTACGTTTTATCTTTTCATTTATTTTTGTACAACAGACATACGACACAATTTTTTATCTGGAATTAACATCTTTTTTTTAAAATCATCAAAAACTTTTTATATATTGTTTTTTCTTTTATTTAGTTTTTAAATTTAAAAACAATTTTCTTGATTTTTCTTTAAAAAATACTTTTCGTTTTTTGCTCATTTTTGGTCTATGTGTTCAAAATGAATTTGTTTGCCGTCATTTTTTATTGTCTTACAGTTTTTTGAATATATTTTTTGATCATCAAATAAAAATTTTTGTTTGTTTTTTTGATTTTTATTTATTTCTGTATTGATAAATAAAAGTTTAAAATCCGATGACAACGATTTTGCTAAAGAGGGTTTAAAAAAATGGAATCTTGAATTTCATTCATTTTTTGGTTAATTTAACCGAAAATGAGTGTTATGTTTTTAGTAAGAAGTTTTAAAAGAAAAGTTAGGTTTAAATATACAGTTGATTTTGTGTAATGTGTTTATGCAAATTTCATTGCAGTCTATTTTTGCATTCACATAATTGTGAGAATAATGAAAAAGATTGAAATTTCTAAAATATTTTGTTGCAAATCAAAACTTCAACTTCTTCCTCAAAATCATGGTAGATATGGGTTCACCAATTTTGGCAAGTTAGTATTTCCGTCTATTTTTAAATAAAAGTTTAATCGATTTTTTGCATACAACTTCAGAAAATCGATAATTGGATACCGTAAAACGTAATATTTGCAATGAAATTTGCATTTCCAGGAAAAGGATGGATGGATGGAGGAACCCAAAAGATTGCGTGACTTTGATTTACAAAAATAAAAAGGCCACCAAAAGAGGACACTAAAATTATACAAAAAAATTGGAAAAAGTTTAATTACATTTATTTTATTTAAAACAATATCCATTAATTACACAATGTTAAATAGGTTAAACTTAAGTAAAAAAAAACATTAGAAAGCAATAAATTATTGTTCTTTGTCATAAAAAGAAAAATTTTTTGGTTTAAAATTTGGTTCTTCTCCATCATTTTCAAGTCCATATTCAAATTGTTGTGGTAAAGATTCAACAACAACAATTGTCCGAGCAGGTTCTTCAATATGAGGATTTTGTGAAGCAATTTGTTGAGAAATTTCTTCGATATCTTCTTCATGAACAGATTGTGAAATTTCAATTTGTCTTCCGCCATCTTCTGAAGCAACATTTTTCAAGCATTTTGCAATTCCAAGAACACAAAACGTTATTAAAATTGTTAAAAAAATTGTTGTAATTAATAAAATTCCAGTAAAAATTTCAGCACCATGTGTTTTAAATATTGAATTTGGATTTGCATATGGATTTAATGTATCAGATTTCACTGAAAATGTATATCAATATATGTACTGTAGCCATTGAAAAAAACCTTACATTGAAAATTATTAAAGATAATTCCAACATTTTCAAAATAGCTATCATTTTCATTTTGGACTTTTCTTTCATCAAAACAAATTGGAGATGGTTCTGTCAAAAACGGATACAAATATCTACTAAAAAGGGAATTTTTAATTAATTAAATAAAAGAATGTTTAAAAGAGGATAATGGATAGAATACTGTATCTTTCGAACATGACTAGACACCTAAAATCAGGAACGCTTCTTTGAATTTATCAAAAATTTGCATAATCAAAATGCATCACACCTCCATAACGGATAAAAACAGACCTGCAAGAATTTGTTGAAGATTCACATATTTTTGAAGTAAAAGCTTCAAAGAAAATTGAGAATGGTTCAAACGAAGAAAGATGAACGAAATTTCGAAGAGATTTTTGGAGTTTTGTCAATTTTTTAACTTTGAAAGAAAAAGTTGAAGAAAGTGCAGAATTTTCAAGAATCAAGAATTCTCCATTTTCATTGTACAAATAAGCAGTTAATTTTAGATGAAATTCATCCCGATAAAATGAAACTGAAACATTTGAAGAAAAAAATTGTGGTAAAGTTTCGGAGAGGTTTTGAAGACCATGAATTGGATTCTGAAAGTGTGAAAAATTAACATAAATTAAAAAACAGAAAAAGAAACGAACCAAACTTGAAAAATTTCCATCAACAGAATCATAAATTCCAGAAAATAGTCGACTTTCATTTGAATTATAAAAAATGCAAACAATAAAACCGCGAAGAGAGTGTTCACTTTTTGGCATACTGTAGCATGATAATGGTTGGATACTGTAATTGATAAAGTTATTTTATGATTTAAAAATCAGTTTAAAAAGCGAACCTTTGATTATAACTATTATTAAAAATAAAATTTGAATAAAGTGTTGTAACTTTTGTTGTTTCCAATTCAGAGGGAGTAAAATCTTTAATCAAAATTTCTGATGTTTCATTGTTTTGAACAAAAACCTGCAAAAACAGAATAGCCAAATATTCAAATTTTTAAGATATTACCTGAATGGATACCGTATCCTTACTGGATGAAGCACTAATTTGGCCATTTTTGCATTTTGCAGAATTTCCATCAAGAATTCCAAGGATTCTAGAATCTTCTTCTGATTAAATATTTTATATATAAAAACATACCCATCATTGCTTGTATCATTATTCTTATTACTGCTGGTGATGCTAATATTACTGTATTGCTGTTGTTGTTGCACAATTGCAGAACCATTTGACCAAATTTGAAGAGTGCAATCATTTTGGACAGAGAAAATCCAAAAATTTGATGCATTTATTGGAAGAAGATCTTGATAAACATATTTTTGTAGATTTTCGAGTTGGCATTTTTCATCAGCAAATGAACTTTTGATACCGGAAGCAGCAATTAAAAATACCAAAAATATTCCAAAATTAATCATTGTATTTTTCTTGCAAGACACGTTTTTGTGTTTGTTTTTTCGGTGAAAATGAACACAGTAAAAGAGGATTTAAAAATATGCAAATTTGATGAATTTCGTTTCCAAAAATGCAAATTTCAATATTTTTTTCAAGTTTTTTTATCGACAATTGTTTTATAATTTATATTAGGTTCCCAATAGATTGAATGATTTGTTTTACTTTACATTACTGGATCCATCTTTCTGATATTTCTTTAAATAATGACACAATATTTGTTGACAAGTATGTGTTTGTCAGAAGTATGTCGTCATCATTTGAAAGAATATACATCATTTTTTAATGTTTTATATGCTTTTTTTTGCGATAGACTTTAGTCTTGAAATAACTGATTCAAACGGAATTTTAAAATATTACATCATTCTTATGTGCATCGAATATCTAGATGCAACGTTTTTTAACAGACTACTGTTTCATTTTTATTTAAGCTTTGACGGTTGCGTATTATTTTTTTCACATTTTGTTGAAGAGTTTTAATTCAAACCAGATGTCCTAATTTTTTTGTCTTTCATTAATTAAAATTTAGGATGACAACAACAGAAGATGATGGGTCGTTCATAAAGAAGCAGAATTCAAGAATTAATCACTTTAACAGTGATAAGAGCAGCAAATTTTTAAACCTTAATTTAAACCAGCATAAATACTTACAAGAAAATGTTCAATCTTTTAGCAAATCAAACAATGATAAAATTTTCGGTAAAAAAATGCATCTGCAATTTTACAAAATTCTTGGCAGAGAGGTTTTCCAAAAACTAATTACTGTAGTGATACGTTTCTCTATTTTACTATTTCAAAAGTTTAAATGATTCACTCTTAAAAACAAAAATGGATTTTGTAAAATTGTAGCATACTTAATTCTATCAGGTATTACTGTAAGTGATAGTTACCAAGAAAAAGGAAAAACATGGAATAAATTATCTTCAAAAGATTTTTCTTTGAAAACTTCAATGAATCAAGGTTTCTGTGATGTAAAAGATGAACGTCAAAAACGTTGGAAAAATGATAAAAATGATTGCACAAATTCGAACAGTAGCACCTTATCACTTCATATTGCAGCATATGAAAATTCTGTTGAAGTTGGGTTAAATGATAAAATTGAAGTTTTGCCAAAGAAATCCAAAGCATTTAAAACAGATTTAACAAAGTTTCAAGCAAGTTAAAGCTATTTTCTAACATTAACTCATTTATTTTATTGTAATAGGATCCCTTTGAATTTCCTCGACAGATGGAGGGCACTGAATGCACAGCTGCACCAGATGTTCAACAATTTAAAGCATCACAAAAATTATTTTCACCAAAGCAAGGTTATATACTTTTTATATAGGGTGTTATAAATAAAAAGTATAATTTGAATTTTTAACACGGACCAAAGATTTCCAAGATCCAAATGAGAAAGTAAACACTTATTTTGTATCACGAAACCCCCATTTTTGCTCTAAATTATCCAACACAGATTATACTTTTTCTTTATTACACCTTGTATATACTTCAAATTCAGAATCAATAACAAGGTAATTTTTGCAAATTTTTTAAATTTAAAGACAAAAGAATTTGTTTTAGTAGCTGCAGTTGTAGTGGAAGTGATGACAATGATTCTGAATTGACGACCGTTCCGTGCACGGAAATTGAAAGACCATCAAAAACTTTTTATTCAACACCTCCTCCACCACAATCAAATAGCAGTAATAATAATAGTAATAATCGTTTTAAACATGAAATAATGGGTTGGTCACCAGATATTTATGGAAATGTTCAAAAATTTGCTTCTGGAGATTGTAATCAACGTTTGTTTATTTGTTTAGTATTTTTTGGCCCTAAACCAACACATTATTTTAGTTCATTCAACCCCAAAACCAGCATCACGGCACATTCGATCCGTAACAAGAACAACAACGACGGCAACGGCAATGATGCCAACCGCAGCAATGACCCCAAAGGCAATAAATAATGATTCATCAGTTTACATGATGAATTATGAACAAAAGCTTTCTGCCAAAACTTCTCGACCAAATGTTATGCGAAAAATTGAACCTCCTTCAGGTTTTGCTGTTCCGGTTAAAACAAGTGTTTCAATGGCAACCTCAGATTCAGATGGTCCATCAAAAGTTTTTTCTGCTCCAATTCCACTTTGTAAGTTTTTGCCTTTTTTTTAAATTCCGTAATGTACAATATGGATTATGGTAACTGATAAAAAAGATAGTAATAAAAAGATTACAGTAATTCATATACTGTACTAATATTTGTTTAATTCATGCTACTGTATGCCATCTGTATTTTTAGATCACTTAAAAGCAAATCCAATGCATCGTGGAACTTTTTATAAAAGTGCCTTTGAAAGTATTCAAAAACTTGATGCCTGTGAAATGGAACGTGCAACTTGGACAACCCCAAATTCTTCTCCTCGGCTTTCAGTTTTACATTTGAGTTGTAATTCTGGAGCCGTAACAGCTGTAAATCTTGCAACGGGTCGGGCAATTCAAAAAACTCTTTCATCAACTTCAATTTCGGCTGGATCTGAGATGATCTTGAGTGAACGCCATCCCCCTCCCGGGGTTGAAGAAGAATCAATTCGAATGATGAAACTTCGAACTAAATGGTCATCCCCTCAGGCATCATCTTTACCTCCAACATCTGAAGCCTCAGATTACGGTAATGAATTTGATGAAGCTTGGGATGAAGTGAATAAAGAAATTTATAATCTTCAAAAAATGCTTGGTCAAGAAAATTATGAAAATGTTTATTACACTGATGGTAAAAAATAATATATTTGTGTATTACTGTAATCTGTAAATGTTTTTAGAAGGACTTGAATATCAGCGACAACATTTGCATAATTTTGGTGCTCCAAATTACACAACTTCTTCAACAAATTTAACTTTGCAATCATCTGAAAATGCCGAAAATTATGATGATTTTGATGAAGAGGAAGAAGAAGAAAGTGAAATGCAATTTATGCAACCATCAGAGCCATCAGAATTTGAAAAAAATGTTAAATTTCGGCATGCATTTGAAAAGATTTTTAAAGGTCGATATGAAAAGAATGGTCCAGTTGATCGATGGCTTCAACAAATGACAAATGAAAAATTTGTAAAAGGTCCTTCAAATTTTGCTGCTTCTAAAAATCCTCATTTGAAAGATCCCGAAGAAAGTGAAGCAATTGATCGATGGCTTAAAATGATGTCTGATGATGAAAGTGTTGTTCAAAGTTCTCGACCTGTTAATCATCTTCCCCGACAATACCCTCATCAACTTCTTCGACAACAACAACAATTAAATTTTAGTGATGATGACACAACACTTGCTGAAGAAGATGAAGAAGAAGAAAGTACTGGTCAGATTTTGTTATGTAATAATTTTAATTTTACCATACTCTTTAGATTATGACGAAAGTGTTGATGGCAAAGATGAAGATGTTGAAAAAGGCGAGGAACAAGTTTTACAAATTCTTTCAAAATGCCGTAAAGTTATGAAACAACTTGAATCTGGAACAACAACCGCAAAATCAGCAACATCAAAGCATTCAAAAATTGGATTTCAACAAAATCTTTCGCACATTTCAGAATGTGAATGTGATTCTAAAAGTGATTCTGAAGCTGATTCTGAATGTGTAACTCGAAGTGCTTCTGAAGATGGTGATTGTTATGGCTCAACCACTTCACGTTCACGAGCTGCTGAAACAAGTACTTTTGGAGATGAAGAAGAAAGTTTTTATACAACTCGGCTTTGAAGTTTTTGATATTTTGAAAGGCTGCTTTTTGAATAACAAAAATAGTTTCTTATATTTTTGTTACGCATTTTGTTTAAAAATAATAAATTCCTTTTAATTTGAAAAAAGAAGATTTTATTTGGCAGAAAAATGAAAAAAAGAGATTCAAATTAGCTGACGTAACAAAAACCAAAAAGAAAGATATAAATTTATCTATGTGAAAGAAAAAAGAGACTGGAACTGGTCATTTTCATTTTATATATTTTTTAATAAAGACGACAACTTTTTTTTCTTTCGATGGGGACAAGAAGAAAGAATTTTAAAAAGAAGCAAAAGAGGGTTTGGTCACTGATCAAAAGTTACAAACGTATGCTTTTCGAATCCGAAAATTAAGCCCTTCAATTCATCGAAGAAGATAGAAGGAAAAAAAAGAGAAAAGCGGAAATTTTTTTGGATATCTTGTAAAATCACAGCCTAAAAAATAGAATAGAATCAGGAGAAGAAAAAGAGAAGAAAGAAGAAGGGGAAAGTTGCGCATTACTTGCATAAAACTTGCGTGAAAAAAAAGAATTGAATATAAAAGATGCAAACTCTTAAAATGATTGAATTCAGCAGAAAAACCCTAAGGGTTTTTTCAAATTTGATTTGGCTTTTTGCCTAAAAAATCCCCTTTTTACATTTATCAATCTACAGCTGCAGCGGCAGCAACAATCAGAAACCGCATCAGCAAAAAAGGAAAGGCAAAGTTCCTCCTTCCAAAATAGAAAAAAAACTTGCCGGTAGATTTTTTTGCCCCCGGAGGCGAGATCCGGAAAATTTGATATAGAGAAAGAGAGATACAAAGTCTTGATTTTTTTTATCTTCCGTAATGACAACAATAATTAACAACAACAAATGTTATGGTGTATTTTTTGGGCGGAATTAACAAGATTTTATATTTTTAAATTTAAAAAAAAAAGAAAAAATATCAGTTTCTTGAAAATGCAAGAATGCGAAATTTGCAAAAACAACTTGTTTAAGAAAAATCTGGTAATAAAAAAGGATTGGATTTTTAAAATTTATTATTTTACTTAAAAGTTCTAGAATGTTTTTTTTTGCTTTTTGTTGAATAAAAAATTTTGAAGTTTTAAATTACGGTAAGATTTTTTTAGACTACTTTTAGTCGTCTGTTTGTTTCGTTTTTTAAGCTTGAAAAATGAACACAAAATTCTAGAGAAAAACTGTTACATTTTTGATTATTGTTACTCGAAATTTAAATGTGACAGATCTTTTTTACTGTAAACATGGTTTTTCTTTTATTTTCATCAAAAACATTTTTCTTTATCCATGTTTCTTGTGACTTATATAAAGTATCAAAACGTGATATTATCAAAAATTGATCACGTATTTTTCAATTTTTTATCAAACAACAATTTTTTTGTTGTTGAATTTCTAAAATTTATTTTAGTCTTTGTGCTTTTTGAAATTCTAACAGAATTTATGATTCATAATTACTGTATCTTTCAACATTCGATATAATAACTTTAATCTTGATAATTTAATCTTGTAATGATTTCTTTTATGAAAGTTGGGCAATAATGACGCATATATTAAGTAAGTGGAGGGATATGATAAATCTCTTACGTAATGTTTTGTCATCATCATGAATCTACACATAATATCCCGAGATATATATTGTCATTGAAAAAGAATTTCTTTCATGTTTTTGTAAATATAATGAAATGATGCCCTGAGGCGTTATGATTTATAACATATTTTTCTTTGCCCCAAACAGAAATTCTTTTTCTTTTCTTTTTTCTGGTTCTTTTTGATTTTATTTTTGGACAAAAAAATATATTTTTCGCATTGTTTTAAAAATAGAGAAGGATTCTTTTTGGGGCAATAACAGCAGCAGCAGCATTGGAACTAAGCATAATTTAGCCATCCCAAAAAAGATTGGGAATGAGATTGGAGGGAAGGAATCATGCGTTTTTTGTTGAAGAAAAAGAAGGAAGAATTCTTTCTTGTTGAAATAGAAGGTGAAAAAACAAAACAAAAGAAAGATCCGTGTTTCTCTGGCCGAAAAGAAGTATCCTGCTTTGCAAGAAATCCAAAAGAAAGAAAAAAAAGTTGTCGTTCCAGAGTTGATGATTATGAGTCCCCTAAGGGCCCTTGTCACTGGTCAATATGTTTTTTCCATAAAAAATATACTATTATTTTTTTTAAAAAAGAAACCTGTTGGATTGTCCGAGTTTCTGCTGTTTCTGTTGATGATGCCAGAAATCCTTTTTTCTTCGTCTTCAATAAGCATTGGAGAAAAAAAGTGATATTTTTCTCTTTCCAAAAAAATCCCATCCTCCTCCTCCTTCTTCTTTTTTTGCTTCATTAAATGAATGTTTTACGTCCATTCAAAGTCCCAATCATGATTTCTTTTTTTTTGCGCATCGTCCATTTCGAGACAAATTTTCCTTTTTTTTATTTATTTTAAAAAGCCTTGAGGGCATTATTAGCTGATTTTGAAGTAATTTTTTATATATCTCAAAAGTCCCGTCTTTCTTTTTCGGTGATGCTTTCACACAAAAAATATAAATTCCCGGAACTGATGTTGCTCAACGAGGCCCGTCAACAGCGTCATTTTTGCGACACCACCGGATAATTTATGATCCGCCTTCTTTTTCGTTTTTGAAACACTTTCCCTAAAAAGCCTTTAAAGCTTTCCCGATTTGCCTTAAAATAGTTTCACTTTTGCCTTAAACTTCTTCATTTCATTCATTGTTCTTGTTGTGGCTCTCTTTCATCTTCTGAAGTCCAGAAGAATATCCACCAGAGAGAGGATATTTTAAATCCAAAAAAATATTTTTTTGGAATATAAAAAGGATTTCGTTAATCCTTACGTCATCTTATTGTTTGGTTGGATATAAATACATATATATCCTGTGATTTGGATTTGCAAAAACAAAAATAATTTTTGTTTTTTGACCGTATTTGTTCAGAGCAGTGATTTGTTTACATTCATCTTTTTCTTCTTGATCGTCGTAAGTGTTTTTCTGAATCTTTGATTTCTGAATCCATGTTAGAGAATAAGTTTGATCTCTTAAATATCCAATGTTGATCAATCCATGATTCAGAAGGCATAAAATTCGGTTTTTGTTATCCTTGATTTTTTCATACTTGAACTTTAAATTTCTTTTCCGAATCTCGTATAATCAAAAGGGTGATAATCACGGGAAAGAGGTAGAAAAAAGAATTTTATTAATCAAGGAAAAAAATCAGATTTCCCCGTTTTGGACCCCCTTTTTGCTTCTCTCCCTTCGATCTCGAGACTGTTGATTCCTGCTCCAATCTAAGAAGCGGCGGGGGAAAAAGTGGGACAATGATTTTTGCAGTCCCGTCGCGGCTGGCACTAACATCATCTTCTTACTTCTTCGGCTGCTACTTCTGTTTCTGCTGCTGAAATAATATTATCGCCCATCTTCACCTTCCTTCACCTCCTCTTCCCGAGGGCCCTCCCGTAAAAGTTTTTCTTTCATTTTGACTGAACTTGACCATGACGTTCTCTTTTTTTATTATTTGGAAAAAATTTTTTAAAAAGGATTAAACTTCTTCCTTTTTTTCCGGACCCCCCGAGTAAATTCGGATATTTTTGAGATTTCGATGATGTTGACCAAAAAACTTTTTCCTGCCTTTTCTCTTTTTTTTGACGTCGTCCAAGAGATGACATTCAAAAAAAGGAGAGAAAAATTGTTTTTCAAACATTTTCACATTTAATTGAAATGAATTAATTGTTTTTGCCTCGGCACGTTCCATCACCCATGTTTTTCGGTAAAAGAAGAAAAAGAAAAAATACAGTCACATATAATTTAGGATACCGGGTCATCGTCGAGAATTAGGTCAGTGGGTTCTCGCTATTGTTAATGATGATGATGATGATTCTCGGTCCTGCGCTTTTTCTTGATTCGCCTTCTTTTTTTTAAATTTTGTCTTTTTTTACATGAAAAATGAAAACGGTACGGGCCTGCGCAACCAGGCACCAATCCATTCAATTTCAAAGCATCATCTCGGGAAGAAGAAGAAGGAAGAAGAGAGACATCAAAACCGACAAAAACTATCGAAAATCTGGAGAAATCAAAAAATAAAATGCGCGGATTTCACATTTTTATTTCCAACAAGTTCAAGGGCACCTTTTCAAAATCTCTCTCTTCCTTTATTGCTTTTTAAAATCGAAAAATATATAAAATTTTAAAAAAGCACAGTTTTTTAAAAGCACAGAAAATCCATCAAAAGAAATTTTAGGTAAAAAATCAAAATATAAAAGTCTACTGTATTTTATTTTTTATTTTTGTTTTTCACCAATTTTTAAAACTACTTTTTTTCCTTCTTTCTTTCTACTTTTTTTTGTTCTTCCTTAAGTCGAAAAATAAATTTTATATAACCGGAAAGTTGTGTCAATGAAAAACTGTATTTAATCTGAAATTATCCCGGAGGGCATTTAAGTGATAATATGAAAAAATTCCGGAGTTTTTTAGAAGGGGGGGGGGGGGGGTAAAAATAAAAATGCACAAAAACAATCTCTTTCAATATTTCTCGATAAAAAAAGATTTGTTTCGCAATTTATCTCAATCTTATTATATGTATATTATCCATGCCTTTGATTAAATGCTCGTTTTTTTCTGATTCTTGAAAACCTTTTTTTGTTTTTCATGTTTAAGTTTCTTATTTTTCCAAAGAAATTTAGATAGATTGAACACGTACGTACCAATCACCCGTTTTTTTCAATTCTGTTTTGATTTAAATTTATTTAATATACTTATTTATGTTTCCAGCAGATCTATATATCCCAAGAAAAAGTGGTAGAGAGAAAGTTTCATGGTCAAGCGAGAGTTTTTTGGGGCCGGCCTTGCTATGGATGAATTGACCTACCCTTAGGGAAAGGGGAGGCAGGGAATAAAAGAAAAACTTTGATATATTTTCAAGATTTCTCAGGGGCGGAGCAAGTTTAAGGCCGATTAAAGCGCCTCCGATTTTTTCAAATTTTCGAATAATTTCAAATTTATATAAGGCATATTTTATTTTCATGTTTTTAAGTAAGAGAAGAAATCCTTCCTTTCATTTAAGCGAAAACTTCTTTCTTTCTTCTATCAAAACAAATACACTTTTGCTCTTAACCTTCCGAAAATTTCCAGTCTTTTTTCAAGGCCCCTTCCTTTTATTTTCACTGATAATAAAAAGTCTGATACTTCCTTATCTTTGTCTATTACAGTATCCCCATCTTTAACTAAATTATTCTATTGTCTCTATTGTCATTGACCTTTTCCTTTCTTTAAAATATTTACCCTCATTTTTTGACTTAATTTCTTTTTTTTCGAGCTTCTTCTTTTTTGACGTTTTATATTATTATATCTCCGACTGATACCGTGTATATAAAACGTGGTCGTGCCATTCCTCCCGTTTTTCTCCACCTCTTTTCCATTTTTAAAACTAATATTTAATAGTTTTCAAATTTTAAGCTTTTTAATTACTCTTCAAAGCAAATTTAAATTTATTTCTTCAAAATTCAAAATGCTTCCTGAACCTCAATCCCCCCGAACTGGTCTTGCCCTTTCTGACCTTCAATCAACTTCGGCTGGTGGCACATTTGCCATTGGTGGTGGTGGCATTTCTGGCCTTGCAATCTCATCTTCACATGGCTCTGGATCATGGAGCACCCGAGGTGTTGGTGGAATTGGTGCAGGCGTTTTTGAACAATCTTCTGCTGGCTCATCTGGAATGTTCGGAAATGGCGCCGGTGTTGGAAATCAAGGCTCATCGTCTGGTAACAAGGTAAGCAAATATAATTTTTATATTTAAAATGGCAAACACTTTTTTTGAACAATTAATTCAATGATTAATGAAAACCTCGTGTGAAAGTTTAAATTTGCAAAAAAAAGAATTTATTAAATTTAATAATTAATTGCTTCAAAAATGACCATGACACTGATCGTTCTCATTGTCACCATCAGTGTCGTCGCTGCAAGGCATTGATAAAATTTTTTCGGCAACCAAAAAATAGGTCCCCCTTTTTAAAGAATTTTTGAAAATAAAGGTGATGATCAGAAAAAAAAATTTTTCTTTTTTACCGTTAAAAATTGATATTCTCGAGGAATGGTTGGGTGGTGGTGATATATGATTTGATCTATCTTTCTCGTGCCCGCAGACACGGGCCGACACCTGGGTGGTGACAGCTTCACTACCATCTCCCCTCCCGCAGTAACAAAAAAAGGAAAGGCATCAGACACGCAAAAAATTTAACAATTTGATTTTTTTCCGGGGCGGCGTTTCTTATCTTTCTTTTTCTGCGCCGTTTTTTTCTCTTCTTTACTTTTGGTCAATCAAAATTATTTTAGAAAAAAAACTCCAAGATTAAATCTTTCATTTTTGTAGGTGCGCAAGTCTTTGATGACACTCTTAAATTAATTTGAACCTACCTAAAAATCCTTTTTTCTTTTTTTAAATTCCGTTTTTCAATTAAATCTTATTTTAGGATCGGTACGGTTTTGGTGGAGTCTTTAATAACTGTAGTTGTGCATCAAACGATTACGGACTTTTCAAAAAATGAATCAATTGTAAGTTTACTCTTAACATTGTTTATCAGTGATTGATAAAAATATTTTTTTAGAAATAAAATGTTTTTCATTACCCATATGGTAATGATATTATTAGTGTTAGTTAATTATGTAAAAGCTGATGCTTTGAATACCCCATGTGATGAAATTCCAAAATTATTATGTTGTACTGATCGAGTTTTGGAGAAATGCCTTCCAGGATGTATTGAATATGTTTCAAAGAAATGCCCCCATAAGTTACAAAAATATGATACAATTGAAGAAGCTTCAACAAAGCAACCATCTGAAGCTGTCACAGAAGAGAACAATAACGTTGTTGAAGAACAACAACAACAAAAAGTTGAACCACATCGTCGACATCCTGTTCATGCCGTTCATGAAGCTTCCATCCCTGAGACACTTCCACATCGACCAACCAGTGGTGGTGGGGCACGTGCCCATGGTGCTGTCTCAGGTATTGCTTCAGCCCCAAAACCAACAGGGAATCGAGCTCGTCAATTTGCTGACCTTCCACAAGAAGGCTTCATTGAACAATCGGCTCCAGTTTCATCGGGTGGCTCAAGTGGTGGATTTAGCAGTGGTGGTGGTGGTAGATCTTCTTCATCTTCTGGAGGTTCTCGCTCCGGTGGAGATTATGATCAACTTAATCCTCAATATCCTGTCACTGAAGTCACTGATGCAGATTTAAATCCTGAATGTGGAACGGCAAGCTCTAAGCCACCATTTTCACCCTGTATTGGTCGAAAAGCTGTTGATGATCTCTTTTTATCTTGCTGTCGACAACATGTAAGCATTACATTTTAATCTCATAAATCCTTTCTAATCATATTCTTACCTTTTAAGGTTAGTCCAAGTTGCCATTCTCTGTGTACCTATGAACATCGGGAACATGTTGCTGCTGAAACTCTTATTGCTGCTGTACAATCTGATGGTTGTGATCTTCGACAACTTAGTTCTATTCTCTATTGTGCCAATCAAAATCGTGATAACCGACAATGCTGTGAACATTTAAGCCTTTCATCTCCTACACTTGGAGTTGGTGAAAGATGCCTCAGATTTTGTAATATTGCCAAAAGTGGACAAACTGTCGGCACAGTTGAGAAAAATGATCTTGTATGCCTTTCCAATTGGAATGTAATTATGTACTGTGCCCGGGCAGGTCTTCGAACCATCAATTAATTTCGCGGAAGCTGCTTCTCTCCAAAAACTCTCCCCCTTAAATTTTTTCGGTTTTCCCCCTTTTTTCATCACATGAAAATTCAAAATATCAGTTTTTCTATAATTTTTTATTGTTATAACATTTTTTATTTGTCTTTTTTTCTAATCCTTCGCATTACAATACTCCCATAATTCACTCTGGTAAAATATAAATATTTATATTTTTGTTGTAACACTCTTTCGCTTGCTTAAATCTTAGTATTACCGTACTACTATTAATTTACCCCCATATTTTTTCTGCATTTAAATTTTAAAATTTTATTCAGGGTGTTTTAAAAACATACATTTATATTTTGTTCGGTCGCTTTCTCTCTCTCTTAAACTCTAGGAATATCCCTTTAAACAAAAGCAAAGCAGCTTTTTTTGATATCCCAGTATTCTTTTATATTTGTTATTATCATTTAATTGTTAAAAAAAAGATATATATGTAAATTGTAATCCCTTTTTTCTTTCTCTATCAAATTGTTGTTGCAATCACCACCGCCGATCGAGCCCAATTTCTTTCTCTTTTTCTTTCTCATTTTTTGCACCCTCTAAATTTTAATTTAATCCATTTAATCCAAAAAAAGAAATGTCTTTCAAACAAACCTTTTCCGATGCAATTTTTTTTTCTTTCTTTTTCTCTTAATTGGGCATACTGTATCTATCCTTGCCAATTTTAGGGATAAAAGAAATTCTTATCTAAAAACCGTGTGTTTTATTTTTCGTTCGTCTTTCAAAAATTATTCTTACAAAAAAATGTTGGGTGGCAATTTTTTACGTTTCAAAAAATACGGGATTGAATCAAAAAAGTGGAATATTTTGCATTTTATATATAATTTTTAGGTGTGTTTAAATTTTTTCTAAAATTTTACAAAAAATAATTATTTTTAAAAAGTGCAATTTTAAAATATAAAAAAATGGTTGCAATGTTTTTCATTTTTTGATAATCTCGAATATATGCCTTGTTTTTCGCCACCCTTTTGTCCCCTTCGTTCTTTCTATCATCCCCCCTGAACCCCTATTACTATTATTCATTTGGTTCTTTCTATTCTTTTTTCGATTATTTGTTTAGCTGACATTTTTAAATTCAAAAATGTCATCATTGTTGATCAACGATGTGCATTGATTTCCCCCTTACGTATTTCAAAATGGTATTATTATGTATGTTATAATTATATATCTATATTGTCTTGGCTATTTACTGTAATCAAATTATATTATTAATACAAAAATAAAATAAATATATCCATAATACCTTACAGTAATAATCTACACGTATATGATATTTACAGTAATCTAAAGTAAAGAATGTTCAAAATATGTCATTGGTAATATTAAAACCTTTAACAGAGATCTTTAAAACTCAAATTTAATCTTAACATTTATTTTACAAAAACATTAAACATGAAAAGAATTAAATGCAAATTACAAAGTAAATTGAAGAGCCCGATTTTCTTCTCTGTAACCATTGATCTTCAAATCCATTTCTGGTGAAAGGAATTCATTCAACAATTTTTCTTTTAATTTATGTGCGAATAATATCAGGACTTCATGAAAATCTTTGTGTTCAACACTTTCTCTTTTACAGTAACCAATAGGATCAGTATAAAACCGAACCTAAAAAATATCAAACAAAAAATGGCTAAATTAATAAAAAAACAGCATACCGTAATATTATTCATAACAATTCTTAAAGCAACGGCTTTTGAAATTTTATAAGATTGTGTTTTTTGCTTTTGAAATTCAAAACAACTTTCAACAAATTTTTTCATTTCAATTGAAGAAGGAAATGGACTTGAAAAAGTTGTTTCAATCAAAAAGCATTCGGTTGCTTTGATTGGAAACATTCGTTTATAATTGATGATAAAATTTGGGGAAGCCTTGTCGATATCAAGAGCGTACACGGATCTAAAAAATGAAATGGTAATTAAACTTAATAAAAAAACTGTAACATACGAATTTGTAAAAGCTCCAGTTTCAGCAGAAATGTGACCATACTTCCAGACAACTTTAGTCAAATGTAAATTTTCTTTTTTACCTAAAACATGCAAATTTACATAACATGAAAATGAAAAACTTTAGCTAACTATTTTCAAAGGCTTCCCATTTGAATTCTGTTTCTTTTCGGCTACAAACAATCGAAAACTTTTTCTTCAAAGCATTCAACGTTGTCTTATCACATTGATTCAACCAAAGTGCAAGCTTCTGAAAAAGAAAAAATTCCAATAAAATCTGTATGAAGGATTGTCCAGATCTGAAGTCTGCAAAATATCCAAGTTTTTGAAACCCTCTCAGATTTATTCCTTTGATGTTTGCCGATTTAAAGATGAGCGCAAGATTTTGACTGATCTCCTAACCTCTTAGAAAAATTGCTGACTTCAGATTTTGACGATCCCTATTACAAAAAAAACAACTCACCTTTTTACGTGTAAGAACCAATCCATTTACATGTTGATCTGAAGCTAATAACTTGAAAAAGGATGGCACAGTTTCATAAATTTCACATAATGCGAATTTCGTGGCAATAAATCGTCCAAAATTAACTTTATCTTCCCACATTGGTTGTACTTTTTCACGGAATAATGCCCAATGACCATTTGGAGTTTTTGAGAATATCATTGAAAGGGTTGGATTCTTTTGAGTCATCTGAAATCGATCTTTCCATTCTTCTCCATGATGTCTATCCAATTCCCATAAATTCCATCCTTGTTTCGCTTCGTCCATATTTTTTAAATCAATTTTTCTGTTTTTTTTTATTATGACTGATATTGATTAAAACACGCTTAAACAAATTTTGATGATTAAATTTGATTCAAAAAAAAAAAAAAAAATTATTTGAATCAATCAAAAAGCAAGAAAAAATAAACACAACAAAAAAATGAAGCTGCAAAAAAGGTGTGAAATAAGCGTTGCAAGAATTTTTATGTTAAACACAAAAGACAAAATACAAAAAATTAAATTTTTATTTTTATTAAATAAATACCTTTCAAAAATTTAAATTTCTATTTTTACAAAAACTACAATTTTTTAGAATTGTCAGAAGGCAGTTCAACGTTTTTGATGATAATAAAATAAAGATAATGATAAAAAAAAGCTTTTGGCAGTTAAAAACAATTATTTTTTATGAAACATCAAAAAAGTGTTATGAAATTTAATTCTTGGCACCAAAAAAACTGCGATCTTTCTTCAAGAATAAAAGCATGACTTTCACAAAAAAGTATTCTACAGTATACCCAAAATGTTTGTAGCATACAAACGTCAACATTTAAGTACAATGTCATTCATTTGTTTAAAATACAAATTGTAAAATTTATATCTGAAATAAAAAGCTGTTCCAGGAAATGGTGTTTTTTTAAAAAACAATGAAAAGTAAATTTGTAGTTCATTGATATTGTTGTTCTGCTTTTCCTGGAGTACTGTATTCAATCCTGAAAGTTGTTTGCACTTTTTCAAAGTATTTCAAGTTCTGAAACATTTCGTGTTTTCTGCTTTTTTACGTTCAATTTAACAAATGTCCAGCATTAATTATTATTACTTTGAATTGACCAAAATGTGTATATATATATAACCAGAACCCTACGGGTTCTTCTGTCAGTCGGGACTGTGGCTTTTAATCAGAAAATCGCCTTCGGCGATATACAATCTGGACCTAGTCCTTCGGGAGAGGTTGTTGAAAGGACTGTGCCCTTTCATGTACTTTTTTGGAATAAAAGTTATTCAAGAATAAAAAATTATGGCAAATTGAATTTTTTAATTGGCTATTACTTGTTGTGTTGAGGGTTTTAAGCTTTAGTGACAATCTATTGGGAAACTAATCTGATGAATAAAAATTACAGATATACAAAGACGGCCTGCGGCCGTCTACGTATATCTGACATCACTTCAGTTATAAAAATAAATATAAGAAAACATGCTGCTTTTTTCGAAAGATTTGGAACCTCACGAAAATAATTATTATAAAAAAACGAATTTTTATGCCAACTTTGACTTTGTCGCATGATGGCGATATCACCGAAAAAATTTTCGTCGACGGCATTAGAGTCAGCAGAAAATTTAGACTGTAATCCACATGGCATATCCCTGCCCAATGGCATTGGCACCAAGAAGATTTCAGTTGACGGCATTAGAATCCCCTTTAAAAAGCACCCCAGAAGATAACCATTGTGTAAAAACATTTTTATGCAAATTTGGCATGCCGTCGCCCGATGGCATTGGCACAAAAAATCTTTTCAATGGCATAATCGAAATCCCCATGAAAAAGCACCCCAGAAGATAACCATTTTGAAAAACATGTTTTTTATGCAAATTTGGCATGCCGTCGCTCGATGGCATTGGCACCAAGAAGATTTCAGTTGACGGCATTTGAAACAGTTGTTTTGGTATATCTCGCTGCTTCTTCCACCTGCTCGTTACAAAAACTTTTGAAAAATCTTCTTCTTTCAAAAAAAGAAAGAATAACATTTTACGAAAACTTTCGTAAACTTTTGTATGCATACAAAAGCTTTGATCTGCGTTTCTGAAATAATCTCACCGCCCTGGACGGATTCTGAAGGCGTCCCAAAAAAAGTTGTCAAGCCCATCAGAATCGCTATGCGTCGAAGGTGGGAAAATAAGAGTTTCATGATTTTTAGAGCAACACACGGGTCGTAGCGAATCTCACCCAACAATTTTTTACAAGTATATAAAATTAAGTAAGGATTGCAGCAGCAACAAATCTGGTTTTTTCTTTCTATCATTTTCATGCATTTCAATCAACTCCGAATTAAACAAAAAAAAGAACCCGTCACATGCCGAATCAGAAGGAAGAAAAAAAAGTTATGTGTGACTTCATCATCAACAAAATTGTCGTCGTCCGAAAAAAAACCACCACCAGCATTTTTTCACAATTACTTTTCTTTCATTTTTCTCGGAGGGGGTGAAAAAAAGGCTCTTGACATTCACTTTTCTTTTTCTCTTCTTTTCTTATTTCTATTATTTCTTCGGTAAACAGAACACAACAAAAAAAATAGAGAAAGTTTTGTGGACGAAGAAAAGTTGAAAAAAAAAACAGTAGGCGGTTTTTTTTTGTGAGTGTTTTTTTTTCAATCAAAGCTTTTCTCTTTTTCCTGCCTTCTTCCAAGAAAAAGCCAAAACCAATTTCAAACCCGAAACAAAACAACCAAAGTAAGTTCATTCTTTTGAGAAAAAAAACTTCATTTTAAGCTTTGAAAAAGTGGTTAAAAAACGTTTTTCGTTGTCTTTTTTTGTGTGTAAAAAAATACAATTTTTTGGCAAATTCGTGTTAACCCTTTTTTCCAACAGTATGAATTTTTTACAAATTTTCCCATTTCTTTAAAAAACGAAGGAAAAAAACTTCCATCATAATTTTTTTCTTTTTATCCTGTATTGGAGGGGGGAAGAGACCCCGATCGATCGCCGCCGCCGACATTTCATCTTTCATCTTTTTTGATTGACTCATGTCCTTCCTTTTCTCTCTTTTTTGGGTCTTCAACAATGTACTCATAAAAATGAAATTTTTTCTTTTCTATTGCGCGTTTTTTTTACTTTTTTCCAGAAAAAATTATGATGGAGAAGATGAAGCATAAGAAGACACTATTATTTATAATGTATAATTTTGTCGACACTGAAACATGAGTTTTTGCAACAAAAAGAAAGTAGCAGGAAATGTTGCTATTTTTCTTTCTTTCCATTTTTCAAATAAACATGAGCCCCTGCAAGTAAGCCCAACAACCAAGGCTGGCAAGAAAGCAAGTTATGGCACGTGGGGATCTTCCTTTTGGGCTTCCTTTCTTTTTTTCATCAACGACTTGCTTGTCCTTGCAAACAGGCGTAAAAGAAAATGTTGCTTTTTTTGAAAAATAATTTTTTTCTAAAAATAAAAAACCTTTTTTTCACCAAATTTGTCTAATATTTTTTTGGTCAAAACTTTGTTTTTCGGTTTTACTTCTTTTCTTTCTCAAAACAACCAAAAACTTCCTTCTTCTTTTCTTTTACAATTTTCAATTGTTTAAAAATTTTCACCACCTGTTAAAAACATTGTGTCCGGTTTTGTGCCTTCATTCGTCTTAATTTGATCAATTTTCAGCTGTTTTAAACTATTGTTTTGTTTTTCACTTTTATTTATAGACAAAATGGAATTAATATTAATTTTTATTTGAACATGTCAGGGGGTCTCTCTTTTCACTTTTATTCACATCACACCTTCCTTCTTTTTCATTCATTCATTTTTTACATCGATCGATCGTTTCTTTTTCCTTCTTCCTTGCTGTTGCAGAAACCCGCAATCTCGAGACACAAGATCAGCCGTTTTTCTCCCTTTCCATCATCATTTCCATTCATACATTTTTTTACATTTTAATGCTTTCCACATTTCCCGTTCCCATCGACTAAAAATTATTACAGAAAAAATTATTTTATTTTTTAAAAATTACTTTTTAAAAACCACCAAAAATGTGTGTAAACACATTTTTTCTAATTTTTTTTTTGCAAAAAGGAACTTCAGAAAAAAACAGGTGATTGCAAAATTATTTTTTGCTGCGCGTGTTTTTTTGGTTGTTGTTTTTCTTCTTTTTCAAGTTTCGGCATTTTTATTTTGAGCAAGTGTGTCAATAAATAGCAGAAACAGAAACAACCACAACAGCATCCAAAAGCGACAACAACTTTTCTTTTTATCTTTGCTCTTTTCAATTCCTTTAAAATTTCTTTTCAATGTTTTTTCCCAGTGTGTTTTTCTCAAATGTTTGATTACACATATTTTTTTTGTTTCAAAAAGTCTTCTAAAGATTTCCTTATTTTTTCTTTTATTTTAGATAAAAAAGGATTCATCCCAAAAATAAAACCAATGAGAGATAATAAAGAAGATATAAAACAACATCGAGGATGAAGGGTTTCAAAAGGCGGGGTCTCAGGGCCAAAAAAATGGCCAAAGCTATCTCTTTTTCCATTCCATTTTTGGCCTTTTTTGTCTTTGAAAGCGAATATTTTTTGAAAAGTGTAATCTGAAGCCATTTTTGGTGCCGGAAATGTTATTTATTTTTTTCTTATTTGCTTCTTCAGACTGAAAATGAACGAAGGAACGAAGAATATATTTTTATTTTCAAAGATATAATTTTTTCTCACAAATCTATTTTATTATTAATATTTTTTGGTTGGAAAGCTTCTGTTTTTTGTGTTCTTTTTTTTTTAAATTTGTTGAATTTTTTGAATGTTTTTTTGATTTCCGTTGAATTTCATTTTTGCCACCCCCAAGAATTTATATTTTTTCGAACGTGTTTTATTTATTCAGTCGGAAGGTTTTAGTTTTTTTCTAAAAATTTTATTTTTTTAGAAAGCATTTTTTCTAAAACAGAAAAATAACAGTGAATTAAAGCAGCGATTATATTTAATTATAAGAAAAAAGAGATTAAAAGGCAATGGCCACTACAACTTCAATTGAAGGAAGTTCCCTGCAAGGCGATAACGTCTGTGTTTACAGGTTTGTTTTTATTCAAATTTATTTTTTAGATTGAAACAATTAATAGTTTCATAACCTAAAAACTTGCAGTTAAAATTTTGCAAAAACTTTTTAGAAAATTACGATAGCCATAAAAATGTTTCCTCCAAAAAGGCATAAAGTTTTTGTTTCTAAAAAAGTAATTAAGCCGAAGCGAAAAGAGTAATTACGAAAATCCACCAATTTTTATTATTCTTTTTTTGAAGACCTTTTTTAAAAATTGAAAAGCACACACTTAAGTGACCCGTTTTAGCTGCAATTTTACCCATTTTTCGAAGGCCAATTTTTCTAAAATGCATTTTTTGGGATCTTTTTGGACCACAAAAATACATAATTTTGTTTCATTAAAAATAATTATTTTTCTTTTTTCTCAAATATAAACAAAATTTTTAGATTTTATGTTTAAAAATAGAATTATCCCTAAAAAAGACAGAGAAATTGAAATGAAAAATCAATGCTGCTTTTTGAACTTTTTTTTCTAATTTTAAATTATAAAATTGAATTTTTTTTGCAAAAACGCAGCAGCAAAAAACGACGATAAAGTTTTTGTTTACAAAAATGACTCAATCTTTGAGTTTAGAGTTCTTTGACGCTTTTATTTTAAAAAAAAGACAGCAGCCTTTTGTTATTCACCATGGTTTTAGATTTTTACAAAAGAAAGAAAAAGACATCATTTTTCAATTGTCTATTTATTATTTGCTTTATTTTTATTTTAGGATAACAGAAAGTGGCGTCCAAGAGATCAGCGACAAAGGAGTTTTTACTGTTTTACGAGAAGGTTTTGAACATTTAATTTCATCAGCAAAGAATTCAACTTCAGCTGCTGCAGCAGGCTTAAAAGAAAATGAAAAGGATGCATTAATAATTAAAAAGTGTTGTCCGGGATATCATTCATTGAATAATTTAACATGTGTTGAAACAAGAGTTTCAAATCCATTCTCAGAAAGCCAATTCAGTTATGCTTTAATATATCTTGGAATTTTAT
Organism: Panagrolaimus sp. LJ2414; assembly: GCA_024447195.1. Classification (NCBI taxonomy): domain Eukaryota; kingdom Metazoa; phylum Nematoda; class Chromadorea; order Rhabditida; family Panagrolaimidae; genus Panagrolaimus; species Panagrolaimus sp. LJ2414. The sequence continues at coordinate 2,708,218 of JAMRXY010000005.1, forward strand.
TACTTTTGGTTGGAGTTGTTTCCATGTTTGTTGCATATCGATATCATTACAGATTTCAAAGAAATCAAAAACATGGGTATGTCTCCTTTTTTTTCTATCCCTTTAACAAAAAAAGACTTGTCAAAGTTTACTTGGGGTTACTGTAGCTTTGGTACCCTTAGATTACCGTAATTGTAATTAAAATAAGTTTATAATTAGTGTAACTCAAGTTACAGTATCTTTGATTACTGTACTTTTAACCTAAACTTTGGCAAACATCTTTTTCAAACTCAACCTTTAATGATACATATTCTAATCGATTTTCCATAAAAATTTTCAGTTTGATTAGCAACAGCTACGATGATACTGGAGTTTCACATTCTGTTGAATGCCAACCAATTCCAAGCAATGTTCGAAAAACTTCGCCTCAAGATCGCCTAATGGAACCATAATTATCAAAATTTGCATTTATGAAAAATCTTTATATTTTTTTGTTATATTTTGAAGCATTTTTCCTTTCTTTTTCTTTCGATTGTTCTTCGTTCATTCATAGCTTATTCAAATCACCACCAACCACACTTTTATCTCATGGGTATTTTTTATAAAAAATCAAACTTTAATTTTTATCCTATTTTTATTTTCTATATTTTTTTGAAAAAATAAATAAAAATGTTATTGCAATGAAATAATAAAACTTTGGAACTACAATTAATTACAGTAGATATAATTTATCCATGATTGTGAGAATCTCCAACAAAATGCCCTGGCACTGAATATCCACTATTGTAGCCAGGTGGGGCGGCGATGGGGGTTTGAATGTATGAATTACTACCATATGGGGATGGCGGGGGTGGAAGTGGAGCTGGTGGCAATGGTGGTGGAGGAGGTGGTGGTGGAAGTTCAACCGGGGCAGAATTGTATGAATAACTACTAAAAAAGTAATTGTTAAAACTTGAATATAAGATTAGTCAAAATTAACATACGCAGCATAACTTGAACATGGTGGCGTTAATCCACATGACATTCCAGTTGATTGTGGACAGCAACCACCTGAACCATGTCCTCCTCCTCCATGGGCTCCATGACCTCCACCGTGACCTCCATGACCTTCTAGATCAAAGCCACCAAAACATGCAGTACAGAATGGCAACAATGTTATTACTCCAATTATTAATATTAACATTTTAAAAGTGATCTAAAATTTTGATATAGTTAAATTCATAAATATTATTCCTACCATTTTGCCTCACTACCCAATAAAACTGATCAAAATGCTAGACTTTTGCTTTAAAAAGGTGTCATTTTATACAAGATTATCTATCGCATTCCCCAAACTCAAGATTTTTGAAAGCTTTTTTTTATCTTTTTGTTTCTGAAACCAGTTTCTTTTTTTTGAAATGCCATTGTTCAATAATGGGAAATCTGTCGTTGCAAGTTTTTTTCATTCGAAAAAGCAAATCCGATCTAACAATAAAATTTTCATGTCTGATCGTTGAAGGTGAATGACGCGTGAAAAAATATATCTCATCCATTTTTTTTATCCCTGATGGTTATTCAAATTTGCATATCTAGATTTTCTTGCTTTTGATTTTCTGGTTTTGAAATCATGTAAGAATTGACAAAAAAATTGGATGGGATTACGAAACAAAAAATTTATTGGTTTAAAAAAACAATTATTTAATTGAAAACACACTATAAAAATTGAAAGAAAAAGATGAGTGATGATGAATAATCATTTGTGTACAGATAAAAATGAAATAAAAATAGAAGAAAAATTCAAATATTATTTTTTAAAAAAGCTTTTTGAAATTTATTTATTTTCCTTTAACATATCCACCTTGTGGCGGGGCCGCATAAGAATTTGATGGTGGAGGAACATAGGATTGTGGTGGGGGGATATAACTGGCAGGTGGAGGAGCTTGAGCATATCCACCTTGTGGCGGTGGTGGGGGAAGTGGTAATGGAGCCGCTGCATATCCACCGAAGCTTGGTGGTGGTGGACTAAAAAATGGTAATTGGAGTAAATATCTTAATCGTATTAATTTGCTTGCATAAACATTTTTAAGTATTTATTATTAACTAGGGGTGACCCGCCCCTGCGGGGCGGCCACCCGAGATTCTTGTACTTTTTCTCAAACACATGCACATTTTGTCATGCCATAATGTTCAGGGCAAAGTTTGATGCAGTGTTTTCTTTTTCATGCAAATTTCACGTTTATATTCTTCGTTTTGTGAATGAAAAAATAAAAGCGTTACAAACCAACAAACAAACATTCTCCATTTATTTGAGGGACAACTTTAAGTTTAAAAAACATAAAAAGAAAACATACCCTGCGCATCGTGGAGCAGCTGAACATGTTGGAGCTGCCTGAGGGCAACAGCCACCTCCGGTGCCACCCCCACCTCCAAGACATGCTAATGAAAATTGAAGAATTCCAATAAAAATAAGACTTGAATAAATTGCACTCGCCATGGATATATCGTGTATTTTAGATGATGGTTTCAAAATTGAATGAAATGAAACTGATGAAAATCTTAAGAATTTCCACAGGTTATTAAGACTTTGAAATCTGAGGCGGAGTCTTGCAAAACTTTTTTTGTAAAACCTTGAAACATCTTCTAAGACAAGACAACGAAGACGACATTGAAAAATGACAAAAGTTTCTAGTTTTTATCATTTTTTGCACCGAAGCAATGAAAAAGAATCCAGTTTTTTTCAGATGCCGCGGCAGCAGTAAACCATTTCTTTCTTCCTCCTTGTCTCATTTCTTTTTTTGCTGCCAAATAATTTTTTGTTTAACGATGTCCGGATATATCCCCCCCCCCCCATCCATTTATCTTTGAGGCTTCTTCTAGCCAGCCCCTGAAAGAATGAAATCAAATGAATAAGAAAATGACCGGTCATTTTTGTTGTTTCAACAATAATGATTATTGGAGAAAAATTGCTTTTCTATTTTATTTTTAATTTGATGATTGCGTTGTCTGTAATGGCCCGTCTCTAAAACTTTTCTAGAAAAAAAATATCAAAAAAGAAAAGGCAGATTTCGTGAATCACATTTATACTTTTTTGTTTAAGAATCATAAAAGTTAAAGCTAAACTATAAGTTTTAAATTTTACGCTACCGTATTCCTCAAAGAATAATCCAAGTTAGAAGATATGGCCAAATGTTGAACAATGGCACCAAAGTAAATTTGAAAACCCCATCACAACAGATCGCTTACTAATTCTGACTGCGATAAATTAAACCAGAATTCAGCTTGTAGATTATCTTTATTTTATTTGAAAGAGTAATTAAAAAACAAAAATTCAAATAAAAGTTTCCCGTGTTATACATGCAATGGAATATTCTTTTTTTCGGGATTACCTAAAATTGATCATTTTAAAAACAAATATTTTTTAAACATCTGCACTTACCATTTGTATTAAAATAAAAGTAGAAGAAATCAATATATAACAAAATTTGAACAATACCGGCATAAATTGGAATAGCATCAAAGAATGATTCATTAAAATATTGACGAAAATAATAAATTAAATAAAGAGTTTTATAAATTCCAAGAACAAACAAAAATTGAGAGGTAATTGTTTCAGCGGAATCAGTCTTGGTAAGCATATATAATTGAGGAATAATTGCAACCGCTTCAAGGTAAATACTGAATGTCCATAATATCTGAAATAAACAAAATACAGGTTTAAATATTATAAAATAGAAAAGAAACATGCCTCAAGAAAAGTATACGGCCAATAAATCTAAAAATGATACGGTATTAATAATAAAATAACATTTAAAAAACTTGCATCAAATAAGGTATATATTTTAATTATCTGAAATGTAGAATATTGTTATGACAAAAGAATATTTAAAAAAAATGCATGCCTCAGTAATAGTGTATTGTTGATTGATGAGTAAAGCAAGAATGAAAGAAGGAATGAGAAGGACACTAATCCAAAAATTGTCATGTTTTCTGTAAAAAATCAACTACATGTATTACATGTGTTTTAAAAATTACTTGTTATAAGTTTCTTTGAATGTACAAAATATGAGATGAACCGTAGCACTTGAAACAGCAATAGACAAAATTTTGAGCAAAAAATTCGAGAAATATGTTAAATAAAAGAAAGTATTAAGATACCGTGAAATAATAACAATCAAGAATAAAAGATGTGAACGTCCAGATATTCCTAAAAAAATATTGATAACTTGCATTTAACAGTAATTATAAATAAAAGCTATTACCTGCACATGAACGACTTTTCAAAATTTCAGATATTAAAATGGCATATGCCATCAAATGTATGATATCGGCAATCAAACGTAAATTCATAGCTTATTTTGTTACATAAAATTTATTCATATGCTGCAAAATTGATTAAGAAAATTAACAGCGAAAAAACACGACGACGATCAAAGATATTGAGAAAAGAAAGAAAACAAAAAAGATTACAATGAAAAAAGTAAGACAAAAGACGATCGAAAAAAATGTTTATTTTGTTTTTCAAAAAAAAATTAAGAATTTTCAATTATTAATTTCACACAATATTTTTTACAAAATTGAATGAAAAAATTCAAAATTTGCCAAACAAAACATTAGTAATTTTGTTAAACCCTAAATTTTTACTTTTATTTTGTATTACTTTCTTGCCCAATCTTTGCTTAGATTTTTTTATAGCGTTTAAATAATTTTTTGTTGCATTTATTCGTTTTTTTGCTTTTCATGATCATGTACATCGATGTACAAATTTTTTAATGTAAGGTTTAAAACCAGAGTTTTCCCTTTAAAACGAGTCAAAATTCGCAGACAGTAATTAATTACTGTAACATTTCACTGCAAAAATATTTATTGAGACGTCAATGTCGGTTTATAAAATTAATTAATTTATTCATTTTTGCATTTTAAAGACAACGAAATAAAAATATAAAATAAAATATTTTACATAATTAAATAATTAAATAAATAAAATTATTCTTTGCCAGTGCTCCATGGATCAGAAGTTGATTGAGTAATTTCAATTGGACGAATTTTATATAAATTTGGAGAAGGAATTGACGGTGGTGGTTCAGATTGTGAAGTTTCAAGATCAGAGGTAGTTGCAGAAGTTTTTTGATCATCAACAATTTGACCCCAATCTTCCCGGGTAACTGCCAAATCTTTCAAAGGTTTTTTGATTGCAGAAAAATGAATGATATTTGCAATTAAAGCAATTGGAATGGCAAATAATGGCAAAACTGAGAGTGTCCAAGCAAGAATATCAGACCAGTCTGGAAAAAGATAATTACCATATTTCAATTGCATTGATGATTGATCAATTACCATATGAACCAGCAAGACCTAAAAACATACTTTTTTAAAACAAAATTACATTTCTAAAAAAACTTACGGTTATACATATTGGGGCAACAATACACCAAACAATTATAAAATACCAACCAGTTTTACCAAAAATCTTTCCAATTACCGTATTTGGACGTCCAAACATTGAATGCAAATCAGCCATATAATTTTGAATTCCATAAATGTAACAAACAAGAATAAGTTCAAGCAAAACAAGAACGCAAAGAGCAAAAGTTGCACTGTAATCATTGAAAATTTGGAAATAAAATATTCCAGCATCTGTGGTCATCACAATTCCAAGAAGGAAAAGACAAAAACAAACACAAGAAGCAACAGTAAAATTCCAATTTTTAGTTCGAGGAAATTGATCATAAATTGCTGTGCACATTACTTCAGCTAATCCAAATTGACTGCTAATACCTGAAAATCATATGCAAATTTGTATTAGATTTTGTGCAATATCAAAACCATTTTTAAACATACCCAAAATGAAAAGCATAACAAAGAATAAAACAGCCCAAAGCCATGGCACAATTGGAATTTGATTCATTGCTTCAGGATAAGCCTGAAAAAGAGAAATATAAAATATGCAAATTTTTTGAAAAATATGCTTACAATAAATGCCAAACCAGTTCCAGAAACAACAACCTCCGTAATTTCTTTCTTTTGTTCAGTTGCCATAAAACCAAGGATTGAAAAGACAGCAGTTCCACCAAAAATTGACATGAATCCATCTGCAAATGTAATAATCAAAGCATCCCGGAAGCAATTGTGTGAACGCGGATTATAGCTTGACAAAGATAAAAGACCACCGAATCCAATTGCCATTGAATAACAAACTTGTGTGGCAGCTAAAAATTATCATAAATAAATAACGTTTTTAGAGAAAATGACCAACCTGCTTGCCAAGCTTTAAATTCAAAGATTTTTGCCGTGTCAATATCCAACAAATAAAAATCCAAGCCTTTTTTTGCTCCTGGCAATGTCACAGATCGAACAAAGAGAATTGCAATAATGACATAGGGTACAGTAGCAGTAACGTATGAAAGTTTTCCAATTAATTTTACACCCTTTGAAAGTGCCAAAGCCGTTAAAATCCATGCAAAAACTAGTGCCCCAAAAACTGGCCAATTCATTGTTGTCATAATCATTTCATCACTTTTTTGTAAAATGTAATTTCTAAAAACCGTTAAAGTTGCTGTTAATAATAATAATACAGTACTTAGAAAAACATACTCAAAAAATTGTGCGGTTGCACTTTCATTATTTACCATAAAAGTTTTCATTTGATCAAAGGCAGAACCATTGTAACAGGATCGATTAAAATAAAAGGCATCATGATCGCCTGAACTTTTGACACATTCCTTATTTTGAAGTGATGAAACACAATCTAAAAATATAAATGCATTTATTTTAAATGACAATGATTCCGGCATCGGAGTCGGATACGGTATTTGGAGTTCTCGTCAAAACTAAATTCATACAGTAATTTTTAATAATAAAAAACATACTCAAATCATTCCAATCATTTTCACATAAAGCCCATTGTTTACTTTGTCCCATACAAATCTAAAAAAACCGATTTATCTAGAGAATATTAATAAATCTAACAAAAACTTACTGAAACAATGAATACAATAGTCCATGAAAGGATAACATTATAATAAACGGAAACAAGCAATGATATTGTTGCCATCCCTGAAATTCCTTACATGAGTACTAACAATTACCAAAAAAATAAACATACCCCAACCAATTCCTTGAGCATATGGACGAATTTTTCCGAATACAAGTGCAGGACCAGATCTAAAAAATATTCCCATGATTACAGTATCTGTAAAAAAATGATAAAAAGATAATTACTGTGAATATTGTCCAAGAGTAAGTTCAAGATAAAGCAGTGGAAATCCAATCAAGAATGAACAACATAAATATGGTATCATAAAAGAACCTCCACCATTTTCATATGCAAGCATTGGAAATCTCCAAATATTTCCTAATCCCACAGCATATCCAATACAGCTGAGAATAAATTGCACAGAACTGCCAAATCTCTTCCTTTCTTCCGTCATTGAATTTCTGAAACAATGAAATTTTTTTGAGTTTTGTAAAAATTTTTATCCACGTTTTCTTTGTTTGTGTGAAAGCAAAAGAAAATGGAAATACATAAAATTTGCATATATCAATTATGACAGTATATACTGTAGTTTTTTGTTGTTTTTTAAGTACACGCTTTATTTCAAACTTTTAGATATAGGAACAAAAATGTGAATTTCGTTATGGAATTTCTGCAACAAAATTATATAAAGCAAAAAGATACAAAATTCAATCATTTTATTTTCATGCTTTTTAAATGCATGTTCTTCAAAAATACAATCAAAAAAAACATGCATGTAAAACATTACAAATGTTGAAGGAACTTCATAATCAATGATGATTTATATTTTGCTTCTAGCAACGTTTCTTCTGATTCATTGAAAGAATTATAAACGTCCATTTTTTTACAAAAAACACTATTCTAAAATGTTTTGTTAAACATCTTTTCTTCTTCAGCTTTTTGAATTATTATAAAAAAACAGTTTGCTTTGGTTTCAAAAATGATAAATTAAAAGAAATGAGGTTCACGTTTCTGATTTTCATATTTCAAGAGCGAAAGGAATGCATGTTTCTGATTCTTAAAAATATAGTAACAAAAAATGATTGTAGTTTTTTACAGAACCATCAAAAAAACAAGAGAAAAATAATATTTATTTTTAATTAAAAATAGAATAATTATTTTTGCTTCCCTTTTTTGTTTAATTGTAAAATTAATTTGATCCTATCAAATTTGTAAATTCTAACAATGTCTATTATTGGACTACTGCATTACATGTAATCTTCACAGTGTTTAAAGAGAAAGTTAATAAAAACGGAGAATTAAAAAAACTTTGTAACTGTGTCCGATATAGTGTAAAACATTGATATAAGTTCTATGTCATAACAATTTATGTATCAAGAATAAGCAAACAAACAAGTATTGTAAAAACATAAAATTATTTATCGATGGTTTTAATTTCACTCCACAATTACAACAAAGAACAAACTTTGTAAATAAAACGTCATTTTGTTTCATCACAAAAAATGCATTTTTCAGAATTCAAATGTCTCCTTAAATATGGTTTAATTTCAATCAAAACCGGTCAAACCTCCATTGTACTCAAAAAAGAGCAAATTCAGGAAACATTAAAAATGCTAAATTTCACAGAAAAATCTTTAAAAGGAAAACAAAGAAAGGTAATCCGATTACATTTTTCGGGTTGCTTTTACAGGACATCAAAGAAGTAAAAATAACAGAACAAAATTAAAGTGATTCGATTTTTTTCTAATAAATTTTTATAAAAAAAAAATCGAATCAAAAAAAAAATGATGAAAGGTAAGTTCAAACTCGTAGCATCGTTTTCAAGGTTCTGCATAGCCGAATGGTTCAGAGCCAGCGCAAGACCCAAATTCAACGGGTTCGAGTTGCGGATAATCAACGTGTCAATTAATATTGTGCAAGCGTTGTGTAGTACCTTTTTGCATTTTTAAAAAATTTTTTTATATATTTTTACACTCAAAAAAAGCAAACATATACTGACACAAATAGGGACAGGCAGGTTAAAAATAAAAGTTTAAAAAACATTATTTTATTGTTCTTTCTAGGTACTTTCAGACCTGAATAAGCCGAAAATAAACTCAAAAAAATTATTAAAAATAGTTAAAATGCCGAAAATACCAGTTTAAAGTTCGGCAAAGTAAAAATTCTTCGTCGAAAAAAAAAGAAAAAGGAACACTTTTTCCTTTTCTTTTTTGCACAAAAAAGAATGCATTTTTTGGAGGCGCCTGGCCAAAAAAGTTCATTTCTTTTTCTTTCCTTTGTTTTTCAAGCATTTTTTATACAAATCTAGCTCTACGATCGCTGTCACATTTTTATGCGTGATAATGCGTGATTTTCCTTTTTACCCGAGATGTATTTTTTGATTGGCTATCCGATGGTACTAAATTCATGGAATCAGCTGGAATCAGTGAAAATGTTTTTCTGTAAAAACATCTAAAAATGCAAATTTTAGGTATTTTTCCCACAAAAAACTTTTTCAAAAGTGGCATATTTGGAATCAGCGTAAAAAAATACGTCTGGTAGGCCAGATTATTAGTCTTGGAAAAAAAGTTGAATTTTTCATACTGTAACGAAGAAAAAAAATGAAAAAGAAAAGCAAAAAGTGTTCCCTGCCTGTCCCTAGACACAAAAGCTTGCATTTCAACTATTTTGTACAATTTGATAAAAAAAAATTAAGAAAAATCTGCAAATATTTTAATAGCTATGTTAATAGTTTTCATATTCAAAAGTCAAGAACTTTTATGTGGAATTATATGATTATTTCTAACTATTTTGCAATTTGTAAACACGTTTGTTTCTACAAAAAGCAAGCATGAGAAATGTGAAATGGATTCAAAGTCCCAAAGTCTTAACAAAATTGTTTAATTTCATTTCTTAATCGGATAGAATCTAATTATCATCAATTAGATTCTATTCGATTATCTTTATCCTTTTCTCAAGGATTCTTTTTTTATCAATAGCCACAACATAAGTGCCGATTAAATCTATAACGACGAGCTTTTATCTGTTTAATGCTTTTATTTTTTGGCTATCATTTGAAGTGCAAAAACTTGCCTCGAAAGAAAAATATATCAAGAGCAAAAGAATATAACGCTTACAAAAATATCTTCACTCTTTCAATAAACAAAAAAAAAGAAACTTTAAAAAGGTGTGAAAAAAACCAAAACAAGTGCCTTGAAAATTTATACAACCTGAAAAAAGTATCTTCATTTGTGGCAATTTTTTTCGACGAAAATCAAAAGCTCTGAAAAATGCAACAAAATATTTATCAACCGTTCAAGAAATGGAAAAATCCTCCAACGACACCTTCAAAAATCTTCAAATTTTTTCAAAATAATAAAACTCTGTCTTTCTTGGCATTTTTTGCTTTCATTTTAATACTCGGTGGAATTGGTCTTGGTTTTGTTTCAAAAAGTAAAACAGAAAAATTGTAAGTTTATTAAATTTTAAAAAAAGCAGTGTGAAACATACAATTTTTATTTATCATTTTTTTCAGAGCTCCTCCAATTTCAAAATGGTCATCACTAAAAACTCAAAATCCAATGCTCCGCGTCAATTCTTTTTTGAATCAAATGCCCGATTTTACTGAAGTTCAATGTTCTGAAATTTTAAACGGAAATCAAACTGAAATTGAAAAAGCAAAAGAATGGATTTTTCCGGATTTTGAATTTGTTTGGAAACAAATTGAAGATTCTGAAAACAAGTTAGTTTTTGCTTCAAAATTTTCACTATAACTTTAATGTTATTTTTTAGATGTCAAATTTTCAAAGATTCCTTTGTTTTTATCGATTATCCTCTTTCGGAGGAAGAAACAGAATTTCCATTGGCATATGGAGCATTAGTTTATAAAGATGTTTCACAAGTAAAATTATACTATTTTCTGTTGCATTATTTAAAACATTTTCACTTTTTAGGTTTCTTTCATGTTGTCTTCCATTTATCGTCCAAACAATGTCTATGTTTTTATGGTTGATTTAAAAGCTGACAAAAAATTTAAACAACGAATTTCTCTTTTTGAACAATGTTTTCCCAATGTTTTTGTTAAAGTAAGTAATTAATTGTTTTTTTATTGTCTTTAATCAAATTATTTTTTAGGTTACTGAAAATAATGTTGAATGGGCTGGATATGAAATTACAAGGGCTGTTTTTCAATCTGTTCGAATTTTGGTTGAATCAAAACTTGATTGGAAATATTTTCAATATTTAACTGGTTTTACTTTACCATTAAAAACTAATTTGGAAATGGTCAGAATTTTTAAAGAATTGAATGGAACTTTTAATGTTGAAATTTTGCCATTCCAAGAATATCGACTTAATGGATTAAAAAAGACTGTAGGTTTTGACTTTTAAAATTTCATAATTTAAACAAAATAATATTGTTTTCAGGAAGATTCACCGTTACCTTTGTTAAAATCGCAGTTATCTGTAGCATTTTCAAGAGAATCTGCAGAATTTATGGTAAAATCAGAAAAAGTTGAAGATGTTATAAAATTCTTGGAAAATACCATCGTCTCAGATGAATCAATTTGGGGTACATTTGCCGGAAATCCTGATCTTTTGCCAATTCCCGGTGGAGTAAATGGAAGTGTTATGTTGAAACGGGGCGGAAAACTTAATGATTACTTGAATCTTAATGAAACTTCATCAAACAATACTTCTACCTTTTATCCAACAGAATATTATATTTCAAGATATCAAATTTGGGATAATGATCCTTTCTATTGTAAAGGTAAGTAGTTTAATATGAAACTTTTATATTTTGTCGTTTTGCATGCATAATCCAATTTAATCTTGTGAATCGTTTTAGGCAAATTTGTTAGTGAATCTTGTGTTTTTGGTGTTGGTGATTTACCAAATTTAATTACTCGTCCTGAACTTGTTGTACATAAAATGTATCTTAATTTTGAACCAGCTGCATATTTTTGCCTTTATCAATATCAATGGCAACGAACTCTTAATTTCAAAGATCAACAAAATTTCAATGCAAAACCCTACCGTAGAATTGCAGATGTAAATAAACTTACCTTTAATTATCTTTGATTTGATACTGTTTTTGTACTTTTATCATTTTTGTAAATAAAGATTTTTTTGTATCACATTTCTTTTGTTGGGCATTTATTGAATTTGAACAACTTTATTTTTTTGTGAACGTGAATCGTTTTAATATACATGACTATTATGACCTGAGAATTTGTGACTTGAATTATCTGATGTTGATAATTCGAGAGGATAAAAATAAGTTTGAGGCTCACTGGGACACCTTGCGTATCCGAAGTAATCATGTCATTAAAAATCACCAAAAACAGAGATGTTTAGTAATTTGCTTTTTTTTAAAATGCAATGAAAGACAAGTTCAAAATCGTAACACGTTTTTCAAAGTACTGCATAGCCGAGTGGTTAAAAAGCCAGCGCAACGGCAATTTCTTCTTCGAAGATGAAGCAGTTGAAGTCACTTGTAAAATGAAGTGTGTGTATGTTTTTGCATTTTTTGAAAATTTTATATTTTCACACTTAAAGAGGCAAATAGTACTTACACAACATTGAACAAAGGTATAAAATGCATTTTTTCAGCAGAAGCAAAGAAAAAAAATAGGCGTAGACATTTGGGCTTTACGCTCCTGTAGTTCAGAGGTTAAAGATTTGGTGATATTTGTTTACAGTTTTGCTTAACTCAACATGGCTTAACAAATTGGCTTTTTCTAACTGCTACAGTAATAATCTATGATAAAGTACTGATCCCATAATTTTTATCAGCCAAAATTAATTCAAAAGATATTTATTGTTTTTGGTTTACAAAGATTAGTTATCACTACTACATTTTACAATAAAATGTATACATACAGATACAAATATATATATATTGAAATTAATGAGGACTTTTAACAGCACCACGAAAATCGATATGATTTAAACGATCATTTTCGCATTGAAGAGTTGCAATTACAGCAGCCAAATCTTTTTCATTCAAATAAATCTTTTCACCAGATAATAATCGAATTCCTTTCTTCAATGAATCACTTTTTGATGGAAAAATTTCTGTTTCTGTTGCATTCTGAAGGTTCGGAATATCATCAATTTGTTCGAGACGACGTTTTTGATAATAATTTAATTGTTCAGCTTGACGATTAAGCTTTTCTCGAATTTTGAAGAAAGCTGCAATTGAAAAAACTCCAAGGCATAAATATAGAATTAGTTGAATCGTTTCAATTATATACCACATTCTTCTTCTTCTTGTTGATGATGTTGATGGAAACAGCAACAGCAATAGTGTGGAAGACAAAATTGATATCAATAATGAATGAATGGAGAAAAATGTTTTTGTTGAAAGGAAATAAAAAATGAATGCCAAACTTTATGCAAATTTCTTAGCATCGAAGATGACATTTGCAGAAAACTTTTTGCAGATTTCATCATCAGATTTTATACCGGATAAAAGGATTCAAAGGTCCGCTAAAGTAACATATGTAAAATCGAAAAATAAAAGCTTATATTTAAAAGACTGAACAATCAAATTGTAAAATTGAATTGCAGTTTCTAATTTTTAAAATTAAAATTAATTTAATTTTAATAATTAGAATAAATGTTTAAATGCTAATATTACAACAGTAAAAAATGCCAAAAACAGCAGATTTTTGCAGCTTACTTTTATCTCATATATTTTTTACAAAAAATGGAAAACAAGTTCAAACTCGTAACACGTTTTTCAAGGTATTGCATAGCCGAATGGCTCAGCGCCAGCCCACGGTTTCAGTAGCAGGTGCAGGTTCAATTCCTGCACATACTAAAAACACATTTGATAATGCGTGTGTGTGTTATGTGTGTACCTTTTTGCATTTTTAAAATATTTCATATTTTTGCACTCAAAAAAGATTGTAAACAATACTGACACAACAAAAACATGCATTTCAATCATTTTTTTTTAATACAGAAACAAAATAATGAAATTTGCAAATATGTATTTTAGCGGCAGTTATTATTTGTTTCTGAATTCAAAAATTAAGATTTTCGAGTACTTGAATATTTTTTCAACAAAATGTTATCAATGAGATTTTCAGCATCTGTAATAGGACCATAAGGTAGAAATCCTTCTCGGAAGGATTTTTATTATTTTTGGGATATTCAAATTCTTTTTTACACTTGATTCGATTTCATCTATGATTTGATTTCGTTTTTGACAAATTGGTGATTTTTTGGTAACTTCATTAAGGTTGAATGTGATAAAGTTGGCCCTGCTCAAAAACAGTTTTGATTTTTTTTATAGTAATATAGAAGTAAAAAAAAACTTTTTTTCGTAAAAGTTTGACCTTATTTTTTGCTCTTCTTCATATCTGTCACTTATTATTCTATTTATCATAGATTTTATTTTATATCCCGCTGACGCCAATTATGCTCATATCCGGGCACAACGAAAACTCAAGCAAATCATTTCAAATGAATTTTTTCATCATTTATACCAACTCATTGAAAGCTGAATTGATTTCAAAATGGAAAGGAATGAACCATTTAAAACTTCATTAACCCGTGAAATGCTGCTGCAATCTTTTCAAGACGCAATTGAATTAAATATTTGTGCCAAAGAAAAATATTTTATTTTTAGAAGAAACTGCTACAAATCTGATGGAGATGAATCGAATTTTATTTTAACAGAAGACGAAATCAAAGGTTTTCCAGAATTTATTAAAAACGAAATTCAAAATGTCAAATTTATTACGGAGAATTTTTCAGAGGTTTGTTTTTTTTCTTAATTATTGATTACTGTATTCGTCTGTGTTTTTGTAGCAAAATATTCGAGAAGTTTTGTGTAAAATTGAGAAGCTTCAAAATGATGCCAAGAATTATTTGTATGAAAGAATGAAACAAAAACGCCTTCAACAAAATTCTGTGTAAGTTTTTTTTACATTACCGTAATATCTTTTAACAAAACTTGTTTTTATAGATCTACGAAAATTTACACTGAAGAAAACTGTAAAGATAAAAAACTCACATTTTTTCCTCAACCAGATGATTATTCAAATACTTTGAGAAATGCAATTCAAAATATCGCCAATGCACAAGATGGAAATGCAATTGAAGAATTAACTGAAAATTCATCTTGTTCTTTTCATGAATATTCAGAGACGGATAATGCATCATTTAATTAAATTTTAAGAAAAAGCTTTTTTTATTTGTTATCAAATTTTTGTACATTTTAAGTTTTTGCTTTAATAAAGGATTTTTTACTATTAAACTTTAAAAAAAATAATAGAATTCAAAAAATGCAAAAAGATACTACACAACATTGAATTTTTCAATAACTCCCAGGATTTGAACCTGCACGTTGAACCGTGCGCTGGCGCTGAGCCACTCGGCTATGCATCACTTGAAAAAGGTGTTACGAGTTTGAATTTATCTTTCACATTTTTTATTCCTTACACAACGTTACAAAAATCTTATGTTTTTAGTATTTTATTTAATGTTAGTAATGATTAAAATTAATTAAACATTCATTTTTTCTGGTCATTAAATAATTAATTAGATTTTAAACTTTTGTAAACTGAAATCGTGTTTGTTCTTTTATTTTTCACAAATATTATAAAGGTTTAAGAATCCATGAATTTTAAAAATCATGTAAACAAAATATGACAGGACAAATGTTTATTTAATTTTTTACAAATACAAATAAACATTTTTAATACAGTAGAATTATAAATATTAAAAAATTAGGATCAATTAAACCATTTTAGCATTCTTGACTTCTTCAGCAAATTGCGAAGCAGCTTCACGATATTTTGATGGTAATTTGGCCTAAAAAAATATGTGTAAAATAATTATAATAAATAAGATGAAAAAAATAAACATACTCGAATATATTCAAGCACACAAGTATGAATTAAAATATATTGAGATTCAGCTTCTAAAAATATATATAATTGTAATTTAAACAAAAAAAAGATGTTTAAACTTACGAACAGCAGAAGCTCGTTGATTTCTTAAAGCATGAAACATTTCTTTTACCTAAAAATATATGTATTTTTAGCTACAGTATCCACACAAAAAAATAAATACATACATTACACATTTGTCCTTTCAAAAGTCGACTTATAATTGCATCAATTAATATTACAGTACCTGTGCGGCCAACACCTGCCGAACAATGAATCTAAAAAATACATAAAATTATTAAAAATGTTATATTTAAAAAGAACATACAATACAAAGGCCAGCAGGAATTGCTCGAATTAATCTTAAAACAGACATTGGTTTTTCAGGTACACCTAAATTTGTATACAATTATTATGTTGATTACAGTATCCTTAAAATACAAACCTCGATCAGGCCAATCATTCATTTGAAGAAGTTTTACCACCGTTGAATTACTGCATCCTTCAGGTAATGCTTCAATTGTATGTATCAAAAGTTTATCTTCATGTCCGGTATCTGTTTTTTTATTATTTACAAACATGCAACCATAATTCTTGTATGCCGCGGCATCAGGAAAATATTGTGCACATTTATTCTTTCCATCTTCAACACATTTACAAAGCATGACAACAGAAGTTGCAGATTCTTGATGCACCAATCTCCAAAAATCGGGTATTGTTGATTCCAGTGGACCCTGAGTTGCAATAAATGTTCGATCCATACCTTCAAATTTGATAATATTTGCATGAATATAATCAGATTCTGGTGGAACATTCAATGATAGAATTACTCGAGATGCATCCAAACATACGACATCTTTGTATCGATTTCTTGAGGTATTATTTGGATTTGAGAATGCTTCAAATTTGTATTCTGGTGCCGTATATACTTTTAACTCGGCAAATTCTTTTCGTAATCCTGCTACTCCTATAATTTTAAATTAACTTTTAACATTAATAAAAAAATACACAAACCTCTTGATAAAGTAGTTTTAACAAAATCTGCCATTGCTGCTTCCACTTCTGCTGTAACGGCATTCTTTCCTTGTGGCATTGTTGGTGGCATTGGCATTGCCGTAGCATTATTATTTTGGCCTTTTCTTGGTCCTCCAGTTTTTCTTCCAATTTTTGTTTTTGATCCATTCTTTTTTGTACATCTTGCTGTTCCTGCATCTTCTTCTCCTCCGGCGGCAAGCGTTGGATCATCTTGGGTTCGTTCGTTATTCTTATTTTTTCGTCGACGATTTGGTCGTTGCACTCCATCTGATTTTGTTTCACGATTTGACATTTTTTGGTGGTTTTTGTCTTTGATTTTCTTTCTTGTCGTTGTGGTTGTAATTAGTTTTATGATAAAAATGCTACGCTTCGCTTTTTGTAAATGTTAAAAACTGTTTTATTTCCTTTATGCAAATTTTTTGTTGTTAATGTGAACTAGCAGCTTTTATTTTAGGGGCATTAACATTAGATTAAAAAATCTTTTGTTATTTTAAAAAATGTTGAAAAATCGAAGAATTTATGATATGAGAAAAAAATAAAAGAAAAGAGTGAAACTTCCAACGATGAAAAGCTGGAAAAAAATTTTGATTCATTTTGATTCTTTATTACGGTGTGTTTCGAATTTCGCTTATTGGATGACGGCGCCACATTTTTCTCCGCCGCTATGTGGAATCGATAGTATTGTTTCTTTCTTCTCCCACAACCACGGGTATATAAAAGAGAATCCAACATCAGAAGCCTGAATTCTGGAGAAAATCCCGACTGGGCAGCTACCTTGAGGGATATTATCAATTCCATATAGTGGCGGAAAAATCTGGGTGTCACCACACTTAAAAACGTTCCCTTTGTGAATGATTCAAAAGAAATTAAAGTGTGCAACAAAAAAAGAAGTTCAAAAAGACCACCAATCTCTTTGAACTCTGAAAAGAAAAACGATAATAAAAAAAAATTGAACAAATCAAAGCACATTTTTTCTGGCTACAAAAAAAAGAAGAAATATTGTTTTTGTCATCGCTAAAATTGTTTTTTAATGAAAATTGTGCTTCTTTTGTTTCCTTTTTAATCATCTTTAAGAATGCTATAAAAAGGGGTAACAAAAAAGATTATTTTTACATTAAAAAATATAAAAGCTTTTAATTTATATTTTTCTTGTTTACCCTCCAACAAAAAATGTCTTATAATTATTCTGATAAAGTTGTAATAATTACTGGAAGTTCATCTGGAATTGGACAAGCTGCAGCAGTATTATTTGCAAAATCTGGAGCATCTGTGACAATTCATGGTCGATCCGAGGATGGATTAAAGAAAACAATGGACCTAATTTTGGGAGCTGGAGTTCCAAAAGAAAGAATTCATTCTGTAAAAGGTCCGGTTTCAGATGAAAAAGTTTTGAAAGCTTTGATTGATGAAACGATTGAGAAATTTGGTAAATTGGATATTCTAATTAATAATGTTGGAATTGCAAACAAAGAAGGAATTAAGGATCGGCGATCTATGGAAAATTTGGATTATGTTTTGGGGGTTAATCTTAAAGGGAGAGGACGGGAAGGAAGAAGTTTATTTTTTTTATTACTGTGGTCCCACCCCGAAAGCTCTCTACTAAAAAAATTTTTGATTCTCAAAAAAAAAATTTTACACGATTAGTAGAGAGCTTTCGGGGTGGGACCACAGTAATAAAAAAAAATAAACTTCTTCCTTCCCGTCCTCTCCCTTTAAAAGGTATGTTAAATTTTGATTGTTTTAAAAGATTTTTTAAAAATTTGCATAACTTTAAATCTCGAAAATCCTAAAACTTAAATGCCAAAAAGATCATTAAAGATTTAAATTTTAAATTTTTCAGTGTCATTCAATTAACCGAACTTGCAATTCCGCACCTTGTAAAAAGTAAAGGCAATATTGTTTGTGTCAATTCATACATCACCAAGTCATTTTTATGGAATTGCAAAAGCTGGCCTCGATCATTTTGTCCGAAATTATGCAGCAATTTTAGCGCCATCTGGAGTCCGAATCAATACCCTTAATCCTGGGGCAACTGAAACAAACTTTTTTACTCGACAAGGATTCACGGAAGAAAATTTGAATAAATTTAAAGAAAATTTCCCAATTCCACTTGGACGTTGGGCAACCCCTTCTGATATGGCCAACACTCTTATATTTATGGCATCTGAAAATGCTTCATACATGACCGGACAAAATATTGTCGTTGATGGGGGAGTTCTCATTAAATCCGCATCTTTAAAACTTGATTGATCTGTTTTTTTGATACAGTGTCATTTTTAAATGTTAATTGTTTTAAATTCATTTTTTGGTTTAATTCCTTAATAAATATTTTACTTAAAATCCTGCAACTATTTTTCCAAAACAATTTCAATGAAAGTGTGAAAAAATGTATTTAAGCTATTTTTTGGGTGGCATTTTTGCCATTGATTTTGCAGCAAATTTTTAGTTAACCAAAATCGTACTCTGTTTTAATGACACAATATTTGTAGGTCTGTTGTCTTTCTTTATTTTGAATATGTTATACAAGTTTTTGTAAAAAATTATTTAAAAATAGTAACCACGTTTTTTGAAGAAGAAAGATCGAAAATCAAAAAAATAAGTTAAAAACTCTGTAAAATTTGTGTGTTGATTTTTTTTATAATAATTTCATTAATTATTATAAAAAATTGAAATTTTTGCTTTTGCTGGATGTTAAATTATTTTTTGTTTACAAAATTGTAAATATTGCTGTAAAATATTTTCAAATATACATTTATTTTAATCAATTGAGCAATTAAATGACAAAAAAGGGAAAAACACGCATAAATTAATTAATAATCCATTTTAAATACCGGGTTTAAAGAAAAATGGCACACAAAAATTTAATGTTCACCGACGATAAGCTTGCATTGAAACCTGTGAATGATGGCCAAACTCTGGGACCGTTTTAAAGCAATAACATTCCAAAAGTTTTAACGCAGTTGGAACAAGTTGCTTCTTCATTTGAGGGGACCAAAATACATATACATAAAAGAGGGTAGCTAAAAAGTATGAATATTAAAATTTATTACTGTATCTTAATTTACCGTGATGGAAGTAATAAAAGATATATGTCATAAAGAAGAGGAATTGCCACCATTGAGTTTGTTCAATTTTGAAAATTGCTTCACAGAGTCGAAAAGCTGGAAAAAAGGAAAAGGTTACTGTAATTTTTAATATTAATAATTACCGTAATTTGGCATATTTAAAAGTACAAAAGTACTTGTAACAATGAGAAGGGATCGACTTAAAGTTAAATCACTGGATCGTAACTTTGTGCCAGGGGTGGATCGATTTGAATTTGCTGACTGAATTTGATTTGTAACAGTTTGTGATTGTTGAGATAACAACAATTTTTTGGCTGTCGTGGTTTCTTCCGTCAATTTTTGATCTTGAGTTTCTGGCATTCGAAGAAATCGAACTCGTAAAACTCCAGATGCATAAATTTTCATGCATTGTCGATATCGATAAATTGATAACGAATTTACAACCATTATCAGCAGAGATGGAACAATCGTACATAAAATTGTGTCCAAAAGTGAAAAAAAGATATGCAAATCTTTTAAATCATATCCAAAGAAATTTATATTTTTATTCAACCCACAATAAGTTGAGCCATCATGAGAATGTTCAAGCCCAGCAAAGATAATACACCAAGCATATAGAATTGTACTGTAAAAAAAGAAGATTACTGTAGTCTAAATATTAAAATATTTACCTAAACATTACAGTACCCGCAACAAGTTGCCTGGCAAATTTCTTGCTGCAAACTCTTCGACGAATTCCAGGTCGATACAGTACAATTGCTACAAAATAATATTATTTTTAAATACGGTAATATATTTCTACAGTAATACCTCGATCACATGATGTCCAACATATACACCATACACAGACTAGATCACAGCTGTGCGCCAAAAATGTTAAAGTTTTACATCCAGATTCTGAATTACTGTAAAGCGGGAATCCGAAGGTGCTATCGATCCTAAAAGATATGAAATTAGCATTACTAATCTTTAATAAATAAAATTCTGTTTACCATGTAATTAAAACACTTCCAAGAAAGAGGCAACTGCAAACTGATAGGGTACAAAGATAAATATTTGATGTTAAACGACGCAGCCAATAATTGGTTCTGAAAAAAGAAAACACATTTTTTTATTAAAATTT
Source organism: Panagrolaimus sp. LJ2414 (assembly GCA_024447195.1). Taxonomy (NCBI): domain Eukaryota; kingdom Metazoa; phylum Nematoda; class Chromadorea; order Rhabditida; family Panagrolaimidae; genus Panagrolaimus; species Panagrolaimus sp. LJ2414. The sequence continues at coordinate 2,729,251 of JAMRXY010000005.1, forward strand.
AATGCTTTTTAAAAAAAGATAAATGTTTTTGCAAAACAAAAAATATGCGCCTTTTTTCAAAAACGGATTAATTTGACACTTTTTAAAAAATACACAAATCATAATTTATAAACAAATTACATCATCAATCCTTAAAAAACTTGTCTCAAAAAAATTGAAGGATTAAAGCTTATTATTATTTTTTTGAAAGCTGCATCTTTTTTATTTTTTTTATTAAAAAACACATAAACATGCTTCAAAATTCGATGATTACTTTAAACAACAACAAAATTACAGCAGATTAATTTAAAGTTTAATAATCGAATAAAAAAGAATAAATTAAAATAAACCATTTTTTATATAATCTACCGTACCTTTTTGTTTTGCTTTATTTTAAAAAAAGTCTATTTTAGTAATTTTGATCTTTTGTTGTTGCTCCGAAAAAAACAGCTTTTAGAGATTTTAACCTTTGCGTAAAGGATTACGGTAATTGCCTTAAGGGAAAATCTTTTTCACACTCCATTTTGGCAACGTCAGAAAATTAATTTTAAAAATAGATTTTAAATAATTAATGACTTTGAATGGAAGAAAAAAAAGAATTTCGTAAAGATGTATTTCAAAAAGTTGTTAATTATTTACGCTTTAATTATAATTAAAATTATTATCATTTTAACAGAATTTAATCAATCTTAAGAGTCCATGACGCATTGAAAAAAAGCATTAATTATTCTATATTTAGTTCAGCAAGGTTACTGTAATTCTACTAAATTAATTACCTGATTAAAATTAGTGCCATACAATTTCCGACAATTCCAACCACACAAAAAATTGGTAAGAAATGTCTGGCATAATATCGTAGATTAAGTAACAGCCGATCATTATCATCTGCTAAAAGGGCATTTTCTTCATCCATTGAATATTCATAACTATCAGGATGTATTGTTGTTGCTTCAAATGAAGAAGATGATAAGGACCCGTTATTCATATTTTATGTACTTAAATAATAATAATCCTTTTTTATCTAAAATTTAATAAAAAAAGTATTTGTGTTTAACGATGTCAACAAAAAAACAATTTCGAAGAAGAAGAGTCAAAAAAGTCAAAAAAGTCAAGTGCCAAAGTTTTTCTCGTTAAATAAGAATAAAAAAAAAGAAAAGAAAAAGAAAGAAGACAAAATGAAGTTTCTTTGAATCAATCAAATAAAAAAAACACGCGTTTTTTGAAAGAAACAAAAAAAGAGTTTTTAACAGATGGTCCAATCCGGGGGCATTCACTCTCTTGAAACAACTCCTCAAAAGTCCCAAAAGAATTTTCAATAGACATATATTTTTTGGAGTTGGAGTTTCTGTTCATTTTGTTGTTACTGTTGGTCTTGTTAATGGCATAAAAATGGTAATTGAAAGTAGCAGAAAAAAGAAAAATGAGAGTAATGCAAAAAGCAAATTTGCGCAGACAAGACAACCCTTATGGGGGGTTTCTGATTCTTTGCCACATGCTTCTTTCTTTCTTTTTTGCATACTTAACTTTTTAAGAGACGGTCTACGAGGGAATTGAAATCGAGCGGCACACAAAATTTTTTAATGAAATTTTTTGTAGTCCATTCGATAAAACTAGGTGAAAAAACGTTATTCTGAGAGTTTTGGCTTAATCTATCTCGTACTTTTGATTTCGGAGTAAAGTAAAGTTACTATATAGCCAAAAATGGAAAAATTCGGGAAAAATCCAAAAGTAAACCAATCAAAAAGTTTTTATCCAGGATTGTACAAATAAATAAGGGCTATTAATTGCACACAAGAAAAAAATTTTATCTGACCCCTAATGTTGAAATTTTGGCTATTGTAATTTTCGACACATAAGAAAAATTTGCATATTTAGCCGCCAGAACAAAAGTCATACCTCGTTGAATAGCCCTATATCTGGGCTTTCCAAAAATATAAAATTTGTTGAAATCGGTGGTGTACTTAGCGATAGCCAGTAAAAAAGGTGCGCGTGATCAATATCTCCAACATCAACCTCGGGGTAAAACTCATGTATGATGAAAGATATTGAGTCGCGGCGACTTACACTATCAAATATGATGTTAGTAGAGTATTCTGGGTGAGTTTCATAACATTTGGATATCATTTAGGAATATGCCATCAACATGAAATTTCGAAATTTAGCAACATTGGACTTCGAAGGGAAAATCAAGGTAATTTGACTTTTTGGTTAAAAATAAAAGAGTTAATGCTTTTAAAACATAAAATAGATGTAATATAAGTAATCCAAAGCATTATACATTGATTTATCGGTCATTTTTGATTTTTCCGGAAGTGATGAAATTTACCTAATTTTTGACCATTTTTCGTGGTATCAAAATTCTGTCAAATATCATTCCTATAAACTTTTTTGCCGTTTCCGATCAAATATAACATGTTTAGAGTTAGTAGGTACAATTTCAACACCCCGGGATACCCATTTTTTATTTCGGATCATTTTAAAAATCATGGTTTTTTTCACATATAAATTATCATTAAAATCCATGTTTTATACATTCAAAAGGGTTAAAAATGTCTCAAAATTAATTTTTATGATTTATGTTGCCAGTAAAAATCATTCAGGAACACATTTAATGTTTTTGCAAATTTTTTAAAAATTTCGATTTTCCTGATTTTTCGAATTGTTGATCTTATATTAATTGCCTTTGTTTTTCTGCTTAATGTTACAATATACTATCACTGAGATCAAAAAAATCGTTTCTGATGTTTCTTACGAAGAAAAATAAGGATTTTAATGATAATTTATATGTGAAAAAAACCATGATTTTTAAAATGATCCGAAATAAAAAATGGGTATCCCGGGGTGTTGAAATTGTACCTACTAACTCTAAACATGTTATATTTGATCGGAAACGGCAAAAAAGTTTATAGGAATGATATTTGACAGAATTTTGATACCACGAAAAATGGTCAAAAATTAGGTAAATTTCATCACTTCCGGAAAAATCAAAAATGACCGATAAATCAATGTATAATGCTTTGGATTACTTATATTACATCTATTTTATGTTTTAAAAGCATTAACTCTTTTATTTTTAACCAAAAAGTCAAATTACCTTGATTTTCCCTTCGAAGTCCAATGTTGCTAAATTTCGAAATTTCATGTTGATGGCATATTCCTAAATGATATCCAAATGTTATGAAACTCACCCAGAATACTCTACTAACATCATATTTGATAGTGTAAGTCGCCGCGACTCAATATCTTTCATCATACATGAGTTTTACCCCGAGGTTGATGTTGGAGATATTGATCACGCGCACCTTTTTTACTGGCTATCGCTAAGTACACCACCGATTTCAACAAATTTTATATTTTTGGAAAGCCCAGATATAGGGCTATTCAACGAGGTATGACTTTTGTTCTGGCGGCTAAATATGCAAATTTTTCTTCTGTGTCGAAAATTACAATAGCCAAAATTTCGACATTAGGGGTCAGATAAAATTTTTTTCTTGTGTGCAATTAATAGCCCTTATTTATTTGTACAATCCTGGATAATAACTTTTTGATTGGTTTACTTTTGGATTTTTCCCGAATTTTTCCATTTTTGGCTATATAGTAACTTTACTTTACTCCGAAATCAAAAGTACGAGATAGATTAAGCCAAAACTCTCAGAATAACGTTTTTTCACCTAGTTTTATCGAATGGACTACAAAAAATTTCATTAAAAAATTTTGTGTGCCGCTCGAATGCCAAAATTTCAAATTTTCTGGTAGACCGTCTCTTAACATCAAAAAAGAGAGAAAAGTTTTTTAACAAGCTAAAAAACAACATATAGTTTTTGAGAGAAGCTCTTCTTTTTTATGCAACTTCAGAAATGATGTAATGTGGTAATAGTCTCCGTCGCTGTTGTTGTTCTTGTTGTCGGCAGTAACAAGCAGTAGAAACATCTTTTTGATGGTTCCTAGGAATGACGATGATGGGAGAAGTTTTTTTTCTGAAGTAAAAAGACAGAAGAAGAAAGAGTAGGCGATGCCATCTCTTTTCTTTTTTTCCTTTTATTTCGGGAAGATTAACAGACGAAAAAGAAGAAAACCACAAATAAATAGAGAGAGAGGGACTTAAATGCCCTGAAGCAATCAAAAAATTGCTTTCCACTTTCAACTTTCTTCTTCTTCTCCCTTGTCGTTGTCTTTTGGAGTTTTTTTTCAAAAAATGGCATTCTTAAAAAACGTGAAAAGTTAAAGCTAAAAAAGTAGCTGTAATTTATTGTTTATTTATTTCCCAAATGGAGCAATTAAAAACATAAAATAAGAACAAAAGTCAAAAGGGGCAGCAACCTTTTGAAAAAAATCTTTTGTTCTACAGTATACTTTTGCTTAAATGATAAAAAGCTAAAAACAGGGGATTTTCTCAAAAAGAAGCTATTCAAAAAATAAAACGATAAACGACATTCAGAATCCATTTTTAGAGAGAGAAACTACTTTTTAGACATATATTTGTGCCAAAGCAGCTGTCAGTCAAAATGCATCTATTTTTATTTAAAAGGGTTTTTAATAAATGTAAAAATGTTACATAATCGGCTTTTTAATTCTATTACCACCAAAAAGAAGAAGGGAAAAGAGAATTCATTATGGCTTCCACCCGGTATTTGTTTTCTTTCTTTTTCGTGGGTTGAAAAATTAGAAAAATAAAGCTTATCAAAATAAATTTAAAATTCAGAAAAAATCTGTAAAAAAACCTTTCACCGCCTATTTTTTATGCAAAAAAGGTATTGCAAAAAAATAGAAAAACAGCAGAAAATTTTCTTCCCACTTGAATCTCTCTCAATCTTTGAGAAGAAGGAAAAAACTTGGAAAGGAAAAAACACTTATGAAAACATAGCAAAAAATGACTTTTTTTTAATATTACTTTAGGGAGCTCCACAAAAGTAACAACCGCAACAAGAACAACAAAGAAGAATACGAAGAAGAAGGCAGACCCCATATTTAAGAAGGCCTTTTTAAAAAGGAAAGGCTTTATTCTTCCTTGTTTTTTTTGCTGGGGTTTTCCTCGTTTACAGATTGTTGTTAAGATTTGTTTTAAAGGCGATGACCGTAGTATTACTCACAATGGCAACGCATAAAAACATACGAAATAAGAAGAAAAAAAAGGATAAAATAAAATAATCGAGGCTGTTAAAAGATTGTTAAGCAGATTGAGTGAGAAACGAACGAAGATAATCAGATACTGGGGAAGGGACGATTAAATGCGGAAGAAATATTTTTCCATGAAAAAAACGTTTCAGAAAAGAGACGCTTTTAAAAACAAAAAAAATTACAGCCTTACAAATTTGCAACACAAAGAAAAAATTTGTAATGAAATTTGTTAAACGGAAACAAAAAAAAAGATTTGAAAAAAACTCGGGTTGACGCAAACCTTTTCGGAATTGCGTGCCACAAAAATTACTTTGCTTATCTTTTTTTGTTTATGTTCGTGTTTTATCCCCCACCATTATCCTTGGAAAAAAACATGTTATACATTTTTGAGAAAGAAAAACTCTTTAAAAATGAAAGAAACGGATGTTTTTTTATTTCAAAAATGTAACATATTTTAATATAAAAAATTTCTGAAAACTTCATTTAATAAAGTCCAGCATTTTTATGTTTCTTACTTCTTCTTCTGAATGAAATGGAATGACCCATGTAGCGAAAAAATGATAGAAAAAAGGGTAGTACCAAAAATGGAAGTAAAAAGACCAAATTGAAAGAAAGGGGGAAGAAAGATGAAAAGTAAATATCAAACATGCCAAAATAGAAAGAGACAGATATGTCCGAAATAAATAATTTATAAATTTATACCGTAGAAAAACAAATTTTTTGTGGGGGTAAAAAACACGAAAAAACTCAGGTTGTTGTTTTTGAATTTTCTTTTTCGTTTAAAAAAATATATTTTTTGATGAAAAATAAATTGAAACCCCGTGAGTGAAGATTGAAATGAATGTTTTTAATGTTAAAGAAACGAAGCAGAAAGAGGTAAAAAAAGCAATAAGGAAAGGAACGATGAAGATAAAGACAAATAGGAGGGAAGGGGATAGATGTGACGTCAAGAAAAAGTCAAAAATCCCAAAGAAATTTGTTAAGAGATCCAAAATTGAAGAACAACTGCTTCGTCTCCCAAAAAAACTAAATTTTTGTTTTTCTTTAAAACACAATCCTAATACATGTTATATTGTTGTGTCCATTCCAGTCACATTCTTCTACCACATTCCTTTATTGTGACATACTTTCTTTTTCTTAAAGTGGTGGTTTTTAATGTTTCCAAGTTTGGCATATCCAAAAAATGCCATTTTTATATATTTTTGCTCCAAAAAAATAAAGTAGTTGAAGAAAGAAACAAAAATTTGTTTTTGAATTGCAAACACACACACAGAACAAATGTCAACAAAAGGTAGAAAAGAGAAGAATCAAATTCTGAAGAAAGAAAAAAGAAAGAAACGAAAACACACAAAAAAAAAGATTCTTCTTTATCCCATGTTTCAAATATTAGCTGCTGGAAACTTCTTAGAAAAAATATATCTCTTTTTCATTTTTTACAAATGATTACTAACTTAATCAAAGACCAAAATTAGATTAAAATATACTTATTTGTATACACAGATGTTACATGAATATTCTCTCTTTTTTTGTTTGCCTTAAACCATTTTTCTTTTTTTGTGCCACAAATGAACCCCCAAAAAAATTGCCAAAGAAAATTTGGGCAAAAAACACGCAAAGATCCCTCCTTTGGGATTAATCTAAAAGAAAAGATAAAAAACGAACAGCTTCAAATTTGCTTTTCTCTCCAGGCAACTATTAAAACTAAAACCCCATCATCAAAGGATTTCACGTATTTTTTTCAAAATGCCATAAAAAACTACGGCATCTTTCTCCTCCTGAAAGTTTATAAACATTTATGTTTTTTTCAAACTCCAACAATAATGAAAAGCTTATTTTAGACCAAAAAACGAAGTTTACGCCTGATTGGCACCCCATGAAAATGAAAAAAAGGGGAGCAGTTGTTGCAAAAAATAAAAGTTATTTGAGCAAATGAAAACGTAAGTCGTAGTATTATGTTAAAAGCAGTGTTGAATGCATTTTACTGCTTTGCAATAGTAATCAACCGCAACAACCAAAGGCAACGATGTTCAAAACATCGAAAGTGGCTATTCATAAAAAAAACAAAATGCCGTTTCTTAAAAGACAAAAACGGCATATTTATAGCAATTGATAAAATGCCCTCAAGAGATTTGCGTTTTTTAGAAAAAAAACAATTCTATCCCCTTTAAAGTTCATGGATTGAAAGTCAAAAGTAGTAGTAATAGCTGACATGAAATGTCAATTTTTCATTTTTTCCGACAATAACTTTTTTAAATTTCTTCTTAACGAGTACCAAAAAGAACCCATAAAAAAGTGCCTCGTTAAGAAAAAATTAGAAAAAGAATATTAATAAACAACGCAAACAAAACATAATAATAATATGTTATTTATAATACTCAAGCACGGGATTGAGATTCTTCCACAGCACTTGCAACGGATTCAGAAATAAATAATTTAGCAATATTTTCATTTGTAACTTCAGAAGCATAATTTGCATAGGCACCGGCATTACTTGCATTCAAAAAGATATCCATCATTCCACCACGGGTTAAAAGTTGTGGGACCTTTAGTTGTCGCTTGATTTCATCAAGGGAAAGTGGAGGTTCATTCCTTTGAGCACGTTGTTCATTTTCTGCTTGCTAAAAATAGACAAAAATAAATGAATTGGAAAAAAGCGTCACAATTCATTCAGTGAAGCAAATATTGAACAAATACATTACATAAAAATTAAACACGTACCCTTTTTTGAAGTAAGCTATTTAACAAAGCATCATAACGTTGTTTTTCATTGACATATTTTGAATATGCTTGAACAGATTTGTTGAGTTCATCAACATTACCAAGCAATGAACGGATACATTTTTCTAGTGATCGACGAGTTCCGAGTTCAAGGAATGGTGCAGGTTTTGTTTTTCGAACAAGTGCCAATTGAGAAAGCATAACATTCATTAAATGAGAATTTTTAATAACAACTGGGAGTTCTTCCAAGATAGTTTCATGAGTTAATTTAGCAGCTGCAACAGCTTCTGGAGACCAGTCACCACTGATTGAAAGTTCAAGAGCTTTATTTGTAAGACGAAAAGCTCGAAGGCTAACTTGTCCTTGACGCGTTCTCACAGGATCTAAAAAAAAAATATAAACATTATTTTACGATAAAATTATGTAACTAACCATAAACAATAACAACACCATCTTGAAAAATAGTTTGATAATCAACAAGAGAATCAATAACTTCTTGAGTAAAACATGCACCAAATTTGTGAGCTTGATAGAAGCCAACAAGTTCATAATCAATATTCATTTCACTACAAAATGAAAGTATTATTAACCATGTAAAGGCATAGAATAATATTACCGGAAACGCTTTAACATGTCGGTAATTTCAGTATGTTTTCCTTCATCATTTTGAAGGACACCTTGACTAAATTCTTCACCTTCAATTAATACTTCAGAACGAGGAGTTGGGAAGCAATTTGTAACTTCAAGACGATGATCATCAGCAGCAATAAGACCGGTAAGAATTCCAGCACATGTTTCTCCAGCAACTTCACTCATTCCAGAATAAAATTCACTATCAACATGCTTAACAATTTTCATTACAACCTAAAACTGATAATAGTGAAATTGTTTGAAGTAGGTGATGATAAGACATACCAAACAATCAAGTTGAACAGATTTAACTTTAGCTTCATTAAGAATTATTTTATCCGCCATGATTGCAACAAAGTTGTAGAACCTTAAATGGAATATATTTGAATGTAAAAAAATAAAGAAAAACAATTTTCTTATGATTAAAAATGTGTTGAAGAGTATTCTTACCTTATTTAGAAGCAAAAAAGTGTTTAATAGCAACAAATTAAGCTAATATGAATAGCGTAAAAGCCTTCAAAAAGGTGATGCAAAAAATTTCCCAAAAAATTGTGTTTAGAAAATGCTAAAAAAATGTCTTGAAAAGAAAATTTATAACATTGGCAAAATGAGTGTTAAACTTTATGTGACGTTGAGCTTAAAAAAATTAAAAGTTGGCACAAATTTTAAATATTTACTGTATTTTTAACATTTAACATCTTTGCTTTTTTTTATTAATTAAACCATTAAAGTGTTTTAATAATAATAACAAAAATCATGCGGGTACAAATTTTATGCATTTTTGCTTTTCTGGGATTCGTTTTTGCTGATGATGATCCGGTTACATGTGGTTCTGCTATAAAATTGATAAATGCTCAAAGTAAAGTATGTTTCCGATGTTTCTTTTTGTTGTATTTTTTTATTGTTTAAATTTTAGGTAAGATTGCACAGTCATGATGTCAAATATGGATCTGGAAGTGGGCAACAGGTTTTGTTTATAAACTGCATACTGTAATTTTACAATTTTACCATTTTTAGTCTATTACTGGTCGAGATGAATCTGATGATGTCAACAGTCATTGGCAAATTTTAGGAGGTTAGTTTTTAAACGCATTTTAAAACCCTTTTTTGTTACAGTGACAACTTTGAGACGATCAAAAACTGACTTTTAATTTATTGCTTTGTTTTTCTTCGTTAAAAAAATGTTTTATTGCTGTTTTATTTTTTCTAAACTTTAAACTTATGACTTTTTTTCAGCTAATAAAGAACAATGCTTCCGTGGTACTCCTGTTAAATGTGGAGATAATATTCGATTACTTCATATTACAACAAAATGCTTGCTTCATTCACATGACTTTCCTGGACCATTAAGTAAAAATCATCAAGTATGTACAGTATATTAGTTTTTAATGAAGATTAATTATTATTGTTTAATTTAGGAAGTTTCATGTTTTGGAAAAGATGGTGAAGGTGATACTGGTGACAATTGGAAAGTTGTTTGCAATAATGAAATTTGGACTGAAGATGAAGAAGTCAAGCTCAAGCATGTCGATACAGGAAAATATCTCTCAATCTCTGGACAAAAATTTGGTAGACCCATCTCTGGCCAAGCTGAAATTGTTGGAGTTTCATCCCCATCATATTCTGCAGTTTGGAGAGTGGCAGAAGGAATTTTCATGCAAGTTCAACGCAAGGACGACTCATTTTAAGATTTTATTTATTACTATTTTTCTGTTTTTATTTTACTTGCCCTTGATTTTAACTGTGATACTCGTTAGATTGTTTCAAATGGTTTGAAAAGAGATAAATTATTTTTAATGAAAGGATACTGTAAAAGGAAAGTGAAAGCAACAGCAGCCAAAATCGTTAATTGCTTTCACTTAAATAAAAAAAGACCTTGAAAAAATGTACCTATCTACCTTCCTCTAAAAATGAATCCAAGAGAATTTTCATATGCCAATAAGTGAGTGAAGCATTAGAAATTAGAAAGAAACAGAAGGGCGAAAAGGCGGGTTCCTTCACTTTCATGCTGCTACTTCTGTTTTTGGGAGGAGTGCGCAATAATCATATACCAACATACTGCGCAGCACACGTTGAACAGGTTCCCCCTTTCAACCAAAAAAAACTTTGCATCGTTGTTGTGTAATAACCTTCTCCATCGCTCAACGGCCGCCCGATTCTTCTCCCTTTTTTTGTTTCTGTGGTACTTACTTCAGGGCTTCTCTCTCTTCTTTTTCTGTTGATTGGCGTCTGAGGTAATAGCATTTGGCTGCTTCTTCAACGTCTTCAGAAAAAATGAGATGTTTTAATTTAGGGTTTATTTCCCTAATTTTTGGGTCATTTTTGTTAATACAGGTTTGTATTTAAAACTTTTGTATAAAAATAATACGATAATTGCTCATTTTTTATTTTTATTTATTAAAAATTTTTGTACAAAATTTCTATTTTTTGAAAAGTACCTCGTTTTTGTCCCTCTCGAAAAAAGTACCCATTTAGGAGGTCATTAAAATTGTTTATGAAACAAATTTTTAAACTGAGTCATCGTTTGTTTTTAAAATTTTTGTCACTCTTTTTTTGGGTATCAAAGTTTCGATTCAGCGATTCCAAAAATGATGTTTCTTTGTTTGAGAAGAAAAAGTAATATATCAAAGCGGTGCTTGAAAGGTTTTTTGGCAATGGCAAAAAAAGGGAAAAAGATTGAGTGCTTTTGATAAAAAAAACTCTTTTTGTTTCGATAAATATAAAACCGGTTACTTTACTTTTTTATTAGTAACACCAAGTTTTTTTATTCAATGTTTTCTGTTAAAATCGACCGCAAAAAATGACATTTCTGAAAAAAGGGAAAATACTTACCTTTTTTTGTTTCCATTCATTTATTTTCTATTTTTTTGGTGATGGCGGAAAACAAAAGCCGGTTATTGCGCAACGAGAATCAGAATAAAAAACATACCTAACAAAACCTATATTGCACTAAAATTTTTTTTGGAATTTTTCCATTTATTTTTTATATTTTTTGCTGTTTTTTAATCTCCATGATGGCATACACAAAAGTAAAATTTGTGTAACAGTAATTTTTTTTGAAACCTTGAAACGTTGAATAATTTTTAAGATTTATTGCAATTACCGTAGCTCAAAAAAAAATTCATAAATCAAAAACTTTTCTACTTTCTTTCATAAGGTTTTTTGGAGATGAGCCAAATGAAGCTTGAAAAAAGGCCATAAAATTTTTTTCTTTTGTTTTTCCAAGACTTAGATCTTTAGAAATAAAAAAGTTTTGAACCGGTTTGTATATCACTTGTTTAGAATTTGTTTTTTTGGGGGGAAAGAAGAGATTTGTTTCTCCCTTTTTTTCTTCGCGTGAACGAGCAAATAAACGAAAACGAACGCAACTGCTAAAACTGATATTCTTTTTTGTTGCTTTTAACTGCTTCTGAAACTTTTTGGATGTTGGTGTTGCAAGTGATAAATCGATTTTTGTTTTGGTTTTGACAAATCGCTTCCCATTAAAATTTTTGATTAAACGCAAAAACATTTTTTAAAATAAAAAAAATCAGAAACCAAATCTTTTTTTACCCCTATTTTTGTTCATTTTATTTTTTGTCGGTAAAATCAAGCAAGCAAAAAAGGTAAAAAAAATAAAGATCTTTCAACTCGTGGCAACCTTGGAAAACAATCAGAAATTGAAAAAATTCAAGGACAACCACCTTTCATTTTTACTCAAAAAAAACTAAAAATAAAGATTGAAAGTTAAAATTAAAAAAGTGAAAATAAATGTTTCGATAATTATTTTTAGGAAGGTGAAACAGCAACCTCGATTCTCGATGATTATGCAAAATGTAAAAAAGCAGATAATTTTGGAATTGGTGGAAGTGTACTTTGTGATGCTGAAGGTACCCTAAAACCTGGAACAAAGGATCAACTCAATAAATTATTAGATGATCTTCAAGTGAGTAATAGTTACAGTAACTTACATCTTTTATGAGGGCTAATTTTTTTCCAAATTTTCAATAGAGTTCATTGAACGTTTTTTTTCATACATTTAAAATCTAAAAAGTACAAATTTGACTAAAATTAATTTCTTTTATCGTATACGATAATAGTATAAAATTCTAAATGTAAATTTTTTGTTACAGTCAAAAGTCACTTGCAACTGTGACAATGGTTGTTCGCGTGGAAATGATTTAACATCAGATTTTGTTGGGCTTTTAATTGTTTCAAATTCAAATAAAACAAAAGCCGCCCTTCGACCTTTAGCTGAATCGGCACAATTTATTTATGAAGGTAAACTTTCATTCACTTTTTTGTACCACATACAGTAACCCCTTATAAAAATTACAGATGCATTATTGGGAAATGAAACCTGTGATAATGGTTTATTAATTGTGTATTTGGAAGATCAACAAAAACTTGCCACTTATCGAGGTGGTGGAAATTTTTTGTTGTTAACTGATAACGATGTGAATAAATTGCATAAAGCAACAAATAACCAACAATTTTCTGAAAGTGATCAAGCAGCTTTAAAATATCTGATAACCCATTACGACACAATTGTTGAAGGACATGAAATTAATCGATCCGATTCATTTACGCCATATTTTGGACTTCTAATTGCTTTAATTTTGATATTTTTGATTTTGACCTGTTTAATTGCATGTTGTTTGGCCAGAATTTGTAGCTGTTGTAAAAATCGTCCAAAAAGAAAAGATAAATATCATGTAACCCCAATTTCAACATATAAACCTCCACCAGTTGAACCCATTTATATTGTCACTCCTCCACCCTCCCATCGTCCACACCCTGAGGGGATTTATTCTTCCCCCTTCCATGGTAGCCCTCTTCCATCCACCCATCGACCCTCATCATTCTCACCTCGGCCTGGATCTGCTGCAGGTGGGGGTGGATCCCGTCCAATTACTCCATCATCAACCCATCGAACAAAGATTTATTCTGTTGCAAGCACAAATCCCGGCAGTCATCCAAAATCCGCAACCCCAACTCCAAAGGATCGCTCAACCGCTGTCACTCGATCTCAATCAGCTTCTTCAAAGCAACACAATCAAATTAATCCTCCATTAACAAACCCTGAAATGCTTCCATCCTCTTCTTCGCCTCTTCAATCCCATCAACCCCAACAACCGCATAATCCCATTCGTCCAAGTCGTTCCTCCCCTGTTGGGGATCGTCGCCCTGGAGAAGGAGACGGTGATTCACCTTCTGATCTCTCAATTGATTTACCATTCATGGATCCAAATAGGCCGAGAGAAGTTCAAACAAAAAAAGATTATCTTTATTAAAATCAAACATCTGCTACTTCTAAAATGGTGAGTTTCTGTTCAGTAAATGTTACAAGATAATTATATTATCAAGTATTACTGTATCATTAGATTTTTAGGCAAAGACATTTCTCTTCCTGCCAAAAAATGCTCCTTCCAAGTGCCTGATTTTTCGATACTTTTGAATTCCATTTTTACTTTTTTGTTCATGAATGTATATTTGTTTTCTTTTTCATTTTTGTTTTTATTAAAAACCCTGTATTTGTTTTTATTTTTTTTGAAAAAAAGTGAAAAAACCGTTGAATAAATTTTTTAAAAAACTAAACAGATTTTAAATTTAAAGCAATTTTTTTAAAAACAAATTTATTGATAATTTTGTGCGGTCACATGGGTAACATGAAACCTTTGTAAACCTCGTTAATACACAAATTGAGGTCAATTGATTTATTTATTCACTAGGTTTGACTCAAGCAGAAACAATTCTATAATATTTTTTTCAACGACCATTAATTGTCGAATTTGGCAATTGTAATAACTTTGAGTAATTAAAGATTTAGATTTTTTTACAATTAATGAAATGACTATATTACCATATTACGCAATTGTTCACGATATTCGACACATAATTACTTATTTGCGTTTCAAATATGCTGAAATTGAGGAATAAGTAAAACGCATATAAGCTTTCTGAGTTTCAAAAATTAACAATAATTAAATATGTCACATAATTCTGTAATTTATGTTTTTAATTATTAATTTTAGATGTTAAATTACTATTTAAAATACAGTATTCTGATGAATTAAGAGTAATAAAAATTTGAGGTTAGTTTCAGGGTATTTGAGGCCCTTAAAAAAGTTTGAGGTAAAAAGTCAGGGTTTTTGAGGTAAGAATTAATGGTATGCCTTAGCAAAACAGCCAACTTCAAAGGAATTTTGGAATTTTTATTTGAAATTTTTGAAAGACAAACAACAAACTGTTGTGTTATTGAATGTTTATTCCCGATTTTGCCGTTTATTTATCGATGATGAAATGGCACGAATTGAATATTTAAACTGCATTGAAGCATTAGAAGAAACTCTTGATACAACAAAATGGTGGATTGATTTAATTGAAATTCAAAGAATTTTTAAATCCGTTCCAGAAGCTTTTGAAATGTTGAAGGTTCTTGAGAAGAAAACATTCAATAATGAAATATTGTTACAGTATGCAAAATGGTTCAAAAGAAGTTTTATTTGGAGAGAAAAAGGTGTTAATATTGTCACAAATGTTTTTGGAATTTTAAATGTCCAACTGTTTGGTGATAATTTACCTCCAAAATTTTCATTGCTCGAACCAAAGATTATTGAATTTTGGTGGAAGGATCAAACAATTACTCCAATGCCAAAAATATGCAATCCAAAAACACCAATTTCTCAAAATTTTGATTTCCCATTTTTTGTGATGGAATACATTTACAAAAATGGAACCCTAGAAATGAAATTCAAACTTCACAGAAGCTGTAAACAAATATTTCTTTTGAGCAAAGAAATTTTTTGTTACAAATTTGAAGTTTTTACAAAACGAAAATACCTCAAACCCCAATATGTAAAGGAATCTTTGGGAATTTGCAATGAAGATATTGATGGATTACGAAATTTGCATATTACAAATTTATTAAAAATCACTTGCAAAGTTTATCCGGATTTATGTTCAAAACTTTGAAAAAGATTCAATGTTCGGATATACAGTATCTTTTTCTCATTGAACAAAAACTTACCGTAACAGAATTAAAAACATTTTCAAACAAAAGATTAAAATGTATAAGATTTACTTATTTAAATATTGTTGATTTTGAAGAAAATTTAGTACCGATTGAGGATATCCTTGAATTATTTCCAGATCCAACAGATTTTAGGTATTTGCTTTATTAAAGTTTATGCAAATTAATACCAGCTTTTAGAATTCTTCATGAAAAATTTACTGAAAATTCCGCTCAAAAAATGGCAATGCTTCGAAACAAAAATAAATTTGAAAGATTTAGAATTGGATATCTTCCGGATACATTCAATTTGGAGGCCTTTATTTCATTTTTACAAGTATGTTTTTTTACTACCGTAGCATTACAGTAACATCAATTCCTCGTGATACTGTAGCATGATTACAAAACAAAGCCATGCCGTTTTGTGATAAGCTTTTATGAAATAATTTTAATATTTTTGCAGGAAAATGGGATACCAACTGCAAGCTGTAAATGGTATTGGTTGAAAAATGTTCCAAAGAATTATAAAAAATATTTTTTGAAATCTGTTAAAGAAAATTTTCCACAAATGTTGATTCAACAAAACAGTTACAAATAATTTTTACAAAACATTTCATTCAAAAGAACTCAAACAAACTGATTGCTAGAATTATCTTTTGAATAAATGAAAAATTTTGTATTGAATTCACGGTTTTATTATTTTAAAATAAAATTGCAAAATTGTATTATAAAACCTTCAATTCAGTTTTTCACTAGGCGTCGACTCTAGCAAAATTCATGTTAATAAGGATCTCCAAAATGAAATTAATAATTCGAGTTACATACAAAATATACATTGCAAGAACGAGGTGGCCAAGATTATTTAACTGAAATTCCACAAGATTTACTTATTCTTATAAGTGAATGAAATCAAATCAAGTAAAAAGGGATTAGAATTTTAAAAAGAAACTATAATAACCATTCTGGTGAGAAAGGATTTCTACTTTGAACTTTTATTGCAGATGCTGCAAATATTACTGATACTATTTCGCTGAAAAAGTATCCAAGTACTTTGAAAAAAAGCCAGAATTTCACACAAAAGCTCTTGACTTCTGAATTCAGAAACCAGTAGCAAAGTTGCTAAAAAATTGGCACATTTTCACGATTTTGTTTTAAATATAATTTTCCTAAAAATTCAGAAAGGTACACACACAACAACATACAAGCAAATCCCCAAGCGTGTCAACAGCGGTATCATAGGGTTTTGAACCCGTCATACCTTGTTGCGCTGGCTTTTAACCACTCGGCTATGCAGTACCTTGTAAAAAGTGGAACGAGCTTGAACTTATCTTTCATTGCATTTTTTTTAAATCCTTTACTTTTTTAAAAGGTACTAAAATCTTTTGTTTTTTAGTTATTTTTAATGTAAGTAATGATTGCATTTAATTAAATATCCATTTATTCTTGTCATTAAATATTTTGTTTCAAAGTGTAAACTTTACTTTTGGTGTACAACATGTGTTTAGTATTTAAAAATTTATTTATTTTTTAATTTTACAAATATAACAACAGAAGTCAAATATCAATGGTCCATTTGTTTGCAAATAATTGTGAGATTAAATTTGATAAAAAAAAGGGGAAATTAAAAAAACATTAAAAAGAGGGCATAAAGAATGAGATAAGTAATTAAAATTTTGCCAATTTCGCGAACACAATTTAAAGAATTTTCATTTGATAATGCTTTTGATGAATAAGATTTTTTACGAAGTTTGCTAAAACAGCAATCACAAATATATGATACAGTATGATTCTGATTTCTGCGACATTTTTTCGAATGAACTTTTTGATCAATTGGCAATCTACGATGGTTTAATCTTTGAAAAGCGTCTTCCATTTCATTCAAAGAAACAAGAAGTTGATGAAGTTTTTGAAGGGCCAGTAATTTTTCTGCATCTTGTAAATCATTGAATGATGGTTTTGGTGGTGCTTTAACAATCGTTTTTTCGCCTACAATAAAATTATTATTCATCAACATTCTTAAAAATGTTTTAAATACAGTATTAACTCCCATTATTAGCCTACAGTATCCCTTTTAAAATTCCGAAATAGTGATAAAGCTTTGAAAAATTTCTTACAAGATTTTGGTTTTTTCTTTGATTTCTTTGGATCACTTTTTTTCAGTGTTATGCTTTGCCCGCGCCCGCGCCCGCCCGTTGGCGGGCGGCGGGCGGGCGCGGGCAGTTTTTTCAAAAGTAAGCGGGCGGCGGGCGGGCGCGGGCAGATTTTTTCTAAGTCAGCGGGCGCGGGCGCGGGCGCCCGCGAGTAAAAAAGTAAAGGCATTTTCTTTTTTTTCTCAATGCTTTTTTGACAATATTTCTCAACGAAATTCTACAAAAAACTGCTTTTTTGCCATAAAAATCACACGGAAAGACAAATCGTCTAATGAAGAAAGAAAAAAGTTTATCACCGCAATGACCTAAATGCTCTATGAGAACATCCAAGATTCTCTGAAATAATTTGCATTTTTTCACATTGGTGTCAATCTTTTTTGCTTGTCGAAAAAGAAAGAATAAACTGCTATGAAAAATTTTCCATGTTATTAACTTCACCTGGATTTTTACCGATTAATGACATTATATACAGTACTACTTTAAGTAATTTTTATTAATCAATATATCAATTATTGATATGGTCAAAATTTAAATTCATGATAGGTGTTGAAGATATGCTTTTGACCTATAGTATGCCAAATTAGCGATATGACATACTGTCGGTTTATGTATACATTGTCTTTAAATATTGAAAATAATTGTTTAAAATAAATTCAAATCGGAGTCCGTGTTATGCCTCGCCCGCGGGCGCCCTTTGGCGGGCGGCGGGCGGGCGCGGGCGGAATTTTTGAAAGTAAGCGGGCGGCGGGCGGGCGCGGGCGATTTTTTTTGAGGGTACGCGGGCGGCGGGCGGGCGCGGGCGATTTTTTGGAAAGTACACGGGCGCGGGCGCGGGCGCCCGCGGAAAAAAAACAAAAGCATAACACTGCTTTTTTTCGAAGAGGATGATGAATTTGTTTTCATTTTAACAAGCATATTTCCATCTGAAATATTATTTTTATTTAAATGTGTGAACTTTTTAATTCTGATATTAGTCACCAATTTAAAGAATTTATTTCATAAATACTGCTTACCTTGAACTAATTTTTGTAAGGTAGCATTTGTACTTTTAACTGATAAACTGTTGACAAAAGTTGTCGAATCTGTCAATTCAGAAGTTTCATTTTCAAATTCAAATTTATAACAAAATTTAAGATTCCATCGAAAATTTTGCTCATGAATTAAAGAGCCAAGAAAATTTTCAGCAGATTTTTTAAGACATTCTTCAAAATTGGAAGTAATAATTTGAATATTTTCAGCTTGAAATCGATCTTTTAATTTTTGGAGTCGAATATCGGTCCACTGCGATCCAAAAACAAGATATTTTGGATCTTTTTCAGAATCCAAAAGGACATCAAATTTTTTATCAGCCAAATGATCTCCAATAATTTCAATTTCATTAATTTGCATAATATTTCCATTTTGAATTTTAAAAGCAACAAGCCGGTCACCTTTGATCCAAATTGAATAAACTTTTTCGGCATCTGTGAAACCCAAATTAGAATGGTACAAAAGCATTGAAGTAAATAAAACATCCTGGGAAATGAGATGATAGAGAATTTTCTTGGAATGACAAAATTCAACAAAATAATTTTGAAGTTTCATCAAAAAATTCATGTCGTCATGTTTAAAGAAATCCAAAAATACGCCTTTGAGATTTTTTAATTTCAACAAATAATTGCTTGCTTCATCCATAAATTTTTTACCTTCAAATTTCTTGGTGGAAATATTTTCGGCATCAACAATTGTAAGAATTTGGATACACTTTTCATTTTCTGGAATTGATAAAAATACAAACGTTTTTCTGGAATTCTGGAAGCTCATTTTGTAAATGCAGCCTCTTAGACAAAAACAAATGTAAAGAAAACAAAGGGAAAAAAGTTTTGCATTGAAATTCCGCACTTTTTTGCTTTTCTCTAAAGTTTGCACATGTTTTGGCTTTTGATACTTTTATTTTCTCCACAACAACGCAGATAATGATCGATGATGAAGATCTTCTAAAACAAATCCACTTTTGTGCCACAAATTGTGCGCAAATGTTTAAAAATGGCAAATGGCGGATGGAGAAAAAAGTCTGCCCTTTTTTTAACAAAGGCTTTGTTGCAATTTTTTCTTTTCTTTTGGGAATCAATGAAGAAATTTATTTTAGTCAATGCAAAAACTATATTAGTGTCCATTAATGCTTACACGTGAGACCGGCAAATAAAAATGATCTTATTAATAAAAGTATGCATTAACATTTCTATGCATAATTACTGTAACTTAAAAATTTCAATTACTATAAAACGGTTCAAACGATTTTTTGTTTCAAAAAACAGGTACTGTAATATTTTGTAAAGTTGTAAATGCATATTTTTTGGAAAAAACAAAATACATGATCAAGGATACTGTAGAATTATCAAAAACATTTATCATTAAAAGAGAAATATTTAAATATTATTATAACAAAGTTACATAAGAATATTAAACAGAAAAAAATAAAAAAATGTTCAAAACAAAATAGATTCATCCCATGAAATTATTACATACAAAATTTACGCTTCTTTATTAATGGAACGATTATTTTTTCTTGGATTTCTTCGCATTTCTTGTAGTGCTGATTTGATCGTTCGATTGATGTAATCGGTGAAATCTTCTCGACGAGTTCTATCTTCTTCCATTCGAGGTTCATACAAATTTAAAGCTTCAAGACACATATCTAAAAATATCAAAAGAATTATATTATCAAAATTGTTCTAAAAATTTTACCTCTGATAAGAATAAGCAGATCTGGTGGAATTTCAGTTAAATAATCTTGGCCACCTCGTTCTCGCAATGTGTATTTTGTATGTAATTCATGTGGAATAACCTACAGTATCCATATTAATTTTGTGATACATAAAGAAATTAAACTTACATTTTCAAGTAAGAATCGAACAAATCGGCGAATAGTTCCTAGTGAAGTTTCTGTTCGACGATGTGTTGCAAGATCAAATTGAGTTACAACATTCATTAAATCACATTTTGGAATTTCTGCAGTACCTTGAAAAATATATGGACCTCGTATAAGTCGTTTCTTGAAGTCATAACGTTCCATTCGACTAATTGAATTTGAATATGAGCCAGATTTAATTGCTGCTAACTCACGAAGTAGAAAGCGATTATCTTGAAGAAGTCGATTCACCATAACACATAAGCCAACAAGGGTATTCTATAAATTCAAACAATAGAAACGGATTCTTCAAAAACAAAATTACCTTAACATCACCAGCTGTTAAATTCGTAACCATTGGATCAAATGCATCTAGAGATGGAATTTCATTGGTTAAATCCGGAAGAACCTCCTAAATATTATTTGATTAAAAGCGGTATAATTATAACATAAACAAACCATAATATCATAATTCGAAGTCGGGGCCAAACTTTCAACATAAGCTCCAATTTCTCTTGGACTAACACTATCGTCCATCACATACGCTAAAAACCCGTTATTTAGATATACGTAGAAGAAGGATAACAAACTTTGCCCAACTTCAACAGCAGCAGATTGTTCAATGGCATCTTTTTCAGATGCATTTTGTGGTTGCAGTTGTGGTTGTTGTTGTTCAGCTTTTGTAGAAACAGAAAAACTGCTATTATTTGATGTTCGAGTTTCGCGGGCTGTTTGTCGTTGAGAAGCTGTTGAAGGATATGGTGAGAAACGTTTCATTATTTGGGATTACTGTAACAGTTTTAAAGTTATTTTTATAACTAAAATGCCGCAGTTCGACTCCACAAAATAAATCAAATGCACCAAACCTGCAGCTTGCAAAATGAATCAAGCAAGAATGCGTTCAATCGTGTCAGAACCAAAGACTATTTTCTTACCCTTTTTCGGAGAAGAATTTTTTTCTTATAAATTTTATCGAATTTTGATTTAGAATTGTTTGTTTCGACATTAATTTACCGCGTGTTTCTTAAATTTTATGGTTATAATATTACGTGTTTGAATACAAGCATCTACTTTAACTGCATTAAAAGATTTTCATGCGTTTTATTATCTAAACTTATTTCCTGTTTTTACGTGTACTTTCAACGCACTGTTTAATAATATACATATTTTCTTCCAATATTATAACTATAATTTTAGTATCTTCATTCATTCAATCAATATGTGGCGCAACGCTGGTATCACCTATATTCGTTATTCTCAAATTGCTGCAAATACAACTCGTCAATGTGCAAAGAATAAGAAGCCTACAACCGTTGCTGAAACAAAATTGAAGATTACTCGTTGGCAAGATGGAAAAGCTGTTAAACCTGAAATCTAATCTCTAGCTTAATCTTTCAATATCCATAGTTATTATTTCAGTATTCCATCGTTTCGTACATTCCCTTTCGAAATGTGTTTTTCACTTTCCTCTGTCAAATGATGTTGGATAAACTATCTTTATTATTTTAAATTTAGTGTTTGTTTTATTAGGATAAAAAAATCTTTTTCACATTGCATTAATTTTATAACGATTAAGAAGTTGATCAAATTCTCTTGAAAGGGAATTAATTTTTTCACAGATTGCTAATTGGGGAGATATTTCTAAGCGAAGAGAACGGCGAAGAAGAAGGGAAACTTGACTGAGTTGTTTGCCGTATTCACAAAAACTCTAAAATTTTAAGATTTAAATGTCATTGGATAGAAAAGACAAAACTTTACTTTTGCACTTTTTTCAAAGTGTATTAATTTTGCATTGAAAGCTGTTTGAGAAAGTCCGTACTTGAATGAATCTTTTTTTAACTGTTTTGTAATCTCTTCAAGCCATTGAACAACTTGTTTTTGATCAAGTTCACATGTTTGAAGTTGAATCATTTGTTGCTAAAACATTAATATACAGTAACGTACGCAAATATTTCAGTTGTTTAATTTTTATACGGTAACTAATTGGAACTTACAAGCTTTAATTTATGCAAATCCAAAAGCTCATGACATCTTTTTCGACGTTCTGTAATCAAGGAAAGTTGTTCTTTAATAAATTTTTTATCATTTTTTCGTTTTTCGCCATCTTCATTTAATAAATTTTCCAAAACTGTGCAAACTTCATTCGCAACTTCAAAGCGTTCTTCAACTACCGTAATATGTTTATCCAATTCATTCATTTCTGTTTGGCAATTTGTTTCTTCCATTGGTCGAATTTCATTACAAAGTGCTTTCAAAAGGGCATCAGATTCATTGTAAAATTCTGTGAAACTTTCATGAATTCGAAGAGAATTTGCGCGAATTATTGATTGTTGTTTTACACGTTGCCGAAAATCGTAAACGGCATTCGCGAGTTCTTCCGAAAGAGTTTTTAAAGAATCAAACCCGCCAGAAGAAAAATGATTTCCTTCTCGAATAAGAAATTCAACGACTTCTGAAATTTCTGCTGCTTGATCGATTACAGCTTCGGTTCGGGTACTCAAAGATCGATGCTGTTTATCAAGCTGTCGAGCTTCATCGATTGATTCCCCAACCTCATCCAAAGTATTTAACCAATTAATTCCAGCTCCATGAATCCATTTAAGCAGTTCATGAATTGCTTCTTTTTGTTCTTCCAAAAGTTTTGCAATACTTTCTGGAAGTTCTTTCATCGGGGGTGGCGGGGATACTGTAGTTACTGCTGCCTTTTCATTAATGATTTTTTCAGAAGTGCTTTTTGTTTTCGATGCAGCTAAAACTGTTTCGCTGTCTTCTAAAGCAAATTCAGAATCTTCAATCTTTTTTAGAAGTGGTGGCATTGCTTCATCATAAATTGGTTCAGAGATATCTTCTTTTATTAGCTTTCCAATTGGATCATTCTCTTCAAAAACTCTTGAATATTTTCCTTCCGCGGGATGACTTAATTCAATTACAATTGAAGAACCTTTTTGTAGTAATCGATTAAGGGTCGGAATTGGGTTGGAATCTGTTCGCGGAGTTTGGCTAAAATGCTCTTCAAAACCCTATAATTATTGGTTTGAGAATTATAAAACAATCTAACTTTTTAATAAAAAACCTTTCGAATATCATTCCAACTATTAAATGATGGAGTAAAAGCATCTGCTAAATCTGCAACATTTACATATTTCCATAACTTGTTTTTTGAACTCAAAGTTGTCTAAAATCCAAGATACAGTATGACTTGTATACCGTAATCCATTTTATAAAATCTTACCTTAAAATCATAACTTTCCAACAAAATATCAAGACTTAATTTTTGTTGTTCAAAAAATGAATCTGGTTGTGAAATTACAACTTGTTTATTTCTGAATGCTAAAACATTTTGGCATGCTTTCAAAATTAATCTTAAAGCTTTGATTGGGATTTTTGCGGCATCGATCAAAACAATAACTGGAACATCTGGTTTTAAATGTTTAATTGAATAAACTAAGAGTGAACAGAGATAATTATAAATTGAAAATGTATCTAAAATAGAATACAAATGTATTTGATGATGATAATAAACTTGCAAAGAACCTTTGCTATTCAAACTTCCAACATCTTTACTGCGAAAGCAATTTGCATTAAAAACAAATTGTATCAAAGCATCCGAAGAAATACTCCCTAAATTTATTACAAGTTGTTTTTTCATATTTTAACAAAAAAAGAATTACCAGGCACAAGCAAACTATTCCTATTATTTTTAACTCCACGATGTTTACGTAAGCTGATCATAATTTATTTTATTTTTTTCAAAATTAGAACGCTACGGATAAACACAGTCGTAAATCGTCAACCGTTAAAACGACCTGAATCGAAAAATCGTACCTAATCAATGTTCAAACAAAGCGCTGATGGCGCATCCGAAATCAAGGCCACATTCCATTTCGAGAAGAAGATGGAAAAGGTGTGCATGCATGAAGCGACACGCAATCGAGAATAATCAAAGTGTGAAATAAGAGAGAAATTTATAACAAAAAGGAATAGTTTTTATTTAAAAACAAAAAACAACAAAATTTTAAAAAAGCAAATTAATCGAAAAGACCGAAGCCCATATCTTCATCTTCAGATTCTTCTTTCTTTTCTTCTTTTTTGGCTGAAAAAAGAAAAAAATTATTAAAATTCAAGGAAAAAATTATATATAAATATACCTGGAGCAGCGGCAGCAGCTGGAGCAGCAGCAGCGGCGGCGGGAGCAGCAGCGGCAGCAGATCCACCACCACTTGGTACGGAAGCAAGTTTCTTTGAGCCTTCTTGGATAACTTCTTCAATATTTTTACCCTTCAAAGCAGTGAGGACGGCATTGGTATTTTGTGCATCAGCATCAGCTCCGACGGAGGCTAAAAAATACAAACATTTAATTCTTTTGTAATAAAAATGAAAATATAAAATTTACCAAGGATGTTTTCAATATCAGCTTTAGATGGTTCAGCTTTTCCTCCAAGATTGGCGAGCAAGTAAGCAGCAACGTATTTCATTTTGAAGTTATATGAGCCTGCAAAGATACAAAGAATTTAGATAAAGATTAGGAACAATGTAGAGAAAACAAGGATGCATATCGCGGTAAAAAAGGTGAATAAGTTTTGTTAAAAAATAACAAAGTTTGACGGCAAAAAAGTGGTAAAAAAACTTAGA
Source organism: Panagrolaimus sp. LJ2414 (assembly GCA_024447195.1). Taxonomy (NCBI): domain Eukaryota; kingdom Metazoa; phylum Nematoda; class Chromadorea; order Rhabditida; family Panagrolaimidae; genus Panagrolaimus; species Panagrolaimus sp. LJ2414. The sequence continues at coordinate 2,754,359 of JAMRXY010000005.1, forward strand.
GAAAAAAGGATTGAATTTTTTCCAGCGATGTTTTTTGGGCTGTCAAAGGAAATTTGAAAAAAGAAGACACAGGAACATTCGTGTTAGGAATCGCTTACTATTGACCACTCTTAAAAAAAGATGAAAAAAATGTGAAAAAAATCTAAGCTCACGTTTTGAGTTCATTGTTGACAGAGTTTTTGACGTGCACATCATAAAAACGTCGTCGTAAAGTGACCAAATGAAGTATGGAAGGAGAGGGGATAAAAAATGAAACAATTTTAAGCATTTTACTATTAATAAGGAAGAAGAAAAAAAAACTAATAACAAAATTAATTATGATTTAATTGAATTTTAATATTTTTTGATTAAACATTAAAATTTTGTGGCCCAATAAATATCGGATATTTTTTTCAAATTTTATTATCTCTTAAAGCTTTCATGACAGGTAGAACTCTTTTACAGAATTGATGGTGTATTGAATACTTTTTAAAAAATACGATTATCAATTCGGAAGAATTTTACTACAGTCGAATCTCGTTATTACTTTTTTCACGGGATATCGAAAAGACAACGTAAGAACAAGATCAACGTAATAACGAGATTCGACTGTACTTTTTTCTAAATGATCTGCTAATATCATGGTTTCATTAAAGTTTTTTGCGTTAAACATTAATTGTTTTTTTCTCTTATTTCTGTAAACCAGCTTTACCTATAATGTTTTGAAGCACATCATTATTTTGTTCTACAAATACTTTTTCTTCATTGATGATGATGATGTATTTTTGTTTAACGTTGTTGTATTCAATCACATCATCTCTTTTTTTCTTTGTTACTTAAATTAATACCCAAATGAATTAAAAATGTTAGCCATAGAAAAAAGCTTGTAAGATATAACTTTATAGCTGTAATAAAACTTTAGTGTTTTGTATTTTTATAACAACATTTTTCTTCTTCTTTGTTTTAATTTGCAATTTCTGTTTTTAAATAATTAATTAAAATTGCAATTATATTTTTTTCCTTTTGTGTTGTGTTCGGGTGTAAATAATTTAATAAAGACAGTTTTTAGCTAATTATCAAATTTTATACTGCCAAGAAATTAAAAAAGTTCTTTTTTTAGCTGTAAACAATACGCGCTTATATTTTTACTCGTTCCCCCAGAATAAAAAAAGACGCTAACGATTAAAATTTGGGGGGTCGGCAGTTGTTCGAACCCAAAAAAGAGAAACGGCGACGACGACGACAAAAAAATATATTTCGCTCGCCCCTCCACCCCTTTTCTTTCCTCTCTCCTCCTCTACTTCTTCATCGTCGTCGTTGTTTTTCATCTATCTTGATGCTGCAGCAGCACACATTGCGCTTCTTATTTCGTTCGGTCGGTTGTTGTACGGTACGCTGCAATCAATGACACAGCAAGCGAGAGAGAAAGAAAGAGAGTATAAACCAAAAGAAAAAGAGTAAAATATCAGAGAATACCAGGAGAGGAGAAGACGGAAAAATTGGCAACACACTACCCTTTTTTTACTCTCCGAAAAGTGGTGACAGGCGGACATAGCACGCTGCTCGGGGGATTCGATGCGCATTCAAGCTACGACCTTCTCTTTCTTTTTTTCTTCTTTTTTCTGAATAAAAAAGAGCCCGGGACCAACAAATAGCAAGCCAGGACCGACTTTCACGCAGCTATATGCAAATTTTTTTACGTGATTTTTTGAGGCTTGTTGAGTAAAATGTCTGATCAATCCGTTTTTTCCATCCCATATTTGTTGCCCATGCCCAAACATTTTTTTGGCGCTGTTGTTTGTGAAAAAATGATTTTTGTGTTCTGATCAAAGTTTTTTTTTAGCAGCACTCAATAAAGGGGGAATGGTCAGTGAAAATGGCTGTTCAATCAATTTACTTTGAAAGATTTAACTTTATTGATTTTATTATTTTTTAAGGATCCATGTTTTTCTAGACATTGTTATTTTTTTGTTTTTTGCAAAACTTTTGTTTGTTTCAAAAATTTCAATATTCTGTCTCTCTCTTTTTCTTTCTACTCCTTTCCTTCTTCTTGTGTTTTTCTTGTTGTTGAAAGCAGCCGTGTTTTTGGCTTTGCGCGACTTCGATTGATCTCTTTCCCTTTCCCCTTCTTCGTTTTCATCGATGCTTCCTTCATTTTGGCGTCTATTTTTTCAATGCGACAAACACGTGCGACGATAATACACATTCCTCATTAAAATTAAATTTAAATTCCGTAATTTTGTTTGGCACTTTTTTAATTTTTCAGGTAAAGCAAGGGTGCTTATACTCTGAATATCCCAACGCGGTTAGCAGCTCTATTAATTTTATTCCTTCTACATTTTTTGCTGCCGCCTTTACGCTACAAATTTCAGCAACAAATTAATTTCTTTGTCACGAATAGAAATTCTGAAAAAAAATTCTGGAGATATTTGTATTTTTTTATTTTTGTTATTCTTTATAACCGTTTCTGACGGCGTGCCATTCTCCTTGGATGCCGTATGAACCAATTGGATAACGGTAAAAGAATCACGTTGACTTCAAAACCTTCTATTTTGTCGTCAAATGAAAAGATTTCGCTATCGGCATCTACTCCTTCAATTTCAACTACAATTGATTCGTCAAAACTGTTGATTTCTCATTCATTAAATTCTTCCTCATCACATTTATCTCAATCGTTGCCTTCGTCGCCGTTACCGCATACACCAAATTCAATAGGTGTTGTGCCTTTATCGTCGACGCATATTAAAGACAAAATTGTCGTATCCACTTCATCAGAATCTGAATCGAATTCTGTTCAATCTGAGCTTGTTTCTGAACCGACGCAAGCTAAAACTCAAGTTCGACGTCCCCTTGTATCATACGGTAATAAAAATATTAATGCTTTTCATAATTTGTTAACAAATTAATTTTTAGACGAAGAGGATTCAAAAGACTCTTCGCCCGAACCCCAATCAGTAGCTTCTAATTCTGTAAAAGAAGAAGTTCAAGAAGAAGAAACCTTAGAAGAGAAGGTAGAAGAAGAAGAGGTTACATCCCAATCAGAAGCCGATTGCGCTTCGTCAGCGCCGCTTGACGTCGCTGTAGAAGATCAAAAGCCATCTACCTCATCTGCCGCATCAAGTGCAGACCCTTCAAGTGCTGAACAATCCCAGAAACCAAAGACTAAACGAGTTCGGATTTCTCTTAAACTTGATCAACTTTCAGTTCTAAGACTTGAAAGGCTTGCATCCGAAAATCCAAAACTTCTCAGGAAACTCGGTAAAATAATTCTTAAATTATGAATAAAATATAAATGAATTTCTTACAGGTCTGAAAGCTTATCGGATCAATAATTTTAACGGTTCCAGTAAGCGCTTTCAAATAATACGCGTGCCCACTCCGGTTCCGCGTCCATCTGAATCTTCATTTAATACTTCGTCGCAGCATCGAGGTCTTCGTCGTCCTAGTCGAGCACCGTCTGCAAGTTCAATCGGTGTTTCATTCCCTCCTCCATCCCCAACTCTTCGATTTCGTGCTCCTTATCCTCATCAACGGAATATCACTGCCTTTGATTATTCAAAAGGCAATCCACCTGTTAATCCCGCATTTCCCATGGATCGTACACAACAGTTACAACCTCAACAATTTCAATATCCGGCTCAATATTCTTCTTCACCCCAACAGCCACAGCAACCGCAAACTCCACAGTATCCCCAACAACAACAACAAGCTATTCAACGGCCCCCTCCAAGATATTCAAATCCTGCTGCATCTTCTTCGATGCCTCCCCAGCAGCAACAACAGCAACCACCACAAGCTCAAGGTATAAATTAATTTGTTGTAAAATAAAATATAAAGCTAATTCAACGAATTTTTAGTTCGACCAGCTCAAATGCACGAACCGGGACCAAGTACCAATTGTGATAGTCCATTACTTGTAAATCTGTTAAGGTAGTAAGAAACATTTGAAATGAAAAAACTGTTAAAATTCTTTTGTAGCAATAATAATCAACCTCAACAACCGATGCAACAACAGATGAGATATCAGAACCCTCAACAACACCAAATGTCTCAACAACAGCATCAAATGATGCAGCAGCATCAAGGATATCCTCCTCAACAAATGCACATGATGCAGCAACAATATCCCCCATATGCCCAGCAGCAAAGAATGCCAGGTCCAGGCAATATGGGACCTGCGGGCATGCAACAAATGGTTCAAGGTGGTCCAGGTCATATGATGCCACAACAAGGCATTCCACCACAACAACAAATACCGCAACAACAAGTAGAAACCAACCATAAGATAATCTTTAATCGAACAATTTCTTTTAGCCTGCGCCAGAGCCACCAAAGAAACGCAAACGTCCTTCCAAAAAGAAGAAGGAAGAAGACCAGGCAAAAGCTGATGCCGCGGCTGCTGCACAATTAGAACAAAGAAGGCTTATGCAACAACAGCAGCAACAACAACCACAACAAATGCCGGATTATTACATGATGAGGCCAGGAATGCCTCAACAAATGCCAGGACATATGCAACAAAGAATGCCTCCTAATTATCCCGGCGGTTATCCTGGATATCCCCAAGGTCAACCATCGACATCAATGATGGCAGGTGGATATGGATATCCGCCACCACAACAGCAACAAATGTGGAATGTAGGAAAAACTTTTCTCTAACTCTCTTTCAAAATATAACATTTTTAGCAACAACATGAATATGCTCAATATCAAATGCCTATGCAAATGCGTCCACAAGGACAACCCCCAAATCCCGGTACTCCAACTTCAGGATATCCCCCTCCTCATCAATCTCCTGGATATCCACCAACTGCTGCTGGAGCATCTGCTGCCCAACAACAAAAAGTTAAAACTCCGAGCTATCCACAACCTTCTCCACAATATCCTCCTGGGCAAACTCCTCAACAAGTTATGAATAGACAATTTATGTCACCCCAAAATCATGCAAGCCCGGGATATCAACAGCCTCCTCAACAATTTGGTTATCCACAACCAACACAGCAGCAACAACAACAACCTCAACAACAACAGCAACAAGCTCTTAATAATCGACAAGGCCAACCTCAACAACAAAATTCACAACAACCACAAAATACTTCCGGTGGTCTTGAGGATTACGGTACCTTCAATGATTACAACGGAGCATCGTTGGAAGATTTAGCTGCAACATTTGGAGATTGTAAGCAATATATCTATAATTTTAACATTTATGTTATTTTGTTATTTTTAGTAGGTGGTGATGAATGTGATTTGGATTCCATTACCCCCATGAACACTGATCCAATGATACCCTCACATCAGCAACAAATGATGCAACCGGGTCAACAAGGAATGATGCATCCCCATCAACAGCAACAGCAGCAACAACAACAAATGCCACCATATGAACAACAACATCAATTTGTTGCACCACATATGCCCCAACATCAACAATCAGCAATGGGACCTCCACAAGGATATTATCAACAAATGCCAAGCCATAATCAGCCGGATATGCAAGGAAATTTCCAGAGACCACCTTCAACGGGACATCAATCACATATGCAAATGTATATGCATCATCAGCAACAACAACAGCATCAACAACAACAACAACAACAGCATCAACAACTGCATCCCCAACAACAACATCCCCAACAGCAGCAGCAACAACAAGTACAACAACAACAACAGCCAGCTGCCCCTCCACCAAATGACAAACCACCAAACGGTAAAAAGGATGAAGGATATACAACTCCATTTGATGCAGATATAAAATCTCCATCAAAAGCAAACCAAGAGCAACAAAGAAATATTTTAAGTTCCATTGATTTTGTGATAAATAAAATTCGTAAAAATGAAAATGGTAGGTTTTCGCTAATATCAAAACATAGGTCTAATTGATCTTTAATAATTTAGAATATTTCGATAATTTCACAACTCAATGGAATAATAATCCAAATGGAGATGATCCACCACCTGCTTCAGCGACAAACAAAAGAAAAGCAAAAAGTACTTCCTCCAGACCGCCCTCAAGACAGCCAAAAAATTCACAACCTTCATCGGCAGCTGCAACACCAACTTCAGGTCCAGGGCCATTCTTTGGTGGAAATTCTACTGGGACTGAACCGTCCACCCCGATCAAAGAAGAGCCAATGGATTTTAAGCAAGAACGAAAGAATAGTACCCTTTCATCTTTGTTAAGTGGAAGTAGTACCCCAACAACAATGAAGTGTGAAGAAAATGGACATCCTGAAATTGTCTCAGCTTCATCAATGTCTTCATCATCTGTGGTAAAAACTGAAAGCCGAGATACCGAAACTCCACAATCTGTTGCTTCAGAAATAACAGATCCGGAGCATACAGGAGCATCATCAATTTCGCCTACAACAAATAATCCACCACCACAAATAGATGCAGGCGTCTTAAAGGTGGAAGGAAATAATGGAAATAATAATCATGGACAACAACAGCAACTTTATAATGGTATTCTGGCTACAGCTGGAACAGGAGGAAATACATCTCCCCATGCTGATATAGCAACAGCAGTTGCGTTAAAAACAAAGCAACATGAGATTTCATTCTCTGATAATAATCAATCAGGTGATATGCCACCACCAAGAAAAATTCGAAAAACTGAAAGTTCACCAAATTCCGGCGGAGTTGAAGATTATTATGCCGGGGAAAGTGATACAACAACAACAGCTACAAGCTAAATCTAGTCCATTTTTAAAATAAAAATCCATTTCTGTTTTGGTGCATTCTTTTTTCTCTCTCATCATCTTTGATATTCTTTTCTTCATTTTCATAGTTTTTTTTTGTTCATGCTTATTTATTTTTCTTATATTTTTTGAAATATAAATAATACTATTGGTTGCTCAATTCTGCCTTTGATGCTGTGATTCATCTACCCTCTTTCTCCTTCTTTATCTTCTTACAAATTATTATTTTTATCTCTCCTTTTTTTAAATGTTTTTTTTGTACATTTGAGTTTTATTTAAAGAAAAAAATAACTAACTATGATTTATTCATTTTTGAAAAATTTTTAAATGTACTCTTTCAATTCTTTCTTAAAAATTGGTATCTCTTTTTGTTATTCTCAAAATATTTGATTTATTTTTATTACTATTATTTTTTATACTTCTTCAACTTCTTCTTATTGCTTAAAGATTCGCATCATTCTATTTTTTAGGTTCTCAATAATAATTGCGATTCTGGCGCAAAAGCATTTCCTCTCTTTCCAACAAATATATTAATTAATTGTTGGCCTTATTACTACCCTATTCTCATAACAATAAAAAATAATACAACTTCTAAAATTTCTTTTTTTATAATATTTTTGTGTACAGTGGTTATCATTGATATATTTACTTTTTTATAACGATAAAAAAAATAAAATATTAAATTTAAAATTCCCATTTCAAAGAAACAAAATCGAGATACAGTAATCAACAATCCTAAATAATAATAAAAAAGAAATTCATTTTTTTAATTTTCGCAAAGATGGTGAATCTTGCATATGGAAAAATTTGATGCGAAGTTTATTATGTCGAACAGCTTGCCGTAATCTTCTTTCTTTTACTGCTAACCAATACTTCCAACCATCAACCTGAAAAAAATAAAATAATACGATTTTTAAAATGTTAACAATCAACCTCTGGATCCATATCTTCTAAAGCTTTTGGAGGTGATAAATCAAGTTTAAACAACCATTCAGGATATTCAGAGTTCGGTAGAATTTTAGGTCCAGGTTCTTCACCTAAATGGAACGGTATCAAACTGAAACATACGGGCAGAATAAAAAAAACAAACCTTCTACAAAATAGTTAACACAAACATATTTACACAATTTTTCAGCATCTTCATCAATGTGAGATTTGTCTTCTTTTGCTGGAACAACTTTTGCACCCACTGCAGCAGCATAACCTCGAGAAGCTAAAATATAATAATAAAAATGTGAAACTGAAAAATTTAAACAATTGCAGACTTGTCGGAAAAATTATTTGTTGTTGTTGTTTGAGCAAAAATGGAATTGATGATTTGAATATTCTTAACATACTGGAATTTTTGTTGAATTGATGTGAATTTTCTAATAAACTACTATATAGTAATAATAAAAATAGAATAAATTTTACCAAGTAAACCAAAAAAAACTTCAATGTTTGAAAAAAAACTTTGAAATTTACAAAGTTAAATTATCTCAAGGCGAAAGAGGGTACTTTGCGATTTTTAGAAAATTCGAAAAACTACATTTTTTTGCGGGAAAGATAAACTTGGATATTTTGATACGCCTTTTTCGCATATCCGCACATTCGATTTTTAAAATTTATTAAAACATTTTTAGTAAAATATACTAACCATGACTGAAACGGATTATTCTCCGATATTTTCTACAACTCCTTCATCAACATTTGAAAACAATGAAAATCAAAAGCCAACTTTAACTGCCCGAGAAAGAATTAAAGAAAAATTGGAACGTCTTAGAAAATTTCGTCCTCTGAATATTAGTAAACCAAAAAATGGTGAAATTGTTTTGGAAACTTTCGAAGTATGTTTTTTGTTTTATCTTAAACTTTCAACATTTAAAACATACATTTTAGACTAAGAAAAACGAAGACGAAATTGATGCTGCTGCAACAAAATGGATCATGGATAAAGCAGATTTAAAAGAAGCTCCAATTTTAATAACAAAATCTCCAAAAACTGCAGTGAAGAAAAAAGTAATTAGCAAACGTATGTTTTTTCCACTTTTATCATTGTTAAAAAAGAATTTTAGAACGTGCCCTAAAATTAGAATTACAAGAAAAATTGAAGGTTCGAAGAAAAGATGAACAAGAAGAACGATATATGGTTTATAATGCTGATAATGAAATTGTCGATGACGATGAAGAAGAAAACTTTGATGATGATTTTGAATTGCCTGATGCAAAAGAAAAGAAATCTGCTGAAGGTTCAAATGAATCTAAAAAGCCAAAAATAAGAGTAAATGAAGATGAAGAAATTATTGAAGAAGATGATAGTGAAGTTGATGATGAAGAAGACGAGCTTATTAGTGATGAAGAGGAAGATGAGGAAGAAGAAGAAAAATCAAAGAATCCTTTTGTAAGTTTTTAAAATTGAGGTCTAATTAATTAAAATAATTTTTATTTGAGGTCGATGATGAAGCTTCTGAAGACGAAGATGCTGACAATGAAGAAGACGAAGAAAAGTCAACAAAATTTGTGCCATCTCGTCTTGTTATTAGTGATGATGAAGATGATGTTGTTGTAGTTAAAAATAAACCTAAATCATTATTTGATGATGTAGTTAAAGCAAAAGACAAAAATGCATCTTTATTTGATGATGAAGATAATGATGTTGTTAAAGTTAAGGAAAAAAATGCAACTCTGTTCGATGATGAAGAAGAATCAGCTGAAGCATCGTTTGAAACCCCAGATATTCCAACACCACAGATTAATTCAGCAACTGAAAATTCTCCAAAACTTATTCTTCCAAATTGCCTTACACAACGTCTTGAACCATATGAAGGACAACAGTGCCCAATTGAACCTGATCCATCTCAGCGAAGCATATGTCTTGATACTCAAGCAGAAAAAGATGAGCTTTTAATGTTATGTTCTGGAAGTTTTGGCACACAAAAATCAGATGAAACTTTATGCAGCAAATTTGAAAAATATGATGTTATGGATTTTCTCTCTGATTCAAGTCAACTTCCTGATTCTCAATCACAAAATCTTCAAAAAGCAGATTCAATTGAAAAATTTCCAACTGATATTAGTGAAACTCAGCGACGAATTGATGCCATTTATGAAGCATTCAATAATGCTGAAGATTCTATGGATACTGTAGACTTTTCTGATTCTGAGTATGTTTATCTTTTTTTTGGTATACTGTAAAAAGGCCTTCATTTAGTTGTGAACAACCAGAAACAAGAAAACGAAAAATTGTGGTTTATAGTGATGATGAAGATGAAGAAATTGAACCGAGCAAACCCAAACATCCAAAGATCTTAGATTTTGATGATTCAGACATTGATGAAGCAGGTGAAGAGTCAAAACTTCCATCCTTTTCTCAGCCAAATAATAATGCATTGCCAATGGATTTTGATGATATTTTTACTACTGAAGATACTTCAAACAATCCTGGTTTTACAGAAGATATTCAAAGTGAACAAGAAGATGAAGAAGAAGAGGAACGTGATAGTGATGATGAAAGGGATATAATTGGTTATGAAAGTGAAAATGATGATGTTGATGTTTTGCGTCAGCCAGATAAAATGTAAGCTAATCATTTTAAAATAGGTCCTTTACTATGTTTTTTAGGTTAAAAGAATTTGTTGATGATGAAGCTTCTCTATCTGGTGATGATGTTGGAGATGATCCGGATGATGAAGATAATGATAATGTTTTTGATGATTATGAGCTTGATGAAGCTGATAAAGAAGAATACGATGAAGAGGATCTTCGAAGGGATCTCGTTCAACACCATATGAAACATGTTCAAAATGAAGATGAAAAACAATTGTACCGACTTCAACAAAAATATTTTGCTGATGGTGATTTACATGGTGCTGGAAATATGGATCGATCATTCCGTTTCCGAATGAACAAAGATATCACAGATGAAGATTGGGCAAAACTTGTAAAAATGAATCCTGTTCTTGCTGGAAATGTTTCAGATGATGAAAATGATGAAGATCTTTTGAGTAAAAAGAAATCATTTGAATTCAAAAAATGGAAGCATGAAAAAACTGTATGTTTATTTACATATTTTTACAATATTTTTAAATTTATCATTTTCAGAATGAAGATAACGAAAAAGAGGAAGAAGAGGACGATCTCCTTGGTGACTTTGATACTCCACTTTTTTCATTAGGAAAGCGAGCCATGAAAAAACCATTGTTCAAATTTTCAACAAAAACTACTTCATCAATTACTCGAGGCTCTCTTCTTAATAATCCAAGCTCTTTGGGAGTTTTGATAAAGGATACTGTAACCGAAACAAAGATTAACACATTGTTTACTGCAATGAAATGATTAACTTTTTTTATATAATTTGTGATCTCTTGCATTTTTTCCTCTGTATTTTTTGCTATGTTTTTCAAAAATAAAAAAATATTTCCCTTAATAATACATATGAATTTTTTCTGAACTTTAAACAACAAGTTGCACAACATTTCACAAGGAAAACACATTTCTAAAGCTTTTTTGGAAGAGATGGGTATAAAAGAAGGCTGGAAAATGTATTTTTAAGCATTCAATTGCACAATATTGAAAATGTAAAATATTTGATCTGTTAATATTTGTCATCAAAAAACCCTTAAATTATTTTTGCTCTGAAAAAAAGGAACAAAAATATTTAAAGTTTTTTTGTGTCCATTGATTGGCAGCAAAAAGGCAGTGTAAAAAATACACATAAAATCTCTGTCATCTTTTTTTGCATTCATTTCTTTCGTGTTCGTCCTTGAAAAAACTTGATTCTCGAAACGAAAAATATACTGTAGCGCTACACGTTGTTATTCGACTGTGTCTCTCGTGCTCCAGCCTCAAAGTTAAACGAACTTTTTATTTTTCTTTATTCGTTGCTGCTACCTCTCTTTGGTGGTTGTTTTTTCGGTTTTTTCTGCTTTTATTTTACGTCTATTTTGACGTCTAAACATCTGTAAACATGGTAAGTAATTGAGTAATATACAGTAATTAATATTATATAGTAATATAATATTAATTAGTTGTAAATAATGGCAAAAATGATGACTAATATCCCTCTTTTAGGTCAACTTTACCGTTGATGAAATCCGTGGTCTCATGGATCACAAGAAGAATATCCGTAACATGTCCGTTATTGCTCACGTCGATCACGGAAAATCAACTTTAACGGATTCTCTTGTCTCCAAAGCTGGTATTATTGCTGGTGCAAAAGCTGGTGAAACTCGTTTCACAGATACTCGTAAAGATGAACAAGAACGTTGTATTACCATCAAATCCACGTAAGTTATTTATAACATTATACTAAATATCTTATATTAATTAATGCTTCTTTTCTAGTGCTATCTCTATGTTCTTTGAACTTCAAGAAGCTGATTTGGATTTCGTAAAAGGTGCTACCCAACTTGAAGTTAATGATGGAAAACGTTATAACGGTTTCTTGATCAATCTTATCGATTCTCCTGGTCACGTTGATTTCTCTTCTGAAGTTACTGCTGCTCTTCGTGTTACCGATGGTGCCCTTGTCGTTGTTGATTGTGTTTCTGGTGTCTGTGTACAAACCGAAACTGTCTTGCGTCAAGCTATTGCTGAACGTATCAAGCCTGTCCTTTTCATGAATAAAATGGATCGTGCTCTTCTCGAACTTCAACTTGGACAAGAAGAACTCTTCCAAACTTTCCGTCGTATTGTTGAAAACATTAACGTTATCATTGCTACCTATGGTGATGATGATGGCCCAATGGGACCTATTATGGTTGATCCTGCTATTGGTAATGTTGGTTTTGGTTCTGGTCTTCATGGTTGGGCTTTCACCCTTAAACAATTTGCTGAAATGTATGCCTCCAAATTTGGCGTTCAAGTTGATAAACTCATGAAAAATCTTTGGGGAGATCGTTTCTTCAATATGAAAACAAAAAAATGGAGCAATGCTGAAGAAAATGGAGCTGTTCGTGGTTTCACTCAATTCGTTCTTGATCCTATCTTCAAAGTTTTTGATGCTGTCATGAATGTTAAGAAAGATGATACCGCAAAACTTCTTGAAAAATTAAATATCAAGCTTGCTGCTGATGAACGTGAACTTGAAGGTAAACCACTCATGAAGGTTATGATGCGTAAATGGCTTCCTGCTGGTGATACTATGCTTCAAATGATTGTCATGCATTTGCCTTCACCTGTTACCGCTCAAAAATACCGTATGGAAATGCTTTATGAAGGACCTCATGATGATGAAGCTGCTGTTGCCATCAAAAATTGCGATCCAAATGGTCCACTTATGATGTACGTCTCAAAGATGGTCCCCACCACCGATAAAGGTCGCTTTTATGCCTTCGGTCGTGTCTTCTCTGGTAAAGTTTCAACTGGTATGAAAGCTCGTATTCAAGGCCCCAACTTCATCCATGGCAAGAAAGAAGATCTTTATGAAAAAACCATCCAACGGTAATTTTTTTTGGAAAACTTATTGCTTTTAATAATTTTAAATTTGTTATTTTTAGTACTATTCTTATGATGGGCCGTTACATTGAACCAATTGAAGATATTCCATCTGGTAACATTGCTGGGCTTGTTGGTGTTGATCAATATCTCGTCAAGGGTGGTACCATCACAACCTTCAAAGATGCTTACAACATGCGTGTCATGAAATTCTCCGTTTCACCTGTCGTCCGTGTTGCTGTTGAACCTAAGAATGCTGGTGATCTTCCAAAACTTGTTGAAGGTCTTAAACGTCTTGCAAAATCCGATCCTATGGTTCAATGTATCTTCGAGGAATCTGGTGAACATATTATCGCTGGTGCTGGTGAATTGCATTTGGAAATCTGTTTGAAAGATTTGGAAGAAGATCACGCTTGTATTCCTCTTAAGAAGTCTGACCCTGTCGTCTCATACCGTGAAACCGTTCAAGAAGAATCAAATCAAATGTGTCTTTCTAAATCTCCAAACAAGCATAATCGTTTGTTCTGCAAAGCAATTCCTCTTCCAGATGGATTATCTGATGCTATTGATGGTGGTGAAGTTAATGCTCGAGATGAACCTAAGTAAGTTAGCACAATTTTTGTTAGAAATTATCTCGTTTATGTACTTTTTGGTTTAAAAAAAATCATACGGTCAAAAGCAATACACTAACCTTTTTGATATTAAAACTATTATTATCATTAAAAATTCAGTTTTACATAAAATTTGTTCTATCACGCACCTATAAACTGAATTATGATTGTTTTGCAGAATTGAATGTTTTTAATTAATTGAAATTGTTTTAGAGCCCGTTCAAAGATTCTTGCTGAAAAGTATGAAATGGATGCCACTGAAGCTCGTAAAATCTGGTGCTTTGGTCCTGATGGTACTGGTCCCAACATTGTTGTTGATGTCACCAAGGGAGTTCAATACTTGAATGAAATCAAAGATTCTGTTGTTGCTGGTTTCCAATGGGCTACCAAAGAAGGAGTTCTTTGTGATGAAAATATGCGTGGTGTTCGCTTCAATATTCATGATGTTACCCTTCATGCTGATGCTATTCATCGTGGTGGTGGACAAATCATTCCAACTGCTCGTCGTGTGTTCTATGCTTGCGTCCTCACAGCTGGTCCACGTCTTCTTGAACCCGTTTATTTAGTTGAAATTCAATGTCCAGAAAACGCTGTTGGTGGTATCTATGGTGTACTCAATCGTCGTCGTGGTCATGTCTTTGAAGAATCTCAAATTGCTGGTACACCAATGTTCGTCGTTAAAGCTTATCTTCCTGTAAATGAATCATTTGGTATGTTTCCCCCTTTTTTTAAATATTTTTTGACGTATAGTGTATTTTTAGGTTTCACTGCTGATTTGCGTTCAAATACTGGTGGTCAAGCTTTCCCTCAATGTGTCTTCGATCATTGGCAAATTCTTCCTGGAGATCCATTAGATTCTGCTACTAAACCCTACCAAGTCGTTACTGAAACTCGTAAACGTAAAGGATTGAAAGAAGGTGTTCCCGGCCTTGATAACTACATGGACAAGCTCTAAAACTTTGTCTTTATATTGTTGTTCTGTTATTCATAAATATATTTTTTGTGGCTCTTGTTTTTGATAAAAAATAATTATTTAAATTTTTTGTGTGATGCAAACAATATATGTACGACGATACAAGTTTGTCGTCTTGGCAAAAATCGTGATTACAAGTTCAAAAAATAGGAAGCTGGTTTATAAAGGTGGCAAATGCTTATTATCTTGTTGCTATCACATCACTTATAGATTTCCATCTGTTGTAGCCGTTTTTATTTCTTTTTACAATTGTCAGTTTACTCGTTTCTTACTTTTGCTGGTAGAGTTCTAAGTTTAAGAGTTGATCACAGAACTTTTTAGAAGTTCTGTGATCTTCCGAATTTTTTGGCTTATTGAGGTTAATGGAAAAACATGGCCCTTTTCTTTGTTGAAGTCAGATATTTGTTGAAATGGGTTTTTTTCACAAAGCAAACTCCCTTTTCATGTTTCCGGACTATAAGTCACAAAGTAATTTGGGATTATCCAGAAGTGCACATGTATGTGAAAAATTAGAAGAGCTTGGAATGCCATCGATACAACCGGTAATTTATGAGGTTTCTTTAAAGTCGAGATAACTGAATGATGACTAGATCAAAACATTGCTGCGTTTGATACTTTCAAATTAATATTGTTTACATTATAAATTTAAATTTTACAATCGACTGAATGATGGTTAAAAATTAGTAACACAGATTCCAAAAAGAAATTCAGAATTAAAGTTTGAACTAACAACTTTAAATGCTAGATTAAACTGTTAAATTTTTGGTTTTTATAAAATCTCTCAAAACATTGCTGATGGAACACAGAAAATGATTAAATATGCAAATTTTTTTCGTGAAATAAAACAAAACTTTATTTTCAAATGTTTGTGTTAAATGGGCTCTTCTGCATTTTCCAACTGACACAAAATGACTTCAAAAGCTTTCGGATTTCCTTTACCTTCAAATGCTTTCAATGTCACAAATGTTCAAATTGGTCCTGGTGAAAAAGGTGCAGAAGTATGTTAGGATTACGGTAGAATGTTACAGTAATAATATCTATAACCAAATTTTAGATTGGAATTAAAACAACAAATACCATGGTCGTAACAGAAGTAAATTTTCAATCAATTTCATATTCAAAACTTTTGATTGGTGATATAATTCTTTCTGTAAATGGACAAATGATTCAAAGCAAAGAAAAATTTGCAGAAATTTATTCCAAAGCGAGTCAAGCACCATCTTTCAGTTGTGATCTTGTAATTTCTCGTCCAATTGTAATGCTTCCAATTAAACCACAACATATGCCTCGAGGATATCAAATTATTGCTGGTTCAAGATATCATTTGGGCGTTATGTATAGGGTACGTGATTTTATGCAAATGTTTACTGCACTTTACTTACTGTATTTAGGTTCCTGGATGCAAGCTTGGATTATCGGTTACTTCTTATATGTCAAAAATATTTGTTACTCGAACAGAAGAGGGAACTTTGGCTGCAATGACTTTAAAAATTGGTGATGCGATTTTAGCAATTGAAGGACAACCTGTAACTACGGTAGCTGAAACAGGAGAAGCATTGTTAAAATTTTTGAAAGCAAAGGGTTATGTAAGTTTTTATTACAGTAATCCTACATTAAATCATTTTTCTATTTAGGTAGCAATGGCAATTGAACAACCTCAAGAAATGATGAATAAAAATGTTGTTCGAACTGCTTTGAATTCTGATCAACCAACTGAATTCCTTCCTCAAAAAGATGTTGTTCTTATATGCGGTACAGAATTGAAGAGATTCCAAACTAATACTGAACTTCCACCAAATAAACAAATTCTAAAAGAAAAGCAGAATACGAAAGAAGCTGGGCATGTAAAAGTGAGCGAAAAAGCAGAGGATATTCCAATTGCATGTGATGGAAATCCTGGATTGGTAAGTGCTTCTTTATCATTATGAAAGTAATCACTAATTAATTATCTTTTTAGTTAATGCCAGTACCAATTCCAAATTTTCAAATTCAACAACAACCTGCTCAAAGTCCTCCAGCATCATCTTCTCAACAGAAATGACAACATCATTTTTATATAAAAACAATAATACAATTTACTTTATTTCATCTAATTTCCTCAAATAAAAACTGTATACGCTAAATGACACGATCAAATACAGATGAATCTTTTTAGACTGCAGTTTGAAGAGATTCAGTATATTTTTTCATTTTTGAAGCAATTGAAAGATCAATGTATTTGTCACCAATTGTAACGACAAGTCCTCCAACAATGCTTGGTTTAACGGTAAAAGTGACATGAAGTTGCTGGCCTTGAGTAGCGAATTTTTTCAAAGCATCAGAAAGAGCATCTTCATGTTTCTTGGAAAGCTTCTAAAAATGATAATCAATTTTAGAAATTTTAATAGAGGTAAAATATTTGATTACCTCAGCAGAAGTAATTTCAACAAAAAGTTCTCCTTTATGAGCACGCATAATAGTTTCAAATGAATTGATAACAGCTTCAAGTTTGTTAAGACGACCATTTTCAGCAAGAACACCCATAAAGTTAGCAGATTCTTTTGATACTCCAAGTTCTTTAGTAATCTTTTGAATAGCTTCTCGTCGCTTATTTGCTCTAAGAGTTGGATTAAGAACAAATTCCTGAAAATCAGAATCGTTTTGCATTGAATACAAAACAAATAAAAACTAACCTTGAATTTTTGGCTTGATTCATAGAGGCCCTTGATTTTGCTTAAATCTTTTTCAATATTTTCCAAGCTTTTTTGTTTATGAGCTGCAGTGTATAAAGCAGAAGCATAACGACCTTCAACACCATGAACTTGAACCGGAACTTTAACTTGTTGAGCAACGACGGAAGATACGGAAAAACCACGTTTGAGAATCATGTTTGCTGCCATGATTACTGAAAAATATAAGGTTATATTGACTGTAAAGAAAAACAAAAACACGTTTAAAAGTTGATCAAAATATTTTTGACGTTTTAAAGTTCACGTAAAATCAACAAAAACAATTTTTTAAAAGGTTCGTTAAAGATTTGTTATTGTAACAAAATCACGTGACAACGTTTATTTTTAGAAATTACAAAAGATTTTGTTGTTCTAATTGCACAAGATTATCCATAATTGTGCAATTTATTTTGGATAAAAAAATATATAAGTTTTTTTTGTTCAGTGTTTTTTTTCTTTCATTTTTTCCTGAATAGGTTGTTCTTGAAACGAAAACAGACAAAAACATACTGTGTTTGTTCCGTCTCTGCATTTTTTTAAATTTCATTTCTTTTTGTCTGCCTTTGAATCGTGTTTAAGCTTTTATGCTGTATTTATTTTATTTTAATTTTGTTTTTAAGTATACTTTATACTGTAATCAGATATTTTGCACTAATTTACTCCATTTTGCATGTAATCCGCAAAAGTTATCCCCATTTTTATCGATTTTACTTTTTTATAAGTTTACCTCTGTTTTTTTTCCAAAAGAGCCTTTAGCTATATTCTTTCACAACGACAAGCTTGCGAAATACATGGACATGCGTATTTTGCTAGAAAAAAATAGTTTCTTAATATATTTTCTATTTCAGTATCGTGTTGCTTGTCTATAAATACTCTTGTTTTTTTCTAATAGAACTTCATTTATCTATTCATTTTTTTGCAGGTAACATACAACAAGCTCAAAATGCCTTTAGCTCGTGATCTTCTTCACCCTGATCCAAAAAGCGAACAAGAACGCCACAAGATGAAGCGTCTTGTACCTCATCCAAATTCATATTTTATGGACGTCAAATGCCCTGGTTGCTACAAAATCACCACTGTATTCAGTCATGCTCAATCAGTTGTCGTCTGTGTTGGATGTAATACTGTTCTCTGTCAACCAACTGGTGGTAAAGCTCGTCTAATTGAAGGATGCTCATTCCGAAAGAAGCAACAATAAGTTAAAAATCTTGTTTTTTCATTCTTTGTTGGTTCTTTTTTTTATCGTAATATGATTTTTTGTTGATAAAGTTTATTTAAAATTATCAAATGTGTTTTTTGAGGAGAGGGGAAGGAAAAGTTATATAACATATGGTAGTAAAAGTCGTTAGCCATAGACGATGATGATGATTTGGTTTTTTTTATATAAAAAAGGTTAGGCGCCACACATCCGCCGCAGTAGTCGAAGGACTCATTTCCGGCTTGTTATTGGGGAGATATTTATTTTGATTGGTATGTATTAGGTGTGGTTAATGGTGCCGAAAAGTAAAAGAAAAAAAGAAGAGGTTAAAGCAGAAGCAAGCAAGACTCAACCGATGTTGATGATGATGATGGGTGATGAACAAGAAAAGCAGCAATGTTTTTAAGTTTTTGCTTTCATTGACACACTTTTGTTATCAAACAAAAAGTTAAAATTTAAAATCAAAAAAGTGAAAAGAATAACGACGTAAAAAATCCTTTTTTCTGGTGGCAATTGTTGCAAATATTTGGCATCCATTGAAAGAAGATGAAGAGGCTTTTTGTGGTTCTCTGCGGTCAATTAATCACCCCAAGATCTTGATGTTAGCGCTTTTTATAATAAAATGAAATGAAGAAGAAGGAAGACTCGTGGCGGTGGTCGCTGTTGTTGTTGCCACCAAAAAAGTTATCTTTCTTGTTCCTATTGGCATTAATTAAATACATTGTTACGCAACATTCTTTCCACTTTGTGGGATATGTCCGCCCTGGAATAAACTTTGAGATTATCTGGCATAAAAAAAATTAAAATTGTGTTTTTCTTTCTTTAATTTTGTTCAAATCAAATCAAAAAAATTTTTGTTAAGCGTGTGATTAAATAAAAAAATGAAAAAAGTTTTTAAAATTCAGTTTAGGCTAAATTTAAGACGAAGATTACGGTAGAAAAAAATGAGAGAGGAATGACTAATATGTCTACCGTAATTTTTTGAAATGCTTTTGTTTGTAGCGCCGATTTTGGGATTCTAGGAGTTAACAGAATTTAGGTAAAAAACGGTTTCATAAATATCCGGTGATGGAGTTTATTCTTACGGGTAAAATAGTTAATCAGCATCATAGAAATATGTGCCTTGAAAAAACTGCTGCATTTTTACAATGACGTAACAATTATGGAGGGGCTTCAAAATTTAAAAAAAAATTAACAGAAGATCGGCAAATAAAAGTTATTAAAAAATTTAATTCAAAAAAGAGATGTATTCTTTAATCAATTTTTTAATACTTTAAACCTCGCCCTTATTTAGTTTTTGTAGTTTTGGTATTGTAACTTGCATGATACTCGTACTATAGCTTACGCTTAAAAATTTCATGTGGTAATACTTGTGCTACAGTAATCCAAATGCCCAAAATTATTGTTACATTTGAATCTGCTAGATATTTTTCTTATAAGTTTATACAGTAACCATCAAACACCCTTTTTATTGTCGTTGATTGTGTTTTTAAAAAAAGTTTTTTAAAAGAGAAAGAAGTCAATTATTTTGCCAGGCGTCAAAAGCAATTTATCTGAATTACAAGTATTTTTTCTTTCATTTCCTTTGATCTTCTTCCACCAACAAAAAACCATTGCTTTTTAACCCACCTTTTCTCGTTCTTCTTTTTTCTCAATGCTTGTTTCTTTCTTTTCCTCTCCTATTTCATTCTTGAAGAAGGTAGTTAAAGTAATAGTAGTAGTAGCAATAGTAGTGGTAGTGGTAATCAAGACGGCGACAACGACGACAGCTCGTTTACATTATATTACCATTATTATGCGGTTCTCCTCTCTTTTTCCCTTTCCCGATTCTTTTTTTAACACACCAAATAAAATTTATACTCCGCCTCAAAAAAACTCTAACATCCATTTTTTGTTGATTTTTTCTCTTTTTCGGCAAGTTTTTTTCCCTCCTTCAAAAAAATATAATTTTCCTTTGCGCGATTCATTAAAAAAGGAGAATCATTGTTTTTTCTGCGTTTTAAAAAAGTTATGTTTTTGAAATTCTCCCTCTTTTCAAATATGTGTTTGTTGTTATTTTAACCTTGTGATCTGATCTCCTTCTTCGATGTTGTTAATCTTTCGTGTAATTTATCACATATTAATCCCTACTTTAAAAAAAGAAAAGAGGTTAATCTTATTTATTGTTCTCAGTCACCTTCTCCCAAAAAGGTCATTATCATGAAAAAACCACAAAAAATGAAATGATTTGTGGCCAAAAACAATAATGAATGGAAAAATCAGAATTTAATGATGCTATCGCTTCTCTTTTTTTTGTGCTTGTTTGGAATAAGAGAAAGAGAAAGGAGATGTGATAACAACAAAAAGAAGAAGAAAAGAGGAGGCCAAATTATACTGAGCGTGAAAAGTGACAGCTGTTGACGACATTGTTGTACTTTTGCCCCTTCTTCTTGCTTTTTTTTATAAAGAAACATTTGACTATCCCCTTTTTAAGACCACGATTAAACAATTTTATTTTTTGGTTAAATCTGCTGTAATACGGTCAAAATTGGTGTAGATTGATAACTTTATGAGTGTTTGTTGTTAAATTATTATGCAAATTTCTGAAATATTTGTTAGCCGGGTGTGTTGCTTCATTCATACAACCGGTTACGGTAGAATTTAATGAACTTAAAAATATATTTTTAATTGCGTCAAGTTCTACCGTAATTGATTTTTTTTGTCCTTTTTTAATGTTCTGTCCGCACGTTTTTGCAATACTGTAACCTGCGCTAATTTTTTTTATATTATGTTTTTCTCTTGTTTTTAACGTTTTGGAAATGAGGAAAAAAGGTGGTCGGTTAATATCAAAAACCTTATATTTATAAAATAAAAAAATGAGGTAGAACCAAACAAACCCATATGCCTTTTTTCAATTCACTCATTATTTCAAAACATGTTCTTCTTTTTCTTCCATTTTTCACTCACTATTATTTGCTTCTCAAATTATTTTTATATTAAATTTTTGCTTTTTTACTCACTCATTTTTGTCATAAATTTTTTATTTTCTTATCAGTTGATGGAATTTATAAAGTTTTTATTTTCCTGATTTTGAAAGAAATAAAAAAAGTGGTGTTTTTGTTGCGGCGGCAGAAGCTGATATTGACGTTATCGGCAGAAAAGCAGAAACAGCTTGCTTGCTTTCATCCTGTTTTATTCCTGCCTTTTTTTTAATTTAAAATTAATTCATTGTCAGTTTTCCTGTTTCAGTTTTCGCTTTTTCCTTGCCTTCAGAAGAAAGATAATAATAATAAATATGCATGCAAGGAACAGAATCCGGACATGCCACACTACCATCCATCTATCCGAGCCTCTCGTTATTATTTACTGCTACCCAAATAGAATTCAGTTTTTTCCTCCGCAGATTCTAATCATTGCCGCCGCCACTATCGCCGCGCTACCGCCATAGGCATTTTTATTTTTGAGGGGTTTATCAAAACTGATGATCTCAATTTTTCAGAAACATTACCAACAACAACAGGAGCAGCAATAAATGAATAGCTTTTTGCGGAGCCCTTCTTGTTTCCCTCCCCAACTTCATGATTTTCTTTCCTTCCCACAAAAAAGGCGAGGTAAAACAAAATTGAAAGTCGTGTACATTAATCGACAACGACACCAAAGCGTGACAAAGAATGCGGCGACGCAAGGGAAAAAACAGTAGTTCTTATTGCAGCAGCATTTCTCTCCTCACTTTTTTTCCTTCATCTTCTTGTTCTTGCAGTGGCAAAATAAAGAAGAAGTATCAAAACTAAACCCGATATAAATAAATATAAATAAAATGGAGTGATGATGATGGTAATGGCAAAACGGAAAAGTGGGCTGTCGACAAATGTTTTCCGCGCTGCCTTTCCCCTTCTTTCGCCTTTTGCCTTTTCAGCTTTTCCAATCCATCCATCCCTCTTCTTTTGATGACGATAACCATCTTTTGCGCAAGGAAAAAAAAGAAATTGAAATGATCGTGCCTTTTTTAATGCGTTTGTCTGGCCGCAGCCGCAACAGAAATTCCTTCTTTTTCTACCGCTGCCGCGATATTCTCTCTTCTTCTCCCCTTCTATTGGTTATCGTCCTTCTTTTCCTTGATTCTTCTACCGTATATTTTCTGAGGTAAAGAAAAAAAGAAGGAGGAGAGAAAAATAAAATATCGCACAGTTACCGCAAATGTTGGGTAGAAAGAAATTTGTTGTTGTTGTCGTTATCGGCTGCTACTATCCATGTTTTGCATCTGTCCTCTTCCTTCAAAGAAGAAGATAAATTTCAATGAGGTAAAAATAAAATCGAGAGAAAGAGGCATGGTTCCGAATAAAATAAAAAAAAGTTTTTTTGCCGATGATTTCAATCTTGTGTTCTCATTTTTATGTTTAACCGAATCTGTCATTACGCAACCGACACCGCTGTCATCACTCGCCATTACCGCTGCTCCCGTCGCCGACAGTAACAACAAGGTCAAAAAAGGCCAAAAAATGCCATTCATTTTCCTTTTTTCTTATCTCTCTCTGATTTCTTTCTTTTTTTCTGTTTTGCGCTAATTTGCTCGTACATGAATTTTCAATGTCATATTATGTAAATCTAAAAAAATGAAAATGAGGGAGATATTGGGGTGGAAAAAATACATATTGTTGTTAAGTTGAAGGGATCTTTAATAGGCATAAACAGATTTATATCTGAGTCTGTATCTTTGACAAGATTTAATGTTATACATTAATCGGCGTAACCAAAAAAGGACAAGTGATTTTTCATAGTTTCTTCGCGCAGTTATTATTAGTGCCAAAATACCGGGATGATCCCTGGATCAAAGGGTTTTGGCATGCTTAATTACTTTTAGCTGTTTTTTGATTTTTACCTCAAAAAACAATTATTATTGTTTTCTTCAACCTTTCTTCTCTTTTCCACACCTTTTTTTGTTTTTGTTGATACTTTTGATTTTTTCCTTTCATGTCCTTCTTGCTTCCTTCCCAATTTAAACTTTCCCATGAAGATGATGACAGCGTTGAAGAAGAAGATGTTCGATTTCCTTATCTCTTTCTTGCTCTTTCCCTTTTCTATGGCGTCCAAAAATAAGTTTTTTCTGCATTTAAACACATTTTTCATCTCAAAAAAACATAATCACTAATAAAAAAATGCTATTAAATGATGCCTCCTTTTTGCGGTTGAAGGCAAAAAAGAAGAATTTAAAAAATGACTCATTTCTCGGCTTTTTGATGCCTTTTTTGGACGACGGAAACAGCGTCATATAAAATTTTGGTGATAAGCTTTCTTCCTTTTCTCTCCCTCATCAACCAGGCAGGACGTGTCCTTCTTCTTACTTTTGATTTTTTTGCGTTGATTCTTCTTTCATAATCGCTTTTTCGAGGTTTATTTGTTTGCATAATTTTTTGATATTATTTAATGACGGGTTTAATTAAACAAATTAATTAGAAATTTTACAACAAAGAAAATTTAGGCAAAAAATGCCCGATTTCGAAATGGCCCTTGCCGCACTAGAAGAATCACTTCGGCATTTTGGACAAAATTGTAAATTTCAAAAAACTGGTAGCCCAAATATTTTATGTTCAACTTTGCCACCACATTGGCGGTAAGTAATTAAAATAATAACAACTTTTTTAATTATCCATTTTTATTTCTCAATCAAAAAATATTTTCTTGATGACTCAAATCAAATTTCATGCTTTTTTTATCAAAAAATAAGACTTAAGCTTATTTGCTTTTGTATTACTCATATTTTTCCCAGATGATTTCAACATACATTGATTAATACAGTTTCCATTTTTAGATCGAATAAATCATTACCTTCCCCGTTCATGGTTATCCTACTTTCTCCTGTGGCAGATGGAACAAAGGTTACAGTAACGGCAGGAAATGAAGAGAATGATACCGCGGATGTTAAGAATCATGAGGCATTAGTGGTAAAACAAATTGCAAGATTCTCAGATTTACGATTTGTTGGAAAATCAGGTCGTGGAAAGAATTTTAATTTAACAATTACCATTCATCACGCCGATTACCGAGAAATTGCTGTTGTTCCATCTGTGATTAAGGTTACGGTAGATGGACCTCGAGACTCAAGAAATGCTTCAAAATGCCATTTTAATCCATTTGATTTTCATCATCATCGAAAACGTCCGGCATTTAATTTGGCATCCCTCAATCATCACATTGGTGGCCCACATTCAATTCCATCAACCTCCGGCCTTTTTGATTTAACAAATTCTTCAATTTCGGGAACTGGAGCAAAAAAGCCACGTCTGAATAATCATAACTCAAATACTGTAAATAATATTAATAATCTTCAAAATCCCATACTTTCAAGCAATGGAAATGAATTCTTTAAATCCCAAATTTCAATGCCACTTTCATCCCATCCTCATCATCATCAGTTGGTTCTTCCTGCTCAAACCCCACTAATTTTAAATCCAAATCTTATGATGGCTGCTGCAGCAGTTATGTCTCAACAACAACAACATCTTCATCAACACCAGCAACAACAACCATTACATCTTCAACAACAAAATATGTACAATGCATATTTGACCCTATGTGCCGCAGCTTTAGCCTCCTCCCTCAATCCCCCATCATCATCAGATACAAGTTCAGAATGTGAAGATATCAAAGCTATGAAAAAGATGAGCCTTGAAAGTTGTAAAACCGCCCCAGAAACTCCACCAACAACTTCAAATTCGCCCCAACAAGAACAACAAAATCATCACCGAGAAACAAAAGCCTCGGCAAAAGAGAAAAAAGTTTGGCGTCCGTTTTGCTGAAATCCTGAATCCCATTATCCCGCAAAGAATCCACCCTCCTTCCCCTCATAA
Source organism: Panagrolaimus sp. LJ2414 (assembly GCA_024447195.1). Lineage (NCBI taxonomy): Eukaryota > Metazoa > Nematoda > Chromadorea > Rhabditida > Panagrolaimidae > Panagrolaimus > Panagrolaimus sp. LJ2414. The sequence goes on from JAMRXY010000005.1 coordinate 2,779,770, forward strand.
TCAGATATATTTCATTCATTTCGGTTTATCTCGATATTTTTTTAAATTTCTTTTCTCATTCGAGATCTCCCCCTTCCGAATTCTCCCTCCAAAGAAAATTATTTTATTATTATTGAACAAAAAAAGATATATAGTCCATATATTTTACCCTTTAAGAATAAATTTGCATAATGGGTTATTTCTTTTATGTAAAATGACATTGTGATGAAACTTCTCAGAGATATTTTTATTTGTATTGTGATATTAGAAAATAAAGTGATATTATTTTTGAAAAAATGGATTCTGTAAAGCAAAAAAATAACAAAGTTTTTTGAATTTTGAAGCTTTTTTCTTCATTTCGAATCTCTGAAAACCTTCATCGCAAAAAATAGAAAAAGATTGAACGAAATGATAAAAACTGATTTGCGCAAAAGTGTTTTGCGTTTTCCTCCTTTTTCTTCCCTCTGAAATCAATCAAAAAAAATGAGGAACATTCTTTTCTACCTCAGAAAACACATTTCTTCTTTTCGTCGTTCAAAAAAAATATATCAAAAGTAAACAGCGTTTTAAAAAACTCAGAAAATAAGATTAATTACTTTTCTTCCCCTTTTTTTGTCGAACAGTTTTTTTATCTCTCCAAAATTATTTTTCAAATTTGTTCAAAAATGGAATGTTCTTTTTTTGAAATTTGAAAATTCCTTTTTTTGATATACCGTAATCCATCATGTTATGTATGATTAAAAAACAATTCAATTTTAAAAAACTCAAAAAAGCATTTTTTATTGAAACTATAAAACATTCGATACAAAAAATAAATATAAATTAAAAAAAGATGTTTGTATATTTTTTAGCACAATCCAAGTGCGGCACAAGCTTGAGCATTTGTTGCATTTTGTCGAAGGAATTTTAATAATTTACAGGCATTTTGTCGGACTTTTGTTCTGCAAATTTGCCCTTCAAATCCTGCCATTTCAAGGGAACATTCATTACTCATTGCGGCCTAAAAAAATTATTATGAAATGTAGCGTTTCCAAGGATTTCAAAAAATTAAGTGTATCTAACAAAAAAAAGTTTTTTTGTGGTTTTTAAATTACGAAAAAAAGTTTGAAAATAATTTTTTGGTAGAAAAATGGTTTAAAATTAAAGCCTGGAAGATCATTCTAAGCTTTAAAAAACGCAAGAAACATTTGAAATATGTAAAAAGAGATTTCCAAAAGTATTGATTCAATATTTTCAAAAACATGTTTTGAGGCAATTAAAAAAACATACAACAATATTATTGACGCCAACTTTTCGAAAATCATTATTAAATTGTTCTTTAATATCCGCGACCATTTTCAAACAAGTATTACAGTATTGAGCTTGTCCGGCCACAACAACAAGCAAAATTAGGGAAACAAATACAAAAACGATATTTTTCATAGTTTTTTTTCAGACAAAAATATTAAAAAAATGATTCCGTCTTGGTTTTTATAGAATAGTTTTTTTTTCACCTTTCCGTTTTTCAGTGTACACTCATAACTTTTATTTTGTGCGTTAACTTGAAGGGAGAAAGGGAGAAAAGCAAGCAAGTGAGAAAAAACACGTACGAAGAAGAAGCATGTTTGTTTTTCCGCCTCTTTTTTCTTTAATGTTTTTTATGCTCTTTTGACACAAACAAATATCCAGAAAAAAATTGTTCTTTGATTTGTTTTATTTTCTTTTATTTCAAGGATATCCCAAAAATATAAATGTTGTCTAAAACGTTTTTGGTTGCTTTGCTCTTTATTTTACGTGAAAAATATCAAAAAAATTTAAATTTTAAAACTAATAAATTTTAAAAAAGGATGGTGGGGGTTTACACATTCCAAGAGCAACACAGGCTTTCTCGGTTGTTGCCTTTTGTTTAAGATATTCCAAAAGTTTTTTAGCATTCAATTTAACGTAATATTTGCAATTTCTGGTTTCTGTTCCTGGACTCATTTCATCAACGCATTCCTCATCCATTTTTGCCTAAAAAAACATTCAATTAAAACTAATACTTTTAAGAAAAGGATATGTTTCAGAAAGACAATATATTAGATTCGATTGTGCCACAGTTTTATTTAAAATTCTAACTTACGACAAGTTCAGGAACCTCAACTCCAGAAAAGTTATATCTAAATTTTTCTTTGAGTTCATTAATCATTTTATGACATGGATTACAATAGTCAACATCTCCTGCCACCGCTCCGATTAAAGCCAATAAAAGGAATCCAAAAATAATATTTTTCATTTTTTTTCAATAAAACGAGTCTCTGACAATGTTAGAAACAAGGAAAAAGTTTAAATTTGTGTTACAATTTTTCCTGATTTTATACCCATTTCTAACAAAAGCAAAAAAAAGTTTTTTCAATTATAATTTTGTTGTAATTCAACCCTCGAAATTCAAAGGATTTCACAAAAATCAAATTTTAGATGTATGGATTCTCTTTGTGATATAAAAAGTTATCACTATTGAAAAATCATCGGTGACTCATTTTTTTGAAACAGCATCAAAAAAGAAAATTGTTAAAATCAATGCATGTATTTTTTTTAAATACAAAAGTTTTTTTCAACCATTCTTCAATTTTTCGGGATTAAAAACTTTTAACAAGCAATTAGCGACCAGACAATCAGTCTTTTGTTTTACAATTCTTTTGTAACAAATGTTACAAAAATAAAAAGTGGTTCACAATTACATAAAATTTTAGGGAAAAATATACCGTAATCAATCTTTTGTTCATTTTTTTGAAACACCGTAAAGTGTTACGGTATTTTTAACTAAAAACAAAAATAAAAACATTAATCTCGTATTTGTTTTTGGGATAAATCTTACATTCTGGTTAACAATCTTCAAGAACACAAAAAAACAAGAGATCATCCCGATTAAAACTCAAAAACACTATTTTTTTCTCATTTTGTTCTTACGTAAAAACTCTAATGTTCAAAATCAAAAAAGACTAATTTTTCTAAAATAAACAACACCTGCTTGTTATTTCTTTTTTAAAAAGATTGATATTACATTTTTGCAATTTGTTTGCACTTAAATTTGCTATTTTAATCAATATTACATTATTTATTTATATTTTGGGTTACCATGGCATCATAAAACTATACAATGTTTTTCAATGGTACTTCAAAATTCCTGTTAGATGACGTTAGATCCCAAAAAATGAGAGATAGGGGATTTGTAGTTTTTTCATATCTTTGATACTTTAGATTTACAAACCAATCTAAAACTTCTCACTGAAGATGGAATATCCCAAATGCCATCTTCAGTGAGAAAAAAACTAAACTCAGTCATCGCAACATCTCGCGGCTGGCAAAAAAATACTGTATTCGTTTCAATGAAATATATTAAAAAACACAAAGCACGAAAAAATCAATAAAGTTTTATTTCAGTAATTCATTTCGAACAAAATCAATGTACATACAAATCAGAAAAAAATGCGTAATGGAAAAAAAGAATCATCAACAAAAAATCTCAAACACGTGTCAGCCAATTTTTAAATATTACTTGAAAATTTCCCGTACCAAATTTCTTTCAAGTGTCCTCGAAGCCATGCAGTAATAACAAGCGGGATTACGGTAAATGGAACCAAATAAATTAATGCGGGTTGTGCCAATTGCATAAACTAAAAAAACGGGTTATATAAAAAACTTAAAAATGATATAAAGACTTACTCGAAGTGCAAGAAAAGTTGTAATTAAACCCAAAGTATATCCAACTACAGTAATAAGACCATAGGAAATTTTTGTTGGCTTGAATCGATCAACGATAAAACAAAAAACAATAAGATATCCAGGTACTATAACATCACCAAGACCTAACATTATGTGACGATATTCAGTTTCCACATCAATATTATAACATTCTTGCATAACATCGGATACCAATGGAACATAAAATAATAATGGCATAATTTCTTCACGTTTTTGTTCTAATGGTGCAACAGGATAATAACCATTTCCAATGGGTTTTGTATTGCAATCAACACCGGTAACAACTTGAATCATAACTGAACAACCATTTGTAGTAATAAGCTTTGTCCCGAATACCATGACAATATCATAAACAAACATTCCGATAAGAAGTAATACCAAAATTCGTAAATTCCTTAATTGTGCTGAGGAAATTGCAACAATGCTAAAACGAGATATTTTAAAAAATAAGGTCATTAAATGAAGATAAAAATTACCAAAGACTGATATTGATGGTATTCAACATATAAAAAGCATAAGGGTTTTGTCTCAAAATCAACCAGGTCAAGCAGAATCCCCAAGAAAATACATGAGCAAGCACAGAAAAAATTCCAAATTTTTTTCCAAGAAAAGAATTGGTTGAAAATTTGTTGCAGCATAAAAGTGATAAACATAAAACTTTTGGATCTTCGAAGCAATAAAGAGTTTTTAGGCATTTAGCAAGACAGAAAGTTCCGGTAACTGTAACAAAAATATTGAAGAACCACACAGCAACATCTCGAAAGAAAAATGCAATCTAAACAATGAATTTTATTAAAAATAATGTAAAGAAAATATTACCAATAGAATGGCAACAATCATGGCAACAGCAATTCCAACACCAATTAATTGTTGAGAGAAGGTAACATTCTGGGATGACGATTTGTCATGAGATTCTAAGTTTGAAGGTGATGAAGCTTGATTCAAAGCTCCTTCTTCTGCAGCTGTTTCATCTTCATCTACGGCAGTATGGACGGAAGATTCAGAAAATGCAGATTTCATTGTATTCATTTGATTTTCATCCATCAATTTAGCACCCCAAAAGCTTCCAACAATGATACAGAATAAAGCAATTAAAAGAATAATTAATTCTGCAAAATCAAATGGAAACGATTTTGGACGATAAAATGAAATTTCGAGATCAGTATCCAGCTCATATTTACTGTCACCAGCCAAAGGTAATAAATTTTGAAAGAAATCTTCTTGATAAATGTAAAATGCATCAGGTTGATTGACAGTTAATTCAGGATTGAAAAATTGAGCAAATAAATATTTGTGAATTCCAGGTGCAACTTCAACAACTTCACCCTTTTTAACAAGGAATAAAACTTTGTCAATACTTTTGCTTGTTAGTCTATCCATTTGATTATCCATAAATGTATGATTATTTTGGGGTAAGCAAGTTGCACTTTGATCAGCTGTAACATATCGAATCGGGACTACGGTAGAATTTGAAAAGCTTTGACGACTTCCAGGAGCGCATATCTCAGTTTCATTTGGTTTATTAGTGTACCATGAAAGTCTAGTTGGGTCCTAAAAAACAACAATTATATAGTCAATTTTTAATAATCAAAAACAAACAGCTAATTCAGGACTAGTTGGTAAAACATTTTGGCGAATTTGTTGATAATTGACACAAAATTTTGTTGCGATTCCTGTTTTTGAATTTACAACATGCGCAAAGGCAAAAGTTGAATCAACAGCAAATGTTGAAGCCACCTAAAAATATAAATATTTGATTACAGTGTTTAATAAAAAAAATCAAAAATTTACCAATGCGGCAAGAATTATAAACCTCAGCAGCATAACCAAAAAATGTGGTGAATGTTTTAAAGAAAACAGGAGTTATAAAAATTGCATCAAAAATACAATTAAAAATTTAGCCGCAGAGCGGCAGCTTGTTGAAAGGACTTCAAGGGTTCGCCAAAAAAAGAATGTTTTTAATAGTCTAAAAAAATAATATTTAATATTTTGTGCACATGTGTGTATGTCGGAATTTCCGACTTGGAAACGCTTTTTTTCTCTCGTTTTTTACATATACATTTTTTGTTTCAAAAAAAATTTTAAAGGTCGTTGTTCTTATTATAATAGGGGTTAAAAAATCAGAAATATAATAATTCGATAAATAATAATTTGAGAGAATTAAAGCGAGGGTGGAAATGAAAGGGAAGTAAAATAAAACTGTAAAAAAGGATAAATCGACAAAATCGTTAAAAAATTTAAAAAGGGAAAAGCAAAATTATTTTAGATAAACAGTGTCCGCTGACCAAAAAGAGACACATGTCTTTGAAAAAAAATTCTGACCGGTCAGCTTTTTTAAAAAAAACAAAGTTGTGGTTAAAAGAAAAAACGAAATGAAAGAAAATATAAAAATATAAAATGCGAAAAACAACGCCTTGAATTTCATACTGTACAATTAAAATAATCTACACGTGTTTATTTTTTTCTTGCATAAAAAGTAAAATAGACTAGGCATACTGTAGAAATAAAAGACACAAAAAAATTTTGTTACATGGCATAGATATATATCACAGAGAAAAAGTGAGAAAAACAAGTGAAATACAATTTTAATAATAAAAAATATTTGAGATAATTTTTTTCGTTATAAATCAAGTGGACGATTTTTGACTTTGTCTTCAACGTAGGCAGAAAATTTTCTCAAAAATTTTGGAAATTCCCTCTTATATACTTGACGTAATGCAGAAGCCTAAATAACGATGTTAGATTAGAAATAAAAAAATCTTTAAAAACCGGAAGCCATCCGCCGGGGTGAACCGCTGCTACATAGAAAATTCTCGTTGAAATTTCATTTCTTGCTATTTCATCAGGAGTTTTTGAACGAGCATTTGGAGCAATAATTGTTTGACATAACCTAAAAAGCAACGAAAGATCATTTGTTTATCAAAAAAACAACAAATATGGAAAAAACCCAACGTACATTGCAATTTTAAGACCAACTCTAACACAAGATGAATTTGTTAACTATAATAAAAAAAAACCAGTTTAAAAATAGAAAATAAAATATAATGCGACTTACAGGAACATCATCACGATCAATGTTATGATTGCAAACAATCCAGGCATCAAAAGCATCAGCATCTTTTTCATCAGAGATATTTTCAAGGTGACTCCAAAATAATGATTCACGTTGAGCTGCCGGCCATACTTTTTTATGAAGTTGATGAATCACAACCGTATTTGGGTCCAATGTTTCAACAACATTCATCTTGACCAATGTATCTGAAAAAAAAACGAGAAGATTAAAAGAAGATAGATTAAATTTAAAGTATTTTTTACCATCCCATTCTGGTTTATATTCAGACTTGAAAAAACAAGTTATGTATTCTTTGGCAGAAACACCCTAAATAACAATGTTAGATTAGAAATAAAATGTTTGAAAATAAAACTAACTTCAACAGAATGAATGGATTTTAATGGATCAATCATGCATCCGTCATCACTTTCCATTTCACGTTTATACATTTTCATGGCCCCTTAAATTAATAAATTGATATAATAAATTATCAAAAAAATGTAATACCATCTTGACAAAAAAGTTCCCATGTTCCTTCATCCACTCCAGCTTTGGCATAATGAATTTGTTCACGAGTAATATTTCGAATTTCAGAATATAATGGATGTTCATGAATTTCAGATGCATTAGTAGGTTTAATCATAGCTTTTGGAGGTGGAGTAAGATCTTGTTGAAATTTATCAATCATTTGTTGATCGAGTTGAATATCTCCTACAATTATTTATTTAGTTTATTATTTCAGATTCTGTTGTCGCTTTTTACCGTCATCAGCATCATGCCATTCATCTTCAGAAAACATGCTCTCTTTGACCTAAAAACAAATAATTTATTGATCGGTATAAAAAAGAAACAAGGAAAAGATCACTTTTACAGATTTATTACCAAAAAATCGCATAGTTTTTCTTTTTTCGGGTTAATGAAAATCAATTTGGCTCAAAAAAATATTTGGCCGGCAAAAAGAAAGGTTTAAAAAAACCAAAAAATAAATAAAATGCAATTTTTTGTTCATTTCATTTTACCAAAAAATGCTAATTAATAAAAAAATATAAAAAATACAAACCTGATGGAGACGTAACATTGCTCTCAAATGTCTGAGGTTACTTTCCAATTGTCGACTGCAATCAACTGTCTGTTCAATGATTGATAAATTAATTGGTTCACGAGAATTTCCAAGAAAAATATCTAAGAAATTTGAAATATTTTCGAACTGAGCATCCATATTTTGATACATTATTGCTAATTTATGCATATCAATTGAGCTATCCCGACTTGGAACTGGTGAAACTGGCATTGGCTACGAAATTTAAACATATTTTAGTATTTAAGAATCATATTTTAAAATAAAACTAACCAAAAATGAGCGTAATGCATTCTTAAAAACTATCATTTCTTCAACAGATTTAAATCTGAGACACCATCGATCATCTGTAAAAACAATATCAAGTCGACATGGATCATTTTCATCAACCTTAATCCAAAAGATGTTTTATAAAATGGTGTTTTAAGAAAGCAAACCTCAATAGCAAAATTAATTAGTTGTCGATACTTTCTACATCCTTCTTTAATATTTTCTTTACTTAAATAATAAAAAATACTGCCATTTTCAATTTTGAAATATCTCTCTTGATATCCATAAATAAAATTTGTGTATCTTAAGAATTATAATTCTTTAAGAAAAAATTATTTATAAAGGTATACTTACTTAAATACCCAACCGTTTAAAGAAATTTCATTCATTCGGCGGCAAGATTTTGGCAAGGATGTTAAATTTGAAGAAGTAAAGGACGACACGATGATTTAAAAAATGTTAAGAAAGAATATCACTGCATAATATTTTTTTTGTTGCAGTGATAATAAAATGATGCTATTTTTAGAAAAAAATGCAAAAAACCACAATTGTATGGAAAAGCAATAACAATATTGATCTCAAAAAGCCAAACACAAAGTACAAAAATATATTTTTAAAAAGTATACTTTATTACAAAAGGGTTTTTTCTATATACAACAAGAAACAAGTACAAAGAAGAAATAAATATCTTTCATATGATTTTTTTATGTTTGCATTGCTAAGAATGTCAACGCTCTATTTTTTTCCCTTCCTTCTTCCTTCCAGATCAAAGAAAGAAGCAGGCGGCAACCACGAGGAGGAAAAAACTGGAAAAAATCTTTGTGAAGAAGCAACGTCCATGAGAAATTTCATTAAACATGCATTAAAATTTCCTAACACGATAGGATTTTAGGCGCTAAAAAAGTGCGACAAAAAACTATCAGCGATCAAAATCAGATCGTTTTTTCTACAAGCGCTTTAGCATTTTTGTACAAAAGAAATTTTTTACATTTGCTCTTTCTTTTCTAAATAAATTATTATCATTAACAATAATTTATACAAACTAGATACTGAAACAATTATGAAAACTTATACTCCTGTAATTTACTGGTTTGATAAATCTTCCGCAATTATTGCAATTGATATTCAACCAATTGATGTTCCAGCCAGCAAAAAACGTGAAGTTGAAAGAAATTGTGAAAGATATTACAAGCTTGCAACAGTTGGCGTTCAACAACTTGTTCGAATTTGGGAATACTGCTTTGATAAAGAAATTCAAACTGTTCATGTTGATTTTATTGCTCAACTGGATGGAACTGGGTCAGATAAATCTATGAGTTGCTGTAAATTTTCTCCAAATGGTAAGTATATTAAATTTAATATATCAATTTCATTATGCCACTATTATAGGTGAAATGCTTGCAACTGGTGACAGTGAAGGTGTTTTAAGTGTTTGGTATTACTCAGATGAAGAGATTCATATTGATCCTACTGCTGATTTGGATTTCCCACCAAACAAAGAAAATTGGAAGCAAAATCGAAAAGTTAATATTCGACATACTGGTGAGTTATTATTGTTGTTATAGACTTTTATCTTTAATAATCTATATTTTTAGGTGATATAAATTGCTTAGCTTGGAGTCCTGATAATAAATACATTGCAACTGGTTCTGCTGATAATTCTATTGTTGTTATAAATGCTGCAACTGGTTTGTTTTAGTCTTGTTTTTGTAAAATATATTCATCTTTACAGGACAAAGATTTTGGGATTTGCGAAATTTCCGTAATTTTCCAATTGGGTTATCTTGGGATCCGCATGGAAAATATGTAATTTCTTGTTCAACCGATCATCGATTGGATATTATTGATGCAAAAAGAGGTCATCGAATGCGGAATTTCTGTACTGTTACAGGATTAAAAACTCAAATTGGAAATGTTACAACAAATCCTGAAGCTGTAAGTATTTAAAATAATGAATGTATTATTAGTAAAAAATATTCATTTTTAGCCTTACAAACTTTTCCATGACAGTCAATTGGTTGCTTTTACTCGTGCAACAGATTTTTCTCCATGTGGTTCATTGTTATTCGTTCCAGGTAAATAATTCACACTCAAATGTTAAACATACCGTACCTTTTTTAGCTGCTCATTTGGAAGTATCTGATTCCAATATTTACGGTACATATGTTATTCGTCGATCAGATTTTGATTTATGTCGTCCATTTGCATTGCTTCCATCAACCAAACCTACCGTATATGTTCGATGCTCACCAATTGTTTATGAATTACTCGATGATAAAGAAAATTTCTTGGGGTTTGTTTTTCTTCAAATTTTATTTAGCCTGGTATTTATTTGGATATTTTAGATTACCGTATCGTGTTATTTTTGGAGTTTTAACAAAAGAATCTATTACATTTTATGATTCTCAACATGCTGCACCAATTATGTATATTGGTAAGTATTACTGTAATTACAGTACCATTATAATGCATACCCATTTTCAGATAATTTACATTATGATATCAATACATCTTTTGCATTTGCTCCAGATGGAAAGAATGTTGTCATTTCATCCTGGGAAGGTTTCAATACTTTTATCTCTGATTTTGAGCATGAATTTGGTCAACGAACTCAAATTCCTGAAATGTCCGAAGAATTAATTGATGTTTTGAAGAAACCCAAAAAGGAACAAAAAGAAGAAAAATCTGCCAAGAAAAAGAAGGAACCAAGAAAAAGTGAAAAGAAGGCAAAAGAAAATGTTGAGGAAAAAGCTGAAAATGTAACCGAGAAATCTGTTTCGACTCCAAAAAGTTCTAAAGCTGAAAAGCCTACGAAAACTGAAACAACTCCAACAAGAAAGAAGGCAGCAACACCTTCTGGAACTCCAAAAGCTACTGGTTCAATTGTTAATTTTTTGACTCCGAAATCTGCTCCAAAACCGGCATCATCACCTAAGCCTCAAAAGAAACGTATTGAAACTGTTATGCTTGATTAAAATTACTTTTTTACGGGGCCGGACTATCCTGCACTTTTCCCAACCTGCACACACCCAACCTGCACCGTCTGCCCAACCTGCACAACCCAACCTGCACTGAGGCCCAACCTGCACTGCCCAACCTGCACTCATCGACAACCTGCATTATATTCATGCCCAACCATTTTCGAGATTTGCCAGCTGGTCGATGAATACTCAAAACATAACACATTCCTTCATGATCTGGATCCTTTGTAACAAAAGAGAATTTATCAGTTTTTTCTTCAGATGAGCACATTTCTCCATTTACACGCTGCGAATGAACCTTGATAATTTCAGAATTACCAAAAGTAACAAAACCGGATCGTCGAACAGGTGGCATATTTTATAAATGAAAAATCAAAAAAATGAAACAATTTTTATGAATTGAGACTTTTTATAGATGTTTTTTGACTTTGAAAAATTTTTTACTTTTTGTTTGTGCAACTTGGGAAGTGCAAGTTGGCCTCGGGTGCAACTTGGGAAGTGCAGGTTGGCCTCGAGTGCAGGTTGACTCAATCGTCAAAAAGTGCAGGTTGGAAAAAGTGCAGGATGGTATGCGGTCCTTTTTTACACCTTTTTTATTTTTTCAATTTTGTTTGTACTCTGAATGAGTTTCTTTTTATTATAAATTGTTTAGCACTGTTCTGTTAATTTGAAAAAGCGTACAACAAAAACAATATTATATTATAACTACTACTCAAAAATACAGTATTTTTACTTTCTAAAGAGGATAAGATAACTTTTTTGGTTTTGGTTTATGATCATATTGCCATCCAAGGAAATGTTGTTCACGAAGAAGACGTCGCATTAAAAGTTGTTTTCCACCAGGTTTTGATTTATAAGCATCAACAGTACGAAATCGAAGTTTATCAAGAAGATTGAATGGAAAATAACAGGGTCTCCAATTACTTCGATGCCAAGGACAGTTGTATCGAACAGATTGCTCCAGAAGACCATATGGTTTAAATAATTTGTTAAATAACATCTATAAATAAAGAGAATGAACTGAAACAATAAATTACGAAAACAATAATTAAAAATAAATATATTATTTACTATGAATAAACACGGTTTTTTCACAACACAAAAGCAATCAGAAAAAGTAATCTCAAAGGGGATAAGTGAAGTGTACAAAAGTTTTTTACGGTTTTGTAACAAAACCGTAAAAAAAATTTCAAATTTTGTTTTAAAAAAGAAATATTTATTGGAATAAGAACTTATCCGAATTCTTTTTGTTTGAACAAACTGGTATCAAACACAAGCTTGAAAATTTGAGCCAAAATTTTTTTAAATTTTTTCAATGTTCAAATTTTTCGTCGTAAGAATGTGTTTTTTTGTGTCACAGTAAGCCAAGCATTATTCCATAACAAATGCTTCTTATTGGGACCTTCATATTTGAGGTCCTGTGTTTGTCTTTCTCCCTTTGCGTGTTTGTCCGAATCTTTCAACCAACTAACTAACTCTTTCTGCCTTCTTCCGTTCCCTTTTTACGCGCCACAACTGCGCAGAGTTGTTCCTTTTCCCCGATACAAACTTCTTCTAAAAAATCATTACAAATATCTTTTTGCCATCCAAGTTCGTTCATTACCATCCATTTTTGGCATTAATACCTTCCTAACTCTTTGGAAGTAAGACGATATTGTCTTGGATGCGGTGGCGAGATTTCTTGTATTGTATTTAATATTTTAGAAATCTAAATAAATCTTTCCTATTTTATAGGCTTCTTCAAACATGTCGGTACAAAACCATTTTAAGCGGCGGATTGCCTATTACTATGATGGTGATGGTAAGCTTTTATATTTTATCCAATTTTTGTAAAATTTAATTTTAGTGGGTAATTATTACTATGGCCAAGGACATCCCATGAAACCACATCGTATTCGTATGACACATAATTTACTTCTCAATTATGGACTTTACAGGAAAATGGAAATTTTCGTAAGTTTTTGTTACATTTCTACCTACTGTATAAAGTTACTTTTTTATTTTAGCGTCCACGACCTGCTGAAATGGAAGAGCTGACAAGATATCACTCAGACGATTACATGCTTTTCCTTCAAAATATCCGGCCTGATAATATCAATGATTACACGAAACAAATGCAACGATTTAATGTTGGAGAAGATTGCCCAGTTTTTGATGGATTGTATGAGTTTTGTCAAATTTCAAGTGGTGGTTCAATTGGTAAATTTTGTTATCACTTTTTTCTCTGTTATCATTACCGTATTAAGCTGCTGCTCAAAAAATTAATGAAGGACATTCCGACATTGCTGTCAATTGGATGGGCGGTCTCCATCATGCTAAAAAATCTGAAGCTTCTGGTTTTTGTTACTCAAATGATATTGTATTAGCTATCTTGGAGCTTTTAAAGGTACATCCCCGCGTTCTTTATGTTGATATTGATATTCATCATGGTGATGGTGTTGAGGAAGCCTTTTACACCACTGATCGTGTTATGACTTGCTCATTCCATAAATACGGTGAATATTTTCCTGGAACTGGTGATCTTCGGGATATTGGTATCGATAAAGGAAAGCATTACTCTTTGAATTTTCCCTTGAGAGATGGTATTGATGATGATACATATGAAAAGATCTTCCAACCTGTTATGCGTCAAGTCATCAAATCTTTTGATCCTAATGTCATTGTTCTTCAATGTGGTGCTGATTCATTGACTGGAGATCGACTTGGTTGCTTCAATTTAACTTTGAAAGGACATGGAAAATGTGTTGATTTCCTTAAACGTTTTAATATTCCAATGCTTATGCTTGGTGGTGGCGGATACACGATTAGAAATGTTGCACGTTGCTGGACTTATGAAACTTCAGTCGCTCTTGATGTTGAAATTAGCAATGGTTTGTTTTTTCGTTGCTTGTTTCTTGAAAATTGATGGGGTTTTTTAGAACTTCCATATAATGATTACTTTGAATACTATGGCCCTGATTTCAAACTTCATATCAGCCCTTCAAATATGTCAAATCATAATTCAGCTGAATATCTTGAACGTGTAAAGAATATGCTATTTCATAATTTGAAACAAATTGATTTTGCTCCAAGTGTTGGGTATGTCTGTTGAATTCTAATATTTTTTAATATAAAACTTTTTAGTATGCATGAAGCTCCTCCAACGGTTACTGTAGATTATACAGCTCCTATGGATAATGCAAATCCTGATGTCAGACTTCCAGATGAAATTTCAGATCGAATAATAGAACACGAAAATGAATGTAAGAATTTTTTTAATACTGACATTAAATCTAAATTTTTGTATCCGTAGTTCATTTGCTTATCTAATATTTTTTTTAGTATATGACAATGAAAAAGAAGGTGGTGATATTCGAAATGAACAAAGTTACAAACGTGGTCCTCCATCGACATCTCCAGAAGTTGCAGCAAAGAAATCTCGAAATGAACAAGAAGAGGAAGAAGAAAAAGAAGAGGCTGCATTAGCTGAATCTGTCACCGTACCTGCTGAACCTTCAACAGAAATTGAAGCTGCTACCACAACAACTGAATAATTTGTCTCATTTTTTTGATCTTTACAACGGTATTTCACTTTTTTTACTAGTTTTTTTCTTTTTCAAATTTTTTTCTCATTTGATAAATACCGTTGTCTCTTTTGTTATTTATTTACCACTTTAACCCCTTTTTGTATTTTTTTCTGAACTGTATCTCACTTTTGTATCTGATGTTATTTTATTCTTATTGTTAATAAAACTTTCTGGAACAAAAATTTGTATTTGAAATTATTTGGTTTTTAAATCCCAACTTTATATATATTTTTAAGTTTAGATATTTATTTTACCGTAATTTTTTGAGATGCCTGAAGAAAAAGATAATTTTTATCTTCGTTACTATGTTGGTCATAAAGGAAAATTTGGTCATGAATTTCTTGAATTTGAAATTCGTCCTGATGGTAAACTTCGTTATGCCAATAACAGCAACTACAAGAATGATACTTTAATCCGAAAAGAGGTTTATCTTAGCAAAAGTGTTATCGCTGAATTGAAGCGGATCATCGAAGATAGTGAAATTATGCGAGTAAGTTTTTGATAATACAAATTATGTAAAAAAACGATTACTTTTTCTAATATGTATTACATTATTACTGTATGTTTTTATAGGAAGATGATATGAAATGGCCTGAACCTGATCGAGTCGGTCGTCAAGAACTAGAAGTTATGATGGGAAATGAACATATTGCATTCAATACGAGCAAAATTGGATGTCTTGTTGATGTCAATGCAAGCTCAGATCCAGAAGGTCTTCGATCTTTCTATTATCTTGTTCAAGATCTTAAATGTTTAGTCTTCTCTCTTATTGGCCTTCATTTCAAAATTAAACCAATCTAATTATCTGTTGTTATTTTTTTCTATGTTTTATTGAAATCTGTACTCATTATTATTTATCCCTTTTCTTATTGTTAACCTCTTTTGTTTTTTATGAATTTTGTTTATTATATTTTTCGGGAAATACAAATATAAAAATGCTTTGAGCAAATTTTAGTCGTTTAAATTATGGCAAAAATAAGACAGACTTGAAAGAACAAAAATATAAATTTTGAATTTAAAAAAAGATGAGACCATTTTGGATGAAAGAAGAAGGCAGGAAAAAAAGGTGCAAAATTATTTCAATGCCGCTTTGAAAGAATAAACAGTACCACTCCAAACGATAAACCTAATAAAATTCCAAATGCGGCAACAGAAGCGAAGGCACTGACGCAATAAATATCAGAAGTTAATAAATCTCCGCCACTGCTGCTTAATTTTAATGCAATTGGTTTAGTTTCATTTTCTCCTAGATTCAAATCAAAAGCATCAATGGTTTCAATTCTTTGTGAAACAACATCCATCGTTGAAAGGTCATCAAATCTGTTGCCCATTTTTTGAGATATTGCATGCCGTTTTCCCCGGGTTAATTCGGCACATTGGGGTCGATCACATTCAGTATTTGGTTCTTTTACAGTAATCGAAATTTGACATTGATAAAAAAGTGATGATCGATCGGCATATTTATAAACATGTGCTTCTTGTCCAGCAGTTAAATCGGTTGGATATTCAAGATTATTAAGTAGGAATCGATCAAGGGCACATCCATCTTCATTCAAAATTGGTACGGTATCACCATTTCCATCATCTACAGTACACGTATGAACAACGGCACAAAAAGTATCCTGTGTTTCAGAATCACATTTCCATGAATGATATACCTAAAAAAATGAAATTTGCATAATCTTGCTAAGATTTAGAATAGAAACTTGCTTGTTGTCCAACAACAGCAAATTTAACGGGTGCCCCAGTTGGACCACCTTCTAAAATTTCATATCGACAAATTGGCATTGGAACCAGTTGTGTCACAAATGCCGTGGTTAAATCCGAAACTTGAATATCTTGAGCAACGGTTTTATCAGCTTCCATATAAAAGCATTGAATGTGATAAACTCGATCAACTTTTGTTACAAACTAAATGGAATATTGTTACTGTAATTTTTCAAACATTTACAAAAAAATTACAATTGGATGGAAGGAAATTACTACGGTAGTTGAGGCAAAGATTCCGCGAGGATTTCTGTAAAATGTTTTTGATTACTGTAGAATACTGGATTACGGTAAAAAACTTACAATGAGCGTAACCTTTGAACACCGCAGGTGTCAAAATTTAAAGTAATTCCAGTAACAGGTCGACCGATTTGTGAATTAAGACAATCGGCTTCATCATGTCGTCCTTTCACATATAATCTGCCATTGAATGGATTTCTGAAATCCAATGTTTAAGGGGTTGTAAAAGGGCACATTTTGAGCATTGTTTATTATATTGGTATAAAGAAGTATACGATACCTGGTATTAAAAGTAATTTGAATTCCTTGATGTCCGCATTCAATTTCAGGTTCACCTTCAACATTATTATCAACTGGGATGCCAAAGGCAAAACTAATAAATAAAAGATGGGAAAGAAGCGTCGTTGCACGCATCTTCTTTTTTCTTCTTCTTAGAAATCCTCTTCAATCTTCTATCAAAATCAAGTCTAAACTTGTAATTTAGTGATTAATATTTGATAAATAAAAAAGAAGATAATTAACAATAAAATATATAGGAAATTTGATATATTTATAAAACTGAGAAGAAGAAATCCCGAAATCGAGAAATCCAGAAAAAAAAGAGAAGAGCAGCAACTGTCAGCCGCCACAAAGACTGATGATGCTATTTCAATGGTGAAGTTCGAGGATTTATATAGTGATCACCCTGTTTTTCCGGATTTTGAAGAGATAAAAAATCCGGTTCATTGGTGGTTTTTTCGCGCCTTCCCTTTTTATTTTTCCCGAATCAGGTTAAAATATTAATTTGATATCAGCGGTTTCACTTTTACGCCCGTTCTTTCACTTTCTACTCCTACAAATATATATCAATATCAGTAATAAAAGCAGCAGATGATAACAGGCAGCAGAAGAAGAAGAAGATGAAAAAGAAGAAGAAGAAAGATGATAATAATAATGATGACCGGAGGGCAAACTGAAAGAAGCAATCCGAAAAAAAAGAAGGTTAACAGGAAAAATAAATTTTGATTTGAGAGAATCCGAAAAGATGAAACCCAAAAAAAACCGGGGATTGTTTGCGCCAAAAAGAAGTTTTACTTTTTTTTTCTTTTATCACGGATGGATGAGAAAATCCGATTCCCCATCTCGTCAAAGTCAAGTGTGCTTATCTTTCTGAACTCCGGAATTTATCATTTTTATAACAATTCTTTCTTTCTTTTTTCTGATAACAATAAACTTGAATAAATGTGTGAACAAGTTTTTTTCCCTTTCCCACTTTTTTTCGATTCTTCCGTGTTTTATTTTTTTGAAGATATTTTGAATGATTGAAAAGTGTCAAGTTTGACTTTGACTTTGATTCTTCAAAAAAGGATTCAAGTGAATCCGTTTTGCAAAAAAATAATATCAGAAAAATAAAAATTTTCTAAGAATCAAAAAAGTGAAAAAACCCCATTTGAATACAATGGAAGAATAATACGAAGAATTCTTTAGAGTGAATCCTACAAATTAAAGAAAAAAGGGACTGTCCAGAAGTTACGTAACGGGTTTTATGAGGAGACGAGGGTAAGCCAAATGTTACGCGGTTTTGATGTTTTCGGCAAAAAGCTTTGATGTTTTGTTACCTAAGGGGTGGCACGGGTGCGAAATTTGGGATTTTACCGTTACGTAACGTCTGGACAATCCCAAAGCAAAAAAAATCTCAAAATGTGACCTTAAAATATATACTAAGGGATTTTTCAGATATGATTTCGGGTTATTTTCAAAATTGTCAAGACGAGAGACATTTGGGCTAACCCCTTCCCCAAAACCCTGGCGTCAGATCTAGACAATCCTTAAAAACTCTCTTCTCATAAACGGCTTTAGAAGTGTTTTGTGAAAACTTAAGTTATCCTTGAAGCAGAAGACAGGGATTTTCTGGACATCTAACACGCTAGCATGTCTTGCAGACCATGATTTCAAATCGAAAAAATTCAACAATTAATGAAATTACAATGAATTCTCTTTTACATGACGTGATCTACATTGAAAGATTAAAAACACAATACTTATTACTAAAATCAAGATTTAATTTAATTAATTTAATTTTAAAAGTTGTGTTTTAAAAAAATCAAATAAAATGCTCTGTTTTTCTACCCTGAAATCAAATTTGATCGATGTCGTTGAAAAATTAATAAAAAAAAATTTTTGTAGTTTTTTAGAGACCTCGGAAAAAGTGAGCTTAGAGGGTCCGAAATAGTGTTCCTTTACCCCCCCCCCTTCCCCGGCGGGGATGTCCCCGTTTCCCCGCCCCGCCGTCATTTCATCCCCGTTTTTTTCCCCGTTCCCCGTCCCCGCTCATGTCATCCTTCCCCGTTCCCCGCTTTTTTCCAAAAACGGGGGGGGGGGGGGGGGGGGGTAAAGGAACACTAGTCCGAAACTTCGGCCGAAGTAATGTTCGAATTGTTTCTCCATATTTTTCCCAAAATACTCCATCAACTGTGGAAATTGTTATTAGAAAACATCAGTTGCTAATTTTTGTTTACCTTTTTTTAGTTTTTTTGATTCAAATGTAATCTTTATAAAATACGTACATGACACGCAAAAAAAGATTACAGTTTACACTTGAATGAATTATCTTGCGTTGGCTCTATCATTTTATTTTATTGACAATGTTAAGAAGTTTAATGAAGCCCATAAATTGCAAAGAAAAATAATGCATACGACTTGTCTTGTTTCCCTAGACAACCCCAAAAATATTTTTTTAATAATTAAAAAATTTTTTTCACAAAGTTTTTAAACTTGCAATTATTTTTTAAAAGCGACAATAAAAAATAATGTTTTATTACTCACGTCATGTTTTTTTTAAACTCCGCGCGTGTAGAAATTGCTAGAAAAAATAGCAATCAATCGCTGTGAGACCAAAAAACGTTTAAATTTTCGCTGCTTTTTGTAATTAATACTTCGAAAAAATGATTTTAAACATTATTTTAATATTATATCATCATCTACAGGTAATATAGAGTACAATCGTACTAAAATTGATTTATTAAACTTGTGTGTGGAAGGTCTACTGTTGAGTTTAAAAAACTCATTCCAGCACTCAACAGACAACTTTTATATATTAAGTTTAATACACTGGTATTCCATTTTAGCCATAAATAATGAAAAGATACAGAAATAACATTAAAAGTCATTTTGTAGATATATTAATCACAAAAACATTGGGAAAATTTGAACGTTTTTTGGTCTCGCAGCGATTGATTGCTATTTTTTCTAGCAATTTCTACACGCGCGGAGTTTAAAAAAAACATGACGTGTACTATAACAAATAAAAACTTTTTTCGATCTACAGTAATTCGTTACAAAACCAAAACTTTCGAACATTTTTTGACTCTCCTTTTTTGTGGCAAAATGTCTTTCAAAAAATTGTAAACTTTTTGATCAAATCCAAAAAAGAAGTTCATGTTTAAAATTTTTGTATACTCTTGGTTTTTTATGTTTATCTTTGATAATTTTTAAGATGATTAAATATTTTAATTATTTTAGTAGCATCTCCAGCTATAGCATTTAAGCCATTCCCTTTGAAAGGGATAAATTAATGTTTCTCATTATTGTTTAAGTTGTCTCAAAATATTTTTTAAAATTTTTGGGGGTGATAAAGGCTGTAATATTAATTGATGTTATCCGATCTATTACATGAGTTTAGTAATAAAAAAAGCATTTGTATTCCAGTCATTCAAAAATGTTAAACAGAAGAAAATTGTCTCGCCACGTTTTGCCTAGAAATGTCGACATTCGAGCAAGAGCAGCAACGTTCAATCTCCTTCTAAAAAGAAGAATAGAAAAAGGACGAAGAAGAAGAAGCAGCGAGCTTTCTTTCTTCATTGAAATTGATAACATTTGTTTTATTACAAATAACCATCAAAAAATTGTCAAAGTCCTTTTTTCTTTCATTTTTAAAGTTAATAAAAGTAATACCCATTTTCATTCTGTAGAAAATTTTAACCTCACCTTCGCGAACCTATTTAAATTTCTTTTTGCCTCTCCTTATCTCGGACTAAAATCAAAACTGCTACATATAAAACTTTTTGATGATAACAGCAGCCTATATAGTTTAGTTTAAACAATTTCACCCTTTTTTTTCTTTGATGAATCATCGGTCAATATTATCTCTCGTGCTTTTTTACTGTTTATATTTTTTTGTAATTGTAATAACTTTGTACATTGTCAAAAATTGATTATACTTTTTTTTCAGCGTTTTTCTCTGATTTTTTGTAAAAAAGATTTTTATCAAAAATTTTATATTATTACAATAGATCTCTCTCTGGCTTTTTTTCAAGAAAAGCAATATGGCAGATGCTGCTGAGCATGAAACAGATAATTGCAAAGATGCAATTCCACGGGTAAAACTTATTCAAAAGTAAGAGTTTCAGTTTTTTGAGCATATACATATATAATACGAAATTATTGCAGATTTGAAACGGGCTTAAAAATTAAACAAGTTGTTTTTCTTGAATCAGCTCTTTCGTATTTATTATTTACTGAAACTGGTGAAATCTATTTGATCGAAAATGGCCCACAAAATGTCATTAAAAAGCTTGAAGGTCGTTGCTCTCCTAATCAACTTCATGCAATTTATGCTTCCTCAAGGCATTCACTGGTGTTACAAAATGGTGATAAACTTCTGGTTCGACGAGATCAAAATGGTGTATTTTTGCTTCAAAAGGCATTTGTTGAAAATGTGATCGAAAGTGGAAATGCTTTCATTGAAGTTCCAGTTCAAGAAGTTGGTTGAAATTAAAGTTGGAGACTTTTCTTAATAAGCACCTTTAGATTGTTGAATGGCAAAAGTTTTTCGCAACTGATATTTCACGAACCGGAATGACTGAATCACCAGAACTTCAGAAGCTTGAAGAAATTATGAAGGCTACAATGCAAGAATATTACTCTAAAAGATCAAAATCTTTAACAGCAATTTTGAATATTCCTAAAGTTCATGAATTTGTATCAAATTTGGAAACCTGCGCTTATAAAGTATTGAAGCATAAATGCAATGTTTATCCGGTTTTTCCACTTGTGTTTTGGTTGATCGAAAGAATAAGATGGACTCTTGATCGGGAACAACCATATCATCTTGGAAATAAGAATAACAAAGGCCGGACGATTGATGTCTCTTTGATGAATATTGAAGCTGCAAGATTATTGAGTTTTTATAAATGGCCACATATGAATTATAGGTAAAATATATTTAATAAATTAATATTTTTTTATCACAATGTTTTTAGGTATGCATTACCGTATCGTATGGCTGAAACGGGATTCTTTTTTCAACCAAATATTAATGGGGATGATAGAGTTGTTTGCTTCAGTTGTAACATTTCTCTTGTGCTTTGGGAACCAAATGATGAGCCTGTGAGCGAACATGAAAGACATCATACGAATCATTGTCGATTTAATGAAGATACATGTAATGATAATGTTCCATTGGATGTAACAACATCTTGTCAACCATTTGCTTTAATACCATTTGATAATGAATCTGTAATTATTGCATCCACGATGAATGCTTCCGCAGAATTTTTCGCAGTTGCAGATGCTTCAAATAATTCTGTTGTTCGACTGTTTCATCTTGATTCATGTCCACTTCAACCATTCATTCTTCAATTCAACTTTTTACGAGATTTGAGAAGTGCTTTTGTTACAATGGATTTTGGCGAATTTAATGCAGAAAGCAGTAATCAAATGTCAAAAATAACAGCACTTTGCGTTGCTGGAAGAGAACGTCTCATGAATATTGATGGAGATGCAGATACAGTTGCTGAACTTTTTATTGGTGCATCGATTGATGGAAAAGCATTTAAAGCTACATCTTCAAAGCCATTTGTATTTGTTTATAAAGTTTCACGTCATTTAAAAGAAAAAGCTGAAAAACCTCAACCTCCAAAATCTTTACCTCCAGCGCCACCTCTTTCAATTACCGATATGTTCTCTGATGGTGAACCTTCTTCGAGTTCCCTTCTTCATGATCCTGATGATGATGTTATTGATGTTGATTTTTGGTCACCTGATGATATGATGGATGATAACTTTGATCCAGTTGCTTTTAAATCAAAGATGCAAAAAAAGAGTCGTGCCTTAAATGAAGAAAATAATCCTGCTGCTGAAATTGATTACAACCCGTTCAAATTAAAATATTCATATCTTGGACATGCAGAACTTCAATTTGAATCTGGTGAAGATTGGGTTATTAATAATATAACTACCTGTGATGTGACAGATGGATTGATTGCAGTTTCGGCCTACAGTAAGACACAAAATAAATCAGCAGTTGCACATTTTGCTCGTCGATCCGATTATCATCGAATTGCTGATGGTGAAATTAAATATCAATACTTTGATTCAGAGATTAAAAAATTGGTAATTCTTCCGGTTGATCATTTTGCATCATTTCGAGTATCGAATTTTGCGGATTTTGAACCATTTGGACCAAATATTGTTTTGGGCAACACTTTGGTGGTATGTTATATTTTATTCATTCTGTTATGTAAAATATAAATATGCATATTTTTAGTTGAACAATTTACAAGAATTATTCTTATTTGATTGTGTTTCGGGTAAATCAATAAAAATTGAATCAAACGTTGTTGACTTCATTGTTGATGATAAACAAAATTTGATGCTTGCAAGTGAAAAAGGTGAAATGAAAAATATTCATGTTGCAGCATCCTTAACAGCAATGCAATCAGAAAGAATTGATGAAGTTGCTCTTTCAATGATTTCAGCATTAAATTATTCAAAAAAATCTATCTTGAAAGAAATTGGTGAAAACTTTCCATCACATCCTTCTTTTAAACAAGTCATGGAATTGTTACAACGACTTCAAATCAATAAGCCGCTTACATCTGATGTTCTTGAAGATGTCTCTTTTTTGATTAAATCTCGTCCTGTTCGATCAATTGCAACTCAAACTCGTGTAATGACGCATAAAACTGCAATCGCGGCTCTTGAATCCTATTTACAACATTCACTTGGATTCCAAATAATCTCGCCTCCGCATTTTACCGAATCTGTTCGATCGATTACTCAGAAGGCTACCTCAACAATTGATACTTCAAATCATTCTCAAAAAACTTGTAAAGAAAATGCAGTAAAAGATGATCAACCGATTCCAACTCGAGCCTGGAGATTCTTACCTGAAAGAGAAAAGATTAAACCAGCATATGTTTTTAAGATGGCATTTATTCCTGGAATGCCCTTAAGTCATATTAACTTTAAATTCAACTTTACCAGTAACTCAAATGGTTCTCCAGATGCATTATTTACAATTTATCGTTCAAAGGAAAACTTCAATGAAGGTTACATGAATGGCATGGAATCGAGCAGTTTAATACCGTACTGTGATTTTCCATCATTACTTGATAATGAATGTGAAAAAATGCTTGGACCATATCGAATTGATAGCTGTGTCAATGCTGATAACACATATTCTTTGATTCAAATTTCATCGACTGTAATTCTTGAAGCATTATCTGCTGCTCGTTTGAAAGAAGATTGGTTTACAAAGCCTGTATTCCTTTATTTGCTTATTGAAGTTTCAAAGCGTCCATCATTAGCTCAACAAATCAATACTCGAACACAGCTCGTTGCACAAGCTAACAAAACAAGATCCCGAAGTGATAAAGCAAGAGTTTCTCGGACTTCTGGAGGGTATAAAAAGAAATTCCGTAAGTTTTTAATAATTTAATTATTACAGTATAAAATTACTATTTAGATTCTCGAAAAGGTTTTATTGCAAAGAATACAAAAACAAGTGCTGCAAAGAATGTTGCAACATCATCTGCATGTCGATTGGCAATAATTAAACGGAAAGATGCTTCATCCTCAAAACGTCCATCTGAATCTCCTGTTCCTCCAAATGAACCAAAAGAAGGATTCATGTATATTGAAGAATTTTCTGTAACACTTTATCGATGCCAAAAGCAACCCAATGGTCATGAACAACTTCAACGAATAATTTTGCAAAAAGATAGTCAAATTCATAAAAAGCTATTTGAAATTGCATTAAGAGAAGATTTAACAACTGTTGGAGTGAATACTGTAGCTTCAATTCAAAAAACACAATTGCAAGCTTTGGATCTTTTGATTTGGATTACACAAGGTTGGAGATTATCATCAAAGTATTTGCCCAGTGTCTTGGAACTTTTGGAAGCTATCGTTTGCAATTATGAAAAATTATTTGTTCATGGGTTTTCAACTGCTTCGAATCATATTGCTCAAAAGTGGAATACTCTGATCGGACAACTTTTGAAGTAATTTTGAATGGAATTTGCTCCTTTTTTTATTTCGGTTTTTTAGGATTGTAAATAATCAAGAATCTGTTGATTGTGAAGCACTTTATACTCAATTAATTAATTTGATGAAAAAATCATTGTTGAATGATTTGGGAAAAATTGAAAAACCTGGTTCACTTCATTGGTTTTTGGCTTCTGTATTTACCGTGATTTATGTATGTCTTAAATTACCAATATTTTTTGAATTAATTCTCTTTTTCTTTAGGAAAGTACGTACTTGCTGATTGACGGAACACATATTACAGCTGCAAATCAACTTGCTGAAACTTGCATTGAAGTTCTTCAAAAAATTGGTGATATCTTTCAAAAGAAATGGAATGCAAGCATGCATCAAACACTTTCAACAAAATACGGTTTATCTGGATTAATCTTTGAACTTAATTTATTCGATTTTCCACAACAATTACTTGGTTATCGTACTGTAAATGAATCATTCACTGAAAATGAAAAAACTAATATTTCATCAATCTTTAAACCACCACAAAATCATATGATTAATCCAATTACTGGATACAATCCTGCTGCATTGGGTGGTCCACTTGCTTATCTTAGCCATATTAATCCTCCAAAACCTTATCGTGAGCCACCACAGAAACCAATTCCATCAGATGGTGAACCATCTATTAGTGGAAAACTTTTTCCATATTCTGAACATGTTTGTGTCTTTCGTTTCTTGCAAGCAATAGGAAATGATTTTTTTTTAGGAAACTTTGAGTCTTATGGAAATGTTGAATCTTAATATTGGATATGGTGATGATTCAGCTTTTAAACAACCTTGGATGGTTTCATTAATAACTGAAGGAGATTGGTTTGATATTGAAGATAAAATTCCTGAAAGAAGTCGGATTCATAATGATTTATTATCACGATTTTCTTGGTCAAGATTTGCTGTTGGATCTGAATTGCTCTCCGGTTTAATGGAATATGAACCACTTTCCTTTGAATGCATTGGTCCTGCTGATCATATTCAAGCTTATAATTGTGATACTCGAAGCTATTCAAGTGTTTCCCTGAATGATACAATTTTATCAAATTCCACAACAAAAGCTCCAGAAGTTCAAAGAGTTATTGCTTCAATCAAAAACATGGATTTTAATAAAACTGCAAACTATCAGCTTTCAAATGAAATCTTTTCAATTTTTAAACCACCTTGTGATTTTGTACTTTCTGTTGAACGCGTGACTGCCAATTCAAAACGACAAGTTGTTCTTGATTTCGGTGGGCCGACATTATTAAAGAGTTTTATTATTCCCCCATCAGAATACGTTCAAATTGTGTATGTTGACGGCTGGTGGTCATCAGAAGATGTAGATTCAATTAGAATTGCACAATCAAAGACGATTAAAAATAAAGCGTTAATTATTTCAAATATGCAACCTGGAATCCTTATTCGAAAGTTAAAACTTACTTTTATTATGAAAGGCACAACTGGAAAAGCCAGAGTCCCCGTTGGTCGATATTTTGGCTCCAAATGGTTATCTGAATATGATGTTTCCACTGCAAGTGTACCATATTCTGCTGCAACTGGTGATCCAATTACTGTAACTGATGTATGCATTGAAGCCCCATTAGCTAAAAATCTTGCTCATATGCTCCAATATTTTTGTGAAGAAGTTCGATGTCGATACAATATCGCTGCAGCTGAATTGAAGAAACTTATTGAAGAAGGATATTCTGCTATTCAAGTTAAAGATGCTTATGTTCTTTGCTTTAATCTTCGATTACAATGGAATATTTCTTACAATGTTATGGAAAAGCTTCAAAGCATTAATAAAACATTTTTCCCGAAAGAAAATGTATCGCAAAAAGATTTGTGTCAATTGGATATGGAACATCTTAAATCTCTTTGCTCTTCATTGCTTAATTTTTCAAATGAATTAACAAATATTCTTGATTTACGTGATTCAGCTCGTGAAATTTTGGTACAAGCAACATCGCAAACTTCGCGAGAAAGTGATGAGCATTCTTTAACTCCTATCAGTCATATTCAACCAACACAAATTATGACATTAGAAACTGCCATTGCGTTCTTTGATTTTTACTGTACTCATAATGTTCCATCAATCAAAACTTTGGGATGTGCACAATTGTTTAAAAATGGTTGCTTTACATCATGGTGGGGAAGTTTATTTCCTGAATTGTTGTCAAAATATTTCTTTGGTTTGGATAATAATTCCATTGATAATGAAACCTTCCTTGTTTTATCAATTCTTTGCTCACATTCTGTTAAACATTCCCATTTACAGGTATGATTTGTACAATTCTCTTTTTTTATATGTTAATGTGAACTTATTTTAGCAAAGTGTCATGGAAAAACTCTTCAATTTTATTATTAACATTTGCAAAGAATTAATGCATCCTGAAGTTGAAGAAAGAAATTTGAAAAATAATTCTTCTCTTTTATCTTGGACTTTACAATTGCTTTCAACAAGTTTTGATGTTGTTGCATGTAATAAAAGAAAAACTGATAGATGGTCATTTTTAAGTGGCTTGTTTGGGCAGTCTTCTAATTATACTCCATCAATCCCAACAACAACAGAATCATCAAGTTCTCGAATTCTTTCAAGTTTTGATCAAATGAGTACTCGCGATAAAATATTTTCTCGTTGGAAAGAAATCTTTAACTATGATGACTTTTTAACAGAACTTGAAAAGCCACAATATATTTCACGTCGACTTGATATTCTTGCTGATCGATTACAGTATCTTCATGCCCTGATTCGAGAAGAATTTGATGGTATTCCAGCAATTCCTCCTACAAAACGTGAATCATTTTCACTTCCTATTTCTGTTGAAACTGTTCCTAATAGTAAGTGTTATGTAATTTTGTGGTTTGTTTTATTCAGTATGTTTTAGAAGCTGCAACTCCACCATTACCTGACACTGCTTCAACCCGGTTACTCGTTGTACCATTGCATAATTTACAATCCCGAGTACGTGTTCGTCAATATTCTGCTCGTCTAAAAATTTCTGAAACTCTTTGTCTCTCTGTCGTACAGAATTTGCTGGAATTATTATTACACGAAAAAAGTGGTCGAGTTTTTCCATATACTTCACAATTATTAGCTGTTAAAGTCATCAGCAAAATTTGTCTTCATGGTTCTGTTTCTTCAATTCCATTGACGTGTGCTCTTGGAGAAAAGTTACATGATTTTGTTTTTAAAAGTTTGTTTTGAAATATTTTTTTAAAGACATAGTTATTTTTAACTTTAGTGTTGAAAGCTTCAAAGGAATATGAATGGATGAGATATGCGCTTTTAATGTTATTGGTTGATTTAACGGATGCAGAAATTCGTTCATTTGGAAGAAATGTTTCACAACGTCAAATGCGTACTGTAGTTGAAGAAGAAATTGGAGTTGAAGCAAAACGACATAAACCTTGTTTGGATACAGAAGTTGAAATGAGTGAAGAAAATTCTGTCAATAATGAAGTTTTATCTGATCAAGCAATGGAAGATTTAACTCTGCCTGAAGCAGATGCTCTTTCGGATATTATTGGACCTGAAGGCAGTACAACAGCTATCATTGCAGGTGTAAATGATTCACCATGGGCCTTTGTTACTCCTTCAACAGAATTTATTTCATTTTCAAAGTTTGTTTAAAATATGATTTGAAATGGGTTTTTACAAATTTGTTGCTTTTAGCTTTGATCGAATTTCGTTTGAAAACGTTGATGAACACATTTTGAGAGCTGCAGTTTCTGTGCTGATTGGAATGGAAGATATTAATCCAGTATTTTTAAAACCAATTCCATCTAAAAATATTTCTGTTGAAACACGCTTTTCTACTTTACTCCAATGGCTTTTCCGTCTTACTCGATACTACCATGATAGAGGAGAACCTCTCACAAATATTTTCCGATTCTTTGATGAAGCTTTTACTGCTGAAGAAGAACATTATATGAAGTGCAACACAAGCGAATGCTATTTGACAACATATCCGCTGGCAGTATTTGAAAACACTCGAATGGGACCTTTTGAAGAATCTGAAAAATCTGAAAAATCATTTTCTGCTCAAGCTTTTATTTCATTTTGTGATAACTTTTTAACGGATGAAAGAAAAGCAGCTGCCTTGAATGAAAAATCTGAAAATGTATTACGTGATGCTCTTGAACTTCGATTTTTACAAGCAACAATTGAAGCAAAATATCATTTACGTCTTTGTGGAATGCGACATTTATGCCGAGAAATGCAAATTGGTGATGTTGAATTGCAAAAAGCCATTAATGGACACATGATGCGTATTCGATACAAATTACCTGAATTGACAAGTATGGCACTTGATGCAAATGGTGATAAGATGATTTCTGCCGATCCGGATGCTCTTCGAACATTTGATGCTTTTGCAGCTAATGCAGTTCAAAGCAAATTGAATTTGAAAAATATGCTGAAAACTGATAAAACTTGTTTGGAAAAAGTTTTGAATGTTTATTCAAAAATTTTATTCATTAATGTTACTTGGGTATGATATTTTTACTTTGCGCATTTGTTTACATTTTAATAATTTTAAATTTTTAGCCAAACTTTGAAGATTTTTCAAGACTTACTAAACATGTTTTTTCTGAACAAACTTTGGTTGAAATGAGTTTGGTAGGAGAAGAAACACCAGCTGAATTTTCATCAATTGGTCAAAGCAGCGCTGAACCCATCCAACCTCTTGATACTGCCGAACTTAAATGTGCTTTGGAAAATCTTACAAATGATATTCAAATGTCGGCCAGAATCAAACAATTGAATCAAGCAGTGCACCTTCAGTTTTCTGCCGATTTGGCTGTTGCCGGTGACAATATGATGGTACAACCAGCAGAAATGGCAATCAATTTCCTTATGGATATGCAATTCGGTTTTCAACCATTTTTTGAAGCATCTTACCGAGAACAAGTTCGTGGAACTTTGGCTAGAAATTGTGTATACAATTTTGTACCCCATTGTATTAGTACCAGAAAAAGTGGCGAAGAAAGTAAAGAATCATCAACTGGATTAGGACAATCTGTTCGTGCTGTTGTTAATGTTGTCAATGCATTTTTAACTGTCTTAGAGCCTGAAACCAGTCCTGAAACATTATTAAATGTTTTAACATTTTATCTTGAATTTACTGGATATGTTCATTGTAAGTTGACATTTGTCGATTAGAATTCGTTTAAATTTATTGTTGTTTTAGGTATTACTGGTGCATGCAATTCAACCAAAACAATTGTTCTTGAAAAGGGTGCATTTGAACCGCCGCCATTAAGTTATGATGCTTTATTCAAATTGCTTCATTTCGTTACCGTAAACGCAAATATTAATGAAGAATTATGGCAGAATGTACTTACCTCGTTCACACGAAATATTCGAAAAGATATTTCCAATCCATTGTTATCATCAACATCGACAAGCTTTAATTTGCGTCAGTTTATGCAAAAATTCTTTTCTGATTCTTTACATGCGTACGGTATTGGCACAAGTTTTGGTCCAACTTCTCTCGAACATATGGGAACTTTATTATCAAAACTTTTGGCATCTGATTCTGCAAATGGAAAATATTTGGAACAATACATTGATAGTTTAAGCAGTCTCTTTGTTGAACCATCGTCAAGTTCATTTGGAGCTTTACCAATTGAAACGTTATCAGCTATCATTGATATTGTTGGACAAAATTTGAAAATTGTTGTCAAAGATAATGTTTGTGATGTTCAAAAAGTTTCTTTGCTTTTGTGCAGAGTTGTTCAAATGATTCGAGTTGCTTTTCCTCGCTTTGATGGATATTTAAGGAATTGTAGTACCCCTGGAAAGCCCCCTGGAGGTAACATTTTTTAACTAATTAATTTATTAATAACAACGTTTTTTAGCATCAAATACTCAGTTATCTCAAGCAAATATGTGTTTTACTTCAATTTCGCCTCCATCTTCAAGCAATATTTCACCGACAGTCGAAAGTGTGCCTCTTTCAAATGCTATAAAATTGCCAGAGTTGTCTTTTCAAAATTCAAAATCCGCATCACCTGAAACGTCAAGTTCTTTTCGAAGAACTCAAAAACATTATCCTGCAAAATTGTGGCAGGTTTCAAATGCTGCTTCGACTGCAGATCCATTTGATTATGAAGGCTTTGAATCTGGATTTGATTCAATGAGAGCATATACAAATGATCAAAGTTTCGATAAGCCCAATGTTGATCGAACTGAAATGCTTTTTGTATTGTTTATTAAATTTGTAGGTTTTCAAAAATTTGCTTTATTTATACAGTATCCCTTTTAGATTAATACATGCTCTCAATTAGGACCTGTTTGGACAATTGCAGTTCAAAGATATCCACAAACAATTACCATGCTCATTGATTTACTGAATGAATGTGAATCAGCCGTTGATCCTGTAACAGAAGTTAATCTCGATTTTTGGAATCCTCAAACACTTGCTGATCATTTGCTTTATATTTTATTAGCTGTTTCAAATGGCGTTGGACCTGAAGGCGAGAATGCAAGAAGATTTATGCAAGTTTCTCTTCAAACAATTTTCAAAGAAAAGATGGGAAATAATGAAGCCACAAAAATTAGCGATCCCTTAATTTTTGCTTTAATGAAACTCAATTATCAACTTCAAAGAAAGGAACTTTTTGTTCAACTTGATGGTAGGGTTTTGAAAATTTTTAAAAAAAATGATTAATGTTGAAAATATGTAGGACATCAATACGTTGCTGAACAATTGAAGAAATGTTTGACGCATGTCAATAATCGATGGCCCGCAGGGACAGATATGTTTACAATTGGTCAACAGCTTTGTAGTGTTGCGAATGAAGTTGTTGGAATTCAACAGCAAATTTTTGATGTTCAAAATCTTCCTGCAAAATTGATTAATGGTTCAAAAGTTTATAATTTTTCACCAGCTTGTAAGTTCTTGTAATTTTAAGTTTTTTATGATTAATCATTTTGTAGCAAGAATTAATGGCCATAGTATAAATACATCTTCTCTTGCAAACATTTTGATGGATCCAATTCCTCATCGTCGAAGCAGGCACGCTGCATATGCCTATACTTTTCCGGCTTCCGAACTTTGGACATCTGTAACAATTTCTTTACCATGCCAAATTATGCTTTATGAAATTCAAATAAAATGTCATCAATATTCATTGAGTAATTTTTAATTTTTTTCGGTAGCTTTCAAGTTTTGTATTTTCAGATACGCCATCTGCAGTTCAAGTTGAATTATCATCAGATGTTCTACCAGCCCGGCATTGGGCACTGTTTGGTGGAAATTTTGTTACAGCTGGGTTAATTTCAACTGTCATTGATACTTCTCGACATCAATTGCCTGTTGGAGCTGTTCGTCTCCATCTAAGAAGGCCAAATGGTTATACTGGAACAATTAATTTAAGCCAAATTATCATTTATGGAATCGTAACAAGTCCGAAGATGCGAGCACAAGCACAACATGAGAAATCATTAGTTAATTGGTTAACTCTGTATGATAAATTTCAATCTGTTCAACCATCTCTTTGGCAGTATGCTTCAATACTTCCGCAAAAGCTTATGCAACTGTTTATTCAATGTTCAAATGATCATAAAATATATCCATTGCTTCGACAAGTTATCAGCAATATTGATTTCCGAACAAAATCTAATGAAGCAACAATTATTGAATTAATTTTAAAACATGTTTTTTCTGGTGGACGTCTTAGTGATGGAATTTCTCCTGTAATTTCTGCTGAAATGTTATACTCTTTTTGTACTGAAAGTGAAAGTATAACACCTCAACGTGCAGCAATTCGACAACAACAACTTTTACTTGGAGCAGAACATCTTTTAACTCTAATCAACGATAAATCCATTTTTGATGATGTAACATTTTCAATTATTTTATGGTCATCTTCTTGCATTATTTGGAATAATCTTGGTAATGAATCAATTCGGTATCAAACTGTTGCCTCTTGTCTTGAAGTTGGAAATCGTATTCGTCAACCTTTATGGCAAATTGCAATTTCAACATCAAATAATCATAAACTTATCAAATCTTCTGCTGCATGGCTTCTTTGCTCACTTTTCCGGGCAGATCCAAATTTAGCTCGTTCAAGTACTGAAGAATTATTCAAACAAGACAAAGTTGAATTTTCAAAAGAAGAACTTTTTGCTTTATCAAAAATTTATCAATCAGAATCAGCTGCAATGGATTTGTTTAATAGTGGAATTCTAATGAAATTTGTTCAAGAATCTATTAAACTTGCAAGTGAAGGAGTCAAAAATGTTACAGCGTTAGAAATGAAGAAATTGTCAACTTTGATTAATTACATTGAATTTCTTGCTGAATTGAGTGTCATTGATGCTGTTTGCGTTTTTCTGCAACAACCAGATTGTCATCTGCTTTTCAAGATGTTATTATCATCAAATGTATATTGTTTCCCTGTTAAGACGATCAAAGAAACTTTGAACATCTTTGCTAATCTTAATAAAGCTACCATACTTTTATGCCAAAGATGTATTGCATACAGTAACGTACATCGAAAACTTATTTCATATATTTTGACTGAACTGCTTGCTGATGAAAAGACAAGATTCTGTGGCAGAATTGATGGTACACTTCTTCAATTAATTCTTCGACTTGTTCTTGAAGATGAATGCATTACTGTTCGAATTAAAGGTATTCAAGGACCCAATTATGCAAATGAATCATTTTCTTGTAAGTTCCATTTTTGACTTAAGATTACTGTAGACTCAATACTTTTTTTTAGCAAGAATTATGCATCCTGTATTTGGTTGTGTAAGCACTGATCGAATTTTTTCCGCTTCATTATTTACATTTCTTCGTGATATGGTTCCTTTGAGGCAATCAGAATTATCAAAATTGAAAGTGACCCTTGCTGGAATGTATGACGAAATGAATACATTTGATGTAAGATTTAATAATAAAAAGTAATATTAAATGAGTTTTTTTTAGAATTTTCAAAGTTTTTTGTCATCACATAAAAAGAAGTTGGAACCTGAAATTCAAGAAAGTTCAGAACTTTCAGATGGCGTTGTTTGCGAAGAACTTGGTCAAAAGCAACTTGTTGCAAGAATATTTTGTGAACAAATTTCTTCATGCAATTCTTTAAATCTTAAACGAAATTTAAATGATTTATTTTGGCGAACAAGTGTCAACGAAAATTGCTGTTACAAGATTGATTGCAATGGAAAAATTTCAAAATCAATAGCCTCGGATTTAAAAACATTTGGTTATTTAACATTATTAATGGAAGTTCGAGTTACAAATCGTACTGAAGGAGCATCTGTTGCCGATGTGAAATCTGAATATTTCTTGGATGATCTTACAATGTTACAACATTTTGCACTTGCTGGTGGCTTTTCAAAGCTTTCATCTCATTTCCCAATGGCTGATATATATTCGTCTGTTCTTGAAACATATGAAGGATTGTGTAAAAAGCAACGTGAATTAACTACAAAATCATCCCAAGGTCCGACAGCTGAAAATGCAGCACCGCCAAAAGCTCCAAAACAAGTCAGGATTACTGTAGATTTTAAATTAGCTTATAATAACTTTTTTTCAGCAAATGAATCAAGGTGGATTTGCTTCACAATTTCAACAACAATTTGGTCAAGTTTTAACAGCAAGTTCAAATCTTCAAGCCATGATTGCTGGTACTCCTGTATCTCTTAGTGTTTTGGAACCGTCTTCAATTGTTGGCTATCAAAATGGCGCAGAGGCTAGTGCTATTGCAGCTGTTATGTCAAGTACGTTCATTTGATTTTAGTGCCCTTAACAGTTTTGTTCTTTTAGGTAGTCTTCCTGTTACAAGTTCCACAGGTCTCGCCGATAATTCCTTCCAAGCTTTCGGAAATGCAATGAATTTTTTGATGAATAACACCAACAATCCAACATCTGGACCTGTTTTTATTGGTTCTTCTGGTACCGTTCCACCTTCTATTCTTAAAACTCCTGCATTGTCAGCTTTGAATTCTCGACAAAATCTTAGCGGTGAAAGAGAAGTTCCAGCGTATACAATTTTTGCACTTTCAATGCTCTTGAAGCTTGATTATTATGCAATTACTCTTGTAACGTGTGATCGATTTCAAGCAAAACGTGTTCTTCGTGCGGCTATGGGTTTAACAACAAATGAAAGAGAAATGTCTTCAATAATGTCAAGCTTCCGTCCAATTCTTCCAAAATCCTCTGCAACTTCCACTTCTATTATTGTCAATCAGTTACCTGAGCGTAAAATGGGTTGTACGCATATCAATACACCAGGATATTTAACTTCAAGTCGGCGCGGTGGAAATGAACTTGAAAAGTCAAAACGTGAAACAGAAAATTTAACAATTTATCCATTTTTTGTCCTTGAAAGTATGTGTATTTGTTAAATATCAAAATTTTAATTATAATTAAAAATTGCTCTTGAAACTATCTTATGTTATTTCTAATATTAATATTATTTATAGGATTTTGGTTACTCTCTGGTCCTCAACAATGTGGCAAAGAAATTTCATCAAAAATTCGATTCGCTGCTGATAATCAAGGAATTTTGGATGTAATTCTTCTTTGTACTTCAAGATTCTCAAATACACCTCCTCGTTGGCAAGTATCTTTTCCTCCATCATCAGATGCTCAAGCCATTGATCAAATCTTTCAACTTTCCGATCAAATTGATACTTTACGTGATACATTGGCTTCATCACCAGCTGCACCATCTGCAAAACAACAGCTTCAAGGAATGCAATCACTTTCATCAGCGTTAATGCCTCCACATGAAGCTCTAATGATGGGGGGAACATCCCAACAACATGTTGGACAACAAGATTATTTCCCTAAAGGTACCGGTTTTGGATCAGGCAATA
Source organism: Panagrolaimus sp. LJ2414 (assembly GCA_024447195.1). Taxonomy (NCBI): domain Eukaryota; kingdom Metazoa; phylum Nematoda; class Chromadorea; order Rhabditida; family Panagrolaimidae; genus Panagrolaimus; species Panagrolaimus sp. LJ2414. Next base: position 2,815,534 of record JAMRXY010000005.1, read on the forward strand.
CCCAAGCGCAATGGAATGTCAATGAACATGTTCGTCGTCGAAAATTATGTGAAGAAGCTGTTACATGTATGATAAATGTTATCAGTGGATATTTGAATCCTGCCTCGTCTGTTAAAAAAGGAGACAATAATTTTGCAGAAGATATTGGTCTTAAAATTGCGTTACTGCCGTATGATAAAGCTGCAAATTTCCATGATGAACCTCTTTCTCTCGAAAATCAAATTCCATTTACTTTTTCAACTTTATCAAAGATTTATAATTCATGTTTGATGCCGGTTATTCATTCATATCTTACAAATGATTCAGTATTTGATATCTCCAAACATGTTTCCGTTTATGAAGCATGTATTTGGTTTGTCATTACTGTAGCCGCTTTAAAGCCTGTTGAAGCAACGGAAGATGAACTGAAATTGCTTGTTGAACTTCCAAAATCTAAAGATATTTTTGCTTCCATGTTAATTGAAGAATATCGTGGCAATTCTGTTTTTAATCAAATGAAAAAAATGCATGAAATGATCAAAGTATATCTTTCAACAATTGATAAAGAACGAAAACCAGAAGACAAAAATCAAGATAATGAAAAAACTGAAGATTCTCAAGAAGAAGAAAATTTGGAAGCCTTAGCTGTTTTACTTCAAAAAGCTTTAATAATTTTGGAACATCGTTTGAATCCACTTCTTGCAGCGGAATCTGAGGCAATGGAAGTTGATAAAGAAACTCGAGATATTGGATCCATTACTTTTGAAGAAATTTATATTAATGCAATGAAAAGCATTCAATATGGTAAGAGTTTTTTTACTGTAATTTTTATCTTACTATGAAATTTATAGAATCTATTCCATTTTTCAAAAGTGATGATAATAAAGTAATGGAAATTCCACATCATTATTCTTCAACATTCCTTGCAAATACTTCGATGGGAAATCAAAAACGATGGCGTAGACTTGCTCAAGAAACGATAACTTTGAGTTCTTCACTTCCACTTACAGCAAGCAGTTCTGTCTTTATGAAAGCATGTGAAGAACGGCTTGATGTTTTTAAATTGATGATTACTGGACCTCCTGGAACACCGTATTCAAATGGATGCTTTGAATTTGATGCTTACATGCCATCTGATTACCCGAATGTTCCTGTTCAAATTAGTCTTCAAACAACTGGTGGTAACTCTGTTCGATTTGTGAGTTGCTGCAATAAATTAAATTTTTTAATATTTATTAAATTTCAGAATCCTAACCTTTACAATGATGGTAAGGTCTGTCTTTCAATTCTTAATACATGGCATGGTCGTCCTGAAGGTAAAAAGTCTAAATTATCAATTTCAAGGTTTAATTTTTGTTTTTTTAAGAACGATGGAATGCTGAAACTTCTTCCTTCCTTCAAGTTATTGTTTCCATCCAATCCCTGATTCTTGTAAATGAACCATATTTTAATGAACCAGGTTATGAAAGATCTAGAAATACTCCAGCTGGACAACAAGTAATTATTTATTTTAAATATTACCGTAAACATAAAATGCTTTTTAGGCTTCACGTGATTATGATGCCAATATTCGAAATCAAACTGTTCGTTGGGCAATGCTTGAACAAATTCGTCATCCACCAAGAGGTTTTGAAGAAATTGTTCGTCGACATTTTTGGATTAAACGTGATGAAATTTGTGAACAAGTTGAAGAATGGATTTCTGAAATGCAAAAACTCTGTGATACGTCAAATGATCCAAGTATTCGTGTAACCAAAACTTCTCTGTCTGGATTAATTGTAAGTTTTTTATCCCTCTAACTTTTCTTTATTCATTTTGCACTTTTAGAAAAACTTTGAAGATTTGAAAGCTGAATTTGCTAAAATGGTTGCACCTGAAGGTCTTCAAAAGCTTGCTTCCAAATATTTCCCTCTCAATACCGATGATATTACCCATGAAGCTGCTACTTCGTCTCAAATTGATGATGAATCTGCAAAATCTCAAAAATAATTAGTTTCTCTTTTTATGCTCAGATTTGCTTTCAATGGCAACATTTTTTTCTTTTTCCGGGTGCATTCTGGATTGTTTACATCCAATATTTTATCTTTCTCTTTGTAAATGCTTTATGTATTTTTTCCTTTTCATATTTAAAAAAAATAAATTTATTTATCAAATTTTTCGTTTCAAAGACTGAAAAGTGATTTACAAGTTGTTAACTTGATCATTATTTTGTATTTGCCCAATAAAAACGTACAAAAATGGGATAGAATTTTAGAATGGATTTTCCCGCAATTACCAGACAACAACAAACTATTATTATTCCTAGTAGTAATAATAATACTGATGGCGGTGTTGTTATTTGGTTTCATGGTTTAGGCAAGAAATCATGCAAAAAATATAGTTTTTCAATATCTTTTAAACTTTAGGCGATAGCGGGCACAGTTGGCAGGAAATATTTATGGAGCATCTTCGATTACCACATTTAAAAATTATTTTACCAACTGCGTATGAATTTGATGAGCGTGATTTGATAATTACAAAAATAATTTAGGGAAAGGATACCGTATTCAGTGCAAGAAAATCGGTATGTTGCTGCCTGGTATTCAAGATATTCAAAAGCTGATGACGCGATTAAAGCTTCACCAGAAAATGAAAAGAAAACTTTTGAATCCGCAGTTAAAATGGTTCATTGCTTAATTCGAGAACAAAATGCCCTCGGAGTCCCTTCAAAAAAGATTATCTTAGGTGGATTTGGAATGGGTGCGGGTTTAGCCCTTTATGCCGGGATAACATTCCAAGAACAACTGGGTGGAATTGCATGTATTTCCTCGTATCTTCCAAATTACAAAACCCTTGGAAATAAAATTGATGCAAATCAGTCCACCCCAATTGTACTTCTCACTGGTGAATCAGATGCAACAATTTTGGTCGGATGGGTTCGAAATACTGAAAAATTCCTGCGGGAAACATATCAAATGAATAATATTGAATTTAAAAGTTATCCTGAAGTCCGGCATGCTTTATCCTTGGAAGGCTGCATTGATTTGAATAATTGGTTTTTGAAAACTCTCCCGGCCCCGGCTTCATCGGGTCGAAAAAAGCGACATCGAAAAAATAAAAGCAGCCGTCATTGAATCACTTTCTTTTCGAAGTTATTGAATCTTCTGAATTTCCATTCCTAAAACAAATTATTTGTTTTTTCTTTTCAATTGTAATTATTCTTTATCATTTTGGTATCAAAAATGCCCAATATTTCAAGCCTGTCTCAATTTTTTTTGACACATTCAATAAATTATTCGTTTTCAAAAAATTGTAATTTATGGGTTTTTACAAAAAACGAGTTCTTTTTTAAATAAAAATGTAAAATAAATGTTAACAAAAAATTATTAAAACACTTTCAATTTTTGATAAATGGATATTTGACGGAAAAAATTTATGAAAAATTGAATTTTTTGTTCGAAACCCGCGTGATTTTGTGGAACTTTTTTTCTGCAAATTTGGAGCAGAAAGATTGAATCGAGTTTTTTTTGTCAAAATTGGTTGTAAAAATAATAGATTTATTGAAGTAATAAAAACTTAAGAATGTCATTTATGAAGTAAAAAAATGCATGTGTGGGTTACTTCTTTGTCATTGTCTAGACCACACAGAGTTTTATTTAATTTATGTCCTGAAAAATACCGTAATGATTTTTTTGAAAAGTGTGTCGAAAAATTTAATGTGATAAAATTGGAATCAAAAAAATGTGAAATAAATTGTAATCTTTTGTTTTTAAGGGCATTTCTGATTTTGATCGGTTGATAAAAAATTCGAAAACTACAGTCTGTTTTTGTCGCGATACTGTAGATCTCGTTATTTCATTTACGTTGGTGACTGCCAAAAATATGTAACAAATTGTACTAACGAGGAATCAAATAATTACCTCATGTGGCAAGAAAAAGGCAAGTAAAGAAAAAAATATGTTATGTTTATGATGTTACCGTATAAATATGCATTTTCTTTGTTTGTTTAAAAGTTAAAAAAAGTGTTTTTGAAATTTAATTAAGACAGCTTTGTTTAATGGAAATCTCTAAGTGATGACAGAAATATGCCTTCTTTGCTTATCAATTCTTCCTTTCTTTTTCCCCAAAAATAATCCATATTGTTTGTTCTCGAACGAGACAAAACAAATCATTAAAAACCGCTTAGAAATTTTATTTTTCTGTTTATTTCTTTTTGTTTAAAATTAAAAAGAGTTTTTTCATTGAAAAATAAAAAAATATTGTTTTTATTTACTGCACTGCAGAAAATGAAAAAAAGGAGAAGAAAAAAATCACCGAGAAAAATGGACCCGAACATTTTTCGTCTCCAAAAAGAGACTTACAATAATAATAAAAATATAAATAAGTAAGTAAAAAATAAGTAATGAATGAAGAAAAATCAGACACACTAAATCGAGATCAAAGATTTTAATTTAATTCAATTGTTGAATGTTTGGCATATTTTAAATTGCAAGAATATGTTCGTATTCATATTCGTCCAAGGATCCTGAAAGAATGCAATTTCCCTTGAGGGCAGTGGAATTTTCTTCATCATTTTCTTTGCTGATTGTGTTGCCTTGATTTGTGCATTGTGAAGACCAATGAAAATTATGCCCAAAAACTTGTGTTGCTAAGCATAAACCCTTTTGTGCCAAAGCCCCGCAGTAAAAACTTGAAGGAAAAGATTCCAAGCAAGCACAGAATTGACTGTCACAGGCTTCTTGAGACATGAAAGGTGATTCGTAGCATCTGAAAAATCATTTTGGGTTTAAGTATAGGATAAGAGAAAGAGGATAAACAAAAACAAACCGATCATGTTCATAACAACAATTGTCAATATTTGCATGATCACATGGAATACTAACTAAATTGGCAAAGAAAGAAGTCCATGGTCCGCCTCCGCAATGGGATAAGCCGGATACTGTAGCAGCTGCTGCAACATCCGCGGATAAATCGGATGACGGCGATGGTGAAGGTGAAGAAGAGGAAGAAGATGCAAAAGTAATAATAAATGCCAAAAATACTGTTACGACAGACACAAACATCATATTTGATTTCACCGTTTTTTGTTGTCAATTAAAATAAAAAACGATGCTTCTCAAGAAAATTCTTTTTTAGGTTTTCTGCCTTTTTCTACTTTTATTTTACCCCGGCTGTTGTCCTCTTATCAATTGTTCTTTTTCTTATGAATGTAAGAAGATTGAAATGAGGCGGCGTCTGTTTGGCGGGTCATTTCCGAGAAAGACCCTTTTTTCTCTTGCTGTTTTACACCTATCTGCGTCCTTTTCATTTTCAAAGTGTTAAATGTTCTCTCCAAATTACCTAACATAGAACCGGTTCTTCGTGGCTTGATTTTTTTGCATAAAAATTTTTAAAACAACAGTTTTCAAAGTTCTCAAAAATCTATAAAATTTTAAATTTGTTGTAAAAATATAAAATTTAAATGAGCATAAAAAAGACCTGCTAATTTGATGTTGTCTAAAAGTGATAACAATTTTAAGACAGAGAAAGTTTGAGCTTTTTTCCATTCATTTTAATGAAATGCACATGAAAAATCGCTTTTCTTTTTTTTGGGTTGATTTAAGACAGAAAAGAAATATTTCAACCTTTGCTCTTCTTTCATTTTCTCAAAAAAAGGGAAGACATTGGAAAAAACGGAAAATTACTTTTTATTTGCAACAGCAGCAATTCCCGGATACGTAAGCATCATTGAGAAACAAAAGAAAAATAGAGAGTCCTGACCAAAAAATGATCAAAAAAGAAGTTCACGGAAGCTGCTTCCGTTTTAAATTAAAAATTTGTATGGCTTTGATTGTTATCATCATGCTTGTTTCCTCATTCCTTTATTTTTGTATGTTTAATTTATGTGAATAAGTTATGCTTTGAACATCTGCTTGATTGATTACTGTACCTTTCAAGTACTCATAAAAACCTTAACACAAAAAACGATAACAAAGAACACTCAAATTAATCAATACCTTTTTTCTATTTTTTTGCAAGTTTAAAAAGATAATGATAAGATCAGCAAAAATGACTGCCATCAAGTCTCAATTTTTGAGGAAATTGAAAATTTAGGCTATTTCATTTTTCGATAATCTTTTTATCACTGTCAAGCTCACTACAAATATAATGGATGTTGAATTAAAAGGTTATAAAATAAAACGTTTTTAAAATTAAATTACCCTATTTTCCGTGTGAACAAGAGACACCAGACGTTTTTAGATTTTTAAGATAATTTAAAGTTTAAAAAGATTAAAAAAAGACAAATTTTCAAAAAAAAGTCCAGGAAATTTACATAAGGTTAAACCTTTTTTCAATTGTAACTGCAAAAAAGATACTGTAAAATTGTGAAAGTATATCTAAAAAAATTGGAAAATTGTGTCAGATTATTTTTGAATTAATGGCAAATTTTTTACATTTCCACTTTCGACTTCAGTTTCATAAAAAACTAGGGTTGTTCATTTCCCTCTCCCGGATTTCCCGATTTTTTGCGGGAAATAGTTCAGATTTCCCGGGAAATCTACAGTAATATTTTATGTTTTTACATTAAACATTTAAAAACGGGATAAATATGCAATAAAAACACTGTAAATAGTCAAAATGTTTTGAAAAACTGCTTTATATGGCAGTTTTTCAAAACGGCTTGCTGTTCCACAAAATGGCTACAACATATATTGATATTTATCTGATTAAATATTTGTTTGACAACTTTGATTTAATTGACTTTTTTATTGCATAAAAAACAAGTAATAAAAAAAGATACAAAAATGCAACATGTTTTTTTTCTTTTATTTGCTAACCACTGCTTTTAAAGTGTATGTTCGAATGTGAGAGAGTGAGACATGTTTAAATTGTTCCAAGCAGTAAGCAAGCAATCCGTTAGTCCTAATGTTTCTCTTTTATATGTGTGTCTGCTTTTATCAAATGATTGCAGCCATCACTGGAACAAAAAAAACACAAAAGCAAAGCAAAAAAATGGCTGTGAAAATCAAAAAAGAAAGAAAGACTTGTATCATTTTTGCAACATTGAAACTTTATTTTTATTTTTTATAGTTGCTTTTGAATGTGTTAAATGTGCTATTTTAAGTGAAGAAGAAGAAAAATGAGGACCGTTAATAAATTTTTATTAATATTTGTTGTAACTTTTGTAATTATTGAAGAAAAAACAACCTTGTCCGAATTCATCGATGATGAAAAAAATGATTTTTCTCAATTAATTAAAGAACTTCAAAGTGGTGATGTTGGAATTCAGAATAATGCACTTTTGAAAATTCGCAAATTTTTATCTCGAAAAACAGAATTTGAAAAAGAAAATTTATTTAAACTTGTATTTGGAATTGTAAAATGCCTAAAATCTTCAAAGTAGGTATTCTTATAAATTTGCATAATTGTCAAAAAACGGGATCAAATAGGTTTCATTCGAAAGATTACTGTAATTGTGCCAAAATAATTTTTTCTAAATTTTTAGTACCAGAATTCAGTATGAAGCTACAGTAACCCTGTCAGAACTTGTTACCACAATACCAGAATCAACTGATGCCATCATTGAAGCAGATGATGCCATTCCAAAACTCATTGAACTTATTCGAAATAAATTAACTTATGAAAGCGCAATTTCAATTTTGGCAACAATGATTACTCAAAAACCTGATGATTTACGAGAGATATATTTAAAATCAGAGATTATTGTTCCGATACTTTTATCATTTTCACCCATGGATATTTTGACCTTTAATGACCACATCAAAATAATCATTGCAAATTTATTTGAAGAAAAAAATCGTCCACCAAAAAATGATATAAGTCTTTTAATTCCACTTTGGGCCAATTTAATTTATGAATATGATGCGGCTACCGTACTCAAAACAATAGAAACGGTTGGACATTTATCAAAAGAAAGTGAAAATCTTGAAAAATATGTTGTTGATAAAAATGTGATGAAAAGTATGCTTCAACTTATAAATCATCATGAAACATATATCCGTGGATTTTTAACTATTGGTCTTTTTTATGTTACAAAAGGTTCGGCAGAACAAGTTCAATATCTTTTTGATAATGGATTATTGGAAGGGGTCGAAGTACTTTTAAGTGACCCAAATGAAACTGTTCATATAATGGCAACAATTCTTTTATCAAATGTTCTCAATAAAACTGATGACCAATATCAGGCCGTCTTTGATAAAGGATTTGCTCCAACAATTTTGGAATATTTCAAAAGTGAAATTCCTGAAAAGCGACAAGTTGCTGTAAAATTCTTTGTTCAAGCTTTAAAACATGGAAAAGAGGAACATATTTTAGCCTTGCTTAAAATGAATGTAATTTGTCATTTAAGTATGTTTTTGAAAGATCATGAAAATGAATCTGATGAAGACTGGATTCATAATATCAAAAATCTTTTAAAATGTTTTAAAATTGTTTTTGAAAAAATTCCAAAATCTGAAGCAAAAGCCGTTTCACTGGAAATCACAAAATGCGGGGGTGGAAATGACGTAATCACAAAATTTGTGAAGAATAAAAATTCTGAACTTTCTGAAGCCGCGGTAAAATTAATTTATGAAATGGGCCGATCCATGGATATCCTGGATTCAAATGATTCACTTCGAGAAGATCTTTAATGTTTTAAAATCTGTGTGTCTTGTAAAATATCAACTTTGATTTGTTGCTCTTTAAAAAAGTACTTATGATGATTAATACGTGCCAAAAACTGTTATTAATAAAAATTCATTAATTACTATTGTCTAACATGTTTATGTAAAGTGGTAATAAAATCCCCAAGTCTTAAATAAGATTGAAAAACAAGGTTTCCTTTTTTTTAAAATTAAAACTTTCTCTTTCTTTTTTTGAAATTGAAAGTTTCAAATTACCTTTCTCTTTTTTTCCAAAATTATTTAATTAATTAAATTACCCTACATTTTTCTTTACCGGTGTGAAAAATGACCAGACTCCTTTTTGATTGTTTGAAAAAATCGAAAGTTGAAAAGACACATAAAATTAAATTTGCAACAACAGAACAGTTTGTAATTTTTTCAGGTCATTGAATTGATTTAAAAATGGAACAACATTTTTTTACAATAAATTGAAAATATTCTACAGTAAGAAAAGGGTTGTAATTTATTGTACTTTTTTGTTTTGCCTTTTTGTGTGAAATAATTTAGCATAAAAATTAAACAAATTCTTTTGGAAATATTTTTGAGATATTTTGATGTGAACGATGATGTTGATTTTGAGAAATATGAAAATTTTCACTTCGTATTCTTCGATTTCTGGGATCTTCAATTTCTTGATTCTAAAAATATCAAAATTAATTTGCATAAAATGCAATGAATAATTTTACCAAATTAGGTACAGATTGAAGGAAAGAAGGTGGAGGTTGAATTGCTTCAATGTAATCATCAGGGATATCATTATCAGTTGAAATTTGTTGTTGATTTTCAGGGGATGAAAGTTGAACAACTCCACGAATTTCATCAATCTTTTTATCCAAAAGTTTACTGAACATGTTATAAAATGCTTCAATATCTTGTTGTTGTTGGGATTTTGAAGTGTCTGTAACGACAACGGTCGGATTAAAATCAAATTGTTGGGTTTTTGTCATTCTTGGAGTTCCGAGGGTTGGAGTTCCAGGTATAAATGGCCTAAAAATTTGCATAAATTTTAAATCTTTGGAATCTTGGAGCATACTTTTGTCCTTGTTTTATAACTTCCATAGCTTCTTGAAGAGTAATTTTTGCATATGCCCGAACAATATGTGATGCATCAAAAACTCTTTTTTCATAGGATTTCATTAAAATTGGCTTCAGAATCTTAGAATTAATTCTTTCATACCTAAATTCTACAGTATTTGAATGAAACAGTTAATGAAAATTTACATATGCCGAATTGAATGTTTTCCCCTTTGTCCGGCGATATCTTCAATTCCAGTCATTGTATAATCCATATATCTGGTGAAAATATCCTCCGCCAAAGTTGACTGATAATCTTCATCCAGCCTTTCAACCTTCAACCAATTCAACAATGGCCTAATTGTAATTCCTTGTAGGAATACTGTAAAGAAGACTACGGTAATTGTGGTGGTAACAAACATGGATTTTGCCACAATCATTTCGGGCATTGAAACAGCTAACCCAAATGCAATGGCCCCTCTTAATCCACCGTAAGAAAGAACAAATTGATCCAAATATGTAAATTGTTTTGTACGAAATTGATTTAAAATTGTACATTGAATTATTACTCCAATGGTACGGTAGATCAAACAAGAGGCAATTGTAACAAGCACAAAATTTGTATCCCATAAATGTGATGATGAAATTGTTGAAAGTCCAAGAAACATAAAAATGATAGTTTCAGAAGATTGCGCGAGCATTTTTGTAAAATATTTTACGGATGTATTTGCTTCCGTCGTGACATTTCCTTTCACATATTCTTTCATTGTTATTCCACATGCAATTATTCTATAAAAATTATTGAAATTTAGCATTCTGGTAAAGTACTGTAACTATGCTACGGATTACTGTAGTCCTTGTATTTAACTTTTATAGGGTAATTAAGCTATGATCCCCCAAATCCAATATTTTAGGAATTAAAAAAACTTACGCAAAAATTGCCGAAACTCCAAACATATCCGCAGTTAAATATGCCAAATACGGGAATGCAAAAATTAGCACTGGTGTCAAAATTTTAACTTGATCCGTAAATTTTGTAATAAAACTGCAACAAACAGCAAAAAATAATCCACTAAAATATATATGTTAAGTTTGGATACGGTAACTTTTAATTAAACAAAACCTTACATAAATAAACCCCCAAAAATGATAACAAAGAATGAAGCCCCACCAGAGGCGTAGTCATGAAAAGTCAAATTTTCAATTCCAATATTATTAAAATTTTTGAACATAAAATACAGTACTACCGCGGCTCCGTCATTGAAAATTGCTTCACCAAAAACATTAATAAAAAGGAATTCATTTACATGAATCTCCTCAAACACGGCAATCACAGCAACAGGATCCACGGCAGAAATTAAAGCAGAAAATAACAAAATTTCACAAAGATTAAATTCAACAGAAAAATATCCATAAATTTCAAAAAAATATAAAGTTAAAGCGATGGCAATCGTATTAAAGATTGTGCCAATAAATGCAAAAACCATAACAGAATCAAAATTATCAAAGAGTTGCCGATTCGGCATAAAATATCCCGCATCTAAAATTTAACAATGCAAATTTACATAAATTGTTGAAAAAAAACGAAGAAAAAAATCAAAAGAGGGGGAAATAAACTAAAGAAGTACCGAAAATAATTGGCGGCAAAAGATAAAGGAAGAAAGATGTTGTATCCAAATTAAATAAGGATTTATCAACATTTAATTGAACAAGCAAATATCCAACAACTAATCCAACAACAATTAAACATGCGCTATCTGGTAACGCTTCACTAAATTTTTTATTTACATGGAACACTGAAAAAAAGAAAAAGATTACGGTAATTGTAAAAAGAATTTTCCAGTTGAGAGACAGAAAACTTACATATTTTTGCAATTACCACAACCACCAACCATACGGTTACGGTATATGCATTTTCAACATGTTCCCAATTGAATGAAATTATTTCAAAATGTTTTTTCAAAACCTGCGGATTCTTTGGTAACGGAGTAGAATTTTGATCTTCGGCATCCACGCAACATCCAATCAATATAAAAACTCCAAATAAAAAATGCCAAAAATTATTCATAATATATTTCAAAGGGGTAAATTTCTAAAATCCTTTTAATAACTTTTAAAATTTTCGAACTATTAAACCATTGATCTCTTTTTTTAAAAACAGATGATCAGACAATCATTAAAATCACGACAAAAAGTATGAAAAGCTGCATCAGTTCTGGTGATAAAGGCTGATAAAAAAATGTTTGCAACAACTTTCTGGAAAGAAGAAAACTCGATCAAAATCCTTCTTTCTTTCTTTTTCAAAATAAAAACTCTTTGAACAACTTCTTCTTCTTCAACATCAATTTTCATTTATTTTTGCATCAATAAAATTAAAAATTAATTGATTAATCGAAATGAAAAAAGGGATTATATTTATCTCTGTTCAAAAAAGGAAAAAAAAAGAAAAATATACATATCAGAATTCAACGTCATTGATCAGAGAAAAGCAGAAACATTAAAAAATCTGAAGAAGAAACGAAAGGAAAGTAAATACATTGGGAAGAGCAAAAATGAAGAAGAAGAAGAAGGATTTCTGAAAACTAAGAAGATCGGAAAAAACGAGTATTTTAATGATAATAAAAATAAATGATGGGATTTTGGGATAAATATGATTCATTGATGGATATCATCATCATTTATATATCAATGATGTGATGATTGCAAAATCAAAAAGGTATTTTTCACTTTTTTTCCTTCTTCTTCTTCTAAAGTTTGCATGAACCTGAAAAACACAGAAAGGATTTGAAATTAAGTTTTTGGTTGGGGGGATATCCTTAAAATAGATGTTACACATTTTTTTCAAAATTCACTTTTTTCTTTTCATTTTCTGGATTTTTATTTGACCGGTCAAGTTTGGATTAAATTCGATTTTTTTGAAATGATAAAAAGTGAAATTTCTTTTTGGATTTGAAATAAAATTGTTTTAAATCAGAATTTTGATTTTAAAAGATCTTGTTTATGAATTATCAGTTTTAACAGGTTGCTTTATATTTTATTAATTTGGATAATTTTATTACACTTCGAAAAAAACGGTTTTATTAATGAGTATGTCGTCGACCACGTGCTAATGGAGGTGGTGTTGTTCCATCAGGTAATGATGAAGAAGAGGCTTCAGATGGAGGAGGTTTGGATGGAACTAATGCTTGTGAAGCTGGAGTTGGACTTTGATTTGATGAAGGAGATGATGGACTTCCAGGGTTCGATGGTGCTACATTTTCTGAAGTTGGAGAAGAATTTTGAATTGAGGGAGAAGATGGAGGCACTGAAGGAGACTGGGAAGGAGATTGGGAAGCTGCCTTCGGAGAAGATGGTCCTTCAGGGGGAATAGAAAAACCAGATTCTGTTGGAGCTGCTGGGGTTAGATTTCTTCGATTTAATGGTGCTGAAGTCCCTTCATTTTCATGCCCAGAGGGGGTCGAATTACTTCCATCGGGTTTGCATTGAGTTGCACCAATTTCAAGGGGATCACTACCATCTTTCATTGAATTTTTGACAACATCTTTCCAGCAATTAAAAACTTTTAATCCACCATGGGGCTCAAAACTTGTAGCAATCCAGCTTTCATTGTAATATGTTGTTTCATATAACGAAGATGAGTCACAAAGAAGTGTAATAATTCGTAATTTATCATCAACGCTTGGCTTCTTTTCCGTTGCAGCAATTGATAATGAAGTGATAAAATTGAGACCAGTTGAAGTGCCACCTTCAATTCCACTCTCTAAAATTAAAGTTATCATTTTTATTAGCTTAAAGCCATACGAACCTTTTAAAACATGCATGGCAGCAGTTGATGCCAAATCTGGAATTTTGTATGCAATATCAATGACAGCTGGTAAAAGGGAGGTTGTTTTTCCGAGGATACCTGCGCCAGCATATCCATAGCCTGGAAAATTCAATATTCAAATTTTAAAAAAATTCACATAATTTCGCGCACCTGTCCCGGCCATTCCAGGTTTAACCCAAAGTGATGCAGCACTATCATTTTCAGTGCTGAATCGACCATTAATGACATAATCGTAATACATTGAATACTGGGTATCAGCCAAAACGACTTTAGTGCTTGCAACATATTTTTGAATAAATCGTCCAACACTTGAAATTGTGCCACCAGTTCCTTAATTATTATTTATACTACTACCGTAATTCATGCCCCCAAGCAATATTTCATTCATGCTTAAATATTACCTACCAGCAGTATGCACGAAGTAATCTACTGTAACCCCATGAACATTTTCAATTTTAAGCTGAACAAGACATTCATGATAAACATTTGTACTTTCGAACTGACTTCCTCCAGATAAATGAAATTCCTCAGCAAGAAAAGCATTACCTAAAATTTATGATTACGGTATTTGAGATTAATCAATTCTAACCAAATTGATTCATGTAGAAACCACCGTTCTCTTTTGCCAATTCTTCTGCTTTTTGAAAGGTTTTTGAGATATCAACTCTGTGAACTTTGCCACCGTATTTTTCAATGTTATCAATTTTTGCTTTTTCTGTTGTATTTGGAACCTTAAATTTGCATATTTTGATCAATATATATCTGAATACTGTAGCTACAGTAATGATGATAAACACTTACAACTGCAACAAATTCCACTCCAATAAGTCTTGCCATATATGCTTCACTTGTGGCAGTATTCCCGCTGGAGGCTTCATAAACAGTTGTATTTGGGCCAATGAAACCCTCCGTCAAAGCCCACATAAAAAGTGCCCATGCAAATCGATGCTTTAAATTTCCAGATCTTGAAGCGGATTCATTTTTAAATCGAAGATCCAAATGTGGCATTCCTTCTATTTCAAATTTAACCAACGGTGTTCGACCCATTGCTGTTCTTTCGTCCCAAAGTCTGTTGACTGCTTGATCCCTCCATGATCGATCATCTATAAAATTTTAATAAATTTAGAAACACACAAATCCAAAAATCTTTTACGATGTATTTGATGGGCTGGAACTGAGGTTAACGGATCCAAGGCAAAACTGTAACAAAATAAAACGGCCACAAAAAGGCCGAAAAAAATATTCATGCCTAAAATAGTTTTTTTGTAAATTGTAAAAAATTCCAAATGAAATCGGATGCTTTAAATATATCGTAAAAATTGTAAACATTTATGAAATAAAGAAAAAAGCTTTTAAAATGGCGTCAGACATTCAATTAAAAAAGTCTTTTTTGAAATTTTAAAGTGTTTCAGAAGATTGTCTGCCATGAATATTAAATTTTTTATTTCATCAAAACGTGGGAAAATAGAGGATTGGGGGGAGAAGCGATTGAAACAGGATTCAAAAAATGGCAAAATAAATGTTATCAGATCACTAAGTTTTTCGATAACTGTTTTATGTTAAAAACAAACATTCAAAATTACAAATATTGTTTCAATCTTTTAAAAAAAGGTTTCAAATTTTGTTAAAGATTTACTCAAAACAGAGGCATATAAAATTTTACAGTATAGTATTTTACTAAATTTTGTTGTTGCAATCTCAAAAAAATTAATCAATTGAAAAACAAATTAAATTTTATCCACGACTAAAATTATTAAAAGAAAGTGGACATTAAAAACAAATAGGAAAAATAAATCACAAAACCAATTGATATTCCAAAAAGAAATTATCGCTCTGTTAATGATAATAATTAATTTACCTGCAAAAACAAAGACTATTTTTAACGAATCTCTTTTTTTTGAAAAAAACCCGTTTGAAATTGGTTTAATCTTTTTGATGATAGGCGTATAAAAGACACCAAAAAGAACGAAAAAATGCGAAAAAAGAAGATACTAATTTTTGATAATCATTAAATACCTGGTTTTTCCATTTCATGGATATATAATTGCATAGATTAATATGTCGTCAATAAAATTGCCACAAGTTGTTTGAATTTTGTCCAGCTAAAAATGGTTCATAGAAATGGAAATTTTAAGTAATACATTTTACCAAAAAAGTTAAACATGAACATGTAGACAAAAAATGGGTTTAGTTTTGATTTTTTCCCAAATCTTTTTTCTTGTATAGTCTTTTGTAATTTATGTAATTAAAGCTGATATGCTTATATTGTGCCTCTTGGCACAATATTGATCATTGTTGGATTTTAGAAGATGATGATTAATTAACAGTGGTTACTGTAATCTATTTTATAGGTGCTTCTAGTTCAAATATTTTTCCACCTTGTAATGTTTGCCCTGAAACATTTCTTAATAATGGTTCTGTATTTGCTTGATCAACGTTTTAAAAATCCTCTTTTAAAATTTATTTTGCAAATTGCTTAAACTTTTCAACTTTTAAAAATAACTGCAAATAAAACAAGTAAAATAACTGATTTTTAAAAAGAGTTTTTTGCAAATTAAAGCAGGAACCAAAAATAAAACAATCAATGAATGTTTTAAAAAAAGATTAACTTTAGTAACTAAAGTTTAGTTTTTACAATTCTTCTTTTTTTCTTATGTAAAAAAAGGTTTTACACACAATCGGTAAACCTTTGAGTGTGTGTTTGATTAATAAAACAAAAGACAAAGATTGCTTTTTTACAATAAAAAACGTAATATAAAAAGAAAGGAAATTCCTGGGAGTTTTCTTTTTAAGTCATTTTTTGGGGTCTTTTAAAGTTTTTAAACAAGTTCTTCTTTTGGTCCAGTCAAGGAGAGAAAAAGAGAAGACTGATTTACGTAAATTGGACTTCAACAATAAAATCATTATCAGAAACACCCAAAAAAATGATGAACACTATTTTATTGCTTTTATTATGTTTTGTTGGAGTTCATTCACGGCAAATTTTTACTTCTGTCACAGAGACAATCCCAATTTTACGAGATCCGGTCATCGATGAAAGTTCAATTCCTGGACTTTCGGTTGCTGGAAGTGATGAATTTCGAAGTCTGTTTTGTTTCACATTATTTTTAAACTACATTTTTAACTATCTTTTTAGTAAGTGATGAATGGCGTAAAAATGCAATTCAAAAACTTTGGAATGAAAGGCAATTGATGACCCGAACCCCAATTTTTCGTTTACCTGTAAGTTTTCCCGATTACCGTAATCCCATCTTTAAAGAATTGTTTTTAAAGATTCCATCAATGCCCCAAACAGATTTAATATTTAAAAATGAATCCGCTTCTCGAACGGGTTCTTTAAAGCATCGATATGCATGGGCTTTGGTATTTTGGGCTCTTCTGGAAGGGCATATAACCCAAAATACTACGGTATTTGAAGCAAGCAGTGGAAGTAAGGGTTTATGGTTACGTTAAGAGAATTTTAATATGCAAATTTAGATACGGCAACAAGTGAAGGATATATGCTTAATCTTTTGGGGGTTAATTTTGTTGTTGTTGTAAGTTACCATAATCCTAGTCAAAAAAATACTGTAAGAAATTTAAGGTCCCTGATACCCTTGAAAAAATTAAGGAAGATAGAATTCGACTTTACACTTCTGAAATTATCAAAACTTATATTGGGAAAAGAATTGAAAGAGCCGAAGAAGAAGCGAAAAGAAGAAATGGTTTTTTTATGAATCAATTTGCGAATGCTGACCGGGTATGATGGATCTTTGCCTGAAAAATTTGAATAAAAGTTTAAAATCGAACAAAAAATTTTAGGCTGAAGAATTTCATGAATCTGGAAATTTTAAATTTGAATCCGTAAATATTATGCATGAAATTGTTTCACAATTAACCAATAATTTTGCAAATCAATCTGAAATCCCACAATTTTTTGTTGCCGCTGGGGGAACAGGTACTTTTTTAAAAATATTTTTTATTTAGTTTTATTCAAAATAACTAATATTCAAAATCAAACAGTAACTGCATTTTGTTTCACTCGATTACGGTACAAATTAATTTAGGTGGAACAATTTCATCAGTTGGAAAATATGTTAAAAAATATAATTTACCAACCCAAATTGTTCTTGCGGATACAGAATTTTCAATTTATTACGATTTGGTTGTGAATGGAAGATTTGCAAATGAATCGGGGGCAAGATTTTGGGTTGAACCAGGGATGGCGGGCTACGGGTTCGGCACGTTAGGACCGGCAGTACTTGGAAAGACTTCAAGGTTTGAAAAATTTTATAAACGAATGAAAATTTGCATATGACAATTTTTAGTTTACTTCCGTCTGTGATAGATCGAGCAATGAAAATTCCAGATTTAGCTTCGACTGCAGCAATGCATTTCCTTCGAGGTTTTAATTATTTGCATATTTGAATTACAGTAACATTTCAGAGATTGGAATTGAGGGTGGCACTTCAACAGGAACAAATTTTATTGCTTCTTTAAGTCTTGCCGCAAAAGAATCATTTAAATCATTTTCAAAAACAAAAATTGTAACAATTTTATCGGATTCTTCACATTATTATGAACAAACATATCTAAATCGAACATGGATTCATGCAAATTTTCAGCCACATGGTGGTTTACCAGTTTTTGATTGTTGGAGAAGGATTATCAATGAAAGCTTCAATTTTGGAAATGATCCAATTGCAACAGGGCTGAGGCGATGCTCACCAAATTTATTTAATTTAAACAGTTTTTAAAAATTCAATTGATTGTTAAAGGTTTTGTTTAATAAAATGTTTTTACCGTTTCATTTTTAAAAAATATAAAATTTTGAAAATGTGTCAAATTTTCACATAGGGAAACCTGCAAATTTTTGTTGCGATATGGAATGAACCTTCCAACAAGAATAATTTCAAATGTATACTGTTAAATGCTCAATCTGCCTGTAATAAATTCTCCATTATCTCTGATCTCCTTTCAACTTTGTCACCATCTTTATTATTCATAACAGAAACTCATTATACTGATAAAATCCAAAATGCTCTGATCCTTGGTAAATCTCCATATTCAATTCTTCGAAATGATCGAGTTGGCAAAAAAGGTGGGGGTGTTGCTATATTTATTAATTCACATATTCACTTTATTCCTGTTAATCATAATTTTCCAAATATTCTCTCTATTGATATTATTGAAAATGAATTTTCATCAACTCGCTTCATTCTTGTTTATCGTCCTCCAAGCTATTCAAAACCTGAAAGTATAAAACTATTTGATAATATCCGTGAAGTTACAAATATACCATCAATATTTCAAATCAAAAATGTTCTTATTCTTGGTGATTTGAATTATCCAGAAATAAATTGGAACTCAGATTTGCTTAACCAACCTCCAATTACCTCTCCTCTCATTGATTTTATGCTTGAAAAACATCTGCACCAGCATATAAAAGAACCAACAAGAGGAAATAATATTCTTGATCTTATTATTTCATCTGATCCTCAAAGTGTCACTGATATAAAAATTACTGATCCAATTGGCGACCACAACGTTATTCATTTCAAAACGAACAATCAATCCAAAAATGATTCTTCTCCGGTTCCTTATTTTGATTTCAAAAATGGCGATTATGATGCTTTAAATATTTACTTTGCTTCTACTAAATGGGAAACAAGCCTTTCGAATTATTCATTTTCAAATGATATTTTTCAATTTATCTGTGATAAGATAAACGATGGAATCTCCAAATTTATTCCAACTCGTATTTATGATCCAAAGAAAAATATTCCAAAAAATATTCAAAATTCTCTCAACTTTTACAATCAATACTCAAATGATCCCTCAAAAACTTCTGTGGTTAACCGATCTTTGAAAAAGCTGAACAAAGAATTTGTCAGATTTACAAGAAATCAACAGCGAAAATTATTTCTGAAAAACACTGAAAATTCTATGAATGAACGAAAAAATGTTGCAAATCTATTCAATTATGTTTCTCCATTCTTGAAATCAAAATCCTCAAATATTCCAGTATTTTTATTTAAAGAAAAACCAGCTATCACAAACAAAGAAAAATCTGATGCTTTTGGAGAATTTTGCAAGTCCAACAGCAATCCTCGTGAAATAATGGATCATTCTGAATCTACCTGTTCAAATGAAATTTTAAATAGTATCTCCTTCTCTGAACCTGAAATATCAAAAATGCTAAAAAAATGCTCCAGTAAAAATGTTCATGGTCCAGATGGTATTCCTGGGTATGTCCTGAATAGATGTGCTGAAACTCTATGTAAGCCTTTCAAATTTTTATATTCCTTTATCATGGATAATACTGATGTTCCTGACAAATTTTTGATTTCTTATGTCACACCAATCCCGAAAATATCAAAACCAATGAAAGTTGACCATTTTCGTCCAATCTCTGGAACCTCGGATATTTAAAAAACAATGGAAAGATGTATCAAATCATTACTTGTTGCTTTTTTGGAATCAAAAAATTTTCTTCCTCAACAACAGTATGGATTTCGAGCAAAAATGTCTACCATCAATCAACTTATTCATTTTCAAGAATTTATCATATCATCTGTTTCAAAGAAGATGACAGTGGATGTTATTTATTTTGACTTTGAAAAAGCATTTGACAAAATTCCTTTCAATCGTCTCATTCGTGCTCTAAAAAAAGCTGGAATTTCTGGGCATTTATTAAAACTTATCACAACACTCCTTTTATTTCGATCATTCAATGTCAAAGTTGGCGACACCTTTTCCAAAACCTTCGAATCCACAAGCGGAGTTCCTCAAGGGTCTGTTCTTGGTCCAATTCTATTCATTATTTTTATTACTGAACTCAGCCAAAAATTATCTGAATTGCCTGGAATTCTTCATTTATTATTTGCTGATGACTTAAAAATATATTTTGCATATTACAAAAATGCTTTTGATGCTTCAATTATTCAAAATGCTAAAGATACTGTATTTGAATGGTCCACCGAAAATTCAATGACCACTTCAACATCAAAAACATTTCATATTCAATTTGGACCTGAAAATAAAGAAGCTAAATATTCAATCAACAGTACTCCAATCACTACCGTAACCCTTGTTCGGGATCTCGGAATTATGTTTCAAAATAATCTTCAACCTCATGCTCACATCAAAAAAGTTGTTGGTTCAGCAATGTCATCCCTATTCACAATTATGAAAAGAGTACTGATTTCTTCCCAAGATGTTTTAATTTTCCTCTTCAACGTTTATGTTCGACCAATTCTGGAATACGGTTTTTAACCCATTCAAAATCTGTATCTTGACGTCTAAAAATATACTTTTGTTAATGAAAAAATTTGGGTTTATCTTTACTGAATAGCATCATAGATATGATTGGTAATAAGAGGATGCTCGTATAATTCTGTCAATAGTTTTTCCCGAGTTTTCAACTCCTTCATTTGAACAATGGGATCAGGACTTCTGATGGTATTCGCCAAATCATCTTCAGAATCAAATTCAAACATTGCAATCAGCTGTAATCAAAAATATAGTTAGAGATGGGCAAGTCAAAAATAAAAGTTGGAAAAAAATTATTTTATTGTTCCAACTAGGTACTTTTTAACCTGAATAAACCGAAAATAAAATCAAAAAAATTATTAAAAATAGTTAAAATGCCGAAAATACCATTTTAAAATTCGGTATAACAAAATTTTTTGGTTGAAAAAAAGAAAAAGGAACACTTTTTCCTTTTCTTTTTTGCACAAAAAAGAATGCATTTTTTTGAGACGCGTGCAAAAAAAAGTTCATTTCTTTTTCTTTCCTTTGTTTTTCTGCTATTTTTG
Source organism: Panagrolaimus sp. LJ2414 (assembly GCA_024447195.1). Lineage (NCBI taxonomy): Eukaryota > Metazoa > Nematoda > Chromadorea > Rhabditida > Panagrolaimidae > Panagrolaimus > Panagrolaimus sp. LJ2414. The sequence continues at coordinate 2,836,794 of JAMRXY010000005.1, forward strand.
AAGCAATTTTAGCTCTGCGATCGCTGTATCTTTTTTAGGGTCATTTTGGGAGCATGGGAAAAAATATATGTTAATCAGAATTGAATTCTCTATCGAATGGTGCAAAATTTAGATTTAGACCGGTTCAGACCCGGGTTTTTTCCTTGTAACGATACAGTAATTTTGCATTTTCGGCACTTTGCTCTAGAAAAAACTTTTCCAAAATTAGCATATTCGGAATCAGCGTAAAAAACTGCGTCTGGTAGGATAAATAGTTAATTTGTAAAAAAAAGTATGCGCAAATTCGTTTTTTCGTTACGGTAACCAAAAAAATGTCAAAGAAAAGAAAGGAAAAAGTGTTCCCTGCCCATCTCTAAATATAGTGAATAAAAAGAAAAAAAACCAAAAATTTCTGCAGCAATATTGAAAATTTTTAGATTTGCAATGGGGACACTAAGAACGTCTTAATGTTCCTAATACAGCAGATAAAACATATAATTGGAAAAGCTAGGAGTTTCAGAAACGATTCTATTTTTTTCCAACGCCTTGTTTGAAAAAAAAACACGGAAACAATCGTTCATTGATGTTATAAAAATTGTAAATCGATTCATTGCTTTTATACACAGAAAAAATAGAACAAGGGTGTTTGCAAAAAAAAAAAAAGCTTTCTGCATTTAAATCGTGATTCATTGTTGATAGATAAGAAAATAATATTTATTTTTCAGCTCTTTAAAATTAACGAAAATAAAATATAAATAATCATAGTTTTAAGAAACCGTTTAATTCTATTTCATTTTATCCGTAAGACTGATAATAATAAAAATTTTGCTGTTGCTGTTGTTGCCCGTAATTGTATTGTGAAGGATAGTATTGCTGGGTACTGTATAGATTGCCATAATATTGTGGATATTGTTGTTGGCTGTAATAGGTTTGTCCATATGCACTTGAACAGTAATGGTAATAGTTTGTATCACTCCGACACCGATAATCACTCCAATAGAGCATTCCTTGGCAGCACCATGCTGCTCCACCTCCTCCACCGTATGAATTACCGTATCCCCCATATCCACCGTATCCACGATACTGTGGTCTCCGCCGCCTGTTTTGGAAATGACATTAGCATCGCGAGTGTTGACTACTGTAACTTACCACCTCCATTGTAATGGTCATGATAATGATCATGGTGATGGTCATGATAGTCGTGATGATCATGTCCTCCATGATCGTGTCCGCCGTGATCGTGCCCTCCATGGTCATGACCCCCATGGTCATGGCCTCCATGATCCCCGTGATCGCATTGTACCAATATTACTGTAATTCAACTTTTTCAAACATTAATCCAAACAAATTACCTGTAAATCCAATCAATAATAAACAAATAACAAACTTCATTTTTCTTTACAAAAACCCAAATAAAACAAAAATGTTCAAAATTTGTTTGCCTTTTTATGCTCTAATTTAAAAAAAATTTTCTGACGTCATTTAAAACTAGAGATGGGCAGGGAACACTTTTTCCTTTCTTTTCTTTGACATTTTTTTGGTTACCGTAACGAAAAAACGAATTTGCGCATACTTTTTTTTACAAATTAACTATTTATCCTACCAGACGCAGTTTTTTACGCTGATTCCGAATATGCTAATTTTGGAAAAGTTTTTTCTAGAGCAAAGTGCCGAAAATGCAAAATTACTGTATCGTTACAAGGAAAAAACCCGGGTCTGAACCGGTCTAAATCTAAATTTTGCACCATTCGATAGAGAATTCAATTCTGATTAACATATATTTTTTCCCATGCTCCCAAAATGACCCTAAAAAAGATACAGCGATCGCAGAGCTAAAATTGCTTCAAAAATAGCAGAAAAACAAAGGAAAGAAAAAGAAATGAACTTTTTTTTGCACGCGTCTCAAAAAAATGCATTCTTTTTTGTGCAAAAAAGAAAAGGAAAAAGTGTTCCTTTTTCTTTTTTTCAACCAAAAAATTTTGTTATACCGAATTTTAAAATGGTATTTTCGGCATTTTAACTATTTTTAATAATTTTTTTGATTTTATTTTCGGTTTATTCAGGTTAAAAAGTACCTAGTTGGAACAATAAAATAATTTTTTTCCAACTTTTATTTTTGACTTGCCCATCTCTATTTAAAACGCACTCTGGCTGAAAAAAAGAGTGCTCCATATAACTGATTTTCTGAAAAAATCGAGGAAAGGGCGATCGAACAAAAATTTCAAAATTGTTTTTTTGAGCTGAAATTTGGCGTGTAGTATCCTTAGGGGTCAAGGAGGTGTGATCAAAAAAAATTTTTTTGATTCGTCGTGCCACGGCATTTTTATGCCGTTTGGTCGCCCTGGCTTTAGTTTTGATCCTTTTTTTACAAATGAGGTATATTCTGGTAGCCCTTAATCAGGGCTATCAGATGCACGCATTGGAATTTTTATTGGTGGTCCCGCCGCGAAAATTTAGCATATTAAAATTTCGAAGCGGTATTAGTACCCCAAGAATTCGGGTCCGCAAAAATTTTTTTTTCTTAAAATGTTCCTTTTTTCATGACTCATTTATCGGCAGAAAAAAGTTTTCGATTTCGAAAAATTTTTACGAGACTTTTTCAAAAAAATCGAATTTGACCTCAAAAACGATAGTTTAAACGAAATCGGAGTTCACCATCGAATTCCCCGTGGTCGATTTGCTATATGGGTATAAAATCAGAGCGATTGGACCAAAAAAATTTTTTCGTAGGGGGGGTCGTCGGCAAAAATTTTTTTTGGTCCAATCGCTCTGATTTTAAACCCATATAGCAAATCGACCACGGGGAATTCGATGGTGAACTCCGATTTCGTTTAAACTATCGTTTTTGAGGTCAAATTCGATTTTTTTTAAAAAGTCTCGTAAAAATTTTTCGAAATCGAAAACTTTTTTCTGCCGATAAATGAGTCATGAAAAAAGGAACATTTTAAGAAAAAAAAATTTTTGCGGACCCGAATTCTTGGGGTACTAATACCGCTTCGAAATTTAAATATGCTAAATTTTCGCGGCGGGACCACCAATAAAAATTCCAATGCGTGCATCTGATAGCCCTGATTAAGGGCTACCAGAATATACCTCATTTGTAAAAAAAGGATCAAAACTAAAGCCAGGGCGACCAAACGGCATAAAAATGCCGTGGCACGACGAATCAAAAAAATTTTTTTTGATCACACCTCCTTGACCCCTAAGGATACTACACGCCAAATTTCAGCTCAAAAAAACAATTTTGAAATTTTTGTTCGATCGTCTCGCATTCATTTTCCTCGATTTTTTCAGAAAGTCAGTTATATAAACCTTGGCACAGCAAAAAAATGAATCTTTTTGAAACTTTACCCACGTTTTTGACTATGCTTAACAAGCCCAGATCCAAAGTCTTTTTGGCCAAAAGTGCCGTTTTGGCACTTTTTTGTGCCGTTGAAGTTCAAAACGGCATTTTCAGATCTCCGGTGCCATTGGAGATATGTCGTTAATTTTCTTTGGTATAGGGGTAATCGAGGTCGCTGAATCCGAATTTCGCATTTTCGTGACTCGATTTTCGCGTTGGGACCAAAAAAAATCGGAATTTCGGCATTGTGCCGTTCTCCTATTTCGGCATTTTGCCGTAGCCCTTAGCAAAAGTTACCATCGAATTCTCCACGTTTTTTTGCCCTGGGGGACGCAAAATATTAAAAATCCATGAACTACTCTATTCTTTTCCCTGTGGAGAATAACGTTAATCGTGGTTTTTCGAGTATGAAAAAAATGAAAAAATGTTCTAAAATCAGTTTAAATGTGCAAAAATATATAATTTTCACTAAAAATGTAATAAAACATCGTTACAAATGTATTGGAAGCTTCAGAATGCCAAAAATATGCAAAATGCCAAAAACGGCAAAAATATGTGCTAAAATTTTTTTTTCTTTTTTTCTTCTTAATCTGTGCCTATAGGGGTTTTCGATGATGGGGAATTCGATTCTGATATTTATTTGTAGATTTTACATGACAGAAAAGCCAAAAACGGCATTTTTATATTTTTAAAAGTACTGTATTTGTTTACATGGTAATGCCGTTTTTGGCTTTTCTGTCATGTAAAACGTATAAAAAAATATCAGAATCGGATTCCCCATCATCGAAAACCCCTATGGGCACAAAATTAGAGCAAAATAAGAAAAAAAAATTTTTGGCACTAAATTTTGCCGATTTTGGCATTTTGGATATTTTTGGCATTCTGAAGCTTCCAATACATTTGCAATGATAGTTTATTACATTTTTAGTGAAAATTATATATTTTTGCACATTTAAATAGATTTTAGAACATCTTTTCATTTTTTTGATGCTCAAAAAACCACGATTTGCGTTAATCTCCACAGGAAAAAGAATAGAGTAGTTCATGGATTTTTAATATTTTGCGTCCCCCAGGGCAAAAAAACGTGGAGAATTCGATGGTAATTTTTGCTAAGCCCGACGGCAAAATGCCGAAGTAGGAGAACGGCACAAAGTCGAAATTTTGCGTTTTTTGGGTCCCAACGCGAAAATAGCATCTCGAAAATGCGAAATTCGGATTCAGCGACCTCGATTACCCCTATACCAAAGAAAATTAAGACAATATCTCCAATGGCACCGGAGATCTGAAAATGCCGTTTTGAACTTCAACGGCACAAAAAAGTGCCAAAACGGCACTTTTGGCCAAAAAAACTTTGGATCTGGGCTTGTTAGGCATAGTCGAAAACGTGGGTAAAGTTTCAAAAAGTTTCATTTTTTGACTGTGCCAAGCCTTTCAGAATTTCAGCCAGAACGCGTTTTAAAGAAGGGTCAAACAATAAACTTGTTTTGTTTGTAAAAAAATAATGTTAATTGCATCACGAGAAACCAAATACCCTCTTTTTTATTTATTGTCTAAATTTAGTTACAATTTTTCAAGATCAAAAGTTTTTTATTGTTTTTACTTTGATTTTTGCCAACAAAATTATGGTTCTTTTTGTTACAGATGCGAAGCAGTCTTCGAACATAGTTTGACTTGGGCATAATTCACTGTGTTACACATTGTAAAAACTCATCTTTAAAGGGATATATTGGGTAAGATTATATCACACAGAGACACATCAAAAAAATTAAGAGAAAAATTCTTGAGAGATCGCCTCTGGTGTACCCCCTTTAAAATCCCTTCTTCCATGAAAGAACACATTTGCCTGTTTCAATTTTTTTGTAAACCCTAAAGCGAAAGGATAGAGAGAGATTCTTGGAGGCTACGAGACAAGGCAAATTTAGAGTATACATTTTTTAAACTGAGATCAGACGTATTCTTTAGTTGGCACTCTTCCCTTGCATCAGCAATCTAAAAAAGGTACTGAAAAATTTATATTGTAATTTTAACCAAATCTTATTAGCTGTTAGCTTTTATAAAGCTCATTAAAGAAAATGTTCTGGTGTGCCAACTTTAAAAACCTTGAAAGTGCAACCTTTGATCAATTTCGTTCAACGTATCGCTGCTAATTATTTTCTCTTCCAAATTCAATCATTTATTTCATCGCCAAAAATCCATCGAATCCAACGGTGTACAGAAAACTGACTCAAACATGCAAATATTTTTTCTTCAAAAATCCGATTCTTCTTATTGATTATTTGGTCTTCGAAAACGGTAAATGTAATGCCGATTACATAAATTTTGAATTGATCAATAAAATTACTGTTAAAATTTGGGTTACTTGATACTTAAAAATTTCTTCTTCAACTGACCCTTCCGTTGCTTCGAATTCAATTTCAAAGTTTTACAAATGTGATGCGGAATATTTGGAAGTGAATGGACAGACGCTCTCCTTCAATGAATTTTTGTTTGTTTCAAAAAACGTTCAAACTTGTTGATTGGAAAGAAGTGCAATAGTCGAAAAAAATAGATCACAAATATGTTACAAGACATTGACTGAAAATCTTCCGGTAGCAAAGTCCTACTGTAAAATTTATACGATTCTGTGTTTTTAATGATTTTGTTTGTAGTTTATAAATAAATTTGTACGTTTTAAATGTTTTGTTTGAATAAAAGTTACCGTAACAAAACTGTAGCTAAAACAACAAACGCTGATATAAATTAGGTAATTAAAAAACCGTTGATTGAATTTTATCAAAATTAAATAAAGCAAAAAGGAAATTAAAAGTGTTAACAAAATTTTAGCAAACGTAATCATAAAGTAAAAATTTATTTAATAAATTGTGTTGCAGAAAGATCATATGGTTTAATCTATTGAATAATTTAAGTGTACAGTTTATTTGTCATTCTTCTGAATCATTAAAAATTTTGAAAGCTGAAAATTTTTCAGCTGTTTTTTTTTCATTTAAAACCTAGCAAAAAAGTTTATATTTTAAATATTTTCTTTATCTTGCTTGACTGATTCCTCATGTGCTAATTAAACTTAACCCGATTATACTTTTATTAATATAAATTTTAAGCTTTCAAAAGTCAATGCTCAGTTTTTGTTTCTTTTTTTGGTGCCATTCACCGTTTTTTTTTGTTATACAAAAAAGTTGCTTTTTGATGCTGAAATAAATTGTTACTTTTTACTGTACGTTTTTTTATAAGAAAAATTTAGGAAATTTCTTGGACCAAAAAACAACCCCAAAATGTTATAACCATTGAAGACTTGGATGAGTCGAGTTTTGGCATTTTAAGTAGTAGTAAGTACCGATACGAAAACGGGTTTTTTTCGTTTAATTAAATTCTTTGTGCACTAATACTTTTGGCCTGTTTCTAATTGTTATTAAATTTCAAGAATATTCAAGCATGAAATTAAAAAATACTGTTTTAACAAATTTGACGTATTTAAACAATACTGTTTTTCCGTTGTTATTCGGATTCATTAAAATTAAAAGAACATTGTTGAAGTTACGTATATTTTTAATTTCCTGTTTCAAAATATCCTATTCCATTTTTTGACAGTAAAATTTCGTTCTTGCTTTTTTACATCTGTCCTTAAATCGTGCCTTTTTCCATTTCATTTTTTTTGCATAAATTATTAATATTCGAAATTTTTACAGCTTTGTTTTTTAATTTTGTCTGCATATAAAAGAGACTACAAGTGACATTAATTTGCATAGCTGACGTACTTCCATCAGCCATGACTCTAATGTTAAAACTGCTCCGATTGAATGACATGATAGCTCCGATCTTTTCCATCATTGCTAACCTTCTTCTGTTCTATTTAATTCTTACTATAAATAAATTAAATATGAAACAGATAAGTTTCGTTTTAATTCCAAATTGTATTCTTGACATTGCATTGGCACTAATGACATTTGCCATGGCACCTGTAAGTTTTTAATCTGCTGTTGGGTTTTAATTTGCATACTTTAGTTGGTATTTGCAAAGGACAGAAACGTGTATGTAATTGTTGGAAGTCCGTTTAGTTCTTTCGGATTTGAGGTTGGAAGTATTTTGATGCATCTTTGCTCTGCCATAATGATCACAAATATGCTGGCAGTTTGTAGTAGGAATCAATGAAAAGCGGCAGTTTTCGTTTGCGATCAACCACCAAAAATTTGAATTACAGTCACCCCATCTACAGTGATCTCTTTTCAGGCAATCGGCCCACTGTTCATTGCAAACATCCCTGTAGCATCATTGCTGATAATAACGTTCCTAAAAATCGAAAACCAAAACATTTCAAAACATGAACTTGTGATTTTAAATGAGGAAAAATTAACAGTTACAGAAAACATGCTAGAGTATTTCGACACGATTATTTTTTACAAAGCGGAAAAGTATCGTGACAAAATCTGGCATAATAACGTTTGTAACGATAAAAAAATTATTCTGTGGTGTTAAAAAGTATAAACATTTTTTATAAGACTTGCAATCTCAAAAAACATAGAGAAAAAAAACAATTTTTGATATTTCAATTTGTAATATATATTTAAATTCCGAAAATTGTATTTTAATTAAACGGTTAAATTTCGGAAATTCTGAAATTTCAGAAAATAAAGCTTCGACATGTGGCGCCGGTAACAGTATTACCATTCTCCAATACATTCAGTGTTCGTTCAACAACCACAACATCCCCCCAAAAACAAAAAAACAAATTTTCAACAAAAACATTTAAACAATAAAATGAAAAACCTTTATTAACAGAAACAACAATCAACGATAATATTATTAAACAAAATTAGAAAAATTTAGAATTCCGAGTTTCCGGAAAAATTTCGTATTGTTTGCAGAGTCTTTCAATTTCTAGCATAAATCTTTGTGGACCGCAGTTTGTTTCAACTTTCTTTTTGCAAAGTAGATCCAGCCATGCCGTGAGGAAAAAGATTGAAGGTGGACGATCGATTCGAAAAACGTAATGAACGCGATAATAAAATTCCAAAGCTTCAAGCAAGGAACCTTCAATCTAAAAAACGGAAGCAGAAATTAGGTTAATAAGTTACAGTAATTGAGTATTGAAGGAGTTTAAAATGACTTTGAAAATCGCAACACTTAAAAAAGTGAACAAAGATTTTTTGGGTTGCTTTAGCAAGACTACCCAACAATAGCAAACAAATTCAGTCATAAACAGATACCGTAATCCAATTAAAAGCAATCCAATAAACATACCCTTAAAATGTGTCCATTAACTCGTTTAATTAGCAGCATGAACCGTAATTATGTGTCTTGGATTCTTTCGCATCGTCGAAGGAACGCTGAAAAATTATTTTGCTTTTTTAGATTACCTGGTGATAGAAGAACGAGCCAAACGACGGAATCAAATAAAAAACTTGTCCATTAACATAAACAAAAAAAATTTGGCCCTCAGGCGTTTCAATTCTTCCAAAGAAGTTATGTTGAACTTGTTGCACACTAATAATTTGATTCACGCCACTTACTAAATCTTGAGCAGCCTAAAAATTGGTATAATTTTCGAAAAACCCAAAAAAACGAACCGATTCAAAATAAAACTGTTTTGGAACTAGGGCGATCAGGGGATCCATCGGGAATTAGCTGGCTAATGAGAACTCGTTTAATTAGCAGCATGAACCGTAATTATGTGTCTTGGATTCTTTCGCATCGTCGAAGGAACGCTGAAAACTTATTTAGCTTTTTTAGATTACCTGGTGATAGAAGAACGAGCCAAACGACGGAATCAAATAAAAAACTTTCAAAGAATCAACAAAGTCCTAGTCCTTCAGATCCTAAAGCAGATACAGATTTGAGAAGTTTATCAATGGTTAAAAATCAAAAACAGGAAAAGAATAAAGCAGCAACAAAAATTCTCTCCGTTGCAACGACCCAAGCTTCCAGTAATCAACCGAGCCATGAACCGGCTACCGTATCCAAGGATCAAGGTGATTTGAGAAGTTTTTTGAATGATAAAAATCGAATGCAACAAAAAGATGATAAGAATGAAGCAGGAACAGGAACATCAAAGGCGACTTCACCGGCACCAACACCTCAAAAACAAAAAGATATCAATAATAAGAAAGAAGAAACAAAGGTGCTTTCTGTTGCACCGACTCAATACCATCTTGAAGAACAACAGAAAAAAGAAGAAGCACCTCCAAAAGAAAAGAAGAAAGAAAAGGAAGAACCTCCGCCGCCATCCAAGGAAAAGAAAAAGGATAAAGAAGAACCACCAAAAGAGAAAGCAGCAGAAAAGAAGAAGGAAAAGAAAATCGGCAGTAAAGTGTCAAATGTTGAATGCAATACCCAAAGTGATTCACATTTGAATGCCACACAGAGTGAGAGCTCTGTTAAAGGTCCTGCTGGAAAAGAAACAAAAGGAGCAACAACGAAAAAGAAACCACAAGAATTGGCGGATAGAAAATCGGCAAGAAAGCATGCAAAATCTACTGTACCTCCAAATAATAATCCTTTGCAACAACAATCAAAAGTAAGCTTTTTATCTTTGTAAAGGTTTTTGGTGAATGTACAGTGAATTGCTAACATGCCACAGCTCTTATTATTACCCATATATTTTAGGCAACTCCGTCAATGGTTAAACCTCTGCCATCCATGGCTCAACCAAAATCTGCTCGACGCGTTGAAAAAAAACCAACTTGAAAAGAAGTGCCATAATCAAAAAATGCAAATATATATATTTATAGCTGCTTGATTTGTTTTTTATTATTATTTGAATAAACTGTCAATTTTTTACATCGTTTTAACTCAGTTTGTGCTTGGTTTTTGTATGTTTTACTTGTCTTTCTTTTGTTTTGCGGTTTTATTAGGTTTCAAGAAAGACAACCAAAAATGCACATCAAGAAGTCCAACTTTCCATTCTAACAATAACGAAGCAATAGAGAATTGAAAAGGAAATCATAAGTCACTTAAATAAATGTCATTGATTTTTAACTTTAACCGTTATTTTTATGGAGGACTGGTAACACACAACAATTAAAAAAAAAATGCCCTTAAATCCATTCTCTCATCATTGGAATGGGAGGGTTGAAGAATGTCTACTTTATTGAGATAAATAAAATCTGTTCTTCATCATTTGCTCTAAATCTTTATGCTGCTCAGTTGTAAAATCTTTTTTTAAATATTTTAGAAAAATTAATTTTATTTTTGGCTTGTAACACTATCGTTTTTTCTCCCAATAACTTTCTCATTTTGCAGGACGCAAAGGAGCAAATTTTCCACATAAGACTTTTTTAACTTTTTGTTGTTAACATTTTTTCAACAAGCTCGATCGACGTTTTTATATTTTATTTCATTTGAGCTTGATTTTTTTTATTAATTAAGATTAACGACAATAAAATAGATTAATATCAACCGAAAATACTTGTCAGCTTGGTGAAAAAATGTTAGCAGCTAAAAGCTGAAAAAGTCTTACGTGAAAAAGTTGCTCCTTTGCGTCCTGCAAAATGAGAAGCGACAACGATAGTGGTAACTTTTCCTTTTTTCTTTCGTTTTCAAAGAAGAAAAGGCTTCTCTCGCTTTTTCAACTCTCGCTCTTTGGAAGCGAAGAAAAAAAGGGAGAAATGGCCAAATCGCGATCTCAAAATTTTTGGTATAAAAGGAAATTAAAACATGTATTTTTTGTTTAAAATCCTCATATCTAACAATAAAAAATGAAATTCGCTTTCGATGACTCCGAATTAATTTATTACGCTAGAGTCCTGATGAGGGTAACTGAGGGACTCGTGCGATTCTTGTTTGGAACAGAGGAAGGTTTCTTAATCCTTCTTACTTTAACATGCATCGCGCGAATCAATTTGTGGATCCGCAATAGTTAACTATGTAAATGTATATTGGTTAACTTCTGGTGAAGCATAACATCAAATTCTTAAATTATCCCAACGGCCCTCTTTAGGGCCACAGATAATTTCTTTCAGTGTATTCAATTTTTTGATGCTTTGTCGAATGTTGAGTAGATTTTATTGGTGAGGTCGTTGAGAGTTTTCTCTCCTCGTACTTTTTAATTTTTGGAACGTCTTTCTTTCGAGAAAGACACATATTCTTTATTGATCCAGAGAAGAAATTGAAGCTTTATACTGAAATTTCAGAAAATAACGCTTTGACACGTGGCGTGGGACCATTCTCCAATACATTACAACCACATTATACCCCCAACAACGTTTTCTAAACATTTAACAAATAAAATATACAAAAACAAAAACAAAACCGGCTCTGGTTGTGGCAACCGCGCCACCAACAGTTCCTCCAACACCAAGTCCAGATAAAGCAGCCGCGCTGTTGCAGGAGGTAAAATATTTTGTAAAAAAACATTTTTGAAATAAACTTTTGAAAAAGTATAAAATACTCGAATACTCTATTTTAAATGTATTTATTTATGATAGAAATGAGACAAACAAATTATTGAAAATATTGCTGCTGCAATAGATTTCCGGAAACAAGAAATTCTGATTTTTTCTAATTTTTTGTTTAATAATATTATTGTTGTTTTTGTATATTTTATTTGTTAAATGTTTAGAAAACGTTGTTGGGGGTATAATGTGGTTGTAATGTATTGGAGAATGGTCCCACGCCACGTGTCAAAGCGTTATTTTCTGAAATTTCAGTATAAAGCTTCAATTTCTTCTCTGGATCAATAAAGAATATGTGTCTTTCTCGAAAGAAAGACGTTCCAAAAATTAAAAAGTACGAGGAGAGAAAACTCTCAACGACCTCACCAATAAAATCTACTCAACATTCGACAAAGCATCAAAAAATTGAATACACTGAAAGAAATTATCTGTGGCCCTAAAGAGGGCCGTTGGGATAATTTAAGAATTTGATGTTATGCTTCACCAGAAGTTAACCAATATACATTTACATAGTTAACTATTGCGGATCCACAAAAAATAATTTTATTGTAAATTGTAAAAAATTCCGAATAAAACTGGATGCTTTAAATATACCGTAGAAAAATTGTAAACATTTATGAAATAAAGAAAAAAAAGCTTTTAAAATAGCGTCAGACATTCAATTAAAAAAAAGGCTTTTTTGAAATTATAAAAGTGTTTCAGAAGATTGTCTGCCATGAATAATAAATTTTTTATTTCATCAAAACGTGGGAAAATAGAGGATTGGGGGGGGGGGGGAGAAGCGATTGAAATAGGATTCAAAAAAATGGAAAAATAAATGTTATCAGATCACTGACTTTTTCGATAACTGTTTTATGTCAAAAACAAACATTCAAAATTACAAATATTATTTCAATCTTTTAAAAAAAGGTCTCAAATTGTTGTTACAGATTTACTCAAAACAGAGGCATATAAAATTTTACAGTATAGTATTTTACTAAATTTTGTTGCAATCTCAAAAAATTAAACAATTGAAAAACAAATTAAATTTTATCCACGACTAAAATTTTTAAAGAAAATGGACATTTTAAAAAAATAATAAGAAAAATAAATCACAAAACCAATTGATATTAAAAAAAGCAATTATCACCCCGTTAATAATTAGATTACCTGCAAAAACAAAGACTATTTTTAACGAATCTCTTTTTTTTGAAAAAAAAAACCCGTTTGAAATAGGTTTAATCTTTTTTGATGATAGGCGTATAAAAGACATCACAACAAAGAACGACAAAAATGCGAAAAAAGAAGACACAAATTTTTGATAATCATTAAATACCTGGTTTTTCCATTTCATGGATATGATTGCAGAGATTAATATGTTGTCAATAAAATTGCTGGATAACAATCGTGACTCGAAATGGAATTTTTAAATAATGCATTTTACAAAAAAAGTTAAACAGGAAGATGTAGACAAAAATGTGTTTTGTTTTGCTTGATTTTTCCTAAATCTTTTTTCTTGTCTTTTGTAATTTATGTGATTAAAGCTGATATGTTGTGTCTATTGGCACCATATTATTGATCGTTGTTGAATTTCAGAAGATGATGATTAATTAACAGTGGCTACTGTAATCTATTTTATAGGTGCTTCTAGTTCAAATATTTTCCAACCTTGTAATGTTGGCCCTGAAACATCCCATAATAATGGTTCTGTGTTTGCATGATCAACTTTTTAAAAATTCTCTTATAAAAACTTTTTGCAAATTGCTTAAACTTTTCAACTTTTAAAAATAACTGCAAATAAAACAAGTAAAATAACTGATTTTTAAAAAGAGTTTTTTGCAAATTAAAGCAGGAACCAAAAATAAAACAATCAATGAATGTTTTAAAAAAAGATTAACTTTAGTAACTAAAGTTTAGTTTTTACAATTCTTCTTTTTTTCTTATGTAAAAAAAGGTTTTACACACAATCGGTAAACCTTTGAGTGTGTGTTTGATTAATAAAACAAAAGACAAAGATTGCTTTTTTACAATAAAAAACGTAATATAAAAAGAAAGGAAATTCCTGGGAGTTTTCTTTTTAAGTCATTTTTTGGGGTCTTTTAAAGTATTTAAACAAGTTCTTCTTTTGGTCCAGTCAAGGAGAGAAAAAGAGAAGACTGATTTACGTAAATTGGACTTCAACAATAAAATCATTATCAGAAACACCCAAAAAAATGATGAACACTATTTTATTGCTTTTATTATGTTTTGTTGGAGTTCATTCACGGCAAATTTTTACTTCTGTTACAGAGACAATCCCAATTTTACGAGATCCGGTCATCGATGAAAGTTCAGTTCCTGGACTTTCAATTGCTGGAAGTGATGAATTTCGAAGTCTGTTTTGTTTCACATTATTTTTAAACTACATTTTTAACTATCTTTTTAGTAAGTGATGAATGGCGTAAAAATGCAATTCAAAAACTTTGGAATGAAAGGCAATTGATGACCCGAACCCCAATTTTTCATTTACCTGTAAGTTTTCCCGATTACCGTAATCCCATCTTTAAAGAATTGTTTTTAAAGATTCCATCAATGCCCCAAATAGATTTAATATTTAAAAATGAATCCGCTTCTCGAACGGGTTCTTTAAAGCATCGATATGCATGGGCTTTGGTATTTTGGGCTCTTCTGGAAGGGCATATAACCCAAAATACTACAGTATTTGAAGCAAGTAGTGGAAGTAAGACTTTGTGGTTACTGTAATATTTGTAACATGCAAATTTAGATACGGCAACAAGTGAAGGATATATGCTTAATCTTTTGGGGGTTAATTTTGTTGTTGTTGTAAGTTACCATAATCCTAGTCAAAAAAATACTGTAAGAAATTTAAGGTCCCTGATACCCTTGAAAAAATTAAGGAAGATAGAATTCGACTTTACACTTCTGAAATTATCAAAACTTATATTGGGAAAAGAATTGAAAGAGCCGAAGAAGAAGCGAAAAGAAGAAATGGTTTTTTTATGAATCAATTTGCGAATGCTGACCGGGTATGATGGATCTTTGCCTGAAAAATTTGAATAAAAGTTTAAAATCGAACAAAAAATTTTAGGCTGAAGAATTTCATGAATCTGGAAATTTTAAATTTGAATCCGTAAATATTATGCATGAAATTGTTTCACAATTAACCAATAATTTTGCAAATCAATCTGAAATCCCACAATTTTTTGTTGCCGCTGGGGGAACAGGTACTTTTTTAAAAATAATTTTTATTTAGTTTTATTCAAAATAACTAATATTCAAAATCAAACAGTAACTGCATTTTGTTTCACTCGATTACGGTACAAATTAATTTAGGTGGAACAATTTCATCAGTTGGAAAATATGTTAAAAAATATAATTTACCAACCCAAATTGTTCTTGCGGATACAGAATTTTCAATTTATTACGATTTGGTTGTGAATGGAAGATTTGCAAATGAATCAGGGGCAAGATTTTGGGTTGAACCAGGATCAACAGCGAAAATTATTCCTGAAAAAAACAGAAAATTCTATGAATGAACGTAAAAATGTTGCAAATCTATTCAATTATGTTTCACCATTTTTGAAATCTAAATCTGCAAATATTCCAGTATTTTTATTTAAAGAAATACCTGCCATTACAAACAAAGAAAAAGCAGATGCTTTTGGTGAATTTTTCGAATCCATCAGTAATCCTCGCTCATCAATGGATGAATCTGAATCAACACCACCAAATGAAATTTTAAAGTATATATATTTCTCTGAACCAGAAATTTCAAAATTACTCAAAAAATGCTCCAGTAAAAATGTTCATGGTCCAGATGGTATTCCTGGGTATGTCCTGAATAGATGTGCTGAAACTTTATGTAAGCCTTTCAAATTTTTATATTCTTTTATCATGGATAATAATGATGTTCCTGACAAATTTTTAATTTCTTATGTCACACCAATCCCGAAAATTCCAAAACCAATCAAAGTGGAGCACTTTCGTCCAATCTCAGGAACTTCGGATATTCTAAAAACAATGGAAAGATGTATTAAAAAAGTACTGGTTGCCTTTTTGGATTCAAATAATTTTCTTCCACAACAACAGTATGGATTCCGAACCAAAATGTCCACCATTCACCAGCTTATTCCTTTTCAAGAATTTATTATCTCATCAGTTTCAAAGAAGATGACAGTGGATGTTATTTATTTTGACTTCGAAAAAGCATTTGATAAAATTCCATTCAATCGTCTCATCCGTGCTCTGAAAAAAGCTGGAATTTCTGGGCATCTATTAAAACTTATTACAACACTCCTTTTATTTCGATCTTTCAATGTCAAAGTTGGTGATACCCTTTCAAAAACCTTCACATCCACAAGCGGAGTTCCACAAGGGTCAGTGCTTGGTCCAATATTATTCATTATCTTTATTACTGAACTCAGCGAAAAATTATCTGAATTGCCTGGAATTCTTCATTTGTTATTTGCAGATGATTTGAAAATATATTTTGCATATTATACAAATGCCTTTGATGTTTCAATTATTCAAAATGCTATAGATACTGTATTTGATTGGTCCACCGAAAATTCAATGACCACTTCAACGTCAAAGACATTCCATATTCAATTTGGACCTGAAAATAAAGAAGCGAAATATTCAATCAACAATACTCCAATCACTACAGTAACCCTTGTTCGTGATCTCGGAATTATGTTTCAAAATAATCTTCAACCTCATGCTCACATCAAAAAAATTGTTGGTTCAGCAATGGCATCCTTATTCACAATTATGAAAAGAATCCTTATTTCTTCACAAGATGTTTTGATCTTCCTCTTCAATGTTTATGTTCGACCAATTCTAGAATACGGTACTCAACTTTTCAATGTTCAACAGAAAAAAACTGCTGCATATTTAGAAAGGCCTCAAAAACTCTTCACAAGAATGCTTTACAGACGTCAACATCGATTCGGAATCATTCCATCTTATCCAGCACGTCTCAAAGAATACGGTATGAAATCTCTCCATGAAAGAAGAAATATCATTGATCTTCAAACTGGATTTGAATATGCTCATGTCTCAACTCAAAATGGTTCTGCTCTTCAATTTAAACCTTCAAATCATGATACCAGATTCAAAAAGAATTACTCATCAAAAGAAAAAATTGCAAACAAACTTCGAACCAGCCACTTTTCAACCAGAACTTCAAGCTTCATGAACCAGCTCAAAATCAACATCTCAAACTTCACGCAAAAGAAACACTTCAAGCAATTTTTAATGAATACCGAAATCGATCATTATTATTCTTAAATTTTTGTTTTTTTATTGTATATACTTTTCCATGTAAATTTTTCTATGTTTCTCAATTTGTAAATATTTATCTGTTTGCCTCGTTCCACTGCTTCGGTAGTCGGAGCGTATAAATAAATAAAAATAAAATAAAAAATTTAATTTTATTCAAAATAACTAATATTCAAAATCCACAGTAACTGCATTTTGTTTCACTCGATTACGGCACAAATAAATTTAGGTGGAACAATTTCATCAGTTGGAAAATATGTTAAAAAATATAATTTTCCAACCCAAATTGTCCTAGCAGATACAGAATTTTCAATTTATTACGATTTGGTTGTGAATGGAAGATTTGCAAATGAATCAGGGGCAAGATTTTGGGTTGAACCAGGGATGGCGGGCTACGGGTTCGGCACGTTAGGACCGGCAGTACTTGGAAAGACTTCAAGGTTTGAAAAATTTGAAAATAATATAAATTTGCATACGGTAGTTTTTAGTTTACTTCCGTCTGTGCTAGATCGAGCAATGAAAATTCCCGATTTAGCTTCAACTAAAGCAGGAACCAAAAATAAAACAATCAATGAATGTTTTAAAAAAAGATTAACTTTAGTAACTAAAGTTTAGTTTTTACAATTCTTCTTTTTTTCTTATGTAAAAAAAGGTTTTACACACAATCGGTAAACCTTTGAGTGTGTGTTTGATTAATAAAACAAAAGACAAAGATTGCTTTTTTACAATAAAAAACGTAATATAAAAAGAAAGGAAATTCCTGGGAGTTTTCTTTTTAAGTCATTTTTTGGGGTCTTTTAAAGTTTTTAAACAAGTTCTTCTTTTGGTCCAGTCAAGGAGAGAAAAAGAGAAGACTGATTTACGTAAATTGGACTTCAACAATAAAATCATTATCAGAAACACCCAAAAAAATGATGAACACTATTTTATTGCTTTTATTATGTTTTGTTGGAGTTCATTCACGGCAAATTTTTACTTCTGTCACAGAGACAATCCCAATTTTACGAGATCCGGTCATCGATGAAAGTTCAATTCCTGGACTTTCGGTTGCTGGAAGTGATGAATTTCGAAGTCTGTTTTGTTTCACATTATTTTTAAACTACATTTTTAACTATCTTTTTAGTAAGTGATGAATGGCGTAAAAATGCAATTCAAAAACTTTGGAATGAAAGGCAATTGATGACCCGAACCCCAATTTTTCGTTTACCTGTAAGTTTTCCCGATTACCGTAATCCCATCTTTAAAGAATTGTTTTTAAAGATTCCATCAATGCCCCAAACAGATTTAATATTTAAAAATGAATCCGCTTCTCGAACGGGTTCTTTAAAGCATCGATATGCATGGGCTTTGGTATTTTGGGCTCTTCTGGAAGGGCATATAACCCAAAATACTACGGTATTTGAAGCAAGCAGTGGAAGTAAGGGTTTATGGTTACGTTAAGAGAATTTTAATATGCAAATTTAGATACGGCAACAAGTGAAGGATATATGCTTAATCTTTTGGGGGTTAATTTTGTTGTTGTTGTAAGTTACCATAATCCTAGTCAAAAAAATACTGTAAGAAATTTAAGGTCCCTGATACCCTTGAAAAAATTAAGGAAGATAGAATTCGACTTTACACTTCTGAAATTATCAAAACTTATATTGGGAAAAGAATTGAAAGAGCCGAAGAAGAAGCGAAAAGAAGAAATGGTTTTTTTATGAATCAATTTGCGAATGCTGACCGGGTATGATGGATCTTTGCCTGAAAAATTTGAATAAAAGTTTAAAATCGAACAAAAAATTTTAGGCTGAAGAATTTCATGAATCTGGAAATTTTAAATTTGAATCCGTAAATATTATGCATGAAATTGTTTCACAATTAACCAATAATTTTGCAAATCAATCTGAAATCCCACAATTTTTTGTTGCCGCTGGGGGAACAGGTACTTTTTTAAAAATATTTTTTATTTAGTTTTATTCAAAATAACTAATATTCAAAATCAAACAGTAACTGCATTTTGTTTCACTCGATTACGGTACAAATTAATTTAGGTGGAACAATTTCATCAGTTGGAAAATATGTTAAAAAATATAATTTACCAACCCAAATTGTTCTTGCGGATACAGAATTTTCAATTTATTACGATTTGGTTGTGAATGGAAGATTTGCAAATGAATCGGGGGCAAGATTTTGGGTTGAACCAGGGATGGCGGGCTACGGGTTCGGCACGTTAGGACCGGCAGTACTTGGAAAGACTTCAAGGTTTGAAAAATTTTATAAACGAATGAAAATTTGCATATGACAATTTTTAGTTTACTTCCGTCTGTGATAGATCGAGCAATGAAAATTCCAGATTTAGCTTCGACTGCAGCAATGCATTTCCTTCGAGGTTTTAATTATTTGCATATTTGAATTACAGTAACATTTCAGAGATTGGAATTGAGGGTGGCACTTCAACAGGAACAAATTTTATTGCTTCTTTAAGTCTTGCCGCAAAAGAATCATTTAAATCATTTTCAAAAACAAAAATTGTAACAATTTTATCGGATTCTTCACATTATTATGAACAAACATATCTAAATCGAACATGGATTCATGCAAATTTTCAGCCACATGGTGGTTTACCAGTTTTTGATTGTTGGAGAAGGATTATCAATGAAAGCTTCAATTTTGGAAATGATCCAATTGCAACAGGGCTGAGGCGATGCTCACCAAATTTATTTAATTTAAACAGTTTTTAAGAATTCAATTGATTGTTAAAGTTTTTGTTTAATAAAATGTTTTACCGTTTCATTTGAAAAAAAAATCATGAAAAAATAATTTCAATTTTTTTGTCCTACTTTTATTTATCAAATTTATGAAAAAGACACCTGCAAATTTTTGTTGAGAGACATTAAATGATAAAGCTCAAACAAAACATGAAATTTTAAAATGTTACATTTTTTGTTATTCATTTGATAAAACTAACATGAAAATGATATAAAACAATATTCTGAAAGTTTTTTTATCAATCAGATTTGCTGACTTTATTTCAAAGCGATTCAAAGCTACAGTATACCTAAAAAGTCCTAACAGTTCAGGCAAAATCCAAAAGTGAATCAATCAAAAAATTATTTGGTATTCATATATTTTTTTGATTAATTTAGTTAGTTTATATTTCGATACTTGTGTCCCCAATAAATTAAATTTTTTTGTTGTTTTAAAAAAACTCCGATTAATTCAAATTATTTCCATTTTGTAGTTTTTCTCCTTTTTTTCAGAAATTTAATGAGATTTTGGGTGTTTCTATGATTTGGGTTTAAATGTTGGGCCCGAAAGACTTATGAATTAAATAAATAATGCAATTTGTTATATTTAATTTTTTGAATAAAACATTATCCATTTTCCCTCCTTAGAAACAAAACCAACTTTAGGGCTAAGATATATCTGAAGAAGACTTATACCAATTTTTTTTGAAAAAATCACTAAAATATTCAAACAAATATCCTGGCTGTCTTTAACCACAACAACCATAAAAATAAAGTTATTACATTTTTTCAGTCTCTTTCGGACTTGGTAGAGTGGATGGATGGAGTTTGTCCGACTTTAATCAAACAAGAAAAGGGTCAGTTTTTGCGCACCTATGCTTTTTATGCCATTTTTTCACCAGAGAAGTAACCAAACAGCATGGCAAGACCCTTTCAGTGTCCAATATTGCGCAAAAATCAATGCGACATTCCTCCTCTCTAAAAATGTCGTTTGAAAAATTATAAAATATTGCTCCTCCCTCACCATCGATCGTTGATGAAGATTGTAAAACATTAATAGCGTATTTATATTATTATATACTCAAAATAACGACGAAAAAAGACACAACAATTACCTTCAAAGCTACACCAGAAGAAGCTTAAAAATGCAAAAAGAGCTTACTTAAAATGATAAACTCAAATTAAAATAAATTTTAAATGATTATGATATTATTATTCAACAATAGATAATTCCAGCTGGAATTCCACGGGTTTCAAAATGATCCATAATTTTTGAAAATAGTTTGAATTTTGCGCTTATTTTTTTGCCTGTTAATGATTTTTTCGGCGTTCATACTGTATTTTTTTTTGTTGATTAAATGATTTGAAAATTTTACGAAAAATATTTTACTGAACAATTTCAAACTTCGAATTTTCCTCTCATTTACTACATTTGGAAATAATAATAGAAGAGCAAAGAACATTGTCAACAACTCGTCTCCTCCTTCGTTTCTTTTTGTTGTTGTTCCGTTTTTTTGTGGACAAAAATAAGTCGTTCTTGTTTGTTATGGAAATTGAAAAAAGCGGAAAGATAAAAAACACAACACGTAAATAAAACAACTCTCTTTTTCGCTCTTTTTTGCAAGAAAATATTCTTATAATTTTTACTTCAATTTTATTGTCATCAATTTTTAGCAGCAGCTTATTAAAATTATTGTTACTCAGAAATGGGTAAATCTGCTCGAACTCTACATTACAATATTAAAACAACGGATCGAAAAAAGACTCATGATTTTTATGTTAAACAACTTGGAATGAAGGTAAAGGAATTTTAACTTTTAAACTCAAATATAGCCATTTCATTTTAGGTACTTCGACATGAAGAATTTGACAAATCTTGTGAAGCTGGATGCAATGCTAAGGGTGGAGGCGGATCATGGAGTAAAACGCTAATTGGCTTTGGTCCTGAGGATGAGAATTTTGTTTTTGAAGTTATTTATAATTATGATAAGAAGCCAATTGTACATGGAAATGATTATGGGGTACGCTTTTTACATTGTAATTAATTGATTTATAAATACTTTAGGGAGTTTTGATTAAAACTGAAAAAACAATTCAAGCAACACAAGATCCAGAAGACTTTCCAATAACTCTTGAAAATGTTTCAAATGTTCCAACAAATCCTATTATCAAAGTTAGCTTTAATGTTGATAGTCTTCAAAAATCTTTAGATTTTTGGCATGGTCTTTTGGAAATGGAAATTTATTCTCATACCAATGATCGAGCAGTTTTATGCTTTGGTGAAGGTCAAACTTTGCTTGAACTTGTTGCAAAAGGTATTCCAATTAAACGTGAATCAGCAAGTGGAAGAATTGCATTTTCAATCCCTGAAAATGATGTAAGTTTATATATATATCATACTGTACTTGTACATTTAATCTTGTATTTTATTACAGTTATTACCCCTTCAAACCCGTGTTCAAGGTTATGATGAAAATCGAATTCATACAAAACTTATTGAATTGGAAACTCCTGGAAAGGCTACTGTAAAAGTTGTAGTTCTTACTGATCCAAATGGACATGAAATTTGTTTTGTTGGAGATGAAAAATTTCGTGAACTCAGCAAAGTCGATCCAAAAGCAAATGAACTTTATCTTGAAGCAATCAAAAAAGAAAGCTGCAGCAAATGTAATGCTTAAATTATTATTATTTTTATTTATGTAATTCTGTGAATCTTTTGGTTTGTGTTATTTATTTAAAGTTTTAATAAAGAAAGAACCTTGTTTAACTTCACTTTGAAAAGATTGCCTTTGTCACGCTTATTGTAGCTGCGCATAGCTGAGATTGAAAGGAATAGGTGAAAAAGTTGAAACACTGATTCAGGCAAGCTGGGTACGTTACAGTAACCTGAAATCACTTAAAGGCATACTCTCAAAGGGCATTTTTGTGCTTAAGACGTAAATACCATATCATCTTTTACATTAATGGCAAATCTAAAACAAGAATAAAAAACATATTCAAAATGGAACGATGATACTGTATTATCAACAAAACATTAACAAAAAAAGATTTAATGACAGGAGTAGAATTTGATTTTTATTTGCATATCATGTTTAAAAAAGTAAATTACTTTTGTGAAAAAATCTTTCACCATCTTTTAAAAAAATTTCAAAAAAAAGGACGAAAAATGTCTTTCTCATACTACTGTATTTTTTGTTTCCCATCTTAAAAACACATAAAGGGTTTCCTTCATTTAATTTCTTTAAAATCATGAATTCTTCTTCGGAGTATGCATGGAATCCAACGAATCCGAAAACATCTGCTTCTTTCCTGCAATTAACATTTTCTTAAAAGCCACATACATTTACCACCAAAATTCAAGGAATGCTGCCTGCATTTGTAGCAATCTTGATTGCAATGTTTCTTTTCATTCTGGTGCTTGATGTGGTATATATTTCACCTTCTACTTTTATGATACCTTTTACATTATCAATACTTTTCTTCTTTAACAATTTAACTATATTATTAAAAGTTTAAAATTATTTATTAATTTTTAATCTATGATTTGAACCTGTGTTTGGCAAAACGTTCAATGTTAAAAGCAAAGGTTTCGTGGATCTAACAAAGTTCGAAAAAAAAGTTTTGTTTATAATTTCCAGTTTTTTTGGTATTCATTTCAACTTTGTTTGATCAAAACTAACATTATTGATTTTAAATTTGAAATGTACTGTTGTGTAAAATAATAAAGTGATTTTTTAGAATGGTTTAACAACAAAATGGCGACATTTAATCCAAATAATCGTGATATTTCTTGCTTCCTTGTATGGAAGCATTCATGGAAGGGAAAGTATGTTTTAAAATGATGATTTGGAGCATTTTTTAAACGAGGTTTAATTACTTAACATTTTAGATATAAACGAATATTTTCTATTGGAACTTTGGCAATTACAACATACAATCCACAAACTCTGGAAATTACTAATCAAGTAATAAATTATTTGTTATTAGTTCCTTAAACAACCTTTTCTTAAGCTTCGAGAGAATTAGTTTTGAAGTTAAGAGTAGTTGTGCTAATTATTTATCATTAAAATGTTTTACCTAAGTTTTGAGAAATTAACCCATTTCTTACGTTTTTTAAACTTTATCGTATTACTTTTTTTCAGTGGGCATACAGTGATTTTGTTGGAGCTAATTATGATTCTCGTGCAACTCAAGGTCGACAAAATGATAATGATTCTTACTTCGTTATTCACTTCAAAAAGAAAAACAAAAATGAGAATATGAAATTTTCATCTGAATATGCGCATGATATTCTAACGCAAATGTTTGAATATGAAGCAAAATTTGCTGGACGGCATATTGAAAGAATGGTAAGTTTAGATTTTGATATTATGTAACAAAATTATCTGGATGAATTTTAGCGTTACAATAGCTTCAAAGAAGGATGGACAGATAAGCGAACAGCAGTAATTTTGCAAGTTGGGGCAACAACACTTTTTCAATTGAACCAACAAGCGGTTGTCGTTGCAAAATATCATTTCAAAGATATCAAAGAAATTGCAAAAGTATCAGATTGTCCTGGAGGATTTGTAATTGCAGTTGGAGATAAATTACGACGAGTTTGTTTCTTTGAGCATTACTGTCTATGTTGCAATACAACAATATTTTAGCATTGTTTTGCTTCACAATCTGCAGATAAAATAATTGGAGAAATTCGTCAAAATGCTGGTGAAAATCTTGGAATTTTTATTCAAATGTCAAAAGAAGATATTTCAATGGATGATTTTCGGTTAACTCGACTTGGATTGAATAGCAAAGATGAACTTTTAACTTCATATGTTGAATTTCGGGTTCAAAAACAATCGCAGCGACATGAAAATCCTGTTCGAAGAATATTTTGTTTAAGTGAAAAATGTTTGATTGAAAGAGATATCGCAACATATTCACCCATCTGTGCAAGAGCTTTAACTTCAATAGTTTGCTTATCCCGAGATTTGAAAGATCCACAGAAATTTTGCATTGAATATGAATCTGGTGAACAACGGGAATATAGTTCAAATGAACGGTATTTAACAATGTTGAACAAGTACTGTAACTTTTTATTTATTTTTAGGGATTTAATCTTAGCGTCTTTGATTGATGGATCTCGAGCTTCAAGCAATTATCAAATATTTGTTATGTCAAGAAATTTTGAAAAGAATCTTCGAATTTTACCTTTCAAATATTTATTGGATGAAGACGGTGAACTTCAACTTATGAAACATATCATAAATGTTCCTCGTATGTTTTTGTGCAATTGAAATACTGTATCTCTAATTATTTGTTTTAGCGGGTTTAAAACGGCATGAAATGATTCGTCGTTTTAATGCTAATATTCCATACAATGGTTTAACATATTCAACTCCAAGTGAAGGATTCTTTACTGAAAATAAAGGCCGAAATATTGTTGGTTGTCTTGAAGCTGTTCTAGCAGAAGTTTATCCAAAAGAAGAATCAGATGCAGCATTTAAATGTGAAGCACAACTTGCATGTCTTCATCGATTATTTGCTTCAAAAGCTGGCTTCCAGGCATTTACAGCTGTTTCGGGAGTTCGAGAAAAGTTGGGTACTTTAGTTATCAATGTCTTAAAATGGAATCATGAAGCCGTGGATCATGCAACCGTTGAAATGCTTTGTTCGCTGATGCAACCGATGCATGCAAATTATGAGCTTCGTTTGGAACAACTTAACAAAAAATCTCTTTTATCTTCAAAGGAATTCATTGAACATTTGTTAAATCTTGTTGTAACTCATGTGGTTTGTTTTTGGTTATTCCGAAATATCTCTGATTTATGCAAATGTTTTAAGGAAAGAGGTACTGGATCATTGGTAATTGCGAGTATGCTTGATTTTCTTACATATACCGTATGCTATCCATATAGTGAAACAACGCCTGGGGATATTTTTGATATTGTACTTGAGTGTGTTGCTGAACGTGGAAGATCTTTCTATAAACTTTTCTTGAATCCATCTATGACAATTGTCAAAGGTGCCGGACTTGTGATGCGTGCAATAATTGAAGAATCAACTCCGGATGTTTCAAAATCAATGCAAGTCCTGTCTCTCACAGAAGGCGCATTCCTTACCCATCTTCAATTGGCCCTTTTATCAAGTGGTAAAGATTTACGTGTTCTTACAAATAAACAATTATCTGGTCATTTAATTGCTTTATGGATTGCTGAAAATTCTGCTGCAATGGAACTACTTAAACGGTGTATTGTAAGTGACAAGTGTAAAAAATAAATTTGCATAAAAAGGGTATTTTTAGCCTCGTGGATTGTTAGATTATTTGGATCAAAAAGGAGTTAAACCACCTGCTGATGAAACGGATTATTTGTTAGTTCGAAATAATCTTGAAATGGCAACAAATGAAACAAAGAAATCTGCATTGGAAATGCAATTGAAAAGTGCCAAAATTACGGTAGAAGCACATCTCGAATCATTTTTGAATCATTGGAATCTTAATCAAAAAATTGCTTTTCTTGAACGACCAAAAGAAAATGTTAGTTTTAAATTACATTATTCTTGTGCAACTGTGTTTTAATAATTTACTGTATCAGGCATATGGTATTAGTTTTATAATATAATTTATTATGTTTTTAGGATAAAAATCAAAAACCGGTTGTACTTCGAAAACGTCGAAGACAAATAAAATCTGAAGCAAATTGGAAGTTATTTGCATATTACTTTATTCGAGATCATGCTAAAGCAGATTTGAGTAAGTAAATCTTATATTTTTATTGGATAAGAACAGAATCATAATTAACTCAAATGTTGTTAAACGTTTATTTAATCAACAAAAAAATGTAAAAATTTCAGTCTGGAATGAAAAAACTCGAGAAGAATTTCGACATGCCATTGAGAATGAACTTCGAATCCTTCAACAAGAGATGGAATTTGTTGAAAAGGGAACCCTCGTTTCATGGAATCATGCAGAATTTGCTGTTGAATATGCTTCTCTTGCAGAAGAAACAAAAATCGGAGATTATTATTTAAGATTTTTATTGACCGAGAATAATGCCGATGCCACGCCAATTCATGATCCGTAAGTTTTTATCTTTTTTTCGACTATCTAATTACTGTATGTTGATATTTTAGATCTCATTTCTTCAATACCGTATACCACCGATATTTGCTTAGCCCAAAACTTCAAATGAAATGTTTATGTTTGAAAGCGATGGGAGTTGCATATGAACGACATGCCATTACAATTGGATCTTTTACTGATTCAAAATATATTGTTTCAATGTTGGAGAAATGCACAACTCCAGCAGAGCGGGATCACTTTGTTTTTCTTATCAGTAAATTGGTACTCGATAAAAATAATGCTCGAGAACTTATTGCTGCAGGGGTTATTCCCATTCTTGTTGATTTGGCAATTCTTGCACATTTACATGTTTCTCGTGCTACAATTCCAACAATGGGCAAAACTGCAATTGAATATCAAAATACTGAAGGTAGTCAATCTCGAGAATGGTATTATCACGATGATAAAAATCAACGGCAGGGACCTTTGAGTTTTCATGATGTATGCTTTTAATCCTACAGTATCCTTTTAATGAAAGGTATATTTTAGATGAAAGAAATGTTGACCGAAAAGAAGATCACGGAAAAAACTGAAATTTGGGCAGAAGGATATGATCGATGGTTTCAACTTTCAAATGTTCCACAATTTAAATGGACAATCTGTCAAGAGATAAATAATTCAGAATCCAGTGAATCCAAAAATAATCCTAGTCAAAATGCTACAACTTTGTACAGTCTTACCGAGCTTTGTGTTGTAATTCTTGATATTCTTATTCAAATGTGTTCATTCTTTCCTTCTCGGGATGATTCAGATGCTGTAATTCGACCACTTCCAAAAGTAAAGAAAATTCTTTCCGAGCCAGTCCTACTGTATCAGCTTGTACCCCTTCTTTTAACATATGATTCACAAATTGTTCAAAGAGTTGCAGCTCTTTTACTTTCGGTAATGGAAGACAATCAATATATTTCTCGTCTATATTTATCCGGTGTTTACTTTTTTATTCTTATGTATAATGGTTCAAATATTCTTACAATTGCTCGATTCCTTCATTATACCCATCATAAACAAGCATTCCGATCAAATATGAGAGCTTTTAAATCTGATCTTGTTGCATCTTCAATTCTATGTCACATTCTTCCTGAAGCAACAATCTTCTATCTTGATCAATATGGTC
The DNA here is from genome assembly GCA_024447195.1 of Panagrolaimus sp. LJ2414. Taxonomy (NCBI): domain Eukaryota; kingdom Metazoa; phylum Nematoda; class Chromadorea; order Rhabditida; family Panagrolaimidae; genus Panagrolaimus; species Panagrolaimus sp. LJ2414. The sequence goes on from JAMRXY010000005.1 coordinate 2,864,707, forward strand.
CTGAAAAATATGCTGAAGTTTTTCTTGGTGAATTTGAGAATCCGGAAATTATTTGGAATACTGGTAAATATAAATTAATATTAATTATGCAAATGGAAACTGCAAAATTGAAATTTTAAAAATTAAAATTAAATCTTTTGATTGCAATATAAATCGAAAAATCTTCACTTTATACAACTGCTAATTAAATGTTTTTTTAGATATGCGTCGAAATATGATTGACAAACTTGGATCACATGTTGCAGAATTTTCTTCTCGTCTAACTTCAAATGTAAAATCCATCTATCAATATACACCAATTCCACCAATTGAATATTCACAACTTGAGGAAGAACTTTTCTGTCATTATTACTATCTTCGACATTTATGTGATGAAAATCGATTTCCAAATTGGCCAATTCGGGAACCTGAGATTTTTCTTCGACTTTGTCTTGAAGTATGGTTTGAAGAAATGGAAAAGAAGCCCCCATCCATGTCCCTTGAAGAAGCCTGTATTCAACTTGGAATTCCAACCGATGATGAATCATGGAAAAATAGTGAACTCGTCAAAAAAGCATATCGAAAACTTTCATTACAGTATCATCCAGATAAAAATAAGAGCGCTGATGCATCAGAAATCTTTGGTCGAATTAATAATGCCTATCTTTTCTTATCATCAAAACTTGTCCAACGTGAAAATACTGGCTTACCAGATATTCAAAGAATTGTAATATGTTTGAGAAGTCAAAGTATCATTTATAGTCGATATTGTGAAGAATTGAGTGAACTCAAATATGCCGGTTATACATCTTTGATTAAAAGTAAATCATTTTTAATTGTAATAAAAATCAAAAGTTTTTGAAATTTTTAGCAATTGATTTGGAATCAAAAGATGATAAATTATTTAATGAAGGTGGTGGCGGATTATTAATTGCGGCAGTTGAATTATGCTCATGGACTCTTCGAAGTTCAGCCTTAAATGCAGAACAATTACGACGTGAATCCGGGCTTGAAGCACTATACCGTACATTTGAAAGATGCATTGATACAGTAACCCGTGGTTCGAAAGAGAGTGATATGGTGGTGCAAGTGTGTACGCATGTTTGTTATTGCTTTGCAACAGCTGCTCGATTTGATGCATGTCGAGAAAGAATCTCGGAAATGCGTTTAATATTTCAACATATTTGTCATTTATTGAAATTTGATGTAAGTTTTTTGAATAATCATTGCATCATTTACAGTATGAAAGTATACTGTAATATTATAGTTGTTGTGTTTGAACTACTTTTTACAGTATGCATGTATACTGTAATAGTGTTATGAAATTTATTAAAACATTCAAATGATTATATCATTTTTTTTCAGCATTTACATCGACTTGCAGTTGCAGCAGCGGAATGCGTTTGTTCCTTCTCAGTTTGTACCCTTCTTCAAACACAACTTTTCCAATCTGGTGTTATCTGGCAGTTATTGCCCCATTTATTCCGATATGATTTTACCCTTGATGAAGGTGGTGTTTCACATTCTGAAGACACGAATCAACAATCAATCTTGAATAAACTTGCTCGATCGGCAGCAGAAGCTTTGGCATGCTTGGCCGGATTCCGAGAAGATCATCCTGAAAATGATGGCGTTCAAAGAAGCCTTCAAGCTATGCTTACCCCATATGTTTGTAAGCTTATGCGTGAGGGGGATAATAATCTTGTGTTGAAAGTTTTGAACAATAACTCTGAAAATCCATATATTATTTGGGATAATGGATCTCGTGCAGAATTGTTGGACTTTGTTGAAAAGCATCGAACTTCTTCAATTGAAAGTGAACTCTTTGGTGCCGAATTCCAGCTTACTGCCTATGGGAAAGAGCTTGTCGTTGGGGATATCTTTGTTCGGATTTATAATCTTCAACCGGAATTTAAACTTGAAGAACCAAAGAAAGTTTGTCTTGTATGTTTTTTATTGGATAACAATAGAGACGAGGTTGAATAACAACTGTTTTACAGGATTTATTGGATTTTCTTCGAGAAAAGGTTGAAGCAATTACCGGTTTTGCAACAGCTGAAAGTAAAAAGCCAACCCTTCCGGCAAAGCCAAAACCATCTTCCCAACCAAAAGATGAAAATCTTATCGTTGATTTAAGTGACCTTGATTGGGTCGATGTAAGTAAGAATGGTAATCAACTAAGTCCAGTGGAACAAGGTGATATGGTCCTTGATGCTTTATACAATGTTCTCTTGCATAATCCTGGAATTGAAATTATCTTACTCGGACAATTTTCACTTATCTTTCAATTTCTTCGTGCTCATCAACATTCATCAATTCAAACCAAAGCTCTTAACATTATTTCAACGGCTGCATCAAATAAGGAATGTGTTAGCGACATTGCTGCTTCCTTCCAACTTGGGTCAATGTTAGTCTTGATTTCAAGATTACAAAAATGTAAGTTTTTTGGTTAGATGAGGCTAGCGCAGTTAGATACTACTTTCTAAAGCTTTAAAATTTATAAAATTTAAATTTTTTTAGCAATTAATACAATCTTTCAAACTTTAATTGCTTTATCATCAAATGGAAATATTGTTAAAGCCTTGCTGGATTACGGGGGATTACTGTATATTTTGAATGTCTTCTGCGATTCCAAACTTCCAACTGATAACAGAATTCAAGCTGCTGAACTTCTTGCAAAACTTCAAAGCGATAAACTTACTGGTCCTCGATGGGTTCGATATTTAATTCGATATCTTCCGCCAGTAAGTTATTTTTTAAATCTTAAAAAAGAGTACACAAATTGTTTTGTGATAAAAATTTTATCGTGAATGGATAATACCGTAGTCGTTTTCAGATATTTGCAGATTCTCTTCGAGATAATTCTTCAAATGCAATTCAAATGTTTGATTCAACAACAGAATCTCCAGAGCTTATTTGGAATGATGGAATTCGTAACGCCATTCGTCAAAATATTCAAAAAAGTGTTAGCGAACTTTCTGCCCTTCATCTCAGTGATCCAGGAGCAAAATGGAATGCTCCAAATGCTGAAGAAACTCTGTATCAATCAGTTGTGGAAGGAGAAATTATTGTTGGTGGAGTATATATTCGATTATTCAATACCAATCCTTCTTGGACAGTACGGCATCCAAAACAATTTGCAACTGAATTGATGGAAAAAGTTCTTGAATTGATGCATACTCCAAATGATCATCTTGAACCTGTTACAACAGCCCTATGCTCTTTGATTCAATACAATAAAGCAATTGCAGATCAAATTCCAGCACAAGGATATCTTCCACAATTTTGCACTGCAATGACTTCATCAAATTCTCGGGCATCTCGAACTGCCCTTCTTATTCTCAATGAACTTGCAGCCAATGATTATTGTGCCGAGTCACTTTCCGTTCAACCTGTAATCAAAGGTATTCATATTTGCATGAAACAACAACCCTCTTTAATTGGGGAAGCTGCCCATGCCTTGAAGTTCTTAACCAAAAAATCTTCACCTGAACTTGCACAACAATTTTTATCATCCAAAATTATTCCATATCTCTTGGATTTACTTGGTTCAAGCCTTCCAGAAGTTGGAAATCCCGGAGCTGCAAAAGCTGAAATGGTTGATGCTTTGAAGCAAGTGGCAAGAGATTTACAATATGGCCAACAGATTACTGAAATCCTTGAAAAATCTCCTATTTGGGCTCAATACAAAGGTAAATAAGTTTAAGTCATATCTATTTGTACATATTATTTAAATTTTAGATCAAAGACATGACCTTTTCCTTCCTGCTTCAAGAACAGCCGCAATTGCAGGTTTGTTTTTCTTAACAAAATATGAATACAGTAATTAATGAGTAAACCATTTTATAGGACCTACAAATGTTGGGGTTGCTGGTTATCTGACGAATTCAATGTTCAGCCCACCACCTTCTGATCGTGATAAACCTCCAGAACGAAATCCTTGAATCTTACTTTTTTCTGCCTTAATTATCTACCATTGTGATTCGAATGTTTAAACTTTTTTAAATTTTGTTGTATCGTTTCTTTTGTTTAATATCTTAGTTTGCTGCAATTTGTACATCAAAAATATTTATATTATTATTATTTTTAATTTTAACTTTTATTTATTTCAACTCTGTTTTTTAACTAAAAATAAATTATTCCAGTGTTTTTTTAAAAATAGTGTGAGTACTTTTCTAAATTACAAAATAACACGTTAACATTAAAATCAAAGGCAGAATCGTATGTATTTAATGAGGCCATTTGTATCAAAGTGTTACATATTGTAGAAGAAACACATTTCTATTCAAATGAAGTCGTACAAAAATTTACAGTATTAACACTTCTTTGTCTCGTATTTAAAATGCCAAACTGAATCAGTTACAAATCAGGAGAAAATTGATAATTTTTGCAAATTCGCCAAATTTATTTTTAATCCTTTGTACCGTAATATGGTAAGTGACTCCTAGTGTCTCGTGTTTATTTATTTTTTTTTTAAACTTTATTTTTCCCCCATTGTTTTTAAACTAAAAATAAATAATTCCAATGTTTTTAAAAATTGAAAAAAAGAGTGAGTACTTTTTAAAAAAAAAACACGTAAACACTGAAAGTAAAAGGAAAGAATCAAAGTATACAATTTCCTTAAGTCCTAAGGCATCATTGAACTACGAAAACCCCACGAAATAAATCATTTTCCACCCTCTCTTTTTTCTTATTTTTTTCGATTTCAAACTTTAAAGAATGAATAAATGACAAATTTTCTAAGAAATCATTGTTGTTTTTGAAAAAGAAGAAAAGAAAGAAACAAAAGAAATATATTCGGTCATTTATTAAAAACACATCAAAAATAATAAAAAAAATATGTTTTTTAAAGTAAAAACTGTTTATTTTTAACAAAAAATGAGAAACAAAAATAGAAAGAAAAAAGGCCCGAAAGATTTTGACCCCAAAATAAAATAATAAAAATTTTGGCAAGAAACCGGTGTTTTAAAAAATATATATGTATTTTGCTAATTATTATTATTATTAAAATATTAAAATAATATTACTGCTAAAAAACTATAGAATCTCAAAAAGAAAGACTTTTAAACAAATTTTAAGGTGAAACATGTAAGGCAAAATGTGAGGTTTCAGATGTAATTCTTAGGGTTGAAGGTTGTTGAGAAGGTGAAGTTTGGCCATCATTTGAGTCTGCAGAGGACCCAACCCCTTCATCAACGGATGACTCCATTTCTTCTTGGAATTTATCATCTTCAAATCGGAAAGTTTGAAGGGAAAACATTACAGATCTTCGACGAGGATTTCCATTGCTGCTGTTAATACTGCTGGAACCAGGAGAATTTCCAAGAAGTGGGGAATTATTGATTGATGAAGCATTATTATTCAAAATGGAAGAAGGATTATTACCATCAGAATCCAAGGATCCAGCATTTCCAGTAAAATTTAAAAGTTCTCGAGATGTTTTAAGTGAGGACCGACGTCCTGCAGGTGGAATATGCCCGGCATTTGGGACTGGAGATAGTGCAGGCTGTGGGGCGGCGAATATTCCCGAAACTGAGATTGCCGAAGTTTGGGAGGATGAAGAACCCGGAGAATTATTCAAACTTCCACATGAAGCTGAAAGGGAAACCCTTCGAATATGTTTTGCCAAAGATTGCAGTTGATCAACAACATTATGAACAAGGCATTCAACATTGTCTGAGGTCGTTGAAGCTTCATCATCGGCATCTTCTTCCTCTGTTGTCCTGCAATATGTTCATTGTCGTAAGAATGATGCAATCATTAGATACAGTAACAAAAAAGGCTTACGTAATTTTTTCAGCAATTTGTAAAAATTCTTTATGCATTGCATTTTCGGTTGGTTGATTTGAAGATGAAATTAGCTTATCAACCAATGCCCCAGATGAGACCATCTTCAAAACGGGCAAATTAAATCTTTCCGCAAGAAGAAGCATCTTTTTTACAAATTCTTCTTGAACAGAATCCTGCAAAATGCAAAAGTAATTAATTGTTTTTGTTGAATTAAAACATTTTTTTGTTGCTGATCATTGTTATGACCTTGTTTTTAATTTATATTTATCTTAATTTTTTTAAACTTAAAAGTCCCGTGTTTCAAAACACACAGATTTAATTTGTTTTTAAACTTTTTAAACTTTACTTTTTTCGTTCATTAAAATTTCACGTGTTTTGCAACATCAAATTCTTTTTTGTCATTTTTATTTGTCTTCTTCACTTTTTGTATTAAATGATTGGTGGTGTACACTTTTGTGCTTTTATCTATCTTCTATGATACATAAAAAACATTCTTTTTTATGTTTGAAAAATATAAAAAAAAGTAGTAGTAGCTAGCTAGCTTGGAAGAAGAACAAAAACCAATTTGCTATCAAAAAGATAAAAAAATTTGTTTGAAACTTCTTTTTTTTATTCAAGCAGAAAAAAGTATGGCAGCGGCGGCGGTAAAATTAAAGCCACAGAAAAAAGCACGCCTGCAATCAATCAGAAAAAAGAAAAAGCAGCTTCAAAACTTGGTTTTTGGTTTTGCTTATTTTTTTCCCCAATTTTTCATGTGTTTTTAAAAACATGTGAAAATCGAATGGAACCATTTCCCCCCTTTTTTTGGGTTGCGTTTTTTCTTATCTTTTTGCTTTTTCAACTTTAAGCTTCCTTCCTTTCTAATTTTATATGGGTCCTATTCTTTTTCCCTACATGGAAGAAAGGGAAAGGAAAAAACAGAAAAAAAGATAATAGAAAAAACAACATCAACAAAAAAAGGAATCGAAAATGTAATCAAGAAAAGACGATGAGGAAAATTTCCTTATTTTTTTGGGTTGTTAATGAATCCAAAAATATAACAGTTTGTTGTGTTCAAAAAACAAAGTTATTTTTATCACACATTTTTTTGTTTATTGCATTTCATTTCATTTTTCAGCTTTTCCTCCTTCTTTTTTTAGACATTCATCAAAAGACTAAAGTGCAAAAAGAGAAATAAAACTTAAACATTGTGACCAAAAAAAGAGAAAGATATGAGAAAAACAAAGCTATAACATTATTCCATATATATCTCAAAAGAGTACTTTATACATATATTTATATTTATGGATATGAGATTGTTGTTTATGTATTTGCATTTGCTTATATTAAAAGACTTTTACTTTTTTTTATACGGTGGAAGAAAAAAGATGAAAGGAAATGCATTAAAGTTTTTTGTTGTTCCATCAAATAAGAAAAAAAGTGATTGCAAGCAAGCCCGGGAGGTCCTGGAAAAAAATAAAATGAACGAAACCATCTCAAATATCCCTCCCTCTCTCTGTCATCAAAGCTAAAACTAAAGCCAAAGAAAGTACAAGTAAGCAAAAACGAGCAAAACAAACATCATCATTGTATAGCCAATTCCTTTTTATTAGCTTTACGTCTTCTTTTTTTCTTACATTTTTTTGATTCTTGCCTTGAGGCCAAAAAACACTTTCAGCCAGCCAGCAGCAGTCATATATTTATCATCGACCACCCTCTGTTTGTTTTTTTAGTTCAGTTTAGTTTTGACGGGAGAGAAAAAATAGAAATATAACGTTTTTTTGTTTCTGTTTTTGGATCCTTCAAACAAAAAAATATGACGAAGCTGCCAAAAGTCAGCCATCAAAAAGACAAGAAAAATAATAATAAATTTTCTTAGGTCGCATGTTTTTAGCATTCTTTAAACTTTTGGCACACATTTTCCGTTCTTCTGTTGAGAAAAAGAAATAAAAGCTATTTATAACATTTAACACATATCTTGTTATTAGCTGCATTCTATTATTAACACATTTAAGATGATGATTAAGCAGAAAAAAAAGAAAGAAAGAGATGAAAAGGTTTGAAAATCATAATTCTTTGAAACTAAAAGAAAAAATATCACAAGTTCTTTTTCTTTTTTTTGCTTTGTCAAAAAGTTTAATGATTAGCTGGCACAGAAAACAAAAAGAAAAAAGATACGTGATATTTATACCGTATGATTCATGAATATCCGAGATTAAAAATAGAAGCAATAAAAGTACTTTTTAGTTTAATTTCTAAATTTATCCATTTTTCCATTAAAAAAATACGAACTTTTGCATGTGCTTTCTTTTCATTAAATACAAATCTTAGGTTTTTTTTTTAAAATAAAAATCATGAGAAAAATTTGTATGTTTTTAAATAATTTTTTTATATTGATGAATTTTTAAAAACAACACATATAAAAATCTGATGATAATTTTATACCGGAACTAAAAAAGCGGCTTGGCCAGAAAAAATTCTTTTTTCGGAATAATCAGTTTTTTTTGATGGTTTCAATGTTGACGTTTTTGAAGAAAAAAATCAAAAAAAAGTGTCGAATTTCTGTGTTTTTTAAACTTCTTTTTTTCAGAGAAAAAAAAGAAGAAAAATGACCCAGGAAAATCGAAAAAAGTGAAAGTTTTTTATTTTTTTACGAAAAACTTTGTATATTTTTTTAAAGGAAAGAGGATTATATTTTTTTTGGAATAATAAAAAAAGTGTTCTGTTTTTAGAATTATTTTTTAAAAGTTTGAAGTTTAAATCTTTTTAAGTTCTTTAAAAAGAAAGAAAAAAGAAGAGACTTACAACCATAACTTCACGGCAAATAAATCTTTCACATTCTCGTAATAATTCTGGGAAATTTGTGGTAATACTTGCTTCAAGTATTTCAACAAAATCTTCAAAGCACACAGTTTCAGCCATAATTACATGATTAAAATATATATGTGCAAATACCTGCAAAGAAATTTGCATATGATTTAAATTTGCATAAATTCATAAAGCTGAAACCTACAGTCTGAATTTTTGATAATGAAATTTGTGATTTTAAAGAATTATCAAGACGTTCAAGGATTTCACGGCATGCAAATTTGAAGACATGTCGATGATATGCAAATTTATCGATTCTTTGATTAAAGAATTCTGAATCTGGGACAATTAATTTCTTTGTGTAAATATCTTTCAAAACTTTTTCACAAATTGTTTCAAGTTTTGAATTTGCAGATTCCAAACTTGGAAGATAATTAAATGGTTGAAACCAGCTGGCTTTAATTCTGTAAAAGTGTTACGGTAATTTTTAACATGCCCTTAGGGGATTACTGTAGCTTTAACAAACCTTAAATCGACACAAACAGAAATTTGTGCTCCAATATTATTATGTGCATATTCGCTAAAGGCAAGCCAATCATCCCCCGCATTTCCGGCATTCGTCCAAGGAGACCATCCTGCCCCAAGGGTATATTCCATTCCACCAAGTGGAGTATCATTTAAAAGTTTTTTACCAAATGAATCAATAACAGAAATATTTGCTGAATCAAGGGTAATGTCAGATGTTGGGCCATCTTTGTAATAAAGCTTAAAAGGGCAAAAATTTGCATAATTCGGTACTTTAAAAACACTTACAGTAATATTTACACGTTTAAGAATATTTGTTCCATCAAATTCTTCTTCCATATCATCTTGATCAACAATTTGAAGGATATTTTGATCACACATTCGAAGAATCCAAGTAAATTGTACTCCATTATATGCGGTACAAAATGGGGATGAAACATGCATAACTGCACATTCTCGATTTGCTAATAATCTTAAAAAATAAAGGGATATGTTTAACAAGGAAAATGTTTTTCGAAGAAGGACATACCTTTTGGCAATTTTTAAATTCCAAATATACCGAAATGTTAAAATATCTCCGCCAACATCACAGCTTGTTGTTGGGGTTGCTGCAGATTGCATCTTTGTTTTTAATCAAAACAAACCGTTATTTTTTGTTGAATAATATTATTTTTGCTGTTATTCTGTAAAAAAAATGTGATCAAAAACTTTTTTTTAAAAACTTATTTTTTTAAAGAAAAATTTAAAAAAGCAAGTACACGCCACGCGCAAGCAAGCATTTGGTCTCTTTCTTTCTCCCAACAACTAACAACAATTTTCTGTCTTGTTTGTTACCCCAGGACAGGAAAAAAAGAACTCGAAATAAACACTGACACTTTTTTTTCATTTCTGTTTTTCTCTTTTTTTTTCTCAGCTGGGTGTCATCTGAAAAAAGAAAGAAAGGGGGAAGGAGCCCCCACCCGCTTCTTTTTTTAGAAGAAGAAAAACAGCCGCATTTTGTGCCGATGAAAGATGAAGAAAAAATTTGTGCAGTTGATTTAAGAGGCATAAAAAGTTAGAAGAACTTAAGTTTTTTCTAGAAACTTTTTTTTAAAAACTCCGATTATGGAAGGAAGAAAAGAAAAAAGGATCAAGTATGGGTCCACGCTGTTCGCCCCGCTGCAATTGAAGAAATTTGCAAAAAAACGTGCGCGCAAAATTTTGTTACAGTAATATTTTTTTTCTTTTTCACTTCCAAAATTGCAAAGTTCTCCACTTTGATGGCGATGATGGTCGTGAATGGGGGAAAAAGGCTTAGAAAGAAAAGTTTGAAGATTTATTCTTTTTTGATGATGCTGCTGCTGATGAGGCAATCACTCTCTTCTTTTTTCTTCGATTATATTTGTTTTAAGTTTTTTCACGCAACGTAACTGTAAGTAACACACCAGAAATTTAGTCGTCGTCCCCAAAAAATGTAAAAAAGCAAGTGCAAAGCGCAAAACTCTGAACTAAAAACAAGGACCAAGGAAAAGCAAAGAGGAGAAAAGGAAAGGAGATAACCCAAAACGTTGTCGTCAAAAATTCTTCTTCTTTTTTCAGCTTTGATTTTTTCTGCAACAACAAAGTTGGAAGAAAAAAAGCAGCTTTGATTCTTCGTAATACTTCAAAAAAGAAGATGAAAAAAAGGTTTTAAAAAAGTACACAAAAATTTTGAAAAAAAATGTGAGGAGAAAACCCCCGTGAAAATTGACGTTGGAAAGGATTTTAAAATTAGATATAAATTTTTTAAGGCCAAAAATTGAAGAAAAAAGCTGATTGTTTTTAAGCGTTATTGAAAAACATATTTTTCAAAGTGAAACAAAAAATTAAAGAAAGAATGAATGAAAAAAAGAGAATCAAAAGCGATCACGGCCTGCCGATCTTGGCTGTTGTTGTTTGAAACAATAAAAATGAAAGAATGGAATGGAATGAAAAAAAGCTTGCATCTTTTTTTTCATAGCTTGATTTTGTAGATAAAGAATTTATATCAATCACGACACAACAGACCAGATAAAAATCAAGAAGAAGAAGAAAGTGATAAAGCTTTTAAATCTAACAAGAGATAAAAAGGATTTTTTCTATGGGGTTTTTATTGTTCCATTTCAGGATATCAATATATATTTTTATATCAATATCAACATATCATGTTTACAGGAAATGACGCATAAAAATCAAATTTTGATCAAAATAATATAAAATCAAAATAAACTAAATTCCCAGCAATCATCATCAGATTCTCTAACAAAAGCCTTTTTCTCAGCAGCCGTCGCCGACGCTCGCCATTGTTGCGGCTGATGCTTTCCGGTTTGAAACATTCGACAAAAAAGAATAAAATAGAAAAGATATTCTTAGAATTTCTGTTATTATACAAAATAGTGAAATGTTATAAAAAATAACATCCGACAAAAATAATAATCATATATTTGGGGTCAAAAATGCACTCAAAGATTGTGTGTGAAAGAATTTTTTTGCTGCTGCAAATAAAAAGAAAAAATGATAAGCACGCCCGCAAACAATCCTTGAAAGAAAAAAAAAGAGCGAATCCCACCCATCACTTCCGCCCGTCAACCCCGACCTTCTTCTTCTAAATCCAGCTTTTGAAAAGAAAATGAAAAAAGTACCGGTTTTTTTTTATTATTTTAGCTTTTATTGCGCAAAAAATGTCACCATCAAAGAATTTCCTGCAAAATATCTCTAATAAATTATGGTTTTTTAAGATGTGCAGAACAGGTCGTTCTTCTTCACATTTAACTTGTCCATTAAATGTAAAAATATATATATTACCCCGCTTAATTACTACTTTTACCGCCCTTTTTGCCCTCACCGAAAACGTCTAAAAGTCTGCCCTGTCCTGCTCTGCTTGCTTTAACCCCCCAATAAAAATTTCTTTAATGTCACATTATTTTTATATTTCATTGCTGCTGCTTTCTTCCTTCAACTTCTGCTTCTTCAATCAGAAAAAAATAACATAAAAACAACTTTTTTTATCATTTTTTTTATGAAAGAGAAAGGAAAGATTAAAGCCGTTTAAACCGCGTGAAAAAAATAAATGAGAGTGAAATGAAGTGAAAAAAAAATATAACTGTTTTTTTATAAAAAAGTTTTTGGTCTTTAAAAATTTTGAAATAAAAAATGGGTTATTTTTTCAAAAAAGGCTTAACTTTTTGGAAGAAACAAAAACATTTAATCTTTTGTTTTTCTGTCAATTAAGTTTATAGTTTTTTTTGGAAAAATAGCTATAATTCGGCATCAAGGTCGTTCAATTTATTTATTTTTTATAAGATTTAATGTTTTATTTGATTGGATTAAGGACACCAGAAAATTTAACTCTGTTAATTTGAATTAAAAACTTTTTTAAAAATGAAAAGTAACTTAAATTTGGAAAAAATTGGATTTTGGAGATATAAAAAACAATTGTAGTCCGGATTGACCTTTTGGGAAAAGATTTTACAGTTGGAAAAACAAGTTTTGTACAAATAATAAAAATTCATAGAAAACACAAAAATAAAATTAATAAAGAAAAGTATAAATAAAGTTATTTTAATATTTAAATATACAAATAACTAAATTTGTACAACATTTACTTTTAAAAAAAAAATAGAGTTCTCACGGGAAAAAATGAAAAATATTAGTTTTGGTCAATTTTCAACTTTTTATTATAAAAATAAGTATATTTATTTATTTATTCTGATTTTAAGTATCAACAACACAAAAAATGACAAAGATTCAAAAAAAGGTGGCACAAAAAAACAAAGGTTACGAAGTTTTTATTATTTATTATTTTTTGTTATTGCTATTATTGTTATGAAAAAAAGATAAAGGGAGTCAAGTCTAAAAAGTTAAAACTTTAAACAAAAATAACAAACGTAATGTGACCATTCACTCATTCTATTCTCTCTCTTTAACCCCCATTTTTCATATGTGTTTTTTTGGTTTCACCTATTTATAGGCAGGAGAAAAACAAAACCATAAAAAATGTTATTTAAAAAAGGGTTTATAAAAAAAGTTGCATAAAACACATATGTTTGAAATACTTTTTAAAAACACATTCATAAAATATATATGCATATTTTATGATGTAACCAAAAAAAAGAAGGGAAGAAAGTTGTTTCCATGGATTCTTTTTTTGTGCTTTCAACGTCCTCAAATTTTTATTGTTCAAAAAAAATGTTCTAAAAATGGAGGAAAAAAGAAGAGGAAGAAAATCAGTAGAAACAATAAAAAATTATCATTGAAAAAATCTTTTTTTGTGTTGACGTTTTCAAAGGTCAATTTAAAGTCAAAAAAATTTTGTGATAAAAAAACGTATAATAGAGGAATCAAATATGCCTTTTAAACCCTCCTAAAAATAACGTTTTTTTATCTTTTCTTTTGATGAAGGAAATGATAACGATGACACGAAAGACCGTTAAAATTCAATCTTTGGAAGCTGCTTCAACAAAAAAATATATTGTTTTCAAAGCATTTAAAACATTGAATGAAAAATAGCAAAAATTAAAAACGAGGAAATAAAATTTATTCCAAAGATTTTTATCGACCTCGACCATCACAAAAAAAGTAAAGACCAAAAATAAGAATAAGAAGAATGAATGGCGCCAAAGAAACATAACATAATACAGCTGCAGCACGAGGAGGAATGGTCAAAGAAAAGGCATAAGATGAAATGATGACATAAATTATTTCGAAAGAGTTCGCTATAATTTATGTCATTTATGCCAATGTAGTTTGTTTTTGGGCAGGGTATTTTTTCGGAGAAAAAACATAGCATACAAAAGAAGGGGGAACTTTGAACAAGTTTGAACTTTCTAGTCTCTGTTCGAAATACAGCTAATGTGCATAAATCAGAAACAATATGCGTCACTTTTATTGTACATTAGTTTTTTTCGAAATGACTAATGCAGATCAGATAATAAAAAGTGATTCAAAAGTTTATGCTAATTTTGGGTTTAACATGTGTCATAAATTTTGATCGAGCTTGAATTAAGTAAAAAAGGTGCCAGAATCTGTGTCATTTTTATGCATCTAATTTAAGCTTTTGGTTTTAAGCTTTTACAATTACTGTAGATTAATTGTAAAAGTTTAAAAGTTGACAGCAAAGAAGACGACATTTAAAATATATTTAATTCAATAAAATACAATTTTGATTATTAACATCTTTCATCTTTTATAACTGATCAGATCATAACATGTTTACTGTAACAAATCAAATTTTTCAACGGAATCAAAAAAGCTGTTTGTTTATTTTAAATGAAATAATTTTAATTCCCAACATTCATTCATTCCCTTATCAGTCGAAAAGTTTTTCACTAACCAAATTCCAGTTACTGTAATTAATGCATAAATCAAGCAAGAAAATTAAAAGTTTTGACGCACACTTTTTTATCTCACAAATTGGCAAGTGAAAATTTTTTGATTGATCAAATACGATTTTCACGAAAACAACTAAAAAAATTCTTTAAAATCAAAAATGAAAGAGCAAAGAAAAAAACGGGGGCCAAATTCTTCAACAACAAATAAAATTGCAGACGCCATTTTTCATTTTTTGTTTTTGAAAAAATAGGCATTGTTGTTTGTGAACAAATGGATGTTATAACAAAAAGATGATGATAATAAAAGTATCAAATTTTTGCAACAATACAAATGAATAATAATAATAATTTGTTAAAAAGAAATTGACCGAAAATCAAAATTTTAAAAAATGAAGAAGATAAAGAAAAGTGTGGGAGATGATTAAAAGTGATTCAAACCGCCTCAAGGGATAAATGATGATAGATAATTGTTTAACGATAAAAACGTTGAAAAAGAAAGGCGAAAGAGCAAATTAGCAGCAAAATTAAATCCCTTTTCTTAATCACCAAAAAGAAAGTTGAAGTTCACTGACGAACTCTTCTGCAGTCTTCCAACAGAATTCTAACAGCGAGGAATATAGGGAAGACTGTTTGCCTATATTCCTCGCTGTTGGAAGAATTCAGGAAGACTGCATGAAGACTGTTGGAATTCTTCCTCGCTGCTGGAAGACTGTTGGAATACTGTTGGAATTTTAAAAAAATTTTGGATTCATACATTCTTCCAACAGTCTTCCAGCAGCGAGGAAGAATTCCAACAGTCTTCATGCAGTCTTCCTGAATTCTTCCAACAGCGAGGAATATAGGCAAACAGTCTTCCCTATATTCCTCGCTGTTAGAATTCTGTTGGAAGACTGCAGAAGAGTTCGTCAGTGTTAACAAGAGAAGGAAAGAGAAAGAGAAACATATCGAACATAAACAATCAACAAGCTGCTATTTTTCTCTTTAGTGACAAGAGAACAGGGGTTGAAAATGAGGCCGGCCAGCCTCGGCCGGCCCTAGGGCCGGCCGGCCTCAGGCCGGGCCGGCTTACTTTTTTCAGGCCCAGGGCCGGGCCGAGCTTTTTGAGGCCTGAGGCCGGCCTTAAAATTTTTATATATTGTTATGAAATAGCGAGGGAATTTTCGTTTCTAGTTATTAGACATAATATGTTATAATTCATCATTGCTAAAACATTTTTCATACCAAAAGGAAACTAATTAATCAAAATTTTGTATTTTCGCTAACTAGAAATAAAAAAAAATATCCCCAACGAAAAAATATTTGAAGGTGAACTTTTGAAACGAAAAAATCAAGGCCGGCCTGGGCCGGCCCTAGGGCCGGCCGGCCGACTAAATTTCCACCTGGGGCCGGGCCGGCCTAGTATTTTGAGGCCTCGGGCCGAGGCCGGCCGTAATTTTAGGCCTCATTTTCAAGCCCTGCAAGAGAATAACGATGACGATAAATGTTACTGCTGCTGCTGATGGATGTTGATCTTCTTTCTTTTTTTAATCGCGTGGAAAAAGAGAGATCAATAAATCTCTTTTTTTGAAAAAGAGATTTGTTGATTGCGTCAGTCCGTTAAAAGTTGAAAGAAAAGAAGAAAAAAGCAAGAAAGAATGATTGCAGCGGGCATTTTTGTTTGAAACAAAAAAAGAAAATGACGTCAAAAAATTTAAGGATGAAAGAAAAAAAGAGAGACTTTGACAAAGAAAAGATATTTCAATGGATTTAAAGGATATATCTTATTTGTTTTTTTTGTTAACAATAAATTAAATTATTAAAAAATTAGAAAAAATAGCGAAACGAAACACAGAAAAAATGATGAAATAAAAACTGACACTTTTTAGTTCAATCTGAAACCTGTCATTTATTGAGGCAGAAATGGCATTTTGAATGACAAAAATATCATTACTGTTCTGCTGCAGGGCATTTTTTAATGTGATTTGTCTGTCTTGTGTTTTGTATCTTTATTGAATTACTGTAACATTACAATTGCACAAAATAAAACAAGGTTTTAATAAAACTAAATCGTTCTAAACAAATCAATAAAAAATTTAAACATTCATTACTATGTATGTTTTTAATAATTCTTTGAAAGTGTTCAGTTTGTTCAATTTTCAAAATTGTGTGAAAATTTTATTTTTAGCTAAATAATACATAATACCGTAATCCAAACATGTCATTGAAAATAAATGTGCGAAACTTCCGTATTTGAATAAAAATTTCAATGTGTGTGAAAAACTTATTTCTGAATTTTAAAAACATATTTTTTGACATTTAAACCCGTGTTAAATTTCAAAAAAGGTGTTCCTATGTAGTTTTTTTAAATTTAAATGAAAGTATCCCTCCAGGGAATTTTAAAAAGGTGGAAAAAAATGAGGGACACGCCTTTTCTGAAAAAAAAAACACGGAAGGTAATAATTAAGTTTTGAATTTTAAGAAAATGTATGTTAAAAAAAGAACGTAGAAAAAACAAATATCGAAAAAGAAAAAGGCATAACCAGATAAAGAGAAAAGAGAAAGGTGTTGCTGAAACAGGAAGGAATATTTATTTATTTATTTATTTATTATTTAATATGGGGGGCTGGCAATTTGACACCCCAAATTCTTAAAACAAATATTATGAGGTACCTTATATTTCGTGTCTGTCTAGGAGATTGAATTTTTAAATACCTCCATTTTTATGCCCTTTTAAACAAAATATTTTCAGTTTCAATTTTTAGTTCCGAACAAAAAATTGTATGGTTTTTTTATTGCTTCCAATTTTAATTTTTTTTCAGATGGTTGTTATTTTAAAATTGCAGAAGCAAAAAAAAGTTTAATTTTAATTTAATTCGTCGAAGTCTTTTTTTTATTCTTTTCCCAAAGATATATATTCACTCATTTATTTTTCAAATAAATGCCTCCTCTTCCCCCTTTTTTTCCTTTTTTCTATTCCGTGTAACTTTTGTTTTATTACGTGTTTTTGGATGCTTTTTAAATACTCATCCCTTTTTCATTTTACCGGTGTGAGTTGCGCATTTATCCTTTCTTTCTTCTTTTCTTCTTTTTAGTGCCATCCTTTTTCTTCTAATAAAAGTAAATCACGCCAGTTCTTTTTTGCTTTTATTAATTTTAATTCTTTTTTTAAAGGGATTCGGGAAGTTAATAAAATAAAGAAAAATGTTGTTACCTGTTTATTACTGCGACAATACCCTTCATCCAGAAATCAATTATTGGCAGAGATCAAGAAGGTTTGTTAATTTTTAAATGTTTTAAAATTTTTGAAGATAATTTTTGTTGTGTTCAACTTTTTTGATCTTGATATTCTTTTATGTGCAAGATTTCAAAGTACAGTATCTAAGCATCCGGTAGTGGTAATATGTAAATTTGTAAAACTTCGAATCTTTGTCAAAAAACTCGACTAAAGTTTTAAAATATCATACAGAGATTTCGGTCACTAATTTTTAAAATATCCAAGGTTTTGCAAATTTGCATAATACCATGTCATGCATGAAATATGAGTGCAAAGAAATTACAAGTTTCAAGGTATTTGAAACTTGCAAAAATTGCAACATCTCGTTCAACTTCTTTCTTTTCTAATTGACCTTAATTCTGTCCTTTTATCTTTTTCTCCTTCGATTATCCCTTCTTCCATCTGCTTTTTTAATCCCCCTTTTCCCCTTTCCCTATTTCTCATCTCTGTTTTAAGCTAACATTTAAAAGTTTAACTTAAAAGCGTTTAATTGTTTCTTCACTCCCAAAAATGGAAACAAACTTTTCTTTTAATGACCCCTCTAAAAGAACAGTAATCACTTCTCTGTCTTTTTTCAATTTTAAAATTTAAAACAACGCAACAAACAAAAATTTATGTTTTTGCAAGCAGCATAAAAAAACCGCTTAATAAATAAAATACAATTAATTAAATTTTCATTTTATTACATGTGTGACATTTTACATAGTTGTTAAATTTCCTTCCAAGACCAGAGAACATTAAAAAGAAAACAGGGGGTTCAAAAATTTAATTTCTTTTAAAAGTTTATGTTTTTTTTGTTAAACATTTTATTTTTGCACACTTGTAATTTGCATGTTACAAACATTCATACGTATGTACAATAATTAATTGTTGGGGTTGGGTTTTTTGTGGTGGGGCGAGATAAAAAAGATTAAAACTTGAAAAAATGTTTGTAAATGCGGCAAAATGTTTTTTGATTTTGGGGAATAAAAAAAGAGTTTTGAATTGTTGGGTAAATATAAAATGCTTGTATTCTATTTTGAAGAAAAGTAAAAAAATTGGAAACTTTAAAATTGACGTAATTTTTTCAAACAAAACTTGAAAAAAGTAAGAAGAACTTCAAAATGAAGCAAACCTGTTAAAGATAAACTTTCGTGGGAATTTTTCTATATTGAATTTGTTTAACTACTTTTCCTCCACCTTCATAAAAATCTATCTATCTCATGATCTTGTCTCAGTTTTTGCTCTTTACTAGAACCCCTTTTTCTTTTTTTACTTTTTTATTAATGAAAATTGTTAAAGGTCTGCTACTAAAAAACTGTGGATATTACTAAAAATTGGAGGTTAAGATTATGGAATATTTTTGAACTTTGTTTTAAATTGGTTTATATTTTGTAAGCCCAAGTTTGGGGGAAATAGAATCTCTAAAGATTCTGAAAAATACATACCTCAAATTTTTTAAAAAAAGGTTAAAATTCAAAATATAAGCATTAACTTCATAACAGCAGACACTTTTACTTTTCATTGAGACTTAATTGTTAAACTTCAAAGACAATGACTGACTCATCATTCATTCTCGTCGATGTTGTTGAAGTTGCTTTTTAAAAAATGCGCAACAAAATTATTATTATTATATTATTAGCATTTTTCAAGGTTCGAAGACAACAAAAAAGAGATAAAAAGGGATTTTCTTAAGCTGATGCAAGAAGAAGAAAAAAGAAGGGGGGATGCTTCTTTCTTGCTTGCATTTATTCCACTTGACTTTTTTGAAGAAAAAAAACTTTTTTTCAAGAGTGTTTTTTACGGACTGTCGCCTTCTCTGCTGCCACAGTTGATTATTTTTCATTTTTCTTATTATTTTTTTGACGTATTTCTTTTCCACTTTCATTGTTTCGAAGAAAATCCACCTCAAACTTTTTTCGAAAAAAAAATGAGAAAAAGAAACAGTTTTGATTTCCGGTTTTCCTGTAATTTTTGGTTGTTTTTCCTTTAAAAAAAATAAAATGTTTTTTGGGCTTTTTTCTGCAACTTGACACTGTTTTGTTTTTTTTTCTTCTTTCTTGGAGTTTTGTTATCGTTCAACTTTTTAAAAAAAAATTTTTAAAGAGCTTAAAGGTGCCGAAAAGAAAATAAATGATGATGATGGCAGCGGTGGTGGTGGTTGTCATCACTTGAGGGAGTATTGGATGAATGCCGGCGTTTCACATTTCACAGACAGAGATTTTTCCCTTTTGTCCTTTTCTGTCAAGTTTTCTCTGAAAAAGAAAACAAAAAACGGCTAACTTAAAAATTCAATTCAAAGAAAATATAAGCGCGCAACCGATAAATTTTTAATGTCCTTTTTTCTTTCCCTCAAGTCTTTCTTTTGTTTTAAAAATTCAAGAAAAATATTTGTCGTTGGGGCGGATGGATGGATGATGACAAACGCCAATCCACTTTTGGCTTTTAACGGGTTTTTTGTTTTCAAATAGGCTATTTTTTCAAAAAAACAGATTGCTTTAAACTTTAAAAACAGTTTTTACTGCTTGTATTTTCAATTTCAACTTTTTTTAAAATTCCATTTGATTCTATCATTTTTTTGCGTGTTCAATTAAAAAAATTTGGTCATTAAAAATGTGAAAAAATTGGAATGTTCTATTTTTGCAAGCTGGGCAATAATAGCCTGGCAAGCAATTTGTAGAGTAATTAAATAGAATCAGAACACAGAAAAGGAAGAAGAGATAGATAGAAATAGAATGGAATTAATAGAAAATGCAAACTTTTAATACTGTTGTTTTTTTGCTGCTTCTGCAACAAAAAAGAAGTTTTTAGTTTTTCTCAAAATTATTTTCTTTTAAATTTTTAAAATTATTTTTAATTATTCCAAGAAATAAAACTTGAAAGAATCAAAAATTCAAAAGTTTAATAAATATTTATGTACAGTACTCATTCGTGTATAGATATTTGATATCCCATTTTTCCCTGTCTCTTTTACTCATTCTTTTTTCCTTTTTTGGCTTAAAAACATCTGCCTTTGAAAATAATTGTTCACGAGGAGAGAGATCTCGATGAATCTCTTTTTTTTCATTTTCAGCAGGTGAAATATATATTTCTTTCAAATATTTCCCTTTTTTGTTTCCGCCTATTTTTTTACTCTTTGAGTTTCCTTTTTTGAAATTATATTATATTTTTAAATGCCTTTCAAATATTATTATTATTATTCTTCCACTCTTTTTTTGTTGGCTTTCTAACTTTCCCTGAGGGGACGACTATCACCTTTCCTCCGGAAAGAAGAAAAAGAAAATTTGTGAAATTGAAGCAACTTCCGCCTTTCTTTTTTTTCTTGGCTTTGCAAATTCCAAATTGAAAGTTATAATCGCCAATGGCGAGGTTTTTGCTTTTTTCAATGAGATGATATAAACATAACATAAATAAAGAGAAACAGAAGCAAAAGATTCCTTATGTTGTTGTTTTAACTTCTAATCTCTTGCTAATATCTTCTTTTTCTTCCTGTCTGTTTCTGCTACATCTTCGTTTACGTCGGTCTCGATTAAGTTTATTGTATTTATATTGTTGTTGTTCCCACTTGTGTCTTCAACTGCCTTCTTTGACTTTGCCTTAAAAAAAGGAACGAGGAACATCTTCCCTTCTTTTTTCTTCTTTGTCGTTTGTAAATCAGATTAGAAGGAATTTAAATGGCATTCTGTTAAATCTATTTTTCTTTTAGAAGCCATAGCATGTATCTTGATAATCGACGTTCGGGTTCCTTAACGCAACGCCGACGGCTACCTGCAACCCCTGACCAAATTCCTGCCAGTCGAACCGAAAATGTAAGTGTTTTGTTTTTTTGCAATTTTTGACTTTTTATGAGAAAGTGCTAATTTTGTTAGAAGAAGGTTATATTTAATAGTATTTAAAAGTGTAATAGAATTTTATTTTGGATACAAAGAATGAAGGAAGGTGTGAAAAGGAAATAAATGAGTAACAAAAGTTTCAAAGGTTATGTAATTTGATCTTTGGGAAAGAAAGCTGTTGTTTTTTGTGCTAAAATTTGCAGGTTTTAAATCTTTTAAAAAGCGTTCTTTAAAAAGGCAATTATTACTTTTTGTTTATCTGATATTTATATAGCTTCAAAAATAATCAAAAGGGAGTATTTTAAAAATGTTTAATCTGTCACTTGAAACAGTTTGACATACGCCCTCAGGGGTTTTATCCGTTTTAAATTAAAAAGCCTTAATATAGTAAATACTTACAAATGTTAACCGAACGTTTATCTTTAATCTTGTTTAATCAAAAATCAATTTAAATTAAAGTTATTATTCTTTAATAACAAAAACTAGTTAAACCCACAATTTATAGGAACAACCACCCGCAGGATTCTACAGTAGTCGGTTGCATCGAAAAGTGTATGAAATTCGTTCTGCAGAACTTCGGTAAGTTTTTGTCTTTTTTTGCAAAATATTTCTTTTTTAAATTCAAAGAAAATTCCAAACAAAAACCTTTGAAAAAGAAATTTTAAATTTTAAAATCACTCAAGCATAAAATCCATGAATCCCCCCTCCAGGATTTTTTGTTCTTGGGTTTTTTGTTTTTTGAGAAATAAAAAAACACTAAAGTTTATTATTTTGTTGTTTTTGAAAAAAGAGAACATTGGTTTGAAAAAAAAGTGTTAGTTTTTTCTGGTTTTTTTTAATTTTTTGCAGGGCAGGAAATTGGCTACTTTTTCATTTTGCTGTTGTTGCTTTTAATATCAATTAGAAGCATGCGTTTCTTTTAAAAATAATTTATAGACCCTTGAAAGTTCATTTTCAAACAAAAACAAAGAATGCCAATTTCAGCAAAAAAACCAAAGTTTTCTTTAATCTTTCAAAGGAAGGATATTTTCAATATTTTTTAAAAAGTGACATATTTTTATATATGATTTAAAGCGTTCCAAAATTATTAATCAGGAAATGACCCTAAAAACATCAGCTTAAAAAATTCTGACGTTATTCAGTTTTTTAAAGGCCCAAAAATGCTGTTGTAAAATTCGAAATGTTAAGAAACTGTTTTTTGCCCATATCAGACAGCTATAAATACAGTATCCCATTTCCTTTTTGCATGCTAATTTACAATTCTATTTTTAAAAACCAAAAATTAAAAAATATATTTGTTTATGTTTTTTACCAAATTAGTTTCAAAAAAAAGCAAAAAAACACTTCTCTCAAATTACTGTACTTTGATTTGTTTTTTTTTCTTCCTGAAAATGGAAATAATTGGAAGGAATGCCTTTTTTTAGGAGGGTATAAAAAGGATTTCTAAGTTGCCACATAATTTTGAGGTTTTTGTTTTGAAACAAAAATATGAGTATTCTGCCATAAGTGTGAATGTGCTTTCAAAAGTATAAAGTATATTTTCGGAAATGTTTCTTCCAAAAAACCATCAACTTTCTAATATGCTTTCCCCTCTTCCAAAATTTTTATAATAATTTTTGTTTTATTGGTCAGCTGCTGCTTTCCTCAATTTAGCTCTTTTTTCCATCTGCTTTTTTTCTTAAAAAAGTCATTCATTTTTCGTATATTTTATAGCCCAAAAAATGACCAAAATTTATTATTTTTCACATAATTTCATATTTTTTATTATTTTCGTGGAAAACTTTTTAAATTTTTTGAAACAAATCCAACGGCAAAAGTTCTTCAACCTTTTTTATCTCACATGTTTTTTTTC
Source organism: Panagrolaimus sp. LJ2414 (assembly GCA_024447195.1). Taxonomy (NCBI): domain Eukaryota; kingdom Metazoa; phylum Nematoda; class Chromadorea; order Rhabditida; family Panagrolaimidae; genus Panagrolaimus; species Panagrolaimus sp. LJ2414. Next base: position 2,888,032 of record JAMRXY010000005.1, read on the forward strand.
AAAAAATAAAACTATCAAAAAAAATATGATTTAAATGATTGGTTTTCGAGCTCCTCAAAAACCTTATAACACACACATATATTTTTTTCTCACCCTTTTTCTTCAAAGGTCTTATGAGTTTCATAAAAAAATCTAATTTTTGAGAAAATATAATTTATTATTATGTTTTGATCCATCTTTTTCTTTTCTTTGTAAACATCTGGTGGTGGTGTTTTCGACTAAAAAACTTTTTGCTTGCTTGAGATGCATTTTTTTGCGTGCAAATTTAATTAATGTTTTTTTCCAAAAGTTTAAACATTATTGCATAAAAATTTGCAAAAAAACGCAATTTTGAACACTTTAATCATTGAAACCCGGTTTAAAACAATACAGACAATTCTTGAGATAAGTGAAAAGAGGGAATTTTTTGAAAAACCTCTTCAACCAGAAAAAAATAGTATATCAAATTTCAGTCAACTTTTGTTCAACACTTTTTCGGGGAAGAATCTTCTTTTTTATAGCTGAGCGGTAATAAAGTGAGGAGGACTACTTCAAAGCGAAAAACGGAGGAAAAAGATATAAGAAATCCTTGTACTACTACTAAAACTATAAAACCTTAAAAGCAATAAAAAGAGACATTTGTCTCTTTTTTAAAAAGAGCTAAAATTATAATTTGTAATTGTGTAATTCTCTCTAAAGGAAAAAGGAAGGACCAGCTGGTTTAAGTAATATTGGTCTTGAGTGAGTGGTCAGTTTCAACCACACACACAAAAACTTTAGCCTTTGAATTTATCCGAGCTTATTTCATCTTTTGCCTGTCTTTTTCTTTCCGCTTGCTGCAATCACCATCGCAATAAAAAAACCCGGTGATGACACCAAATGTCTCCTCTTTCTACTTTTTTAATACCTTTTGCTTTTTTCCAACTTTTGACGTCATTATCAAAAGCAGCAGATTTCTCTCAAAGGTACCAAAAATCTCCAAAATGACTTCAAAGAGGTCATAAAATAAGATGAAAGAAAGATCTTTTAGGACCCTGAATTAATGAGGTGATTTATGAAACAAATCTTTTTTATACGCCTTTTTATCTTAAAAATTATAAAAAATTGAATCACTTTTTTAAATCTTTAATTTTCTTCAAATTTGTTTTTTATTCTCATCTTTAATATTTATTATCTCTTTGAACCCCTTCAAAAATATTTTAAAAACCAAAGATAGAAAAAAGACTTATGGCTGTGAGATACCGTATTCGAAGAGCCCGTTTTTCAAGCTAAGAAAACATAATATAAGGTTTCCCCCTTTTTTAAAATCAGATATTTTTTGCAAACATTTAAATTTCAAAAAATATATAAATATTTATTTTTGACAAAACATTTTTTTAAATAAAAAACGGAATTGTAAAGAATAAATACGAAGCTGTTGACAAATATCTCTCAGATTACTTTTTTTCGTGTTTCTTCCTTCCTCATCTTTTGTTCTGCCTTTTAACAAAAAAAGAGCTTGAAAAATATGTGTATTTTTATGTTTGAATTTGCATTTTGAAAAAAATGGGTTTAAAAACGCGCTAAAAAGCTTGTTTTTTTACGATATTTGTTTGATTTTATTTTTAGGTAACTTTTGAGAACATTACGGTAAATGGTTATAAAATTGTTACAAACTTAAGTTTTAAAGTTTAAGAAATCTGATTAAGCTCAGATCTGAGTAACCTCAAATGTGTTTCATTTTTTTCGATGACGCAAATTTTCAAGTGATTTGTTATTTTAAAACATTTTGTTTCTTTTTCAAAAATTGAATTAATCACTTATCACCACCACAATGCTACGACTTTTTCTGATGACTCATTTTTAGTTTTCAATTAGCTAATTGCTTGCAGCTTATTTAAGTGGTTGCAAAAGTGAAAAGAGGAGGCTCATCAAAATATGTATCTTTTTCTTCATTTTTTCTGAAAGATGAGAAATATAAATTTTAAAAATTACACTTTACACTTATCAAAAAATTTCGTAGGCGTTCCATTTCAAATTTTAAGAAAATTCGTCCGTAAAATGTCCTTAAAAATCCTTTAATTTCTTTCTCTTTCATTTTTTGATATAAAATATGTTTTGAACGCTGCTGCTGCTGTTTAAACTTTTTCATTTAAAAATAATTTTTGCTGCTGCAAAAATTTATTATAGTTTAAAAATGCAAGAAAAACTGCAGCTGCAACAGATTTTGATTTATTCCAGAGGGAAAAATAAGGATAGCTATTAAATGCTAGTTTTGCTTACGGGTTTTCTTTCTTTCAAAAAAGAAAAAAGGTTTTTAAGATTTGCATTTCTTCGTTTCCGTTCATTTTATTTGATGCAATTAAATATCTTTTTTATGCTTAAGCTTGCTTAAGAATAGGGGGGCCTTTATTTTCTCTTCCTTCCAAATAAAAACAATATTTGCTTTTTTCTTTCGTTTATTTCCCTCCATTATTTCCGGGTTTCAATATATCAAAATCTGTTCTTCCACAATCAAAGAAAAAAATATTTTGGCCCAAAAACATAATAAATTGAGGACAGGAGAGATAGAGATAGACGGGACAAGACAACGACCTTTATTTTTGAATTAAATGTGATTGATAACTTTCACATCAAAAAAGACCCCCAATTTCTTTCTTTCAATCCCATGCTTTTGCTTTATAGCTTGGCCTTTTAGTTTTCAAATTTCCCCCTTCAAATATTTATTATGTTTAGTTCTTTGGATCCAGACTCTTTTTGTTGTCTTTTAAGAAATTTCTTTTTTTGTCGCATTTTTTTCATTTTCAATATTGCGCGAAATTTGAGAATATCAAATTTTTTATTGCAGCAAACAATCACGTAAAAAGCTTTAAACTTTGCCCTCTTTTTTTACCTGTCAAAAAGGTCTTTTTTCATCCTTCTTCAAACAATTCTCTAGAAGAAAGACATTTTTTTAAATGGCGTCAAGATTCTGTTTAAATGTAAATATCCTATTTTTATTATACATGATTTTCTTCAATTTTTTACTTTTTTCAAATATTTAAAAAAAACGACCCCCTGTCTTTTTTCTTGAAGAAGGTAACGTTTATAAAAAAACGATTGAGACTAGACACTTAAAAATAAATGTTTACATGTGTGTTTTTTTTTGAAAATCAGGGCTTCTCCTTCTTCGTTTTTCACACTTGTTTAAAAATTTAAAGTTCTTCTTTTTCTTCTGTTTCTTTTTGTTCCTTATTTGTATCACACATTTAAATCCTAAACTTTGTTATCTTTTTTTCTTTTCCAGAAAAGGTTTAACAAATTTAAATAACTTTTAAGTCTGAAAAAAATGAAGTTGTGAAAATTCAATTCTTTCTTTTTTTTGTTGTTTTTTTAAAAGGTTTCACATGTCTCGTGCCTTCTTTCTTTCCTTCTACGTCTGCTTCTTCTTTTTCTTCTGATTATGAGAACAGAAAAAAGAAATCTTCCTCGTTCTTTCATCTTCTTCAAAAAAACCTAAGTCGTAAAGAAGAAGAAGTTTATTAGCAGGATTCTTTCCTTTCTTTCGTTCGGTATTTTTGAAACAAAAAAAAATAAACTCAATTTGAAGCCTCCAAAAAAGTCTTCGCTTTTCTTCTTTTTTTCTTGGCGCCGGCTCAAAAAAATATTTTTTTTTCACATTGCAATTGTAGTTTTCCGAAATATGATAATAAAAAAAGAAGGAGAAAAGCATGCCCAAAGGCATAATAATTTTCAAGAAGAAAGAAAAAAACACATGGAAACAATATTATTATTATTATTGTCAACTTCTTTTCCATTTTTCTTCTGCAAAGCACATTTAAAAAAATCATTCCAAAAATAACGTCATTTTTTGGCAATTTTAAAAAAGAATAATATTGCCTTTTTTGGAAAGAAGAAAAAAATGATAGCAACGAATATGTTTTTTTTTGATATTGCCCTCTAAAAAAGTACATTTTTGTTTCCATCGAAATTGTTTTTTCAATGTTTGTTTTTCAAACTTTGATTTGCAATTTTAAGCAGCAAGGATTTTTTGGTGGAAGAGGTTAAATAAAAGTGATGCCAAAATATATATTAAATATATCAAGCCATCCTTAAGCCTATCTCCATAGTAGCAAAGCAAAAAACAGCAGCTGTCAAATTTTCACAGGAATAAAAAAACAAAATAAATAAAAAACGAAAAATATCCAAATATTTTTTTGATTGTTTTCTTTTTTCGCTCAAGGGCGAACTTTTAGAAATCAAAAAATTTTTTAAATTCCAAATAAATAAGAATTTCTTAAAAAAACATTGGTTTTTAAAAAGAAATATGTAAGTTTTAAAAACAATGATCGACATGTTTTTTCTTTCTTTTTGTGGTTGGAAAAAACAACATTTAGTCAATTTCGTTTTTGATATTTGACTGAAGTCTCGGATTTAGAGGCTGATGTAGCCTTTAGAAAAATTGGTTTTTATTAGTTTTAAAATAGGTTTAAAATCTAATACTGTAATGTTTTAAAGATTTTGTTACAAAAACGTCATTAGGGGCTGTCCAGATATTACGTCATCAGGGAGGGAGGGGTAAATGACCGTACCGCCTTTGATGTGCGGCAAAAAGCGCCTTTGATGTATAGGGGTAAATCAGAATTTGATGATGACGTAATATCTGGACAGCCCCTTATCTCTGTTACCGTAATCCATTATAAGATGTTATCTCTATAAAATAGTTTTCGAAAAAGTTTATAAGTTAAAGATCAGAAACATGTATTTTTTGTTTTGTTGTTGTTTCTTTTTATGGCACATTCAATTTTTTATAAATTTGATGATGGCACATTTGCCATCAGTCAAATTTAGTCACCCTTTTTTCTTGAAGGGTTGTATTTGTGGGTGTTAAACGACAATTTAAAATATAAGAAAAATTTGTTTTTACAAGAAAGCAATAAAAATATTACAATTTTAACCTTTTTACTCTTTTTGTTTGACATATTTAAAAGTTGTCAAAAAAAACTAAAAATGAAAGTGTCGTAAAATTTTTCAACGCCTTTTTACGGGCATTTTTATTTTTGCCATTTAATGCTGCCCTTCTTTTTTTTCTGCAACAATTCAAATTTCTTTTATTTTTCGGAAGGCAATAATTGCATTTCTTTAAGAAAATATATAAAAATATTATTGGGATGACGAAGATGCTGCAGCCAGCAAGCGCGCCTCAGGAATGCCATCCTTATTTTGTGCAAGTCTTGGACTTTTTGCGTCATTCCCTCTTTTTTTTATTTCTTCATCGACATCCCAAAAACGGGCATTTTTCAACAAAACCGAAAAAACGGAATTAAAATTAACCGTATAAAAATAAACAAAATAAATATGCGCAAATATTAGTAATAAAAAAATGATAAATGTTTTTTGTCTTTTTTTATCTTTGCAACATCAGTTTTTGTTTGACATTTTTATTTTATTTTTTTTCAACAGGCTATGAGGCAACCTTAAGAAAGCTAAAATCTAATTTTAGCTTTTTTGTTGGTGCTAAAAAAAGGCTAATCAAAAAGCCATCATTTTCATCATCATCTTTGTCTTTATCTTTAGTAGCAGCAGCAGCATTGACTTCATCGGCAGCAGCAAAATGAGGAACAGCGGCGGCAAACTTTTATATTTCGATTGTTCAGCTGTCTTTTGTCTTTACTCTTTTATCCCAGTCGATCTTTTCCGGCTTTGATTTTTTTGCAAAAAAAAAAAAGATTTTTATACTCTTATTGTTGACGAAGGCGACTATACAACATCAATCAGATTCCCTCCTTTTCCACCATGCTTCCTTGTTACTTGCAGCAGTAGCAGAAAATTTTTGCACGCATTTTCGCACTCTTTTTTTGGAAGCATCAACGATGAAAAACCCATGAAAAATTAACTTAAAACGTATTCCACCAAAACTTTTTAAACGACCTTCACCGCCAAAAATTTTTATTTTCCCTATGTTTTCGAACATGCTTAAGAAGCAGGAAAAAAATACTTTTAGGTCGAAATTTGGCAAAATGCCGTTTTTAGAGCATCGAGAATGCCAAAGTCGGCATATTTTGTTTCCTACGGTATATATTCATCTTTGATCTGTTTTAGATATAATTGCACCTATATAGGTTTTCGGGGTCGGGGAATCCGAATCTCGAGTCCGCGTTTCGAAATTTTCGCGTTAAGACCCATTTTTCGCATGTTGACCACACATTTTGCCTAAAAAGTAGGTCAGGAATTAATTTGCTAGACTAGTTCTTATCACCATCGGATTCCCCGTAGTTTTTTACCCCTGGGTGGGAATTATCATCAAATAACTTGTTCCGCCCGATGTTTTGCAAAATAATGAATATAGTCGACTCATAATTTCGAGAATTTCCATCACTTATGAAAAATCAAATTTTTATCCGATTATGCTAATTTCCCACCTATATAGGTTTTCGACCATGGGGAATTCGATGGTAACCTTTGTATTCGACAGAAAACACATTTTACAGGTGATATGCCCTCAGGGCATGATATAATATATCCGCTTAAATAAAAAATTCCCCATGACTTTATTTTTGTGTTTCAGATGTTAAAAAGTGTTGATTATTGTTCAAAAACAATGTTTTTATCAAAATCAAACTATACTTTTATCATTTAGATGCAAAAACTATTTTTTCAGATGACTTAAAATTACTGTTGATGTTGGGGTATATGTATGAAATATGGAATCGCTCTAACTGTGCAAATAATGAATTAGAAACGTTGAAAATTATCAAAAATTGTTTACTTATATTGTTTTTACTATTTTCAAGGTAACACGCTATCTACTTAATGATTTTCTTCCATCTACAATATCTAAAATTCACTAACATCAAATGGTTTAGAATTATGCGTTTATCTTGCATTCAAAGACATCCAAATAGCATAAATAATATCCGAAAATCATATATATGTGGTTCTGAAATTAAAGTTTTGTAAATCTAGGTGGTACAAGCACGTTGAAGCAATTTTTAAATTTGCACATATACCCCAACATCAACAGTAATTTTAAGTCATCTGAAAAAATAGTTTTTGCATCTAAATGATAAAAGTATAGTTTGATTTTGATAAAAACATTGTTTTTGAACAATAATCAACACTTTTTAACATCTGAAACACAAAAATAAAGTCATGGGGAATTTTTTATTTAAGCGGATATATTATATCATGCCCTGAGGGCATATCACCTGTAAAATGTGTTTTCTGTCGAATACAAAGGTTACCATCGAATTCCCCATGGTCGAAAACCTATATAGGTGGGAAATTAGCATAATCGGATAAAAATTTGATTTTTCATAAGTGATGGAAATTCTCGAAATTATGAGTCGACTATATTCATTATTTTGCAAAACATCGGGCGGAACAAGTTATTTGATGATAATTCCCACCCAGGGGTAAAAAACTACGGGGAATCCGATGGTGATAAGAACTAGTCTAGCAAATTAATTCCTGACCTACTTTTTAGGCAAAATGTGTGGTCAACATGCGAAAAATGGGTCTTAACGCGAAAATTTCGAAACGCGGACTCGAGATTCGGATTCCCCGACCCCGAAAACCTATATAGGTGCAATTATATCTAAAACAGATCAAAGATGAATATATACCGTAGGAAACAAAATATGTCGACTTTGGCATTCTCGATGCTCTAAAAACGGCATTTTGCCAAATTTCGACCTAAAAGTATTTTTTTCCTGCTTCTTAAGCATGTTCGAAAACATAGGGAAAATAAAAAAATATGCGATTTTTTGGCGGTGCCATTTTTGTCAAAATTTTAGAATAAATTGGTGGAATGCGTTTTAATACATCCGATTCATCTTCTTTTTCTATACATCTTTTCTAAATTCATTCATTCAAGCGCTTCTTTTTTCGCGCTACTCAAGCTTTAACTTTTTTTTCGTTTTTCAAACTTCTTCGTTTTTTTTGCTTTTCACAAAACTTTTAAAAAATGCATGCATTTCTCAAATTAGCCAAATTAAACTTGGCATCTCCCCTTCCGCTCCCTGTTTTTTTTCCAGAAATTTTAACCTCAAAAATGCTTCAAAGAAAAAAAGCTGCAGCATTTTTTCAAAATTGCTTTTTTATTTTAGTTTTTTTCTTATTTTTCAAAAGTTCAACTGTTTTTTTAAATCTTGATTTTTTAAACCTTTGAAACTCTTTTTTTGAACGCGGAACTGCCAATTAAAACTTAAAAAAACTATATGTGGATTACCGTATCCCACAAAGAGAGATTACTGTACTTCATTTCCCTTTTTCCTTCAACTTAAACATTTAAATATTTAAATTGAAACTTTAAAACTATAAAACGTTTAAAATATAAAAATTTAATCACATTTAATTGCTATAAACAATTAACTTAAATTTTAATAATTTTTAGTCACACCACAACATCCCCATCAGATTGGTCATCCCGTTCAACGCCTTTAGGATCACCTAAAAAGCAACGTTCAACTCGAATTTCTTCAAATAACAATAATAGCAATATGTGGCAGTATTCCCCTGCTAGATCCCAGTCATTTCGGCATCGAACTCGTCCACCAATTGAAATTCGCCGAAATGTTCTTGAAGATTGTTCACAGGAGAGACGAAGGTCCACGCCTACCGTAACACGACGATGCAGTTTACAACGGTAAATAAAAATATTCAAACATTGACATACAAATCTTTTAAAAAAAGGGTTTTACTTTTTTTCTTTTTTCGTTTCACGCCTTTTTCTTCTTATTTTAAAAAAACAGAAACAGAAGCAACAAAAAAAAGTAGTTGAATTTGTTTTTGTTGTAAAGTCCTACTTTTTATTCTTCTTCGTGCCCTTTCTTGCCTCCTGCTTGTTTGCATTCTTCTTCTTCTTTGCTTTACTTTAATCGTCTTCAAAAAAGTTTTTCTTTAAAGCAAAAGAAGCCTATGAAGAAATGTTGCATTGTTGAATTATTTTTGTCAATATATTTTCTTTATTTTTACTTTTTCGTTTTTTCAGGACCCGATACGAAACTCCCCGAACTGATGTTTGGCCAGAACCAAAACAAATGAGCGAAATTGAGGAAAGATTTCTTCGTCTTCCTGATTCTGAAGATTATACCCGGGTTCGACAATTTAATATTGATAAAAAGGGTGCCGTTGTTTCTCGAGGTGATTCATTTCGACGAAAAAAGAATAAAGGTTTGTCTATTAAAAATTTGCATATTTATAAATTTTTGGCCAAAATTGGTCAAAGAACATATGACCTTGAAGCTTTTGGCACTTTTTTCTATACTTGATTAGAAGCCAAATATATTTTGGCATTTGCCATTCTCGAACGATGGCAAATGCCCTTCTCCTTTTTTGTGACATCAAAGATAAACAATTTTCTTTACTTTTAAAAGACACGTGTTTTAAGCTTTAATTTTTTTTCTAAAAACAGACTTCTTTTTTTCGTTCAAAATACTTTAGATTTATTTTTAATGATAGAGAAGGAAAAAAATGCAATTAAAATTTGTGTTTTCAGCAGATAATAATAGTCCATCACCATTTCCACAAAGTGAAAGTGAATCTCCAAGGGAAACGACCACTTCTCGAAGTACTTCAATTAGCAGTACCGCGGGATCAGGTTTAAAGGTTTCATCATCCGCTGAACGATCCTCCCCAGGAGAAGATGAAGCTCCTTCAACCTCCCAGCATTATAAGGTTTGTATATTTTATTTTAGGAAGGGGTTTTTGGAGGTTGAAAAAAAGAAAAAAATTGAATTTTTAAAAGCTTTCGTTTAAAAAAAAGGAATAACAAAGAATAAAAAAATGGAAACGGAAGTAATTTAAAAAACGGGTTTTTTTATAGATTTGCATTTTGGGACAAGCTGGTGCAGGAAAAACTTCTTTAATCTCACAATTTATTACATCAGAATACCGTAATGCATTTGCGGATGAAGTGGAAGTTTGTGATAATACAGTATCCGTTGCCATCGGGGGAGCAGAATGTGAATTAATGTTTATTGAATTTGATCCAAATAATGTAAGATATCTAGCTATTATATAGTTACCGTAATCCAATATTTTTTAATATTTTAGACAGATGAATGGAAGAATGTTGAAGTTCAAGCATATGTTTTAGTTTATTCAATTGATTCAAAATCATCTTTTCGAACAATTACAAATGTAATGGAAGATCTCAGAATTGAAAGGAATAATACTCCAATAATTTTGGCGGGAAATAAAGTTGATCTTGAACGGAAACGCGCAATCGCGGCTTCAGAAGTTCGAGCAATTTCTCATCAATACGGGGTTGCACATTTTGAAATTTCTGTTGCATTGAATCATGAAGTCAATGAACTTCTTGTTGGAATTGTTGCAGAAATTAAAAATGCCTTCAGTAGCAGCCCGCTAAGAGTTGACCAAGAAAATAGTCCAACAATGGTAAATATTTTAATTCTTGGGCTGAAGTAATCAACCAAAACGTTTTAGTCACGACCAGAATCCTTGAAAGAAGCGAGTCAAGATTTTCAAGCAGCAATTCGGCGATTTTCTCAAAGAAAAAAGCGTCAAATGGGTGTTGCAACTGTGGAAACGGATGCCGGAAAATGCGCGAATCTCTCCCCTCAAGGCCTTTTTGCAAAACTTCGACAATGGCGACGTGGAACTAAATGTTAATAATTTACATTTGCATTTTATATCTACAGCAATATAATTATAAAATAATCAGTGCAAAAATTATCCTTTTTTTAAAATATTTTCAAAAATTCTGTATAAATCCAAACCAAAAATACACACACGCATTTTTACACTTATAATATTTCTTTCTGTCTTTTTTTCTAGTCAATGATTTCTTTTTTTATCACATTTTGTATAATAAATAAAAACGGTTGTTTTTTAACTAATTATTAAAAACATTCTTCTGTTCATCAGAATTGAATAAGACAAAACTCAAAAGTTTGATTATTTCTAGTATATACCAAACAGTTTTGAAAAGATACAGTAATCTAAATTGATTTTCTTCAAGAGACTATTTTTCAAGAAAAAAGTGACAAACAGTTTATTTTTAAAAACACAAAAAGTATCAAAAACTCAATCAAAGTACAAACAACATTGAAAACATAAAAAAGATGAAAAAAAGGGCGCTGCCCTTATTTGGGAAAAATATTTGGGTATGATAGATTACGGTACCTTTTTTTGTGTATTTATTTTTGGGAAATATAAATCCGGGCAAATATAATTCTAGCATTAATGAATCTAGGGTGAATATTTCGGCATTATTTTTCCATAATGTTTATTTTAAAAAAAACAGTTTTGAAAACATAGTTTTTATAGTTTTATTTTTGAAAAATTATTTTTTCAGAATGTGACATTTGGGTAAATTTTTTTAAAAATGCATTTTTCATGATTTCTTGATTCAGGTAAATTTTTTCCAGAATGTGACATTTGGGCATTTTTTCGTTAAAGTCCCTCTCAAAATACCCAAATGTAACATTCTGAAAAAATTTTACCCAAAAATAAAATCATAAAAAATGCATTTTTAAAAAAATTTACCCAAATGTCACATTCTGAAAAAATAATTTTTCAAAAAAGCAATGCTTAAATTTTTCATTTAAAAATAATTTTACCCAAAACTACCATTCTGAAAAAAATTTTCTGGAAAATAAAATCATAAAAAATGTGTTCTCGAAAATGTTTTTTTCAAAAAAAACTTCATGGAAAAATAATGCCGAAATATTCACCCCAGATTCATTATTGCATGAATCATATTTATCCGGATTTATATTTCCCAAAAATAAATACCCAAAAAAAAGTACCGTAATCTATCATACCCAAATATTTTTCCCAAATAAGGGCAGCGCCGAAAAAAAGTAATTTTAATCAAGCATAACAGTTTCGATACGTTTCTTTTGAGGTTTCGGTGATGGCGGTTTTGGAGCAGATTTTGGAGTCAAAAAATTAACAATTGAACCAGTAGCTTTTGGAGTTCCAGAAGGTGTTGCTGCCTTCTTTCTTGTTGGAGTGGTTTCAGTTTTCGTAGGCTTTTCAGCTTTAGAACTTTTTGGAGTCGAAACAGATTTTTCGGTTACATTTTCAGCCTTTTCGTCAATATTTTCTTTTGCTTTCTTTTCACTTTTTCTTGGTTCCTTTTTTTTCTTGGCAGATTTTTCTTCTTTTTGTTCCTTTTTGGGTTTCTTTAAAACATCAATTAATTCTTCGGATATTTCAGGAATTTGAGTTCGTTGACCAAATTCATGCTCAAAATCAGAGATAAAAGTATTGAAACCTTCCCAGGATGAAATGACAACATTCTTTCCATCTGGAGCAAATGCAAAAGATGTATTGATATCATAATGTAAATTATCTGAAATGGGTAAGCATTATAATGGTACTGTAATTACAGTAAAACTTACCAATATACATAATTGGTGCAGCATGTTGAGAATCATAAAATGTAATAGATTCTTTTGTTAAAACTCCAAAAATAACCCGATACGGTAATCTAAAATGTGAAATAAGCATTAACAAGTGTATGAAGAAAATACAAACCCCAAGAAATTTTCTTTATCATCGAGTAATTCATAAACAATCGGTGAGCATCGAACATATACGGTAGGTTTGGTTGATGGAAGCAATGCAAATGGACGGCATAAATCAAAATCTGATCGACGAATAACATAGGTACCGTAAATATTGGAATCAGATACTTCCAAATGAGCAGCTAAAAAGGTACGGTATGTTTAACATTTGAGTGTGAATTATTTACCTGGAACGAATAACAATGAACCACATGGAGAAAAATCTGTTGCACGAGTAAAAGCAACCAATTGACTGTCATGGAAAAGTTTGTAAGGCTAAAAATGAATATTTTTTACTAATAAAACATTAATTATTTTAAATGCTTACAGCTTCAGGATTTGTTGTAACATTTCCAATTTGAGTTTTTAATCCTGTAACAGTACAGAAATTCCGCATTCGATGACCTCTTTTTGCATCAATAATATCCAATCGATGATCGGTTGAACAAGAAATTACATATTTTCCATGCGGATCCCAAGATAACCCAATTGGAAAATTACGGAAATTTCGCAAATCCCAAAATCTTTGTCCTGAAAAGATAAATATATTTAACGAAGACTAAAAACTAAAAACAAACCAGTTGCAGCATTAATAACAACAATAGAATTATCAGCAGAACCAGTTGCAATGTATTTATTATCAGGACTCCAAGCTAAGCAATTTATATCACCTAAAAATATAGATTGTTAAAGATAAAAGTCTATAATAACAATAATAACTCACCTGTATGTCGAATATTAACTTTTCGATTTTGCTTCCAGATTTCTTTATTGAGATCACTGTAAGTAGTTGGACTTGTAGATAAATCCGTCTGATTCACTTCACCCGAGTAGTACCAAACACTTAAAACACCTTCACAGTCACCAGTAGCAAGCATTTCACCTGGAAAATTTACATAATTTACTTAAAAAATCTAAAATCTTCCTTACCATTTGGAGAGAATTTACAGCAACTCATAGATTTATCAGAACCAGTTCCATCAAGTTGAGCAATAAAATCAACATGCATGGTTTGTTTTACTGCATCAAAATAGTATCCCCAAATTCGAACAAGTTGTTGAACGCCAACTGTTGCAAGCTTGTAATATCTTTCACAATTTCTTTCAACTTCACGTTTTTTGTTTGCTGGAACATCAATTGGTTGAATATCAATTGCAATAATTGCAGAAGATTTATCAAACCAATAAATTACAGGAGTATAAGTTTTCATAATTGTTACAGTAATAGTTTTTTTATAAATTGATATTGATGAATAATCGTCGGCAAGAATGACTCGATTGTAAGATAAATGAATCTTTTTTGAAACTCGAGTTGTTTGGTGAAAAGCAAGATTGGCTTTTGCCCGCCAATTTTTGTGGCTTCGACGCTTTGTTTGTCCATCATCAAGTAGCTGATTTGAGAATTATTTTTAGGATAATGTTTTTGTCTTTGAACGAAAATTATTTGTACTGTGCAAAACAGCATTTTTAAAATTTTATAAAAGGTGTGAAAAAGCTCAAGTACTGTAAATTAAAAACCTAATAAATACAGTGTAAAATTTATTGTTATTTTTATCATAATTTGTCGATGATTTTGTCAAAAAATCAAAAAACACAATTCATCACTGAATAAAATACTGTAGTTTTATAAATTAAGTTCTTAAACATGAATTAAAATATGTATTGTAACATATTTTGTTTTTATAATTTTACAGTAATCTGATAAATTCTTTTGTCGAATATGTACTTCTTAGGACTCCTAAGTTAGGAGTTGTTTTTGATAGTGTAACCCGCGCAGCAGACAAGGTCATGCGCGAGGATAAAGACTGGCAGAAAGCAGTCCAAGTCAGTCAGTGTGCGAGCAAAGGCAGAGCAGTGGTCGGGTGACCACTGCGCTCTCATTTATGTATTGTTGTATTATATCGTATATGCATGTTGGATCTGAATAAATACTAGTTATGACTCCAAGATAGAACCGGGGGAAATACAGTACATCACAGCACTTACTATAATAGCCCCTTTTAAACGCGAGCAATGAAACACCTCTTTTCATTTCCCCTCTCTTTTTTTTCTATTGTTTGATGCTCAACTCTCACAATTCTCTCAACCATTTCTCTCTCTCGCTATTTTTTTTCTAAGATGAAACACAAAAATCTTCAATTTTGCCATTTGTGATCCAAAAATTCTTATAACTAACATCACAATGTCTTTCCAAGAAGCGGTCTTCCAAAATAATGTTCTTGTTCGACAAATTATTTCTCATCTCATCAATGGTCCTGTAATTCTTCTTCATATTGCTTTGATCAATAAAAAATTCAATGAAGAAATTTGTAGCCGTCTTCGACAAGTTTCAAGCCTTGATTTTTATTCTTCAAATGAAAGCGAATCATCATCTTCTGAAGTTGAAAATACCCCAGAATCTGAAAATGATGGGAATGAAAAAGTTGCTCCAGTTGTTCAATATGGATTCAATGAAATTCTTTGCAATGATTTGTCAATCTTTAATTCAAATCTCTCATTTGTTACTCATCAATCACCAATTATTTCATTAAATTTTGAACAACTTGGAGATGATTGCACAAAAATGGATCATTTGCTTCGATTAAAGGGTAAGCATTTTATACTTTAAAATTATTTTTCATCTTTTAATCATTACTACTTTTTTAGGTATTCAATCTCTCAAATTTCATCCTTCACAAAGACATTCCACAAATGTTGTATATCATGAATTGATTGATAAGAATTTGGGAACCCTTGAAACACTTATCCATCCACCAGAAATATTTTTCAAATCACTTCTTCAAGATGATGCTTGTCTTGATTTGAATTCTTTCGAAATTGATATTGGCGCTTTTCGATCAATGTATTACGGTATTCGAGATGGTGAAGATGTTTATCTTTTTGAAGTTAAAGAAGAATTTGAGGTAACTATTGGATACTTGGTATGGTTAATAAAACTAATGTTCATTTTTAGAATATCATTGAAAAGAAATTGAAAATCAAGATTCTTACTCTTTTTGGACATAATCGGGCTCGATTTCAGCCATTTTATTCCACTTTATTAACTGAGGCAAATGTTTCAAAGCTTAAAATGATTTGTGAAAAACCGATTGTCACTGAAAGTGAAGATCTCATGGTATTTCAAGAATGGAAGAATCGAAATATACGGTAAAAATATTTTTGGATACTCACATAAATAATATTATCATCTTTTAGCTTCCCTCAAATCCATGAATTTGAACTAATCTTTTGGAATGATATTTTACGAAATCATTACGATACAGCCATTTCCGTGCTTCTTGATGTTTTTACTAATCTTACAACCCTGAAATTTGGATCTCAACAATCTTATTCTGCTGATGAATGCTTTGAAGTGATCGAAAAAATCCAACAATATTGGAAGAAGAATTCTCTTGGAAAATGTGAACATTCAGTTCATCTTAATTCTGCTATTCCAAAGGTAATCAATTTCCTTAATAATTTTTATCTTTTTAATTAAAGACATTTTTAGGAGCAGATGAAAAACTTTGAACTTCGTTTACTCACTCACAAAAGCCATCGAAATCTCAGCAAATCTTGTGAAATATGGTTTTATACAATGCGAATCAATTATGAAGATTCAATTCAAATAATTTTTCAATTTTTATAGTTTTTAAAATTTTATATTTGGCAATTTTTTGTTATGTTATTGTTTTCACTTATCTTTCATTTTTGTATTTGCACGTAGGAAATTTAGAATAAATGCATTTTATCTTTAAAATTTAAATTTTTTATAAAGTGTTAAAGAATCATTTAATATTTCAACTACGATAATCCCATTAGTTTGAAAAAAAGTTGTTTGTTAGAAGCGTAGATCTAATAAATAGGGCACATTAGATCTACGCTTCTAACAAATTCTAAGAAGAAAAAAACTATTTTCATTTTTGTCTTCAAAAAATTCAATGGCATTGCCGGCAACGTAAAAGCAGAGTTTTTTACTCTCTCATTTCAGTTATGTTGGCAAAATGTTACCCAGCGTACAAATGTTCCTACAAACAATTTTTTTTCTCAAATCAGTTTTTTGTTCACATCTGAAATTCATTAAAAAAATCTTAAAAACTTTTTACGCGATATTTATTATAAATATATTTTATTGTTTATTTAATCCATTATATTTTAGCTCACAAATATGGTGAAAATCAAAAAAGTAGAAGAAGCTTCAGCAAAGAAGTCTACTCCTGCAAAAGTAACCCCAAAAACTGCTCCAAAGAAGGATGAAAGCTCAGATGAATCATCTGAAGATGAACAAGTTTTGAAGAAACCGGCTCCAGCAAAAGTAACACCAAAAGTTGCTCCACAGAAACAAGCAAGTTCTGATGATTCTTCTGAAGACGAACCTCCTGCTAAAAAATCTGCTCCAGTAAAAGCTACATCTAAAGCTGTACCACAGAAAGCCGAAAGCTCTGAATATTCTTCTGAAGATGAACAAGTTGTGAAGAAGCCTACTCCTGCAAAAGTAACACCAAAAGTTGCTCCAAAGAAACAAGCAAGTTCTGATGAATCCTCTGAAGAAGAAGTTCCAGCAAAAAAAGCTGCTCCTGCAAAAGCAACACCTAAAGCTGTACCAAAGAAGGCTGAAAGTTCTGATGAATCCTCTGAAGATGAAGCTCCAACAAAGAAATCATCTGCTCCAGCAAAAGCTACATCTAAAGCTGTACCACAGAAAGCCGAAAGCTCTGATGATTCTTCTGAAGATGAACAAGTTGTGAAGAAGCCTACTCCTGCAAAAGTAACACCAAAAGTTGCTCCAGAGAAACAAGCAAGTTCTGATGAATCCTCTGAAGAAGAAGTTCCAGCAAAAAAAGCTGCTCCTGCAAAAGCAACACCTAAAGCTGTACCAAAGAAGGCTGAAAGTTCTGATGAATCCTCTGAAGATGAAGCTCCAACAAAGAAATCATCTGCTCCAGCAAAAGCAACACCCAAAGTTGTACCACAGAAAGTCGAAAGCTCTGATGATTCTTCTGAAGATGAACAAGTTGTGAAGAAGCCTACTCCTGCAAAAGTAACACCAAAAGTTGCTCCAAAGAAACAAGCAAGTTCTGATGAATCCTCTGAAGATGAAGCTCCAGCAAAAAAAGCTGCTCCAGTAAAAGCAACACCTAAAGCTGTTCCTAAAAAAGCTGAAAGCTCTGATGAATCCTCTGAAGATGAACCAATTGCGAAGAAGCCAACTCCTGCAAAAGCAACATCTAAAGTTGCTCCAAAGAAGACTGAAAGCTCTGATGAATCCTCTGAAGATGAACCAATTGCGAAGAAGCCAACTCCTGCAAAAGCAACACCTAAAGCTATTCCTAAAAAAGCCGAAAGCTCTGATGATTCTTCTGAAGACGAACCTCAAGCAAAGAAATCTGCTCCAGCAAAAACAACACCTAATGCTGTTCCTAAAAAAGCTGAAAGCTCTGATGAATCCTCTGAAGATGAACCAATTGCGAAGAAGCCAACTCCTGCAAAAGCAACACCTAAAGTTGCTCCAAAGAAGACTGAAAGCTCTGATGAATCCTCTGAAGATGAACCAATTGCGAAGAAGCCAACTCCTGCAAAAGCAACACCTAAAGCTATTCCTAAAAAAGCCGAAAGCTCTGATGATTCTTCTGAAGACGAACCTCAAGCAAAGAAATCTGCTCCAGCAAAAACAACACCTAAAGCTATTCCTAAAAAAGCTGAAAGCTCTGATGAATCCTCTGAAGACGAACCAATTGCGAAGAAGCCAACTCCTGCAAAAGCAACACCTAAAGTTGCTCCAAAGAAGACTGAAAGCTCTGATGAATCCTCTGAAGACGAACCAATTGCGAAGAAGCCAACTCCTGCTAAAGCAACACCTAAAGCTATTCCTAAAAAAGCCGAAAGCTCTGATGATTCTTCTGAAGACGAAACTCCTGCTAAGAAATCTGCTCCAGTAAAAGCTACACCAAAGAAACAAGCAAGTTCTGATGAATCCTCTGAAGATGAAGCTCCACCAACAAAAGCTGCTCCAGTAAAAGCGACACCTAAAGTTGCTCCAAAGAAGACTGAAAGCTCTGATGAATCCTCTGAAGACGAAGCTCCAGCAAAAAAAGCTGCTCCAGCAAAAACAACACCTAAAGCTGTACCAAAGAAGGCTGAAAGTTCTGATGAATCTTCTGAAGATGAAGCTCCACCAACAAAAGCTGCTCCAGTAAAAGCGACACCTAAAGTTGCTCCAAAGAAGACTGAAAGCTCTGATGAATCCTCTGAAGACGAAGCTCCAGCAAAAAAAGCTGCTCCAGCAAAAACAACACCTAAAGCTGTACCAAAGAAGGCTGAAAGCTCTGATGAATCCTCTGAAGATGAAGCTCCAGCAAAAAAAGCTGCTCCAGCAAAAACAACACCTAAAGCTGTACCAAAGAAGGCTGAAAGTTCTGATGAATCCTCTGAAGATGAAGCTCCACCAACAAAAGCTGCTCCAGTAAAAGCGACACCTAAAGTTGCTCCAAAGAAGACTGAAAGCTCTGATGATTCTTCTGAAGACGAAGCTCCAGCAAAAAAAGCTGCTCCTGCAAAAACAACACCTAAAGTTGCTGCAAAGAAGACTGAAAGCTCTGATGATTCTTCTGAAGACGAACCAATTGCGAAGAAGCCAACTCCTGCAAAAGCAACACCTAAAGTTGCTCCAAAGAAGACTGAAAGCTCTGATGAATCCTCTGAAGATGAACCAATTGCGAAGAAGCCAACTCCTGCAAAAGCAACACCTAAAGTTGCTCCAAAGAAGACTGAAAGCTCTGATGAATCCTCTGAAGATGAACCAATTGCGAAGAAGCCAACTCCTGCAAAAGCAACACCTAAAGTTGCTCCAAAGAAGACTGAAAGCTCTGATGATTCTTCAGAAGATGAAGCTCCAGTAAAAAAGCCCGTGCCAAAAGCTACTTCCAATGGCATTACGAAAAAAGCTAATGGTATTGATAAATCTTCTGAAGAAGAAGCTCCAGCGAAAAAGCCTGTTGCAAAAGCTTCCAATGGTGTTACAAGAAAAGCTGAAAGCTCTGACGAATCTTCTGAAGATGAACCACCTGCAAAGAAACGTGCTGTTTCAAAAACTGCGCCTAATGGTCTATTAAAGAATGATGAAAAATCTGTTGAATCTTCTGAAGTCGAGAATAATCCTGCTCCATCTTCTTTGAAGCGACGCGCTGATACTGCTTTGGATGCAGGTGGGCCTGTTAAGAAACAAGCTGTGGATACACGTAGAGTGGGTTTTTTTTACGAATTAATTTTTATTTATGTTATTTTTTTAGAAAAGTGAACCATTTAGACGTGTTACTGGAAGTATTTATGATATTGCTGAAAATGTTCGTGACAATTCGTATCAACATAAAGCTGATCCTTGGGGTGCAAGAGCAAATGAAGATTTAAAAAAAGTTCAAGGCAAATCATTCCGACATGAAAAAACAAAGAAGAAGCGTGGTAGCTATGCTGGAGGAAAAATCAGTTTAGAAGTTAATTCCATTAAATTTACCGATAGTGATTAATCTTGTGATTTTAAGTATATTTGTTGTTGATTTTGTTATTCTTTCTTATATGCTTTATAAAAAATTTATTTTATGTAACTGATTGGGCGAAATATTTTAACTGTTTTGGCAGATCTTCTTACTTATTCATTTAGTTTATACATTTTTTTATTATGTTTTTTTAAGATGAAAGATGTTAGCATGAATGAAAGTGCTGTCGACCAAACTGAGCCTTCCACTGATAAAGATGTATATGCAGAACTTTGCGGTGTTGTAAATGATATTGCTCAACCACTTGCAAATCGAAAACTTGCTAAGAAATTATATAAGCTCGTTAAAAAGGCTGCTGCTGACAAGACAACTATTCGACAAGGAGTTGTTGATATTTTAAAAGCTATGAGAAAAGGTGAAAAAGGAATTATGATTTTAGCTGGTAGGAATTTTAGTTGATTTTGTTTGGATTGTAGATGCATTGTTTTTTAGGAAATGTTTCACCTATTGACATTTATTCTCACATACCTGTCCTCTGTGAAGATAATAACATTCCCTATGTTTTCACTCCATCTCGTGAACATCTTGGCTTGGCAACTGGACATCGTCGACCTGCAATTGTTTTAATGGTAAAACGAAGTGAAGAATATGGAGAATTGTATGATGAGATTCATGAAATCGTCAGTAATCTTGTTGTCGAAGGAGCTTAAATGACTCCTCTTTGATCTTGTTTTGTTTGTTGAGTTTTTATTTTCGAGTAAATATGTATGGTATGATATTCTCTTTTTCATTTGTTGCACAAGTTTTATTACAAAAAATAAATAGACACCAAAAAATTGTAAAATTAGTTATAAGACAGAAAAATAAAATTCAATAATAATGAAAATATGATTATTTCTTGGAATTCTTTTCATCAGTTTTGACCGTGGTTGTAGTTGCATCTTTTTCATTTGTTGTGGTCGGCTTCTTCTTATCATTTTCAGCATCTTCACGATCCTTTTCGGATTTTTGAAGAGCAAGTTTATTATCAATTAAATTATGAAGAGAAATTACTGTGCGAACTAATGAACCAAGATATACACACATAAGTTGATCATTTGTTTGAACATTATGAGCTTCAACGAATTCAGGTTGAGTAACATCTGGAAGAAGATTAAGAACTTCCTAAAAATTTAATCATGTAAATGAGAATTAGAAACGGAAAATTTACATACTTGAATATAATAGATAACAGAATGATTAGCAGGAAGTTTGCCTTCAGAGACTTCACGAAGGTATCGTTGAATATCACGAAGTTGAGTATGAAGACCTCGAAGTCCCATGAGTTGATCGGTAACCCGTTGAGATAAAGTTCCAGCAGTTTGATCTTTGATATCACGAAGTAAATGTTCAACACCAACTTCTTCGGCTTCTTCAGCACCAATTTCACTTGGAACATGTTCATATGTTTTAATTGGAGGAGTACCATCCTAAAAAAAGTACATAAATATGTTAAATTAAAAGATAAAACTCAATTACATCATGCACTTCTTGGACTTCGATATATGCTTCAGTTGGAAGACCTAAATCTTTTGGTTCTGCTTCAATAATGACGAGAACAGGATTAGGAGTAAAACGCTTCAATTGTTCATTAATGGCAATATCATTCTAAAATTTATTCCTAATAATGAATTATAAAGAGCGAAAAATCAAACCTTTGATAATTTAGGACCAGTATGATACCAACCAACTATTTTTTCTTTTGCAGCAACTTTGTAAAACATTCCATACATGCTTTCAAGATAATCCATATCAAGGAACCATGTCTTTTTATCTTTTTCATCTTCATCAAAAGGTACTAAAATATTTTTCAAATTGGTAAAGTAAGCTACAAATATTAAAAAACTATCATACCTGCAAAGCTATTAGCAATATCCAAAGTTTTATCAGGTTTCATACTTCCAAGAAGAACACCAACAACACGTTTTACATTTTGAGTTTTGCTAACACGATTGAAGTGATCAACGACACTCAACAAAACCAAAGGATGAACAACAACCTTTTTAACAGGTAAATTAAGATGTAATGAACTTGCACAAGAATTTGTTTTAGTTCCAGCACCAGGGATTGGAGGTTCAACAACTGGGGTAGTAGAAGACTTTTCACTTCCTTCATCCTTCTTATGTGGTGCCATCTTTTAAAGTAGGAGGAAACTGAAAAATAAAAAATATGTATGTATTACAAAGTATGTCTGTTTAACAGGAGAATAAATAATTCAGTAAAAACGCATACAAAAACTTCGACAATATTAAAATACAAAAACGCGATAATACAAAGCTGAAAACAGTGATCTTTGCCTTTACATTATTCACATTTATTTTTTGGGATTAAAAATTTGAGCAAGTACATAGTGCAACTTTTGAGTTTTTTAAAACCGAAAAAGGAATTCAAAGGCATAGATTACGATTACCTATCTAAATAATGTATTAAGGTAGTGTTCATTTTAAAGTTATTGGAGTTTAAGAAACCCATAAATTGGGTAGTCAGATAAAAGAGGAATAAACAAAATGGCCCAGCAATATAAATCATAGCAAAGATATAAATTAAAATACCTTTAGAAGCAGAGTAATAAAAACGTTTTCGAGATAAAAAAATTCAAGGAATTGTTTTTCTTCAAGAATGATGATTTTGGCAAAAAGTGAATGATTCACTGCGAGAGAGAAAGAAAGGAAAAAACACGCGTGTGAAATTTTTTGTTGATTTTTTTAAAAACGTTTGCTGTTTAAAATTTGCGTGAACTTTTTCAATAAATTTTTTTGCTGCTGTTTTTTAATTAAAATTTTTAATTAGAAGCATGTATTACCTTACAAAGGAAATCAAAAGATATTTTTCACAACCCAAAACAATTATTGGTAAAATTTATTAAAGAATTTTCCATTATTACATTTGAAAAAAAGCACCCGGATTAAAAGATTTTTTTGTTAAAACTCTAAATAGAAACAAAAGCTCAAAAAGTATTATTTTTATACAACATTTGCAATTTGCATCGGAATGTTTTCATGATGAGGAGTAAAGTATTCTTTGACCATTTGTAAAGTAATTTCCAAGTATTCATCTGCACTTTTGTCATATTCAAGATACGTTGAATTTCCATCATTATAAGCAACAGCTGGCTCAATTTGTGTTCCTTCATGCCATTCATTGAAGCTTGTAATTGAAACAATATCAGCCTAAATTTATCCATTTATTTTAGACTTCAATTAAAATAAGTTGTTTACCTTTGCTGTATGAGCCATTTTAAAATGTTCACGATAATAGTTTCCATTATCTCTTTCTTTGGTATTTCTGCCATTCCATGCTCTCACTCGTGTATCAATATATCCTGGACCAACAGATGGAATAAAAAGCATTGCATTTTTTGCGCAAAATGTTGACAATGCAGGCCAATTTGACATTGTTGAACCATGACTAAATCCTTCTGAAGCAAAATATGTGTAAAGACCATCAAAGCCAGCTTGTTGAAGATCAAATCGATGTTCATGATTAACATGTAATCCTATAAAGGTATATTAGAGATAAATCTTGAACTTAAAAATTTCCTACCTATTAAAAGCGAATCATATTCAGTTCCTCGAATTGTATGACTACCATTAACATTTGTAACTCGGGACCAATCATCTTTGGAGATTTGGTAGGAATCATAAATATAAAACATTGGCAATTCTTTTGTATTATTTGAAGTCTTATTTTTTGGAGTTGTTCGATAAAAAGCTGAATGATTACCGTATTGTTCAATCAAATAAATAATATCATTTCGAACAGATTCTGGCTAAAAAGTTTTGGTATAAAAAGAAAAATATGTTTTTTTCCAAACTTACTGTACGAGATTTATATGGTTCCAAATGAAAAGCTAATTTCATACGGTATTTTTGTGAAGAATTCAAAAGTAGAGGAACAATGCTATCCCATGAATAATCTAAAAAAGATATACTGTATTTTCGGAAATAAATCCCAAATTGTCTTACCTCCTTTTGGAGTTTCTGATAGCGGCATCCAACTTACAACTGCAAAGATATTATAAAAGAATGTTATGAATTAAAAAAATGCTTACCAGCAACATCGATTCCAGCAGATGACATCCATTTCATATGTTGATCAATTACTTCAGGATCTCGACTTGAATATGGTCCAAGTTTTGGATAAAACCAACTTCCAATATCATTTGGAGGAATATGATGTCCAGTTGGATATACGTGCTGATCATGTTTATCCCAATTTGGTAAATATTCATGATTCCAATGAAGATATGAATCATTGTTGTAATTTGGGCTATCATACCAGGGATAATAAAATGCTTGAATTGAAACCGTTCGACTGCTTTTAACTTCTTGCAATTGCCTTAAGACTTCTGGTCTTACAGTAACATCTGGAGCTTTTGATTGAGCACGAGATTGTGGCATTAAAATTTCTAGCAGCGGTCGAGGACTTTGTGGTGGAGGTTGTTGCTGGGGTTGTAGTTCAACATCTTTTGGACTTTCAAACACATCATTCTTCCCATCGGAAACAATAATTTTTTCAGCCTTGTCCACTTTAAACTGATTTACAACTTCTTTAACTTGATTTTTCATCTAAATTAATTACGATACAAAAGAAGTTTAAAAGAAAAATCTTTACTTGTTCAGAATCAGATGAGCTCATCATAAAAGTTACAGCAGTAAATATCGTAAATACCACACCGGCAACAATACATAATTTAAAGAATTGATTTATATTCATTTTTTCTTCTGCATCCAAATGGAAATAGAAATTGAAGAAGAACTGTTTTTAGAAAAGGTGAAGATGAAACATATGTATAAATGATTGAATAAAAGCGGCCCGAAAAGATGAAAGCGATAAACAAGTTTCTAAAATCTATGCCAATGTTTAGATTAAAATCAATCTGATAAAGAATTATAATAATTATGACCGTAAAAAAACACGATAGAAAGAGAAACGTTAAAAAAGACAAAACAGGAAAATTGGCTTAATTCTATTTTTTCTGTTTTATTACGTGATTGACCGGGGCCACAAAATGGAAGGCAAAAGCAACAGCAGCAAAAAAGTGAAGAGAAAAAGCAAATATATATATTTTTTTTCAATTTTTAACGACCTTCAACAACCAACCAACAAAAGCGACAGATGTCTATCGTCATCAAAAAAGAGTTTGTTCTCTAAAAGCAATATGTGCTTTCATTGAATTAAACATGTTTGTTATAATTTTGTAAACCTTGTGATAAATATATAAACATACAAATACTGTAATGATTGAATTTGCTAAAAAAATGTTTTACAAATTTATTTTACAAATTTTGATTCCTGCAACGAAACGCGCCAAAGAAATAAAAAAACATTAAAAAATTTTTACAAACGTTAAATTTCATGGTTATCCGTTTCAGCGATTTTTTAAAAACATTCTTATTTACAAATATTCAATAAATATATTTCAGGACTTTGAACTAACATTTTTCTAAAGAAAAACCATGTCTGACGATGATGAGATGAGCGTTGAAAATGAATATGTCGTTGAAAAAATTCTAGGTAATTTTAAACTATGAGTACTCTCCTGATATTTGCTCCAAAAATTTGCATAGATTTTTGCTTATTCTACTTTCTTGACGATTTCATGCAAAATTTTGTAACAAGTTAAAGGGGAGTGCTCAAATTAAAGAAATGTCAAATTCTAGATAAAAGAGGACATGGAAAGAAAGTTGAATATTTTATCAAGTGGCGAGGTTTGTTTTATCATTGTATTTATTTTTTATGAATTATACAAACATTTTTATAGGTTACGATGATCCAAAAGAAAATACTTGGGAACCGGTTGAAAATTGTGTAAGTTCAGCCATATTACAGATGTTCCTACAATAATTTATTAATTCATTTTACAGGATTGTCCTGATCTTATAGCTGAATTTGAAGCAAATCTCAAAAAGGTAAATTTTGTGATAGTGTTTTTTTAACATTTAATAATTTATTTTGCAGAAGTCAAAGCAAGAAGAAAAACCTAAAGCATCTCGTTCCTCTCGGGCTAACACAAAATCTGTTGAAGTAAGTTTTTGTAAATTTTGGTTCTAAGATTTATTTAATTCATGCATTTTAGCCTGAAGCTAAAAAAAGTGATCGTAAGCGTAAATCTACTCTTGAAACTCCTGTTCAACCAATTCGCAAGAAGAAGGTCTCTCCTCCTCCTCCTCCTAAAACTCGGCTTTTTGTGGAATCGTCCTCTTCTTCATCCTCTGATTCTGACGTTTGTTTTTCATTTTTCGTTCCCTTTTTAATACTTTCTTTTAGGAACCTACCACTAGCGTTAAGAAAGAAGAAAATGGTGATGATCTTCGACCTCAAGATTCTAGTACTCCTCAGCCTAACCATACCAAAACTGAATCTGAAGTTCCAACATTTACTCCTGTTGCTGATTTACCTCCTCTTGATTTTGTAGTTAAAAAGATTGAAGGAATTACTGGAAAAGTAGGTTCATTTCACTTATTTAATGCTTATACTCTATTGTCCTTTTTAGCCTCCTAATCGTCATTACGTCGTCGTTCGAACTGAAGATGACAAATTGGAAACTGCTGAAATTAAAGCTGTTGTAAAGCAAAATTTGGACGTATGTTTTATAGCCATTCTTTTTCCTTTTTATTGACCGAATTTTTAGATGATGCTTGATTACTTACTTGCTCGTCTTGAAGAAAAGAAAACTTAATAATAATTACTGTAAGAGTTGTTTTTCATTGTTTAATTTATTGTTTTGCTTAATTTTTTTTGTTTCTTGGTAAAATTTCCAATATTTTTAATGCTTGTAAAATAAGAGAAACACGTTTGTGCGTGCATACTTGTACTTTTTTTGCATAAAATCACAATTTTATTTATTATTTCTTAAGATGGATGACTATTCAAATGTTACGGTAAAACCAGAACCCCTGAACCCTACGGCGGGTGCTTTAAAAGCTGTCCTTATTGTTGCATTATTTTTACTTACCCTTTTATCGAGCATGGTTTGTAAATTGTCTTACTGTATCCGTCCCTCATAAATAGAATTTTAGCTTGCATTTGTTTTAAAAAATTATGCTGTTCATCGACATTCTTCAAGAAGCACAGCAATTTTTTCACTTGTTTCCTGCTTTGGAGGTTTATCATCTTAAAACATATTTTAAGTTATTACCATTATGGTATCTTTTAGGTGGGATCTTTCTCGGATGTGCGATATTAGATTTGCTTCCAGATTCACTTGAATGTGTTGAAAAAGCTTTTAAATATTTGGAGCAAGATGTTAGCTTCCCTGTTGCGCCATTCTTTATTGCAACAGGATTTTTATTTGTGTTATTTATTGAACAAGTAACTTTGATACTGTAAAAAATTAAATGTATTGAACAAATTGTTAAGGCAATTGTTTATGCTCGAGAAATGAATTGGATCGGCGATAGTGAAATGGAACGTCTTCTAGGTGGACATGATGAAAATCATCATTTACCAGAATCTCCAGCTACTCCTGATGACCCTCCTGGTGAAGAAGATCAAGACATACACTTTGATCCAGATGCTCATTCGTCGATGCGAGCAATTTTATTTGTTTGTGCCCTTTCATTGCATGCTGTTTTTGAGGGACTTTCCTTAGGACTTATTGATTCTGCATCTGTTTTACTTCAGGTTTAACATTTCCTTATTTTTGTAATGTAATATATCAATTTTTAGGTATTCGGTGCTCTTGTAATTCACAAATCAGTAATTGGATTTTCGCTTGGTGTTCGACTTGTACAATCTCGATTGAAAAACTTTACAGTAATAATTTGTTGTACAGTTTTTGCTGCTCAAGTTTTGATTGGTGGTTTCTTTGGACTTGGAATTATTAGATTTATGAATCAAAGTTCAAAAGGAACAACCCATTTGGTTTCGGGTATTCTTCAATCAATTGCTTGTGGAACTTTCCTTTACATTACTTCATTTGAAATTCTTCCTCATGAACTTAAACAAAGGGGTCATCGTCCACTCAAATTTTTAATGCTTATTCTCGGTTTTATGGCTGTTGCTTTATTCGTTTTTCTATTTCCAGATTCCGGAGATGAATAATTTTCAAAATTTACTTACCCCTTTTAAGGTCATTCCAAATTATCTTTTACAATATGTACATTTCTGTTGCCAGTTTCTAGTCTTTGTACATTTTGCTTTGCTTCTTTTTTTTCCGAATTTGTACATGCCTTGCATTTTTAAATACAATGGCGGGTATTTTTGCGTGTTTCTTCTTTTTTGTATTTTTTTATCCGTTAATTTGTTATGTAATAAATTTTTAAATTTTCTATTTCTCTTTTATTTTTCCATGGTGTTTTTATCACTCGATTACTTGAATAAAATTTTTATCATTAAAATACTGTAAATATGAAATTACAGGCAATGAACAAAAACAAA
This sequence comes from Panagrolaimus sp. LJ2414, assembly GCA_024447195.1. Lineage (NCBI taxonomy): Eukaryota > Metazoa > Nematoda > Chromadorea > Rhabditida > Panagrolaimidae > Panagrolaimus > Panagrolaimus sp. LJ2414. The sequence goes on from JAMRXY010000005.1 coordinate 2,916,397, forward strand.
ACGTGTATATTTTATTAAACTTAATTTGCAAAAGGAAAAATGTTGTGGCTTATTTATTTTATTATAATTGTTGTTTCCTTTATCTTTCTGTGTTGTCGATATCTTGGATGGCTTGTATCAAAGCTTCTTGCGAGACAATTTGGTTTCAAAAGTGTTAGATTTACTGGATTTAGAGTAGTTCGGGTACAAAAAGTCAAAATTGTTATTTGTGATGGACTCTGTATTGAAATTCACGATCTTCGATTATCTTCCAGTTTTGTTAATCAAGAACAACGGTTTGTTTATATTTCAATTCTATGCAGATTCTAAATGACTTTTATTTAGAAAACCAATCATGGTTACCGCAGCTGATTTGCGAGTTGAAAGTGAATTATCTTTGATACAAAATGCTGCAAAAGAAACTAAATCAAAATCTTCGATCAATGTAACACCGGAAAAGGTAGCTCGAATATTGCAATGGTGTCAATATCTTGGAGCAAAAGTTCTTACATCAAATATTGTTCTTCTTGATGCTCTTCCTGGTTGTCTTCTTCATATAACATTTGATAATCTTTGCTTTGAAACTTATCTTGAACGAGAAGGTCTTCAACTTGAACTCAAATGTAAACTTATTCAAAGCAAATTATTTTTGCGAAAGAAAATTGATGCTTTACTTTTGGATGTTAGTTTAGCAGGTTCTGCTTCCGTGGATGTTTCAGAAGGAAATGGACAATTAAAGAAATTTTCTATCAATCTTGGAAATCCAAGAATTATTGTTTATGATGGTAGGGAATTAAAGATTTTGGAAAGTACTTTATTGTAAGTTTTAGGTATAATTGATTACATAAACAATCACACAATTCGAAAAGTTAAAGCTGAATCCCCATCTGAGATAAGCAAAGATCCTGCATTGATTCGATTACTTCGTCAAACACCAAACATCAATTTTGATATCGATAAATTATCCATTCAATTTATTGCTTCTTTGAATATTCAACATCCTCGAAGACTTTCGCTTAATCTTCAAACCCTAAAAACTACAGTAGATACCTCACTTCAAACTGCTTCAATTCAATTTACTGATTGCAAAATTACTGATAATTCTGCAGAATCACATTTTCATTGCCTTCAATTCTTGGCTACTGTAGTTTCACAAACTCCTGCACCAATGCCTCCAGGAGTTGTATCTCCATCATCAATCTTTCAAGCATCTGTACATATTTTTACCCCGTTTATTGTCCTGTATCAACATGATCTTTCATGGTGGATTAATTATGGAAGAGGGCCACAATTTTCAAAATTATTCGGTCGGAAATCTTCTTTTGAAGATGATTTTTCACATCATCATCAAAATGCTATCATTGAAAAATATGATGCTGAATTGAATAATCTTAATAATGCTGATGCGAATGCAGCTCCAAAAATAGTTATTGATGCAGAATTAACAGATTTTCAATGTCAACTTAGAAATTCTGATTCCAAAACAGTTGTGTTTGGAATTGATCTTGCAACACTTGCTGCAGATCATTTAATGGAAGAAGTTGAATTTGGAGTTGAATCTTTATGGTGTCATCATGCTGATGGTGGAGTGATAAATGAACGACTTACATTAGATCCAACTAAACATGCTTGGGGTACAACTGTTGCAATTGGAGCTGGGCTTGCTAAGGTAATAAATAATTTACAAGATTACGGTATTTAATGAGCTAAATAATTTTAGTTTGTTAAATATCGTGGAAATAGGCAACTTTGTATTCAATTAGATGAATGCCAATTTGAATGGGAAGAAGAAGTTATTACTTTAATCGTTGATTTTGTACAATCAATACGAAGCCAAAAAATTGATTCTCCTGAAGCACCATCTGATTCTGTGGAACCTTCTATGGTAAATAGTGATTCATGGGCTTCTGTTGACACTCTTTCAAGTCGAAGTCAATTAAATGATTTTTTGATTCAATTATCTGCTCGAAAGCTTGATTGCTTTTTCACAGCAAAGAAAGCAGCATTTTTGGCATTTTCAGTTGAAAATTGGAAGGTTGAATCTTCGACTTCTGCATCCGCATTTTCAATGATGATTGAAGATATTAAATTTGTTCAAGGTGAACTTCGTCCTGAATCAACTTACATTCCTTCAAATTGGTTTCAAATGCCTCCAGAATTACAAAAATCTCATTTTATTCAACCTTGTGGTGGATGTCAAAAAATAACTGTTCGATTTGTCAACAATATTTCATCTCGAGAATTTGTAACACATTTTGAAAGTTCTGTTGAACTTATTTGGTCACCTTTAGCATATGTTGTTTTTTATGAAGTTTTTCGGTAAGTTCAGAAACACATTTTTTGGTATACTGTAATTGTGTTTTTTGTGCTTCGATCATTTCTAATATGTTACTTTTTTTAGAAAAGTTCGTGATATTTCAAAAACTTTATCAACGCCATATCGAAGTAGTAAAAAACTTTCATCTCGTTTATTGCTTACGGTTGTAAGCGATCATCCAGTGGATTTTGGTTTTCGACTTCCACGAAATCATTTTATGCGTTGGGTTGTTCCATCACTTCAATGCGTGAAAGTTGATACTGTAATAAATGTTTCTGCTCCAACATTCTTGCTTGAAATGGATAATCATATAATTTTGAATCTTGAATCTCCAAGAATTCAAAGATTAGCAGCTGATTCCAGAATGGATATGGGAAGACAAGAATTTCGAGAACTTCAAAATCGAACAAATAAACTTTGGTGGTTTCATTCTGATAATTTTCAAATAGTATTTCCGTTTAAATATGATTTTGCTGCTGCTTATGAAGAAGTGATCAATTCTGTAAAATGGATTAAACAAGTTCATAGTCATAAACCAAAGAAATTCACTGCTGACAGTCCTCTTCCATCAGATTTGCGGATTACTTTTAAGGTTTGTTTATCTATTGTAATTACAGTATTTAAAAAAGGTTATTTCAGAATGCATCATTACAAATGCTCGATGATCCATTTGAAGTGCAGTTACAAACAATTTATGAAGTGATGCAAGATGAAGTTTTTGAACGTGAAAGACGCCGACAAATATTGGAAGAAAAAATTTTAGAAATTTTAAAAGAAAATCCATTATTTCCAAAATCAAAGATTGATGCATTATATCAAAAATTGGCAGTTAAAGATGCACAAATTTATGTGGATCGAATTCGACAAGTTCAACAACCTCTTCATCGGCAACTTCTTCTTTGGACTCTGAAAGATTTTCAATTAAATGCATTTGCGGATCAAAGCTTGCATGGAAAAGAAAATGTAATTGCTTTTATGCAACATGTAAATCCTGAATCATATGTAAATGGAGATGGAATGGAATTTAGTACAATGTGGGCTCGAGCAGTTGAATTGGATGTGGCAGAATCAAAGATTCAATTTAGAGATTACCCTCTAGCGTATTCCGATATCAAAGAGGCCTACTTTTTTGGATTTGTTGCTGCAGCTGAACATCTTGCAGGTGATCGATCCATTCGACATGAATATATTGAACTTCCAAAACCATGGGGTGTCTATCAAATTAATAGAAATATGTGTCCATTAAAATTTTATTATGATCTTCAATGTGGTATGGATACTGTAGTTTTAATGTTGAATTATAACGATTTCTTTTTTTTTCAGAAATTACACAGTTGTCTGCAACTTATGGTCCATGTTGGGAGCCAGTGTTGAGTTTTGTCAGTTTATGTTGGAATTATGTAAATGCTCCTTCAAGAGATATTTCACAACCTCTTCCATTTTGGGATAAAGTTAGACTTTTGTTGCATGGAAAATTTTTAATGCTTTGTAAAAAGTTAACAACTTCAATGCTGGCCTCAGTGGATCCTTACAATGAAACAGAAATTTTGGATATTTTATGGGAGAATTTTGGCTTTGAATGGTCAACTGGACAATTTAAAATTCAATCAGATGTTGACGTATTCATTCGAACAGCCTCCAAATATGATGATTCCAGGCTGCTCCATATTCCATCTTTAAAATGGGGTATCAATCTTGATTGGATTTGTTTGGGTAATCCAAATGATCATCATTCTGCGACACCTGTTGCCCCAACAAAACTTCCAGAATATTCAACAAATATTGAACATGATTCATATCGATCTTTTCGATCCTCACATTTGGATGTTTCAATGAATGTTGAAGTAAAACCCCCTCCAGAATTTAATCCAACATCAAATGATTTTCCACAGATGCTTGTGTATGCGAATACTGTAAAATGGTTTGATTTTATGAAAAATACTTTAACAATGGTAAATCGTCCAATTAAAAGAGGAACACTTTTTGGATTACCTCATATTAAAAAGCAACAACTAAGTCGGCATTTGAAGTGAGTTTAATAAATTGGAGGCTTTGATCTTAACAATGGTGTATTTTTAGGCATTTGAATTTTAGTGCAAATGTTCCACGATGTATGATTACTTATTGTAAGTTTATTTATGTAAGACATTAATTAATTGGAATATTTAAGGGATGTCATTTTCACCAACATCACATGGTTGTCGGTTATTCTGTGAAAATCTTTTGGTTACATGGGGAACAAATTTACAAATAATTAAAAATGATGAGATTGAAGACCTGCAAAGACGTCCACAAACTGCCTGGAAGACATCATTCTTTTCGGTTCAACTTGAAAATGCCCAGTGTCAATTATATGGAGAAAATCGTCAACCAGAAATGGATAAAATTAATATTACACATGAAAATCATCGAGCATTCTTTCTTGGATTTTCTCGTCTTGCCTATCTAAATTCTGATGACAATTCAGAACATTTTTTGGATACTTCAGATCCACATTGTTCTGCACGACATCGCCTAACAATTCATGATCTTCGAGCTTCATGGACCGTGGATAATCGGGATACTTGCTTGGCGATAATGGAAGGCTTTCAAAAAGCGCATCTTTTGAAAAAAGTTCTTTCAAATGATGCAATGAAGATACTTGAATTTTCACAGTCACAAGAAAATCTTAAAAGTGCTCGACAACAACAACAATTACCTGCTCCAGTTTCAAAAAGTCCAAGTCGTGCAACTCGTTCTTCAACAGATCATCGACCTCCACTTCATACAACAATTTCAAGTAACTTTGATGACGGTGGAGCTAGTAGTTTATTGTGGAAATTAGTCGGAACAATGGGTGAAGAACAAATTGCATACAGTGAAAATACCCTTGAACGACCGGATGAAGCGTTGAATGGAGTGGCACTTTCAAAGAAAAATGATGTTGTTCAACATAATTGGCAAAGTTAGTACATAGTATACTGTAATTTGGTTAATACATATTTAATTTTTTTAGTTGATCTTCTTCATTCTCAAGTAATGTTAATTGGATGTGAAAAAGATGGATTTGTTTTGATGACAGCTGATCATGCCTCACTTTCAAATAAAGTTCATACACCAGTTTGGAGAAATGCTCAACTTTTGTTAAAGAAATCATGGACTGCTTGTAAGTATACTGTATAATCCGTAATGTTTAAATTAAAACAATTTAATTTTTTAGCACTCAGTGGAATGCAATATTTTGCACCATTGGTTATTGGAAAAGCAACAATTAATCGAGAGCATTTTCGTTTTGTTAGTAGAAAAATTATTCAAAAACAAGCCGATGATGCAACTGCAAGTGATAAAATTGCCTCATACAGTAATAGCGGGGAAGCAGTTGGCGGAATTGTTGTTGGTAAGATTACTGTATAAATATTAATCTTGTATAATAAAAATACAATTTTACAGATGATGAAGATTCTTTGAACCGTACTCGTGAATATCAACTTCAAAGGGTTGGAAGTCGATGCTCTTGTCAAATGTTCTTCGTTACGTTCTCTGATATTTTAAACATGGAAAAATTTGAAAGATTATTCATTCCAAAAATCAATGAAACAATTGATGATGTCTTGCATAAACGAGAAGATATTGATTGTTTTACGCTGAAGCATAATATGCTTGAAATTTCAACAAATTCTGAACAATACCAGATTCTCTTGGATATCGTAAATCATTTGGTAAGTTTTATTATTTTTTAAAAATTTAAAATAACAAAATATTTAAAAACAGGTGCTTTTTGTTGATCCAAAAAAGAAGCAATCTGAAGAGAATCGGCGTCGACTTTGGTTTAAACTTGCAAAAATTTCAAAAGAAGAAGTTCGAGATTCAATTGAAAAGATGCAAAGTGATTTACGAGAATGTGTTGCAATTATTCGAAGTTTGGAGCGACAAGCATTCTTTTTAAATCGACAACAAAATGGGGGAGCTGGAACTCAACAAATGATTGAAGAAACTGAAAATTTGAAGAAAGAAATTGAAGATTCAAAGATTCGGCAGTTGGCATTAATTGATGAGCTAGCAGCAATGATTTCATGCTTTAAAGAACGTGAAATGGAAGAAAAATCTGAAATTCATCGGCTTCATGCTTTACAAGATGATGAAGAATCACTCATTTCTCGACGATTTGAAGTTTGCTTTGAAGGTATTTTTTATTTTAATGAATGTAACGAATAAAAACAATATTTAGATTGTTCATGGCGACTAACAGAAAATGATGGACAAATTTCAATTACTGGTAAGCTTACTGTAATGAAATTTGCATAAAAATTAAAAGTTCTAAACTTTTTATAGAAATGCAAATTCGTAATTTTCTTTACACGAGAACTGCTCGAATTGATAATTCTGGGGAGCATTGTGTTGAAGTTGGAAGTGTTAAAGTTGATAATCTAATCCCAGATAGCAAATACAAAGAAGTATTGGCTAAGCTACCAAATCCGCAAGCTGGAAATTCTGATAAAACCCCTGTTTTACGAGTTATTTGTAGAGAAGTAATTTTTCGGATATTTAAAATCTTTAAAAACAATATTGTTTTAGCTTCCTCCTGTCGGCGGTATTTGTGTTAAAGAACATTTTGAAGTGTAAGTTTCTTGTAATCCTTTTTTATACACTTACAGTATCCTATTATAGGAATATTCTTCCACAAGTTACAAATATAACGTATCGATTCTTCGTAAAAATGATGGCATTCTTCTTTCCTGGAAGAAATATTGATAAAGAAGATCAACAGAATTTGGATAAAACTGATGAAGCCCAGCAACAACCAACCCCTTCAACAGGTTCATTTTCATTAACTCGAAGACTTTTTGTTCGAAATAAAACTGCTGCAACTTCGGAAATTCGATCAGATGAAATTGATAAAATGAAAGAACGAGCCGAAAAGAATAATGTTTTTGTTTATATTATTATTCCGCAGGTCACCTTTGTTGTTTCATACAAAGGCAACAAAGAAAAAAATATTGAAGATGTTGATCGTTTCACTTTTACTTTTCCTGTTTGTGAATATCATGACAAAAATTGGACATGGTTGGATTTAGCTCTTGCTCTTAAACAACGGTAATAATATTGTTGTTTTACATAATTATTATTTATTTAAAATTTTATATTTTTTAGATGTCGACGCATGTTGCTCCAACAGTTTATGGCACAAAAATTCCTTCGAAGTCGAATTGGTGGAATTCAATCAACTTCAATTGAACCTATTGATGATGAAGAAAAGAAGCGTATCGCAATTGGAAGACCTGTAAGCTTTTTTGAAACATGTATTTTAAGGAAATTCTACCGTAATCTTTTTTTTTCAGTTAACATCAGAAGAAAAGGCAAAGAAGAAATCCAAAGCTTAAATATGGGTATTTTAATTTTTTAAAAGAGCTTTACTGTTTTTGTATTTATGATTTTAAAATTTAATAATTTGTAACGTAAATAATTTTTAAAATAAACTAATTTTTGTTTGTATTATTTTTTTCAGATATGGTCTTATAAATAGAGATTTAGACAAAGTTTTCCATCTCATCAGCAAAAATTACACTCAAGGTTACTGTAAAATTGATCATTTTAATTAAATTATTTTAAAATTAAAATTATTCGATAAAAAATGGAACATTTTATTTAAATGAAGATAAAATGGCACGTTTCCAGGAATAAAAAAACTGAAACGGAATAGAATAATATAAATTATAAGCAAGTATCATAAAAAGAAAAGGCTTTAAATTGAATTTTAACGAAATAAAACAAGAAATGAAAAGCACATTACAATGAGTAAAACATATTCAAAAAGATATTGTTATGCGCAACAAGAAAAACTTTCATTCCATTTTTAAAAATAAATAAATTTTTTATGTTCCGATAAACGCAGTGTTGTGCTTTTTTATTTTAGTCGCCTCCGCCTCCGGAGGCGGAGGCGAAAAATCGACTCCGGAGGCACAAAGCGGCATTCTCACCTTTGATCTTTTGCAAAACGCGCCTCCGCCTCCGACTCCGGAGGCGGAGGCGCAACAACACTGGATAAACGCTGCAAATTCCCATGCATGTCAGAAAACCTATAAATCCTGGAAATAGTCTAAAATAATCCACCAGTAATATTTTAACAGTAATAAATGTTAAAAATGGGTGTTGCAAAAGTTTATGGCCACCTTTGAAAAAGTTTGCATACGTCATGATATGAGTAACTGTTGTTCAGGGGTTATTGCATATGCTTGTTTTAGCTCATCTGTGAAAAAAAACTAAAAAATATTCATTAGCCCCGATTTGGCATCATGTTGAAAATACGGTAGTTAGTGTATTTTGGCTTTTTTCAGCTGCCGCGAAAACGGTAAATAAGTGAGTTTGGCAAAAAACTAAAAGGGTCATATTATAGCCCTATCCATGGTTAATAAGTTCCCAAAATTTCAAAGCTCAATCTTATCTGGTTTTCTGTAGCCATAAATTTGAAAATATGTACTTCAGCCATTTTTCAGCTTTTTTTTCATGTTTTTTGCTGTTACTTTGAAACTACGGCTACAGAAACCCTGGTAAAAAAAAGTAGTTTCTTTTCTCTTTTTATTTTGTTATATAAAAAATCTAGAATGGCATAAAATAAACTTGCATTTAACATACTCCGAAGTTTATTTGTTTCATTTTTGCTATTTTACGATTTCAGTATTAGAATTAATAATTTACGATTTGAACTTTTTTGTTTTAATAATCGAAAATTTCTAAACTTTGCCTATAAATATGTTAATTTGTCTATACATTGAACAACAAAAATGCTTAAACTTTTCAATCAAAAAATCTTTGCTATAAAATTTATTCCATAAAAATTGCAAAGAACATTTTAATCTAATTAAAAATTAATGGTTAAATTTTATTCTGTTACATATATTTAAATCTTCTATTTACAATTATTGATTGATAAATGTTCCACGGAAGAAGAGCTTTTAAAGCAAATAGCCAATAAATTCGTTTTGGAATCTAAAATTTTGATTACTGTAGATTACAAAAAGTTGTTTATTCAACAACAAAACTTACCATTAAAACTCTTTGCCGTAATTGAATGGCTTCAATAACTCGATCGGCAACATATTCGGTATCCAAAATTGGAATTTGTCGAGCAATTTTTAATTTATCAATCATTGGAGTACGAATAAAGATCGGACAAACAGTCGTAAATTCAATATCGGTATTTCCATTTGCAGCAAGTTCATGCTGTAATGCCTAAAAAGAACTATTGAAGTGAGGGTGCTGTAATTGGCACTGATCAAAACATGCCTCCATAAAACCAAATAATGCAAATTTAGAAGCGGTGTAATCACTCAATCCTGGAGCCCCAATAATCCCAGCCACAGAAGAAATTGCAACCAAATGCCCAAAATTTTGTTCCAACATTTTTGGAAGGAATGCTTTAACAGTCCAAAAATTTGCTTTTGCATTTACTTCCATCAGCCGATCAATTTTTTCATCTTCAGTTGCCAAAAAACCATTTGGATTCAGAACTCCCGCGTTATTTATTAAAAGATCAATTGTGCCTTGTTTTTCAAAGATATCATTTGCCACGACATAAACGGCCTTTCGATCACAGATATCGAGACAATCATGCCGAATTTCAATATTATCAAATATTGAACACAGCCTCGCCGTTTCAATATTTGCCGATTCAATTACATCCCATAAAACTAAATTACAGCCATGACTGGCAAGTCGTAGGGCCAACCTGAAAAATTAAGATGCTTGAAATGTACTGTAGTTTCACGGATTCACTTACGCTCTTCCAATTGCTCCACCAGCTCCTGTAACTAGGGCACGCTAAAAAACACTGTTAAATATACAAATTTATGTTTTCTTACTTTTCATCCAAAAATATGAATGGTTTACAGTATACTCTCGAATTTTTAAAACCTAATTTTAAAATTTTTAATTTACCAAAAATTTTCGCTATCTTCTTAATTAAATTTATTTTTTAATCAAAAACGTCACTTAAAACTGTTTTTATTTATATTATAATACCTTTTTTATTTTTGGTGATCGATTGAACCTGAGAACACAAAAGAATGGTTACAAATAAACATTTGCAACAAAAAGATTGGAATCAATCAATATTTAAATCAACACTGAAAGAACTCACTTTTCCTTTCAATTCTTCTTTTGATTGCCAACTGGAGGGGAAAATATTTCTGTAAAATGCTCGGCCTAAACTTTCTAGCACATACCAAATCCAAAGCAAATATTCAACAAATGGATTTTTGCTTTTATCTAAAATCCACATTTTTTATTCTATTAAACTAATTGGAAATCCAATGATCGTAAAATGAAAGGATTACTCACTTTCGCTTTCCATCATTTAAAAAGATCCAAGATTTATGGCAATAATTAATCAAAGGATCGCACACAAAACAGAAAAAAAAACTCAAACTTAAATTTTAAAATAAAACTCTTTTTTATTTTTTTCAACTACCCTTAAATATGGACGATAGTTTGAATGCTGGTGTGTCAAGGACACTTTTAATTTGTTTCACTTGTAGTCTTGGCCCTTTTAAAGGCAGGCTGCCTTAGGTAGAAATTCAAACACAAAAAGATGTTTATCAAAATCAGAATCAAATTTTGATTACATAAAACAGAAGTAAAATAAATAAATGCATTCAAAACAGGAAAAAAATACAGTAAAAAATAAAAATCAAACAAAAACATTGGAATCAAAAAAAGTAAGAAATCAATTGCGATTAAATATATTTAAAGTGCTTGACTTTTTCTTCTTTCCATCAGGTGGTGAATTTCGACCAATATGTCCAATACTGCTTCCAGAATCATTGATACCTGCGGCTCTTCGCATTTCTGTAAGCTCTTCAAGCGACTTTTGTAGCATCGCATGCTTATCATTCAAAATTCTTCGATTCTCTTTTTCTTGTTCATCTAATGCTCGGCCACGTTCTGCAAGCTTATGTTCACGATCTGCAACCTTTTCAGCAAAAATCTTTTCTTTTGTTCGACGAACTTCGGCTGCTTCTTTTTCAACGGTTCGACGTTCTTCTTCAAGTTGGGTGAAGGGATCTCTTTCAAGATTACCTTTTGCACCTTTACACATTTGTTTATACCGGAAATTTTCATAATGAATATCACGGGTAACATTGATAAGATCAACAAGATTTGAACGAATAACCATATCCCGCAAAGCAAGAAAATCATTATGAGCAAGGTTTTCAACTTCTACAGTACCCCAAGGATATTCACGAATACGAGTTCTTTTTGTTCCAACATCCACGACTTTATTTGATCCAACAACCGCAAATGGAATTCGTTTTCGATTATCTTCACATTTGAGTGGGGCATTCTTGACTCCAATGATAGTATTTTCTTGATCAGGGAATTTGTAAATTTTGATTTCATGAGTATCAAGATCTCTCAAAATCTAAAAATTATATATTACAGTACTAATAGGAAACGCATTTTTAGAAAAATATTACATTTTGTTTAAAAATACTCATTTCTTCATGTGTTAAAGTATCAGCTTTTGCAATAACGGGAACAATATTAACTCTGTCTTGTAAAGCTTTCATAAATTCAATGTCCAATTCTTTTAAGCCATGTCCTGTTGGAGCAATAAAATAGAAGCACAAATGTACTCGATTATCAGCAATATTTTCAGGTCGTTCGATTTTAGTTTCTTCTGCAAGATAATCAGCAAATCTTGAATCAACAAAGTTTATGATGGGATCCCAACTAAAATTAGTCAATTAAAGATGGTAAAAAGATTCAAATAACTAACCAATTTGAATTATCAACGGCATCACCAAAGCCAGGAGTATCAACAAAAGTCATATAAAGTTTTACATCATTTTCCAAAAGACATACAGATTTACTTTCAATTTTAACGGTTGTTGGAATTAACATTTGATGCGGTTTTGTATCATATACTTCAGCAAGAAAGAGAGAATTGATAAAGGTTGATTTTCCGAGTCCACTTTGTCCTAAAATATTCATATTTAAACTTGCAATGAATACTGTTAAAGCACATACCAACAACCATACAAGTAAAGTCAAAGCCATTCTTGATGCATCGTCGAAAAACTTGATTTGGAAAATTTGCAAAACCCATAAATTCACTTTTAGTCGAATTTTGACTCGGTTCACGCTTAATGTCTACCACCATTTTCACAAGAATCAAATAAAGCAAAAATAAACACTAAAAAGTGAGGGAAAGTGTTAGTTAGAAACAAAAAAATGACTAGTCATCGATGTAACAAAAGCAAAAATACGATTGGAAAAAATATTTTTACATCTGTTGATGTTTCATTTGGCGATGATGTTCAAAGAAAGAGGCAAAAAAACGATGAGGATCGTTTAAAAATTGAAAAATAAACGCGCAAAAAAAAGAAGAAAAGTATAAGCAAAAAAAAGGCGGAAAACCAACGATTGACGGATGCCTCCGATTTGAAAGAAGGAAGGAAAAAAATTGAGAGGAGGACAGTCGACTGCGCAGAAAAAAATGTGATGATCGAAAATTCAATTGAATTTTGGTAACAAAAAAATATGCAAGATTTAACTCGAAAAGGGATCAGAAGAGAAAGAAACAGATTATCCCAATCAACAATGAAAGAAAAAAGGATTCGTTCAATTCAGAAGCTACACAAAAGTTGGAAAAAGGGGATTAATTTTAACGACGACGGCATCATAGCAGCAAAAAAGTCTTTTTTGAAAAAAATAAAAATGCGCGTAACACACAAAATTGTTTTAGCACGAAAACGCTGCTACACTTTTTCTGAAAAAAGAACTAAACTCTTTTTTGTTGTTTGAGAGAAAACTTTTGAAATTAAATTTCAAAAATGGTAAGTAAACTTTGTGATAATTACTGTAAAAAACTGATTCATATTATTTATAGCCACAAAACGAACATATTGAACTTCATCGTAAACGTTTCGGTCGACGACTTGATCATGAAGAACGATTGTAAGTTGCTTTTTTTCAAATCTGTAATATTGTGTAATTTTATTTTACTCAAATATCCTTATTTACCATATTAATATCTCAATTTTTTTAGGAGAAAGAAGCTTGCTCGTGCTGCACATGATCGATCTCGAGTTGCTAAAACCCTTCGGGGTGGTAAAGCTAAACTTTACCATAAAAAACGGTATTCCGAAAAAGTCCAAATGGTATGTATGCTTTGTTTCCTACTTACTAATAATTATAAAATTATTTTTCCATTTCAGAGAAAAACTATCAAAGAACATGAAGAAAAGCAACAGAAAAGTACTGTCAAAGAACCTGAAGAAGGAGCTGTTCCTGCATATTTGCTTGATCGTCAAAAACAAACTACTGGTGCTATTTTATCAAATGCTATTAAACAAAAGCGTAAAGAAAAAGCTGTAAGTCTATACTGTATTATTATGGTGTATGTGTATAAGTACCATTTAGGGAAAATATAATGTACCATTACCAAAAGTTAAAGCCGTCAGTGATGCAGAAGCTTTTAAAGTTGTCAAAACTGGAAAATCAAGAAGAAAAGGATGGAAGCGAATGGTTACAAAAGCTACTTTTGTTGGTGAAAACTTTACCCGAAAACCTGCTAAATTTGAAAGATTCATTAGACCTATGGGTCTTCGGTATAAAAAAGTAAGTAAAATTTTTGAGAGATTTTTTCCATTTTTACTATATTTTTTTATAGGCTCATGTTACTCATCCTGAATTACAAACGACATTTTATTTACCTATTGTTGGTGTAAAAAAAAATCCCTCTTCTGCAATGTATACTTCACTTGGTGTCATTACAAAGGGTACCATTATTGAAGTCAATATTAGTGAACTGGGAATGGTTACTCAAGGTGGCAAAGTTGTATGGGCAAAATATGCACAAGTTACAAATAATCCAGAGCTCGACGGAACGATCAACTCAGTTCTTTTAATTTAAATAATATGCTGCTGGATATGTACTCGTTTAATTTCGTATTTGGACTTGTATCTTTTTTCAATTGTTCGTTGTTGATTTTTGGCACAAATGTTTTATTGTTTACATTTTTTATTAAATAAAATGTTAAAAAAAACTATTTTGACAATAATTATTATTTTGGGGAAGATGGCTTACATAGTGATAGGGGTTCAGATTGTGGAGGAGAAGTTCTTTTACTTTTCATTCGTCGATTTTGAAACCAAATTTTTATTTGTGTTTCACTCAAAGCCAAATCTTGTGCAAGTTGATAACGCTAAAAAAGATGGATAAAAATAAATCTACAGTAATCTAATATCTTCAAAAAGTTACCTTTGGACGGGATAAATATTTTGTTTCGGCAAATTGTCTTTCAAGTTCAATTAATTGTTCAGAAGAAAATGTTGTTCTTGGGCGACGCATTCGACCCCATGTTTGCCAATTCCATACTATAAAAAAAAGATTACCGTAATTAACTCTTATTAGAATAATAGTTACTGTAGAGGATTAAAAAATATTACAGTATACTTACATGCTAAACTAAGAGGATCATAAAAAACAGCTGTTGGTCCAAGTTGGGTTGGGAATGATAACCCCGCTGGAAGAATAGGTCCAGAAGAAGGAGAAGTTGTTGAAATTGAGAATGGTTGACAGGGAATTAAATTATTATTTGAAGATGATTTAGATTCAGAATCTCGAGATTCAGAATTATTATTACTTGAATCAACTAAACTTTGAATTGAAGCAAACATATTTAATTTTTTTTACTATTCGTTCTTGACAGCTTTAAATAAAAAATGTATATTTATACATATTTTTTTTGACTTGAGAATTTTTTGAACTTGTCAAATCCCAAAAAAAATAAAAAAGATAAAAGGCGGAGTTTTTTTTTCGGATGCTCATGTTTCATTCTGTTTCTTTGGCACTGATCATTTTCCATAATTGAAAACTGTCGAAAAATTCATCACCCAAAAATTTCATCGCCAATGGCACTAGAAAAAGCGGCAAATGAAAGAGAGGGAAAATTTTTGCGGGATTTCTTTTTCTCATGGGAGATCTTTCTTTTTCTTCTTCTTCAACCAACAAATAAGAAGGAGGCGATTGTTTTGGATTTTTTGGAAGTGAGAAGCCTTTTTTCTCACTAAACGCTTTAATTCGATTATGTTGCGAAAAATGAAAGAAAGCGCAACACACACGATAATTCCCCTGAGAGAATATGGCATTTTTTTTGTTAAAGGACATGAAAATACTTTGTTTTTTTTTTGAGCATTCAATTTTTGTTTCTGCTGGCCTTTTGGGTATCATAACTCAAATATCAAAGAAAAATTGCCAAAAAAAGGATTTCTTTTTATTATTCAATAAAGCATCATCAATGATATGAGAAAAGAAAATAGAGATAGATAAAAATAAATAAATAATAAAAGATTATTCTGATAAATTTGAATTTTTGGATTTACAAAGTCTTGAAATAAAATCAGCAATACAATTTCGAGCTCGTAAATTTGTTGCAATTCTTAAAAAATCTACAGTAATCGGAGAAAGGATTGGAAGAAGCCGATCAAAGATTGCCGGATCATCGGAAACAAATTTTTCAATGCATAAAGCAATTATCTCGGAATATGCCAAAATTCGAAGATCCAAATCTCCAAGTTGTGAAAGTTGTAACTTTTCGTTTGTGACAGATGGGGCCCGAGTTGTTGAATCCATTTTTCCAAAGAATGGATTCGCTCGACTTCGAGATGGCAAAGAATCAACACGTTTTTGCTTTTTGTATTCTGAAAAAATTTGCATAAATAATCAATTAGTGTAATTTGCTGTAACATAGACTACAGTAATTTTAGTTGGCATCTTTTAAAAATTAAAGGTCAGATTCATTTTGACCAACAAAGTTACTGTAGCCTACAGTAATCCAAATGTCCAAAAAATTACCTTCCAAACATTTTGCTGTTCCAACAATATTAAAAATTTTAATTCCATCAACAATTTTTTCATTGCTTTCAACCAAGGAGATCTTAATTTTTTGATCCAACCGATCCCGGGCAAAACTTGCCAGTTTATTTGTTGCTGCTTCGTCGTCGTATTTTTTCAAAACTTCCAACAATGTCTTCAAAGAACGTTCGAGAATTTTTGTATGCAGATTTTTGTCATCAGAATTTTTTGCTTCGGTTCTTGCAATTTCATAAATTGAAATTAGTTTTACCGATTGTGAGGCAATTGTATATTTGTATAAATTCGCATTTTGTTCAAGGCCACATAATTTTTGAAATAATAGTTTTACTGAAAAATTTGTTGGATTAATTAGTTTATTTGACCAGAATTTTTCGAAATTTGTATCAAGCCCAAAATCGAAATTTCAAATTTTGATGTCCCTAAAAGCTTTATTACCTGCAGGTCGATCATCAAACATTGCCGCGACAGTTGTAATTGATTCAAGGCAATGCAACAAAATTCCAATGGATTTTGTTGGAGCTTGTGTAATAAATCCATTTTCATTATTCGATCGGGATTGTTTTGAAGTGGATGTGGTTGGAAAAGCGCCATTTGAAAGAATTTGACTTTGTTCACCCAATAAAATCCCAGATAAAAGTTGAATTAAAACCTGCTGGTTCAGCAAAGATATTACAATATCCTCAAGGGATAAACTGAAAAAAGAAAAATTATAATAAACATATGTCGGTCACTTATCAATTTTATTTTTTGTTTTTTAAATTAATTAAAATTGTTTTGTTTTGTTTGAAGTAAAAAAATGGAAAAAAAGATTGACAGAAACAAACAAACCTCTCGGGATTTGGGGAATCTTTTTTGCAAAGTTTAAAAACATATGGTAATTGCCGGGTTCTAAAAAGCTTGAGATTACTGTAATCCAAAAAATGGATAAAAACATACGAAATGCTTGTTGGTGAAGGGCTAATTGGAGTATGGGGAACAGAATCCCCATCAATTGAAGCCCCTCCGGCAGTTTGAGTTCGATTTCGAATTGGCGCGGCCGCTGAATCATCAATAGTAAAAACTTGTTTTCCCATAATCTGAAGTTCTGCATGATCCCGATCAGAATCTTCTTTTCTAACTCCAACTGAAACTTCACCAATATCCCCTCCAAGATCTGAGGATTCTGAGAAATAATGAAAACAAATTCTTCGAAGTGGACTTAAAGTGATGGAGGCCGTTCTCCAAAGACTAAAACTGATAATTTTCCAAAGTTCTTCCGAGAGTTGATCGGAAATGGATTGAATAAGATGTCGAAGACATGCCGTTCCAATCCCGGATATAGCTTGGGATGAATGGCCAATAAATTCATTCAACAAATGTAAACAATCCAGCAAAAGCCGTTCACTCCATACCGCCTTTGGTCTTGCAACGATATATTCCACAACAATTTCGGTAAAAATTCCACTTGCTTGCTTCAAACTTTTTACAGATTTTGCAGATTCTGGAGAAAGTTGAAAACCGGAGGATTTTTCTCGACGAACCCATTTTTGAAAGATTGGAAATATCAGGGAACAAAGGGAAAATGCGCCCATATCGGCGCCAATTGAATTCTTTTGAAATGATGAAATAAAATCTGAGAGTCCAGCAATTAAACGAGAATGAATCTGTCGATTGCAGGTTAGAACCAATCCCGCCAATGATTCAATTAAAGTTAAAATTAGCTCAGAAAGGGTCTGCTTCGAGGGCGAAAGATCCGACCATGGAAATGTGCCAATTGGTTCTGAAATTTGAATAATTTGCATAAATAAACTATTCCATTAATTAGTAAATCAAAAATCATGATATGATTTTGAAAATCTAAACAAAAAATTTGCATAATTTAATACTGTCAAAACCTTGCAAATTGGAAATTGTAATTTGATTTCAAAAATT
This sequence comes from Panagrolaimus sp. LJ2414, assembly GCA_024447195.1. Lineage (NCBI taxonomy): Eukaryota > Metazoa > Nematoda > Chromadorea > Rhabditida > Panagrolaimidae > Panagrolaimus > Panagrolaimus sp. LJ2414. The sequence continues at coordinate 2,934,462 of JAMRXY010000005.1, forward strand.
TATATGAAGAATCAGAATCCTTACTTTTAATAGATTCATTTAAATCAGTTGGAAAAACTCCAAGTTGATCTTCTTCCCGCAAAATTGTTGAAAGTGGTGGAAGATCCGAAAATCTTTGGTCATAATTATCTTCAACAAAATCAATACTTTTTTCTCGAAGTTTCAACCGATTTATTAATGGCACAAATGACGGCAAATCATCAGAATCAAAATATTCAATAAAAAGTCTCTGACAAACTTCAACAAATTGCAAAATTGTTTCTGCGATTGCGCCTTCTCTTTCTTCATTTTGGGCAATCACAGCTTCAGAAGCTTCTAGAATTATTTGTACTGTAGAAACCAATAATTAATACCAAAACATACGATTATCACTGCCACCAGGATTTTCAATGGTTGAAGATTGAAGATAATGATTCACACAAAAAATAAATTCCAAAGCAGTTGGAACAAAAATTTTAGGGTCATCAATTTCGAAATACTTTTTTAACATTTCCAAAACTGCAAAATGAACCATGGATAAAGTTGTCTTGGATTTTTTCTTTTCTGAAAATTTGTTAATTTTCAAAATTTGCATAATTATTTTTTTTTATTACTAATACCTTTAACATTTCCAATTCGAATCGCTTTAATTGCGCCAAAAAGCATTTTCCAACCTGGAAAAATTCAAATTACTAAATACCGTAGTTTTTTAAATTTTACCAGAACCAATTTGATTTGGTCGTTCTTGAATAAATGAACACAAAAGTGTGACAATGTGTTCCTGAGTTTCAGCGCCACAAGAATCAGAACAAAGCATATTTTGAAAAACTCCAAAAAGTCCCTGATTGAAACAAAATCCCGGGGTTTCATCTCTTAACAAAGCCCGAACACAATCCCCCAACGAGACAACCGCCAATCGACTAACTTCTTCAGGAAATCTGGCACTGCTACTTTCAGCCTTAAAAATTTTATTTAATCAATATTATAATATGCAAATTTACCAAATGCCCGGATACTGTAGACCAAATCTTCATGAGATGTATCTGTGGTCTTGCAGAAGATCCAATAACAAGTTTTGAGATTCTCTGAATAAGACTATAGGATTCCGGAATTCTGCCATTATCAGAATATTTCAAATTATTTTCATTTGCGGCAACAATAAAATCCAAAAGTGCCACAAACGATGGCAAATTTAATTGACGTGCAGAATTTTCAAAAAAGGCATGAATTTTTAGCATTAATTCATCCAAAACTTTTCCAATCGTTTTTAGGGATAAATCTTTTTGCGAAGGTTTTCCAAGTAAATCTCGAAGTCCGTGAACTTCACTTGTCAGTTCGTAGGAAGTATTGGCAGATTTGGTTAAACAAAATTGATGCCTTTCAAGTTCTGAACAAAATTCAACAGCCCGAACAACATGTTTCCAACAATTTGAAGATAACGATCCCGAGATTAAAGCATTCTCAAAAAGAAGATCTAGCCCGAGGGCATCAACCCTTGACATGGGCCATGATTTCTTTTCGGCCCCGTTTGAGGCGATAAATTCCCGAAGTTCTTCCAAATTACAAATTTCTTCTCCAAATTTTTCATAAAGCCATAAAACTTCTCGTTTCATTGAAAAATGTCGAAGAATCCGACTGAAGGATCTCATTGCCTCCAGGGTTGCTTCAGCACCTTCAACGCTGAATTTCTCGGATGATTTTTTATCAGCTTTCAAGGGAAATCTTCCAAGAATTATTTCAATTGTTCTCCAACAATTTGATAGCAAACGATGCATCCAAATATCAACTAAAAAAGGAAATTTAAATAGTGACTGATAATGTTATATTTTTTATTTTACAAAATTTTGATGTAGGTTTAAATAAAAATCATTTAATCTTTTAAAACGATTAAAATTTTAAAGCTAAAATTTTCAAATGTTTTGATATTTTTTAAACATCGATTTATACCGTAAACTTTTCGAAATTTTGAAGTGTAATCAGAATAAGAAAATTTTAATTTGGTTTTTTAAATCAAACTTGCCTTAAAAATTACGGTATTCAAATCTTCGAAAACTAAATTCTTTGTTTTACAAATTTTTTAGTTTTGAATTGTGTTATAGTAATCTGTTTATCTCTATTTTTGTCATGCCCGAAAACTTACTTTGTTCCATTTCTTTTGATTTAATTTCTCGTTCTTCGATAATGACAGGCGGTGTTGCATCATCGGAAGCAGCAGTTTCGCTTTTAATTGACTGATAAATTAAAAGTTTATTTTTGAAGCCATCAAAATCTTCAATGATCGATTCCAAAACACTTTTCCCTGATAATTCAGGGTTATCCAAAAGTAATGGGTCATTTTGTAGAATCCGAAAAACACATGAAATCCATCCATCACTTGCATAAACGATACAACCATCACAAATAAATGTTGAAAGGAATTCCCTTTTTGTGGTTGGCTTTTCGGAATACCGTAAACTTAAACTTAATGCGGCATAAATGCAAATATATGCGGCATCACAATTTAATATTTGACTTTCATTTGGATTCTCTGAGGATTCTGAAGTCTGATTCACAAAATCAGAAGCAAATGTTTGAAATTTTTGATCCAATTCAACTGAAGATTCCACTTTCAACCATTCTACAGTAGCTTTTCGCAATCGATTTACAAAATCTTGAGCAGAATCTGAAATCTCTTTCTTCACAGGGGCATCATCATGTGCTTCAGAAGACTCTGCCTTCTGATTCCTTTGTTCTTCAAATTCATTGTTTGCTTTGACGCGTTCAAAAAATTCTTTTGTAAAATTTGTTTCATCACAGGTTGTTGAAATTGAATCAAATGCATCAAACTGTAATTTTTTAAGATATATTACAGTAATCCAATTTAAAAAGTTACCATAATTTGTAAAGTTCGAATTGCGTCAACACTAACTTCAGTTGAGGCCGTTTGTTTCGCGGATTCTTCAAAGCATTCTGCGATGACCGGCCAAACACTATCATCCAAGGCCATCAAAGATAATAAACTTGACAAAAATGTTGGGGTTGTTGTAAACTGTAAATATCAACATATTATTACTGTATAAATAAATGTTAAATATTACTCTTTTAAGAAGCCTTAAAGGTTCATATCGCTTTTCTGGAGGTGGAACAACCATCGCAGAACGAAATAATTCAACGGTTAAGGATCGGGAAGTTTGTAATGGGGCCATCAGTTTTAAGATATGTTCAATTAATCTAAAAAATACAGTAATCATTAACATTCAAATTATCAGGTGGCAAAAACAAACTGATAAAAACTTCTTGCCATATCAGAAGTTGTGAAAATTGTTGCCCTCTGGGATTTTGTTGTTGAACGAGCTCTTTCCAAAAAAGATTTTGCTTTTTCTTGTTTTTCACCCGAAAGTTGCAGCAAACAAAGCAAAGATGGAATTAATTCTGTTCTAAAATAAAGTATTGTACTGTATTAAATGAATACTGTAAAATAGGGGATATTTACGTAAAAACATTTAAAAGTGGTTGATGTTTATAAAAATGTGGTGGTTGTACTGAGACAGTACTGTAAAGACCATCCAAGCCAAGCTGGAGCTCATCTGCAGAAGTTTGTTGTCCGGAATCAATTCGAGTCAATAATTCCTTTATTAAAGCTGTCATATCCATAAATACAACAATTTCATCTTGACTTTCAGGGGCCTAAAATAATGGTTTTGTTGAATAACTCAAAAATTTGCATAATCTTCAAATTCTTGGAATGTCGGAGGTTATTAACAGACAATACCACAATATCGACAAATTAAAATTTCAATTTCGAACATGTTTTCGGAAAAAAACTTACAACATTTGAATATCGATTGATGCAAAATGAATTTAACAGCTGGGTCAAGGCAGCCCGAACTGCAAGTTTAACACTTTGATCTTCGGTATTTTTGTATGTATTTGCACAAAGCTGAATTGCGGCATATAAATCCGAAAGAAGCAATTTTACTTCAGTATTTGAAATTAATTGTACAATTACAGTAACCGCTTGACATTGAATCCCTTTATCCCAGGTTGGAAGGGACCCCAAATGTGAAAGCGTTTGAACGGCAGTTCTTTGTTCATCTTTGCTTGAATCAGAATCTGAATTAAATGCTGAATCTCGAAGAAGTAATTGAAAACCTTCAATTCCGATATGAGCTAGCTTTGGCTTCCCTGATCCAACGGCAGTTTCAAATAAAGAAAGGCATCGCTTTCGCTTTTCAAATGCAGGCATATCATTTCGTTCTCGAAGTCCTGAAAGAAAGATAAGGTAAAAAAGTGCCAAAATAAGATAGTAAAGTAGACCTTTAGCCAATGTACAAAGTTCCTGCAAATTTGAGACACCTTTAGCAGCATCTGGATGGGCGGAAAGTTTTGTAATTATGGCATCCATCTGTTTTTAAATACACGTTTCGTTTTTGTTTGTGACTTTTTTAAAAGTATTTAAAAATGAGAAAGAATAAAATAAAGAAAAACTGAAAGCTTAAACTGCCTTTTTTTACTGCCTCAAGCTTTATTCCAAAGAAAAAATGCAATGAAGCTGCTGCTGCGCCCCCGCTGGCGTCGGGCAACAATCAATATCTCCTCCTCACTCTTAAAAAGGAAAAGAACGAAGGCTCATGGCTTTTTTCTCCTTTCTTTTATTCTTGTTGACATGTTTTTTTTCTGTTTTCAATGGCTCTGTTTTTTTTATTTGTTCCTGCTTAAAGTAGAAAGAAAAAAGTGAATCCATTTTATTTTTTAAATTAATTAAATTTAAAAACAACATAAAAAAAGGAATGTTATTTGATTATATTAAAAAAACACTGTCATTGATTTAACACTTTTGTTTTGGCAGTTTTTTTTTGTTGAAGGTTTTTTTAAAACAAATGCATAAAAAATGGCACAAAATAGAATTTTTTTATTTTAAAGCAATTCGTCTCTTTCTTCTTCTTTGTCTTCTTCATTAGATTCATTAGCTTCATTATTTTTTATTTCTTCTTTAAATTGTTCTTTTCTCTTTTTTCGTAATTTTAAAGACCGAAGATTTCGGCGTCGAGAAGGATCATGCCGATTTAAGCAACTTTCAAGTTCAAAACTATCAACAAATCCATTTCGGTCAAGATCAAAGTATAAATCTTGACAATACCGAACAAATTTATCACTTTGTAAAACCCTTTTACAATCTTCCAATTCTTCAGCATCCAAAAATCCGTCTCGATTGGCATCATAAATTTGAATACTGCATCCAACTCTACCGTACCTGCAGGCATGAAGTTCTTGACTGTCAATATATCCGTCCCCATTCAAATCGTAAAGGGTACTCTGGCATTCATTTGGATTAGAAGGATTTGCCGGGTAAAGTGGGTTTTGGGCATTGAATGGAGGAAGACTGAAAATGAAAATGATTTAAAATGCACCCCTCTTTATGATAATACTTACTCATCAGGGGTCACAATTGGGCCATGTCGATGACGGCATCGCTTTTTTTCAGCATGTGCAATTAATTTTGGACTGTAGCCATCTCTGATAACCAACAACTCAACATTTGATTCATAGAAATATGGATCTGAATCACGGATTATCTATAAAAATTTGCATAATTCATTTTTTTGATTAGAACATAAATGTTTAAATGAATTTCCGCATGCTTGTATACTGCAGTTTTTGTTCAACATTCGAGCCAAAATGGCACTCAAATCACAACTTACATGCAAAGAAGTGCCATTCAAATTAACGGCATATGCCAATCCACGATTGATATGTGCTCCACCAAAGACACTTTGCCGATGGTCATCGTGCCAAACTTGGGCAATTTGATGATGGACATATTCTACCGTACGCTCAACAGGAACATCTCGAATTGGATACCATTCAAATCTAAACAGTACTGTATTATTTATGCAAATTTCTAATCAAAAACAAACGGATTTGAGTTATCATTTAATCCATTTGAAAGAACTCGAAAACCTCCACAAATTTCTGTAGGTAAATCATTTTCATCGATAAATCGGGCACAAACTCTTCCATCTTTTAGATATGCTTCTCCGTAAGCTTCAAATTGTTTATCATCTTGATTTATTATCCTAAAGTTAGTCCTACTGTAATCGAAATTGTTTAAAGCTACAGTATACCAATATGCAACAAATTTATCAACTTCAAAACCTTGGAATCGAATAAAATCATTTGTGCTTCGACCATTTCGAAGATTTCCACCATGATCAATAATTGTCCAATATTCTTCACCAATCTAAAAAAGAAATTTGCATAAAGCTACCGTAATTTCAAAAATTTACCCAAAGTGTTTCAGCTTGAATAAACAAATAAATAAAATAAATCAGACAAAAAAACTTCCTCATTACTTTTTTGGTAGAAAAAACAAAGAAATTTTAATTTTTTGTTTCCAAAAAATTGCTTTTATATTAATTTTTTTTAACTAAACCCCCCTTTTTCTTCCATCTATCCATCTCACTTCAACTGATAATTGATAACACTCAAAAAAGAGTTGACTTTGCTGCTGCTGCAAGAAGGTGCACCCATTCAATTCAATTGATCTCAAACAGTTGAAAAAAAAAGAATTAATCAGACAATAAAGCACCGAACAATGTCCATTTCACTTTTTTGCTTTCTTTTGACGTAAATAAAGACAGCTCTTTTTTGTCAAAAAAACAGTCATACTTTGGACACTTAAATTTATACATTGCAAATACAACTATCAAATTTTTTGTTTTTTTGTTAAATTTTTCAAATACTACTTTTTTGATGACTTTTATAAAATATCTAAAAAATCTAAAAAATGTAAAAAATTTAAGAAGATTATTATTATTATTGGTAGATACAATCATTTTTTGATGATTACAATCATCATGATTGTCAAAAATACCTTTCAACGTTTTTTTGTCTCGATTTTAGGCGATCCCTTTTCTAGAAATTTTAGTTTTTTCTCAAAAAAAGTAAAATCAAGCATTTATTTTAGATGACAAAATAAACATGCATTTTGTGTATATTTATTCTATTATCTATGATACCATAAATATAAAACATAAATTTCTTAATAAATAATGTATGCTTCAATCAGAAAATCAAAATGTTAAAATCACAGGTTTAAAATGCTTTAATAAGCTGAAAATTTGAAGATGGAATCTCTGATTCAAAAAAGGGTTACAGTTAAAAACGATGCAAAAAGTTATGCTCTCTTTTTTGTTTGATCCTTTCGAAATAAATGACATTTAAAATATTGACGATTTTATTTCAAATTTCTCAGGGTTACGGTAGTTGTGAATGATTATGGCCAAGATTGGCGACACTTTCACAAAATAAAAACTAGTCGTTCACAAGATCGGCAATAAAAAATAATAAATTTTCACAAACTTTTTTCTTCTGGAATCTCAATTCCGGTAATTCCTTTTTTAGCCCTAAACTTTAAAAATTAATAATCATTTTTTAAAAAGTTAAAATAAATTTATTTTAAATTATAAAAATTACGTAAATATTATTTAATAAACAAGTACAAAAAAGAATGTGATTAATATTTTGGCAGATTAAGTTTTAAAAAATTTGTTTGATTAAATACAAAAAAAATTAAACAATCAAGAAACAAATGTAAATGATGAAATTATTCATCACTTTCGTCTTCTTCACCAGATTGATTATTTTTCTTTTCGGCTTCAGATCCTGCAACAGCAGCTTCTTTAACTTCTTCATTTAATTCATCAATTTCTTGTTTCTTTTCCGCAACAATTTCTTCATTTTGTTCTCCAATTTCTTCTTCTTGCTTTTGAATGGATTCTTTTTCTTCTTCAGATTCTTGAACCTGTCGTTCTTCAGCAACTTCTTCAACGGTTTCTTCTTCTTCAGCTTCAGATTCTTGTTGTTGAGGTTCATGGGATCGAGTGAAACGGCGTCGAAGAGGATCATGCCGATTTAGACATTTTTCAAGTTCATAACTGTCAACATGTCCATTCTTGTTTAAATCAAAATACAAATCTTGGCAATATCGAACAAATCGATCTGTTTGAAGATGTTTGTAGCATTCAGAAGTTTCTGCAGCATCCAAAAATCCATTTTTATCATGATCATAAATTTCAAGATTACATCCGATATGGCGATACCGGCAAGCATGAAGTTCATGTCGATCAACAATTCCATCACCATTTGTGTCATGTTTAAGATTGTGGCAATCATTAAAATTATGAGTTTGATATTCAACATTGGCACGGTCATTAGGAGTCTTATGTTTTTGGCATTCATCAATTTCAAGGTAATCAAGGAAACCATCTTTATTGGAATCATATGTTAAAAGGTCACATCCATTTAAGCCATATCTGCAGGCATGAAGTTCTCGGCGATCAATATGTCCATCCTTATTTCGATCATGTCGGGGATGACTGCATTCATTGTAATTATAGGGTAAAGCAAATCGGGCATATCGATCAGGAGATAAATGTTTTTCACAATTTTTAATTTCCTGATAATCAAGGAATCCATCTTTGTTGACATCATAGATATTTAGGTCACATCCAGAAAGGCCGTAACGGCATTGCCGAAGTTCCTCAGAATTAATGTAACCATCACCATTTCGATCATGTCGAAGATTAAGGCATTCATCGGTGGAAGATGGGGTTCGGGGATTTCGAACATCATATGGACCAAGTTTAAGATGCCGGAGGCATTCATTGATTTCATCGGCATCAAGAAGGCCATCTTTGTCGGCATCATAGATCGAAATGGGACATCCAATTTTACCATATCTGCATGTATGATGTTCTATAATTGTATTGTCATTTATGCTGTATTAATTTGCATATCCAACCTTTACTATCAACAATTCCATCACCATTTGTGTCATGAATCAAATTATAGCATTCATCGGTGTAGACTGGTGCAGCTGGTGCAGGTCGTCGAAGAGTCATTGAAGTTAAACTACAACAAACGAATCAGAATCTTGATTTAGAAAAACATATGAAACTTACTCATCTGGAGTAAAGACGGTACCGTATCTTCGGGGACGATCAGGTCCAGTATAAATGTATTGTTTTGGATGGTAACCTTCTTTAAGGGCCAATAAATCAATATTTGTGTCATAGAAATCTGGATCAGAACTTCGGCTAACCTAAAATTTGCATATTTAGAAACTATTTAAGTCCTTGTAAGACATACATGTAAAACGGTATTATTTGTGAAAGCGGCATAAGCAAGTTGTCGATCCATATGTGCTCCACCAAAGACACTTTCAAGTCGATCACCATTCCAGATTTGTGCAATTTGATGATTTAAATATTCAACGGCACGATGTCGAGAAATTTCATGAATTGGATACCATTCAAATCTGAACTTATTTATTGATTTTTTAAATTATAATTTAATGAAAAAACTAACGGATTTGCTCCATCATGTGACCCTCGGGAGAGAACTCGAAATCCGCCGCAGACTTCAGTTGCTTTATCGTCTTTGTCAACGAATTTTGCACAAATTCGATCCCCTCGGATATAAGCTTCACCGTAAGCTTCAAATTGGGTATCCCGATTACTGCTTACAAGTTCATCAGAGAATGGAGCCCGACGACTTCTGAATTCTTTTGGAGCTGTTTTAAGATGTCGAATGCATTCATTGATTTCATCTGCATCAAGAAGGCCATCTTTGTTTGCATCATAGATGGAAATGGGACATCCAATTTTACCGTAACGGCATGAATGATGTTCTGAAGGTACGATTGTATTGTCATTTATGTCACATTAATTTGCATATCTAACCTTTACTATCAACAATTCCATCACCATTTGTGTCATGAATTAAATTATAGCATTCATCGGTATAGGCCGCAACAGGGGTAGATCGAGTAATCCAATATGCAACAAAACGATCTTCAGAACCTTTAAACCGAATAAAATCATTGATGCTTCTGCCGCCATAAATACTTCCATCATAATTTATAATGGACCAATATTCTTCGCCAATCTGCAAATGGAATTATAGTCTACTAATTTGCATATCCTTTGGAAACTAATTTGCATATCCTTTAATGCTTACCCAAATAGAATGAACTCTTCCAACAAAAAATAAAGCTGAAACAATTCCAAACAGCCACAAACTTCTCATTTTTCGTCTTATTCTTTAACACTTTTTCTTTTCCGTTCCGGAATCACGACTTCTTCTTCAAAGTGAAGGGCTATTTATACATTTTAGGATTTAGAGTAAAAGCTTTACGTTAAAACCCGGCCCACCTTGTTTTAACTGATAAAAGCAAAGGAATAATCATGTGAATTAAAACAATGAAACAAATTCAAGACAAAAAACACCTTTTTTCTTCCTTTTTTTTTACAACTTTCAGTTTCAATTTATTTTCACGAAATCTCTGCAATCAAGTTAAAAAAAATTAAGTTCATCGTTGTCATTTTTATCAGTAAAACAATGGCTCATAAATGTCATTTACAAGTGTTTAATTGTTTTTTTGCTGTTTCAAGGTTGTTGTTACAGAGAAAAAAGTAAATCATACACACTTTTTTCTATCATCAAACGTTAGGTATTTTGGCACACCTTAAACATCTCGTAAAAGCTCTAAAAGAAGATTTAAACTTTTGTTGTTTTTCTTTACCCAAATTTTTTTAAAAAGAAGATTAAAACTGAATTATGCATTTGCAAATTCAGATGTTTTCGAATAATCCCTCACGTTGTGCCGAATTATGTAAAAATACTTTTTTTATCAGCGTTTTATGTGCTAACTTTTGAGAAAAACAAAAATTTTGAAAAATCAAAGCAATTTAAACAAATTTTTAAACCCAGAAAAAGGGTCTTAAATCTATAAGACCATGAAAATGATATAACAAGGTTCCGTATTTTAAGGTTATATGTGGAATCGATAGTACCTTTATATAGGTATAAAAAAGCTCAAAAGCCCAAAGGGTTTTTGCGTGTTTGGAGTTTTCTCCAGAATCTAACCTTCTGAAATTTATTTCTCTTTAGATCCACGAATTTTTTCAAAAAAAGCTTGGGTAAAGAAAACAACAACTATTTTTTGAAAAATAAAGTCATCCATTTAATTCTTCATGCCCGAAGACGTATAAATCCGGAAAACTTTGCAAATTAGACAAAAACTGGATCTTTTCCGAATTTTTAAAGTTTTAAGATTCAGACTGCGATTTTTGGAAAAATGACTTCTCAAAAATGTCAAAATGGTTTTCCGAATTATTTTAAAACGTATTTTATCATTACATTGAAATAACGGGGGAAATTTAATAATAATTACGGCACTAAAAATACCAAAAACAGATTTTGTAATAATAATTTGCTTTTGAAAAAAAATTCTGATGCATGTTGGAAACCTGAATTCGGTTCACAAAACCTAAATATTATTTTTTTAATGATTAAAATGTTTTGTAAAATGCAATCTTTGAAACAGTGAAACATACCAAAAACAGAATATAACTTGCTTTTTTCTGAGGAATCTTTTACAAAAAAGTGGTGAAAGATAGGTTCAAACTCGTAACACCTTTTTCAAGGTACTGCATAGCCGAGTGGCAGACAGCCAGCGCAAGACGCGATGAAGGATTCAAACCCCATGATGCAGCCGTTGACACGCTTGGGGATTTGCTTGTAAATTGTTGTGTAGTATCTTTTTGCATTTTTAGAAAATTTGTATTTTGACACTCAAAAATGACAAATAATACTGACACAAAAACTTGCATTTCAACTATTTTGTACAATTTGATGAAAAAAATTAAGAAAAATCTGCAAATATTTTTATAGCTTTGTTACTAATTTTTGAATTCAGAAGTCTAGAGCTTTTATATGGAATTAAGTGATTGTTTCCAACTATTTAGCAATTTGCATACCCTTTTGTTTCTATATAAAATACAGGCATGACAAATTTCACATGGATTCACAGTCCAAAAATCTTAACAAAATTGTTTAATTGCATTTCTTAATCGGATAGAATCATCATCTTTTCTATATCCTTTCCTCCAGGATTCTTTTTTTATCAATAGCCACAACATAAGTGCCGATTAAATCTGTAACGTCGAGCTTTAATCGGTTTAATGCTTTTATTTTTTGGCTATCATTTGAAGTGCAAAAACTTGTCTCGAAAGAAAAATATATCAAAAGCAAAAAAATATATCGCTTACAAAAATCTCTTCACTCTTTCAATAAACAAAAAAAAAGAAACTTTAAAAAGGTGTGAAAAAAAACAAAACAAGTGCCTTGAAAATTTCTACAACCTGAAAAAAGTATCTTTTCATTTGTGGCAATTTTTTTCGACGAAAATCAAAAGCTCTGAAAAATGCAACAAAATATTTATCAACCGTTCAAGAAATGGAAAAATCCTCCGACGACACCTTCGAATATCTTCAAATTTTTTCAAAATAATAAAACTTTTTCTTTCTTGGCATCTTTTGCTTTCATTTTGATACTCACTGGAATTGGTCTTGGTTTTGTTTCAAAAAATAAAACAGAAAAATTGTAAGTTTATTAAATTTTTAAAAAAAGCAGTGCGAAACATGCAATATTATATTTATCATTTTTTTCAGAGCACCTCCAATTTTAAAATGGTCATCACTGAAAACTCAAAATCAAATGCTCCGCGTCAATTCTTTTTTGAATCAAATGCCCGATTTTACTGAAGTTCAATGTTCTGAAATTTTAAACGGAAATCAAACTGAAATTGAAAAAGCAAAAGAATGGGTTTTTCCGAATTTTGAATTTGTTTGGAAACAAATTGAAGATTCTGAAAACAAGTTAGTTTTTGCTTCAAAATTTTCACTATAATTTTTAATGTTATTTTTTAGATGTCAAACTTTCAAAGATTCCTTTGTTTTTATCGATCATACTCTTTCGGAGGAAGAAACAGAATTTCCATTGGCATATGGAGCATTGGTTTACAAAGATGTTACACAAGTAAAAATATATTATTTTCTGTTGCATTATTTAAAAGATTATCGCTTTTTAGGTTTCTTTCATGTTGTCTTCCATCTATCGTCCAAATAATGTCTATGTTTTTATGGTTGATTTAAAAGCTGACAAAAAATTTAAACAACGAATTTCTCTTTTTGAACAATGTTTTCCCAATGTTTTTGTTAAAGTAAGTAATTAATTATTTTTTTATTGTCTTTAATCAATTAATTTTTTAGGTTACTGAAAATAATGTTGAATGGGCAGGATATGAAATTACAAGAGCTGTTTTTCAATCTGTTCAAATTTTGGTTGAATCAAAACTTGATTGGAAATATTTTCAATATTTAACTGGTACTACTTTACCATTAAAAACCAATTTGGAAATGGTCAGAATTTATAAAGAATTAAATGGAACTTTTAATGTTAACATTCTTCCAATTTTTGAAACTCGATTTAAACTTAAAAAAGCTGTATGTTTTAATATTAAAATCTCACGTTCAAAATTAATCAACAATTTTTTTAGAAAGATTCACCATTGCCTTTGTTCATGTCCAGTTTATCTACAACATTTTCAAGAGAATCAGCAGAATTTATGGTTAAATCTGAAAAAGTAAAAGAAGTTTTACAATTCTTAGAAGGAACGGAAGTCTCAGATAAATCAATTTGGGGTACATTTGCTGGAAATCTTGATCTTTTGCCAATTCCGGGTGGCGTAAATGGAAGTGTTATGTTGAAACGGGGCGGAAAACTCAATGATTACTTGAATCTTAATGAAACTTCATCAAACAATACTTATACCTTTTATCCAACAGAATATTATATTTCAAGATATCAAATTTGGGATATCGATCCTTTCTATTGTAAAGGTTTGTAACAATTTGTTTTTTTCTAATATAATTTTATGTATTTTTTAGGCAAATTTGTTAAATGGTCTTGTGTTTTTGGAGTTGGTGATTTACCAAATTTAATTACTCGTCCTGAACTTGCTGTACATAAAATTTATCTTAATTTTGAACCAGCTGCATATTTTTGCCTTTATCAATATCAATGGCAACGAACTCTGAATTTCAAAGATCAACAAAATTTCAACGCAAAACCCTATGGTAGAATTGCAGCTGTAAATAAACTTTCCTTTAATTATCTTTGATTTGATACTGTTTTTGTACTTTTATCATTTTTGTAAATAAAGCTTTTTTTGTATCACATTTCTTTTGTTGGGCATTTATTGAATTTGAACAAATAAATTTTTTTGTGAACGTGAATTTTTTTAGTATATGATAGTTATAACATAAGAATTTGTAACTTGAATTAACTTATGTCGACAAGTTCTTTAGGGGAGCCGCGGTCGCGGCTCCCGCATACTTAAGTTTTGCATAAATAGATATCATACTTTAATTTTCATGTCTTTCTCATACATACCAAACAACCCCATCAAAATCATTCACATGCTACATTCACCATTATTATACCACTATCGTCGGATCGTTTAACAACCCCATCATTATCATTCTTATATAACATCAATTAAAAACCATACATTATTATTCCTTCGCTTTTGCCACCATCGTTGGTTTCTTCGGAACCAACAACCGCAGCAGTTTAAATCAACGCATAAGCTTATTTTGTACCACATCTCTAACATTTCGAATTTCATTTCAAAAATAGAAAATGTGGGTTCGTACAGAACCCACAATTTCAGAATCTTAACACATTACTTTTCCTCGAATTCCTCAAATCTTTTCGTTCTGACATTTACCCAAGAAGCATAAGGCAATCTTGTTTTTTTATCTAAGAACAACAAAGAAATAACTTTTTGCATTTTCACCATTCATCCTACAGTATAATTATACTCTACCATCGTTGGTTCCTTCGGAACCAACTACGGTGGCAATCTCCTTAGATGCAAAAACTTGTTCATCACCACCGTTTTTCATTTCAAATTTATGACTTTTCATCATCCTTCTTTTCCTTTAATTTCTAAAGTCTGCATTCTCATTCTAACATTAAAAAATTTTCATTTTCATTTTCATTACCCCTTTTTTATTTTGAATTTTATGGCAAAAAAGGAATTGTGGATTCGTACAAACCCACAATTTCTCACGTTTTACCGTCCTTTGTTTCCATGAATTCTTTTAACTTTTATCATACTTTACTTTCCATGAATTGTGTCATTTTATGATGCCATACTTGATTTTAATAAGGACGCCTTTCAAACAATCCCAACATTAACATTCTCATACATTGTTTTAGATACCACCCTTCATACCTCCCCATTTATATCACCATCGTTGGTTCCTTCGGAACCGACAATGGTGCCAATTTTCATAAATGCATTAACTTATTCATTACCTACTCTCTTCCATTTCGAATTTCATTCTAAAAATTAAATTTAAAAAAGAAATCAAGGGTTCTTTCCGAAGGCACAATGTCCTTGTTTTTATTTTCCTCAAATTCATTGAGATGAGAGCTTTATTACAATTTCCTTCGGAACCAACAACGGCGGTAATTTTCATAAAAGCATAGTAATTGCAAATCACAAAATAATAATTACAAAAAAACAAATAAAATTTAAAAAAAATGCATTTCCTATTTCTTTTAGAACATTATTGCAGAAACGAAATTGTGGGTTCGTACCGAACCCACAATTTCTGACTTTTACCATCCTTCATTTCACTGAATTTCTGAAATCTACATTCTTATTTTGCTATTTATCGCACCCAAAAAACATAAGACAATCTTATTGTTATTTAACGCATTTTTAGCATTTGCAATTTTTTTCCAACAGTATACTTTTTTTCTTAAAATCATGTTATAACTCATAAAAAAAGCAGTTTTTATACATTTTTCATCCTACATACATACAGCATAATCCTTGCTCAACAGTTTTACATTTCATTTTTTTCACAATTCAAAACAATATAAAACATTATTAAAAACATGCAATAATCATCAAATTCATAAAAAAGTGCATTCCATGCATTTTCATTTTCATACCATACAACACGCATCGAATCACGTAATACTCATATTCATTTTTTAAAGCTTCATATAACACTCACATACTCACATAACACTCATACCTTGTATACAAAAATACAGCAATCATAAAATTCCAAAAAATGCATTCATTTGCATTTTCATTATTCATGCCAAACTACATGCATAAAATCACATAAAAGTTATATGCATTTTTAAACTCATATAACATTCACATACTCACATAACACTCATACAATGCATACAAACATGCATCAATCTTTAAATTCATCAAAAAATGCATTCCCAACATTTTCATTTTGCATGCCATACTTCATGCATTCATTCATATAAAACTCATATGAATTTTTAACACTGACATACTCACATAACACTCATAAAACGCGTATAAACATGCATCAATCTTTAAATTCATCAAAAAATGCATTCCCGACATTTTCATTTTTCATCCCATATTACATGCGTGAAATCACATAAAACTCATATGCATTTTTAAAACTCATATAACACTCACATACTAACATAGCATTCATAAAATGCATATAAACATACAACAATCATTAAATTCATTGCAAAAAAGCATTCGTATGCATTTTCATTTTTCATACCATATCACATACAAAAAATCACATGAAAGTCATATTCATTTTTAACACTCATATAACACTCACATACTCATAAAACATTCATACCATGCATACAAACACATTTGCATTGCATAGGCATCGAACCCATGACATCCTGCACGCAAACCCTCCACACTACCCACTGCGCCATACGTACATCTCCAATATTTACAGACCTCCGGAAGTAATTTACCATTTTTTCGTCATCCTCATGCCATGGGCATTCCATTCATACCAAATTTATCAAAATCCATAAAGGTCCAGATCCTTACAGACGGACATTCTCAAATAACATAGCGGGTGAAAATTAAAGAAGACAAAAATCATTGAAGATCAAAGTAATACCTTGCGTATGCAAAGTATTCATTTTGTCATTAACAATTATCAAAAACAGATATTTTTTTAATTTACTTTTTTACTGCAATGAAAGACAAGTTCAAACTCGTAATTCACGTTGCTGCATAACCTAGTGGTTTACAGCCAGCGCTAACGGCACCTTGATCTTGTGCGTGCGTGTTTTTTTTTAATTTTTTGAACGTTTTGATATTTTTACACTAAAAGAGGCAAACATTAATTACACAACATTGAACAAAGGTATTAAATGCATATTTTTTAACTGAAACAAAGAAAAAAATTGGGCTTGGTCATTTAGGTCTCGCGCTCCTGTAGTTCTGGGGTTAAAAATTTTATGATATTTTTTTTACAGTTGTGCGTAAATAAATATGGCACATATGGGCACGGTAACTTCTTTTTATGTGCTGTTGAAACCTTTTTTATATCTAAAAAACGATAATCTTTTCAACTTATTTTCTGAAAGTTTTGTTGCAGCGATACAAAGGAAATGAAACAAGCTATATAAAAAAAATACGAGAAGCAACGAATTCGTTTTTTCTATCTGCTACAGTAATATTCTATGATTAAATACTTCTCCTATAATTTATAACAGCCAAAATTAATTCAAAAAATATTTATTGTTTTTGGTTTACAAAGATTAGTTATCACTAATACATTTTACAATAAAATATATATATACAGATACAAATATATATATATTGAAATTAATGAGGACTTTTAACGGCACTACGAAAATCCATATGATTGAAACGATCATTTTCGCATTGAAAAAATTTCATATTTTTACACTCAAAAATGGCAAATTGTACTGACACAACCAAAATACATTTTAACAATTTTGTTGGAGTAGAATCAACTTTAAGTTGACATACGAAAAGTTTTGATTTTGTGTAGGTATTTTTACTCAGGTACCATTGGCCTCACTCAATGACAACTTTTAAGTGAATAATTTTTATTTACAAGTTAGAAAAATTTGTACATTTAAAATAACGAAAAATCTAATCATTAGCTTCACAGAGTTGGAGATGGTAAATGTTGATTTTGTCGATGGGTACAGAATTGAACTCTAAAAATATACCATATTTAAATACATATAAAAATTATTATAAACTGACTTATTTTCAAATATCAAATTACAGCATTGATAATTTACTACGCCATCTTTGACTAAAATACCATAAACAGGCATTCCCCGAACATCAATTTTTGCATTGAAGGTTTTTGATTGATGTACGGTAGTAATATGTCGGATTAATAGTTCAACTTTATGAAATGAAAGATTACATTTATCACAACTTGCTCGAACATTTGATGTTTCAGGATATCGAAAATTTGGATTGAACGGCCTTCTTCCGGCTGATGAATTTATTCTGTGATGGCCTAAAATATATCATAAAATTACAGTAATTTTAAAAAATAAAATATTACTTTGAGATGTTACATAACCCGGTTTATATTCATGATATTCCAATTTGTGTCGTTTCAATTCTACAAATGCCGGAAATCGAGCTCCACAATATCGACAGACAAAAGTTCGTTTTCGATGTGATGCAATGTGTTTAATATAAGCTTCATGGGACATAAAAGTATTTGCACATTGTGTGCAATGTAAATGTGAAATTGATGCTACCGTATCACCTTCAGTTAGATGTTTCTGTTTATGAATTTCAAATGCATCTGGAGTATCCAATTTTACCATTGATTCACACACATGACAAACTTCATATACACCTGGAGATTTTGGTCGAACAGAAACATTCTTTCGAGCTAAAAATTAGTAATAAATGAATGTTATAATTAGAATGAATTATTACATTTTAACATTGGAAGTCGAATATTCTTTTTCACAGCCAAATGCAGTTCCCTTCTTTTCCATTCACTTGTAATAAATTGAATATCTTCATTAATTAATCGAATATGTAACGGATGTTCAATTTCAGCATGTCGTAGCAGTCCATTATCAGTTAAAAATACTCGATTACATTGACGACATGGATATGATTGAATTTCATTTGCAGTTCCTATAAAATAAATAAAATTTAATACGGTGGAAAAAATTGTATGCCGGATTCGTGGAATTTTCTGTGTTCCATATTTTTTTATTTAAATAAATCTTACAAAAAAAATAATTATTCTATTCATAGCTTATATTTGGCAAAAAAATTGTAGCAGAAAACGTGTTTTGCAATTATTTGAAATTTAATCTATTATAAAAGCGAGGAATTACTGTGGTTAAAAAATGTATTTTAAGCAATTAAAAATCTAAAAACTGAAAAAGGGGTGATTCACAAACCTGGTAAAGGCCTTGGTCGAAGATAGCTATTTGGATCTCCAGAATTCACAACCACCACTCTTCTTGTTGCAGCTGCTGAAGGTCCGGGCAAAGAATTTGTCGACTGTTTTGGAGGTGCCACAATTAACATTCCATTTTGAACTTGAAAATCTGATTTGAATAAATCTTGATCGATTTCTGCTTCAAGCAATGGATCAACTCTTTCTAAAAATTGTATTTTAAAATATATTATCAATCATTTTTTAAATTAATATTTAATTAAATATAATATCTTACCAATTTCCAACAGGTTGGGTTTTCGCTTCCTTGAACCAATAATTGCCGGACGTCGATGTTGTAGTTCATGTGACGGCACATATACTTTACCCGCCATTTCATAGATATTATTATGATAATTTTTAAATTTTAAAAATAAATTTTAAAATTTAATTCCAAAACTCAACATTACTTTTTTTCTTTGGTTTTTTTGAACAAAAAGAAGTTTGGCATTTGTGACATTTTGCCAATCGGCTTGTAAAGTAACAAAAAATAAATTACAGTAATTTAATTAAAATCTGTTTTGTTTTTACATTATTGATTTTAGTAATTTTTATTACAATTTTTTAAAAATGTTTAAATAAAAATATTATTGCTATTGATTAAAAAAATAAATAGTCTTTAAAATTCTTTTCTTCTTATTGATGCAGTTGTTAGGGTTATGACAGGCATGGATCGATCTGTTGGTAATGAAAGAATTACATCGTTATGAACATCTATAAAATTTTAATTTTTACAATAATAATATTATAATAATACAAACCATCAGGACAACTTCGAACGCCTTCAGGTCTCATCTTAATATTTTCACAATCAAACGTTGGAGAAGATGTATGCAAAAGTCGACAAACGCAAATTAGCCCACATACAAGTAATGCAAATAATGCCCCAAGGGTTACCGAAACAATTACAGCTGATAAATAATTGAATGAAACTTGCGGGGAAACTATTGTCATTTCTTATCAAAAATGGTATGCGTGATTACGGTATCTAAAAGGGGGTACTGTATTTAAAAGTATCCAGAAAATACAAAAAATAAAAAGAATAAACACGCATTTTCCTTTTGCTTGGATCATTCAACTTCCGTTTACACATATAATATATTTTTTCTTTTTAAAGGGAAATGAGACTTTTCAATGGCAAAAAGCAGCAAAAAACAAAATATATGATAATCTTCTTAAGCGCCGTCATTGAAAAAAATGACTTCATCCCATTTTCATTTTCCTTTTGGCCTTTTAGAAAAAGAAGGGGGGACCCTTTGGGGTTTTTCTTTTTGCATTTTTTAAAAGCGTTTTGTTAATTTTAATGCGCGGCGGTCTTCCCCTTCTTCTCCTTCTAATTTTTAGTTCGTTTGTCCGTACAAATAATACATATCATTCTTAAAGTTTAAAACATTTATCTTAATTATTTTTGGAATAAGACAGAAAAAAATATAACACTGATTGATATGATCAATAAATTTCTTTGTCTAACATGATATGTAGTTAATATGAGAGAGTCCAACATTTTATCAATATTATTGGTATCACATTTTTGTTCCGTTCTTCTTTTTTGTGTCTTTAAAAATAAAGCGTAACGAAAATCTATTTTTAGTTTGTCAATGATCATTTAACAACTAAATGTATTATATTGAAAAATTTTGAATAACCGTATATTATTACTTGTATTCTTTGAAAATACAAAATAATGTTAATGATATTAAAAAAAACAAAATTACAGATGTTTCAGTTTATTTTGAAAATCAAAAATATTACAATAAAATTTTCTCTAAAATTCCACTTTTTTTGAGTTTTAATGATTACAAACCCCCGACGTAGCTTTTTTGACTTCATAAAATCATTTTTGTAATAAAAAAAGATCACGCAACTTTTTAGTTAACAATGTTAAGATTTTGCGTGACCTGGTAATCAATAATGAACTGATATGAGCTCCAATATCAAAAAAATGTATGCAATTTTCGAACATCCGTTTTTCTAAAAACTATCTTATCAACTTGAAAGAATTAAAAAGTCTTTGTTATTATTTTTTGTGAAAAAAAATCACTAAAATATTCAAACATACAGCCTGCCATTCTTAACAAAAGCAACCTTAAAAATGGAGTTGTCTCGTTTTTTAAAACAAGAAAAAGGTCAATTTTTCGCAGACTTCAACCCATTCTTTTTTTTATTTTTCAAATGACAGTTTTTTAGAGCAAAAGGTTTCATTGATTTTTGTGCAGTTTTGGACAATTGAAAGCTTTTGTCATCCCATTTGATAGTTTCATAACTTGCGATAAAAGATGTGATGGTGCTGCCTTATTTTGACAAAAATATTCGGGTATGATAGATTACGGTACTTTTTTGGGTATTTATTGTTGGGAAATAAAAATCCTGGTAAATCTGATTCACGCTTTCATGAATCTGAGGTAAATATTTTGGCATTTTTCTTCCATAATGATTATTTTAAAAAACATTTTTAAAAATGCATTTTTTATGGTTTTTATAAGAAAAATTTTTTCAGAATGTTATTTTTGGATATACTTATATATAAAGTTTGCTACTTTAAAGACTGAATTATAAAAAAACATTTTATTGTTCAAAAAATAAAAATTTTGTGCTCGGAAATTTTTAAAGTTCAAAAAATATGCAATTTACAAAGTTTAAAAAAACAAATATTATCTGAGTAATTAAAGTTTGACTGAAAAATATTAGAGCAGTTGAACCATTATAATCCTAAAAAATAAAATTCAAAAAAAATTGCGGGAAAATCTAAGAAAGAACATCGCAAAAAAATATGTCGAAATATTGCGATCTTTGGCAAAAAAAATCTTTCTTCTTCTTTTTTTTCAAATTAGTGCTTGGCGATATCGTTGTGTTTGTTTGGTGTTGCTTCTTTTTGACAAAAATTTATAAAAAGCCATGCTAAAGCTTCAAAACTTTCAAAAAATTCGAAAAAAGATTGCAGAGTTTTATCATTTACTTTTAAAGAATGGTTTATTCTTACTTGTTGCTATCAGCGTTGTTGATATTTATTTTTATTTACAATTTTGGGGTATATTTTTTTGTTTCATTTTTTGATTTACAAATTTATTGCAATTTTAGATGAAGGAATTACAAATTTGTTTGTTGGTTTTCGACTTTTTATTTCTGTTTTAGTTATTTCTTATGGGGTAATTTTAACGTTTTATTAATTAATAAATACTAATAATTATTAATTTTACAGATTTTTGGTATTTTTAAATCAATTTGGGATTATTTTTATGCAAAAAGAATGTCTAAAAAGGTGTGTTTTTACATTCTACAGTATCCAAACTATTTTAACCAAAAATTTTTAGAAAAATGTAATTGATTTTGGATGGGATTTGGAGTCACTTTGTGCTGTAAAAATTGGAACAGCACAACGAACAAAATTCAGATTAAAGCGAAGTCATCCACTTGATTTTTTAATTAAAGATTTTTTAATCCATCTTAAAAGTAGTGATGTGGATATTCAAATTCTTGCCCTTACCAAAATTCATAAAATGTTGTCTGAACCTTCTCTACCGATTGGAAGAATGATTGATTTTGGAATTCTTCCGATTCTTGTTGAACTTCTACAATCACCAGAGTAAGTTGCACATCTCTCATTAAAAAATTTGAATAATCTTTTAAATTTTACAGTACTCGAGTTAAGATGTGTGTGACTTATATTTTTACAACAATGGCAACAGGGGATTCAGATTCTATTGAAGATATGGTTGAAGCCGGTGTAATTCCAGCTTTCATTAAACAGCTTAAAGATGAAAAACTTCGTGAAGATATTCTTTTTGGATTACTTTTGATTCTGCAATATGATAAAGATTACTGTAATACATGTATGGAGCATGGAATTGTTGAGGCATTCATTACATGTTTTGATTCATCTTCTAATTGTCCTCATTTTGCTTCAAATATTGTGTTAATGATGGCACATTTGTGTTGTTTAAAGATTTTCTCTGACGATGATAATGAAAATGAAGATTCTGATGATGAATTCTTTGCCACAGAAAATATCCTTTTACCATTGTTGCATAAAATCATTTTCATTGGAAATTCTGAAGCATATTTAAAGCTAATTGGATTTTGTGATGATTTGATTGAAGCTGGTCCAAAACACATTCAACTTTTGATTGATCACAAACTTTTGGGTTTAATCGTTAAAAATTTGGGAAAAACTGAATCTGCTAATCAAATATTTGCATACGATGTTTTGACGAAATTCCTTTCATCCGATCCCGAAAAAAAAATTCAACATTTAATTGATTTAAAAATTTTACCAGTTTCACAAGGAATTTTTGGGAATGCTGAAGTTCAACTTAAAAAGTCAATGCTTAAATTTTTAACTGCAATTTTTGATGGCGGAAATGAAGCACAAATTCAAGCTTTCAATCATGCAAATTTTCTTTTATTGTTGATTTATCTTCTTCGTGGTCCAGATAATGTTGAACTTCTTCAAGAGTTGCTTGAGGCATTTTTAAGCTTTATCAAATCTTCTTCTTCGGCACAAATTTCAATCTTAATTAATTGGAATTTTATTTCATCAATTTGCCAATATTTTCTTCATGAAAATCAGGAATATCAAAATTTGGCCCTTCTTTGCGTTAAGCATTTGTTTAAAAAAGTTGAAAATCGTGAAGGAAAAGAAATTTGCATTCAACTTTTTAAATGTGGTGGATATGCTGATATTCAAAAAATTCAAATGCATCCAAAATTAAATAAAATTGCCAATGAAATTGTTAAAGATTATGTAAATTTTAAAAATGCTGAGCTTGCTGAAATTAAGGTTTTTGATTTTTAATTATGCTTGTTATTAAATATACCTTTTTATAATTGCTTTTATCATCTTCGGATACCTTGATTTATTGAATTTGTAAATTTCTAAAACTATTAGTTTTGAAAATGTTTGTGTAGTATTATTTAGATGTGTTAATGAAAACAATAAATATTTTAATTGACTGAAAGTTAAGTTTTTTTGGCACTATGAAAAGTAAAATAATTTTTTGTGATTATCTTTATCTCTTTGTTTCCGCCATTTTTTGTTTCTATGAAATTATTTACATAAAAGGTAAAAAAAATAATTTGTGCAGTGTGAATACTGTAACTGTAAAAGTGTAACAAAGACGATAAAAAAAAATCAGAAACAAAATTTATTTATTCTGTTCAATCAATCAGTTATAGGTTTTAATTCATTTGGAAGTTCAAAAAGTTTGTGAGGATCTTCGACAGCTTTCATCAAAGGTTCAAAAACAGCAATTTCTCGTAAAACTTCTTCAGGAGAATCGGAGCCATGCGCGAGATTTCTTGTATCCGAAAGAGCAAACTGAATTCGAAGTGGCTTTTTTTCAAATGGGGTTGACGTATGTTTTATAAAATTAGCATATAATTTTGAAGATAAAAGATTTGAAAATTATGGTTACAGTAATAAAACAAGCGGGATCGAATGCAGCTAAAAGAATAAAGACAATATTTTGATATCAAGTTTACAATGGAAACAAAACTTTTACACTTTTGAATGCTTTGATTTTAAAAATTGAACAAATTTACTTGCTTTTTAAAAAACTCATTATTTATTAAAAAAATTTTTTGTTGCTGCAGTAATTTCTGATTGTTTTTAATAATAATTTTTGATGTTTTCTTGATATAAAATTTTTGATTAATTACAGTAAAGCATTTCTTAAAGAGTAATACTCATAATAAATATATTTTTGTTGTTAAAAATATATTTATTATTATTATGTGTATCCATTATTTTGTTATGTTAAAATCTCAAACGAATGAATCAAAAGTTCTATTTTTATTTTAGTTTTTGACTTGTCTTCTTGCTTTTAATTTTGTTATAAATAAAATCAAAAAGTGAAAAATGCTACAAATTTTTGCCGACTCCTCCTCCCCGGTATTGAAAATGGTTTTTATAAGCAAAAACTTTACTCGACAAAGCTCCTCCCCTGACATATCCAAAGAGAAGGTTGGCCCTGTTTTTTTTGGGGATAATGTTTTTGGTCATTCGTTTAGATTGAGGAAAAATAAGACGCGTATTTAAATAATAATTTGGCTTTAGTAAAAAAATTAGATTTTTTGCGTTGAAAAAATAGCATTCTTTTTTCAAGCAGTAAAAATTCGAAGTCGTGTATAATAATTTGTTTTTTTTATGTTTTTGTTTAAATCTTTTTTTCCTACGGTAATGTCCCTGTTCTTTATTTTAGAGGTTATTTTTTTGTGAAAAAGGGATTTGAAATGACTGCTAAATCTATCACTGGAGATTTCCCACAAACCCTGGGTATTTTTTGCAATGATTTTATTAATAAAAAGAAGCCATTGGAAACATTCATTTCTGAAGCGGCCAAATTTTACGATGTCTTAACTGGTCAACAATATTCAAAACAAATTTCAAAACTTTCCATGGAATATCAGGGAAGAGCAGTGGGTTTTGTATTAACCCTTTCTCGATTATTCAATCAGTAAGTATTTTTTTAAACAACCAAATTTTGGTAAAAATTTATTTAAATTTGTTTTCAAAGTTTTTTCCTCTATCGAGCTAGCAAAAAGGTAATTTTTTCTTTTGTATATTTTTCGTAACAAAATTTTAAAATCAAATTTGAAAAATTTGACAATTCATTTGAATTGGTCCAAGAAGCTTCTGGATTTTCTGCAAAAATGGTGAGCTATCCGATAAAATTTAGTCTTTTTTGGACTGGTATCGCTACTATATAAATTAAAAAATTACATGTCAGTTGTTAGGTTACGGTATTTTCTCTGGACACTCTTTTGCGTACAAAAACGAAAAAATTAAAAGTAACAAAATTTTTTTTCTTAAAAATCAGTAATATGTGTATGGAAAAAAAAATTTTCAAAGAAGGGGGGGGGGGGGAACTGTACACATTTTAAAGCTTCTCTAGTTACATCGTTGTATTGCTAAAAAATTTCCTCTTTTTTTGAAGTAATCATTTTTTGTTGTTTTTTAGTAATGGTGATGCTGAAAAAATTGTAAAAATTGTTCATGAAGTGGGGTACAACAATGTCGAAATCGTATTGCCCAAAAAAACACCCAAATATTGGATTAGAAAAAATTGCCTTTCTTTTTGTCCAGGTGCAAAGGTTCGGTGTCTGAGCGCCCTGGAAACTCACTGCAGTGATTTTCAAAAAAGAAGAGCTGATAATATTTTTCTCTCAAGTGATGATGAAGATGAGGATGAAGAATCCGATGGGGAAGAATCTGGGGCTCCTGGAAAAGAATTGTTGTGGACCAGCTTATGGCTAGTAGAAAAAATTAAATTTGATCTCAAAATGGCAATACAACTGTTAGAATCTGGTGAAGCTGCATTTTTTAAAACAGATGTCTCGTCAAAAGAAGATGAAGAAAAATTGTGGTGGACTGATATGAAAACTATTGCTGAAAACTGTAAAAAATTTCAAGAAAGTATTTTTAAAGCAAATGATGGAAAAAATTTCGATTTTTTTCCATTTATCCCATGTCCAGTAAGAGATGAAAAATTTTTTTCAAATCCTGCAATTACAATTGAACAAAAATTAAAATATGAAGTTCTTTTTGTACGTGAAGTTAATCTTCGTAAGTTTCAGAAAAAAAATTAAAAATTTGATATTTATATTTTAAACTTTAGGTTACAATCTCTTGAAGCAATTAGTTCCAACAAAGAAAGAAATGGCGGATGTAAAAGTTTCTGTTTGCGTATTGAAAAAGATTCAGTTGGATAATGAAAAAGTCAACATTACATTCGTCGAAGAAAAACTTTTGGAAATTTTTGCAAGGTGAGTTCAAAACGGCTTAAATATGTTTTTAAATTATGGTCTAAATTTCTTTTCTTTCAGGACCCTTTTTGGGTTGGCTAAACGGGAGAAACTTCAAGCTTTTATTGCTGATCCAAATTTCAAAAAAGAAAAAGCTTTTCTTGAATATCTTCTCCTTGGAATTCCATCCCTTCAACGATTTCTCACCCCTGAAGAATTTGCTGAAAAAATTGTTCCTTCCCTTGAAGAACGCTTAATTGAAATTGCCACTGAAATGGAAAATAAAGAAAAAGAGATATATAAATTTTTATAAATTAAATTTAACAAAAATTACACGTGCACGATTAGCTGTTTCGCCTTGGATAAAGTTTGCAATTTATTAATCCTTGCCTCCTGCCGTTACTATCCTTTCTTTTACCTCTTTTTTTTGAAAAATTTTTTTTAACACTTTTTTTCAAGTATACTGTAATGTTATAATAATTTTTAGCTTTCAACTCGTTCTTTTTTAACAAATTCTGATGTTTTGTTTTGTCACAAGTTTAAACTGATTATGTATGATTTTCTATTTGTGAACATTTGAATTTTATTTTAATCATTTACAAGTTCAATCTTTTTCCCTCTATTGACTAATGAATCTTGTTTAGTGTGGATTTTTTTATGTTTTTTACGTTCTCTTTTTTTGTAAAACTGAAATAAAATTAAAAATGCAAAAGTGAAAGGATATAACTCTAGAACATGCCTAAACAAAAATTTGCAACTTTATCATTTGACAAAGATTCTAACATTTGGTTGAACAAGAAAAAAAAGAAAAGAAAAAATAAACTGTTTTTAAAATTTGCAAATTATGCAAACGAAAATTTATCATTTTTACAATTGATATGTTTTTTCTGGATTACATTTTTGTTTCAGTTATATCCATTTTTTAAAACAAAGTTTGAAAAGAATAAAACAAACATTAGACAAAAAACAAATGCCAAAAATATGTGCAATTTTCCTCTAACAATAAAAGTGCGATAAATTTATCTTTATAATTTGACCCAGAAAGAAAACGACCAAAAACCAAAACCTTTTTATCGGCACTTTTGTAAACTTGTTTTCCACATTCTATGGTTGTGTAATAAAACATAGAGGGACGCGATATCACATTCTACGCGCCAAAAAACTGTTGCTAATCCTTATTCAAATTTCTTTCCTCGACATAATCTCGCTCTAAAAAAGTTTGCCGCCCAAAAAATATTGTTATAAATCTGCGATAAATGGAATTTGGGGCCGTTTTTTACAACCGTGATAAAAAAAACAGTCAAAAAATATCGTAAAAACAAAAGAACTTTTAACAGCCTCTTTTTTTTCTTTCTCTAGCAAACTGATTTAAAGCTCTTTAAAGAAAAAAGCTTTTATCGTTGCGTCTTTTTCTCAATCTGACATTTTTTATACAACCAAAAATATATGATAAAAATATCCCGAGCCTTTGTATCATTTGTTGATAGTAAAAGAATAACGAATTATGCAAAAATATGGTTTAAAATAATTTCTTTTCCTTTTAAAAAAACTTCTATCTTTTTTGCAGTAAAACATTATAAATTGTAATTTTATTTATTAATAAAAGTTAACTTTAAAAAGATCATCTTTGTTAAAAATTTACCATTGCGTTTTGAGGGATGCTTCCAAACATCAATGTGAAAAAGAATTTTCGATTTACTTTTTTACATTGTCGACAAAACAATTAAAAACGAAGAAAAATAGTTAACAATAGGATTTATTCAATCGAATAAATCTTATTTTTGACCGAAAGCATTTATTAGAGATATCAAAAAAGACATTTGGAGGAGTTATTGCTTAAAAATATATCCCAAAAGGTTCATCGGTACACCGATGAACCTTTTGAAATGCTAGATAAACCATACATTAGGATACTGTATTCTCAAGTGATGCCAAATGAGAAATTATCGAATAGACTGCTTCAAAGTTGTAAATGATTGTTTGTATGGATGCGTTTCATCATATTGTCTGCCACAATATCTAATTATGGTGGGATTGTTCAGAAATTATTTGAAAAGCTTTTGGACAGTAATTGTATATTAATATTTTAAAACATTTAAATAAAACATTTTTAATTGTTACAGTAATTTCGAATTGCCTTCTAATTAGTTTTATTACTTTTTAATATATATTTTTTTAGTACAAAATTTTTGATTACAGTAATGTATTTTTTATTAAGTAATTTCGCATAAAGTAATGATCATAATAAATATATTTTTGTTGTTTAAAATTCATAAACATGTAATTTTTAAGTGCATTAACTTGTTTTTTTCCAAAAATGTATTTTTAAAAAATACGATTATTTTTATTAACACAAAAATGTAAGAACAATTTTGTTTTTAATTTCTTAAAAACATCTTGTTTGTATTTTTATTTAATGTAACTAACGATTATTTAATAATAAAATAAATATGCTTTTAATATGGATTATTTTACTGTGATTTAAACATCTTAAAAATTAATATTTACCTTTTTAAAGTAAATTTTAACTAAATCAAATTTTACAGTTATTGATTTTTTAAAAAAAGGTAAAAACCCGATGCGTGGAAAATCTCCTATTTTAAATCTAAAAAGTTAAAAAAGTTTTTTTTGCGCAAAAAGTTTGAATTATTTCAACAGCAGCAGCAACAATCTATCTATCTTCCTCGTTTTCTATTTTCATCCAATTCAATTCAGTTTAGTTTTGTTCCAGCTGACCATTGAGGGTTCCTGACACGATCCCCTGCAGAACAATGAAGAGATATTTTTTTATAATATTTTAGCAATATAAAAAAAGAGAAAAAAAGAAGAAGTGAGATGTTTTCGTGTATTCGGAAACTCTCAAAGGATTTATTGTTTTAGAAAAAGGGCAGAAGAATTACTGAAATAATATAAAAAAAAGTTGAAGGAAAAGGTAACACAAAACTTTTACTCTCTTAACTTTTGTTTGGGGTTTGGTGATGACAACACGTGTTACTGCTATTACTTCTTCTTCAACAACACCGACAAATAATACCACTACTACTACTACAACATCACAACAACAATTATCACCTGAAATTACAGAAGCTGCAAAAACTTGGACTCGAACAATTGAACGTTTTAAAGTTGCAATTGATTCATTGTATGATATTTGTCGAGAAACACAAAATTTTGCTGGTTGTAGGGTATTTATTTACATTTATATTTATATAAAAAAAAGTAATAATGAAATAATTAAAGTTTAGGAAGTTTTGTTATATTTAAAAAATGCAACTCATGCATTTGAAACTTTAATTGTTATGATTGATGTTGAACAATCTTGGGAGAAAGATCCTTCATGGTATTTATCTATTATAATTTGCATTATTTAAATGTTTATTTTTAGTAAACCACAATCTGTTGCATGGGAAATTAAAGCTCCTTCAGCTGCAATATCCAAACAACAGCAACAAGCAATGCAGTTAGTTTTTATTATCTTGTAAAATTGATATTTTTCAAGTATTATTTATATACTTTAGAGAGCAAGAAGAAATTTGGCATGTTGTAAGTCGTCGTCGACGAAATACTCTTTCCTCCGAAGAATCTGGAGAAAATAGTAATATCGAAAATCGGTCAGAAAAAGAGAATAACAAAAAGGTTTGGGAGTTTTGCCAAAAAATAAAAATGAAATAATGTAGTGTTGGCATTTTTTGTAGACAAATGTTTATGAAAGACTTGCATATGGATTACGAAGACCTGTTCGACCATTTTCTCCAGAAATTATTAAAGATCCAGATGCCAATCCAGGCAGTAATTTAATGTGCCCCCGATCTGCAATGGATTTACCACAAACTAAAGCTTCAATGGTAATATTAAAATTTAATATTTAAAAAGTGCAATTATTAAATTGTATATTTTCATAGGCAAAAATGGCATATTCCCGTGAACGGTTATGGAAAGGAAGGGTTAAGCCATTGTTGGAAGAAAAACTTTCAACAATTCAACGTCGACAAGCTCGTCTCACATATTCTCAAGTTGCAAAACAACCTCCAAAACAAAAATCTGAAGTTGATGCAAATCGAAGCAGGGAACCATCATTAGCTTCTATTTCTGAAACTGCTGAAGAGAATGATGATAATTTATCTACTGTAACAATGGCTGAACAAGCTGGACTTAATAGTGATAAAATATTAGCTGAACTTGGTGGAGATGATGAATGGCTTGCCATGACCATGGAAGAGGAATCCCTGGCACAGGAGGAAGAAAGCCTGCAAAAGGAGATTTTGGAAGAAGAACGTTCTTCAATTGATGATGAATTTGAGCGAGAAGCTTGTAAACAATTTGGAAAAATTAGATATAAAAAATCTTGGAAAGATGTCATCGCAAATTGGACTCGTATGTTTACAGAAAAATTTGCATAAAAACTCATTTAGATATGTTAATTTTTAGAATTGAATGAAAAAGTTTCGCCAGAGTTGTGTTATCGAAAACCGGGGGAAGCAATTCAGATGCATGAAAAACTTCTTTCACCTTCTCGAAGACGAACCAAAACAGATTTTGAGAAGCGAAATGAAGAACGCCAACAAAGAGCAGTTGAACTTCGGCAGCGATTGTTGGAAGAAAAGGCAAATCGCCTGAAGGAACTTCATGCAAAAGTTGAAGAAATTCGACAAAAGCGAATTGAAGTTGAAGAGAAGAAACGGGTACTGTTGGAAGAAAAAATGGAAAAAGTCAGTGAAAAACGGGAAAGAAATTTGGCGGAAGTTGTTAAACGTGCCAAAGATGATGATCTTCGGATTCAAGAAGTTCAATTGATAAAAACTTTGGAAGATATCAGTCGAAAAAGTGAAATTCAATCAAAGGAAGAAGAATGGCAAGAAAAGAAGAGATTTTTGGCACAAAAGCAAGCAAAAAAGGCGGAAGAAAAAGCAGCAAAATATGCGCAGGTTGAAGAAAATCGGGTTGCAAAAATGCAACGAGATGCGGAGAAACTTCTGGAGCAAACAGAGAAATCAGAAGCCCGACTTCAGAATGCTGCCGCGAATCGAAATGAACTTTTGGAAGGAATGCGAAAAAAACAGAGAAAATTAACCGAAAAAATTGATCGCTTAAAAGTTATCGAGAATCAAGCTTCTCAAAATTTAATTGATCGAATGCAAAATAAGTTGGAGAAGGCTGAAAAATTATATGAAGAAACAATTTTGAATACAAAACAACGCGCAGCTGAACTCTCATCTCCTCGGCCACAAAGTTGTTCGGCAATGATTTTAGCCGAATGCCTTCAACCTCAGATGCATCCTGAAGATCAAAGTGGAAAGAAATGTAGCATATGCAAATTTAGAATACATTGTGCTTTGCATGCCTTGGCACATGTCTGCACAAATGAACACTTGAAAAATCGAAAGTTGGAAAATGTTGAACTAAATTTTGAAGAAGTTAAACAAGAACTTGAAATTTTTATTGTTTCGGTGGATGAAGAAGATGATGATGAAAATCTCAAAGATATTATTACTTCAACAGCTACAGTATCCTCAAATGAAAGTAAAAAGAAGCGTTCAAAGTTGAGGCAAAAGTTGTTGAAAGATGCCGAACCACTTTCTACTTTGGCACCAAATGGAATAATCGAAAAAGGCCTTTATCGAATTATTAAAGAATTAGAAACTCAAATTCAAGCCGCTTCCCGAACTTCAACCCTTTCCGATTCCATCCGAAATCACATTGAAAAACTTTTTGCTCAATTTGATAAACAAATTTTTGAAATTCGAGATGAAAAGGAAAGAGAAAATAATTTTGCCAGAATTGTTTCTTCCACTTCAATTCTTGAATCTTTGTTGAAGTTGTTGGCATCTGGAGATTTTTATGAACCACAACATCAAAGCCGGCAGGCTGTGAAAAGGCTTTACCTAAAATCTTGTGCCTTTTTAGCCTGCTTATTTTCACCGGCAAAAGTTGCTGAAGTTATTTTTGCTTCCAAACATTTTACTGATTTGGCAGAACTTTTAATTCAATGCATGAAATTATTTTCAACAAATTTGCATAATAATTATGAACAAGGCATTTCAACTTTATACATTTTGTACCAACTTGGATTAGCGTTATCTTCAAAGGACCCGACAATTAAGACCAAACAAAAACTTTCAACTTTAACTTCATTCTTAATTTCCCATGGATTCATTGATTTTATTCAAGCTGTTTTAGCTGCGGTTTCAGAATTTTCAATTACCTCCGATAAAATTGAACTTTCACCCCATTCTTTTATTGCCATTGTTGAAACAATTTCCGGCTTCATCAATCTCGTAATTCGACAAATCCCCGAAGGGCAAGATCCTCCCGATTCCTTCCATCAAATGTTTCAAACATATTTTACAATTTCAACCAACTTTTTATTTTGCTCTTTGCCCCGGGAAGAAGATTCATCATGCCCAACGTCCCCAATTCAATTCACCGAAAATGAACAAATTATTACTCGATCCTTTTTTGCTTCATTTTGCCGTGAATTTATTCGTTTAACTCCAAATCCAAAAACTGCAACATTTCTGAAGAAATTCCTTTTTAAAGATGATTACCAAAATGGTCTTCGAATTTCTTTTATTTTGAATGGAATTTTACAAAAGAAAATTCCAAAACTCTCAAAATTTGATGAATTATCGGGAATGGCAATTCGAGTTTCGGCATATTTTGCTTCAATTGATTCTGTGTGTCAAAGATTTTGTCTTGTTGGATGGCAGAATTCACTTTTGCTTTCACTTTGTCGAACTTCTTTTGATTTATTTGGAAGCAGTCATGATTCAAGATATTCCGTTTTAATTGCAATTTTTTCAATGGTCAGAAAATCCAAGGTTGCCATTGAAGCAATGGAAACTGAAATTGGTGTTTCTTGGCTTTCAATCTTTTTAGAGGTATGTTTTTATCATTGGACCATTAATTCCAATATTATGCAAATTTTAATTTTTAGCATTTGATTAAAGGTCGAATTAAAGAAACTCCCGAAACTCTTTCACTTTTGCCGCCCTCGATCCGGGAAGAATATTTCAACTTTTATCGCAGTCTTCTATAAAAAATCATATGCAAATTTGTTAATTAAAGATTCTCATAATTATTTTTTGTTGTTGGTAATTAAACAATTAATTGATCTCAGAACTTTGTTAAAAATATTTAATTTATTTGTTTTGCTTTTAAAAATTAAAGTGCTTTCATTTATATTATTTTGTTTAAAAAAGATTTCGAAATAATTTGCGTTAAATTACGCTTTTGTACTTTTACCAATTTTTTGTAATTTTAATTTATATATATTTGTGGTAATTTTTAGATTTTTGGCAAATTACAAAAGTTTGCAAAAGCATTAAAGAAAAGTAATTCCCGTGAAGATCCACCACCCCCTCCGGCATCAAATTTAAATCAGGAAGAATTAAATAAAGTTCAACGACCAAAAGTTTCACCATCTTTAAATTCACTTTCAACAACATCCACCACAACTCCAACCACATTACCGACAAGTGAAGTTCCTTTAGCCGTTTCAAAAGTTTCGGCCAATCCTGAATGCAGTGATTCAAATTTATATAATTTTGCAAGCCTGCGTCGGCGTTTAAATAAAATTGAAGAGAGAAAGAAAGATCCGAAAAAGAAGGAAAAGCCGTCGCCGCCACAACAGCATTCTACAAAAAAGAAGCAGTTGCAGCAGCCTCAGGCTTCCAAGAAAACGGGTAAAAAAACGACGCCATTAAAATCAGCGCCGGTGGCGGCGAAGGCAGCAGCAGGAAAAGAGGTGGCAGTGAAGGTGGAAAAGGAAGAAATGCCAGAAAAGCGAAATGCAATTGGCATGACAGAAGTCATTGAACGGGATCGTCCGCCTCGTCCAACTCCCCCAAAACCAATTGATATTGAAGGAGATGATGATGAAATGATTGAAGCAGAAGAAGAAGAGCAACTCTCTGAAATTGCTTCCATTTCATCTGAAGAAGAAGATGAACTGTTAGAGGAGCAAGAATCTGAACGAGCAAAGAATCAAGAAAAGAAGAAACAACATCAACAACTTCAACTCCAACAACAACAGCAGCAACAACAACAACAACAATATCATCAAATTCGAATAAATCATCCACCACAATATCGTAGTAATCTTCAACAACCGCCACAAATTCGGGAAATTCCAATTCAACCCACACAAATGATTGATCCAACTCAATTAATTCGAATCCCTGCTGCTGCCGCCCTCCGAGAAAAAATGGCTGAAATTTTTGCAGGTAATTATTGTTATTGTTGTTAAATACAGTAATCTTATTATTTTTATATTTTAGTTGAAGAAATTGGAACAGTTCCTTTACCGAGATTGATAGAACTTCGTCGGCATATTCAAGCCATTCATAATATTGATTACTTTTTTGAAGCAATTTCAATGAATCATTTAAATCATATTTCTGTGAATATCGTTGAAACAATCCTTCATTTAATTGATGACGTCGATGAAGTGAATGAACTCATTCTAAAACATGTAAAAAATTATTTAAATTTTTTATTCATGTGTGGAAATCGATCTGCGAGATTTCGAAGAACTTTCGATAAACATTCGGCGCTGCATTGGCTTGGAATGCTTCGATTTGATGCTATTCGAGCAGGTACAGTAACACAAATAACATAGTAGGATTACTGTACTCTCATTTTTAGATGTAATATATTCGTTACATTTATTTACATCAAATATTTCAATTTTTTATACCGATGAAAATTTTATGCATTTTTTGGCTGATATTATTACAAATTACCAAAGCTTCCCAGATACTTCAGATCAAAAAAATTATATTTGTATTTTTATTGCAAAATTGTTACAAAATTATCCGTATTTTCTTCATCGATCTTATACTTCTCTAAATCGAAATGTCTTTAATGAATTGCTTACGATTATCGAAAAAATTGTTAAAACAAAATTTGATGATGATCGAGTAAGTGCCTTCTTTGTAAGTTAATTTTACATCTTTTGATTACTGTAATTTGCATATATAAAAAATACAAAATTTTCAGAAACCGCCAATCCTTGGAAGTGCCGTTAAATTTATTATAAAATTTTTTGATATTTCAATTGATGATTTTCGGGAGGAAAGGGTTGACTGGCATGCCCATGTTAGTCGATTTGTACATTTAATGGATATTATGTCATTCATAATTCGAAATGTTCGAAGTTTTCGTTCTTTCTTTGATAAACCGGCTCTTATGCATAATGTTTGTGCAGTTCAAGAACTTGTAAGTATTTATGTGTATACTGTATCTACCATATACCATATATGTGTATATTACAAATATTTTGATAGGGATATACTGTAGTACATATAACATATTATAAATTTTATATATTAAGTGTACAATAAATCTAAATCACTAAAAAATTTATAGCTGCTGGCTGGAGATGAAATAAATCGATGTCATCGAAGTGGAAGACGTGTTGAAATTCCTTTAAATCGAAATTCTGGGAATCGTCGTCCCCGAAATGGTGAAGATGATGATATCCGAATATCCACCACAACAACAACAACAACATGTGGAAGTGCCGCAGGGAATAATGAAAGTATAATTGGAAGTGGCGGAGAAGGGATAATTCGATCCAAGACAATGCCAACCGATGGACCCCCAGATCGAAAATATGCTCGAAAAACCATTGAACAAGATACAATTGAAAATATTCCGCCTGTTTCATCTGTGATATTATTTCCGCTGCCATCGGTGGAAATTCTAGAAATGGATATTTCAATGACGTTTCGGACTCGAGAATCCTTCTTAAATTTATATCGGCAACGGAAGATTTCGGCATTTTATATTTTAAATTTGAAACGGGCAACGCTAAGACTTTTGGGAAGTCTCTGTTTTGCGGCACCTTCAAACAAGGATATCGCCGCCGAGCATGAAGTTGTTGAAAATGTTTTTAAGCTTGCTCGAGCTGGAGATTCTGTTAAAGTTGATTATGTTCGTTTTTGATCATTGATTATCAGGGATACAGTAATCCTTATAACTATTTTAGGTAACTCTTGTAAAACGGGCTTTAACAGAAATTTGTACCGATCATGAAAAGAATTTTCAAGCCTTAAATGATATTGAACAGGTAAATACAGTAATACAGTATAAATTACAACAATTACAGTAATATTTTACCAATTTTAGCATCCATCACATTTAATTTCAAAGAAAGATGTAATAGATTCAATATTTTCAAATACTCATAATGGAACAGCAAATCGATAGAAAGAATCGCAAAAAGATTATATGCAAATTTTATGCATTTCATAAACACAGTTTTTTTGAGGCAAACAAAAACCAACCAACGACAAACGTGTATCACTTTTCCTTTTTCTTCTCTCTCTAAAATCGCCCCTTTGATTCTTTTGTTTTATGTGATTTCTGTCTGTTTTCTTTTTCCTGTTTTCCAGCTTTCCTCTTTAAAAAATTCTTAAAAATTTTACTATGAACTTTCTTCTTCTATTTCTGAATATTATTATTATTAGTATACTGTACTATACGTGAATGCCGGGTTTTTTTATTTTTTTTGTTATTTTTTTGATACTTCAAAAGTGTAATTAAAGATGCTTCACAAAAATCACAAATACGTTTATTGTTTTTTTGCAAGAAAAAATCAATCAGACATTTTAATGGGATCTATTTAAAAAAATAACTGAAACAAAAACAGTTGTTGCTTTTTGAAGTTTAAATTTAAGACCACCCCGAAACAAAAAAAGGCTAATAAAAAAGAGATTAATACACAAAAATATATTTGGGAATTTTTATTAGTTTTTTTAGTTTTAGTTTCGTTTGGGAAAAACTAAAACAACTTCACGTGTTTTTTCTTTCATTTCGATGAAAACAATACAGATAAAAAAATATTGAAAAGAAGGAATTTGATCTCTTTTTTGCAAAAGGCAGTCGGGTGGTACTTGAAGGGAGAGATAGAGATATCCCCCCATCCGATGGGGATATATGAAGATGATGATGGCTGAAAGGCGATCCCCTTCTATTTTGTTTTTGTTGCTACTCACTTGCATGACTTCCGTTTCTCTTTTTTTTCCAAGCACCTTCCGGGAGTCTTTCTCTCTCTCATGTCCTGCTACAGTATCCATGTTCCTTTTTTTTCAAAATTTTCAGGAAAATAAAAATGATGGCATCGGGGAAAAAGAAGGCATTTCTCCCATTAATTTAATAGAATTTTATGCCATCCAAAAAAAGAAGGCGAGAAAAAAAAATCTTACGTAATATCCATTCTTTTTCTGTCAGCGGCAAATTAGTCAATTATTTGGTGGTGCCAATTTTCTCGCCTATAAAATGAATCTTCAACTATGTCATTATCGTTGAAAGCCGGCACTTTTTTTAAACCATGCAAAAACTAAAATTGTGATATAAAAATATGGTAAATGTAACATCCCAAAGTAAAAAAAGCGAATTCATGAAAGCTGCAATTTTTTGTTGGTGTTTATTTTTTGTATTTAATCTAGATAAATATCATATACTTGGGAAATATAGGATTGAATGGCATACTTTCTCTTTCTCTCTCTTTCTGTGGATATCTGAAATCTACACCATCCAAAAGTATAAAAAGATGAGATCATCTCTAAACAACAAGACAAAAAAGAGAGAGAATTGGATTATGTGGTCCAAGAAGGGCACATACACACAAACAGAACACAGCATGATTTTTATGTGATCATCATCTGCATGTTACACGATTACCCCCAAAAAAGAAGAACCTCAAAAACAAACAAAAACAATATTTTTCCCTTCCGTTTCAAAGTTACAGCAGCAGTTGACAAAAGCTATTTTTTTTCAAGGGTCAAGTGAGAGCATATTTTAAGCTTCGAAAAAAGAAAGATCTCGATTACAAAATATTTTTTGAGTAAACAAATATAGAAAGAAAGTATTTATTTATTTATTATGCAAATTAAATACGGATAAAGGTAATTAGTTAGGTAACATTTATTGATCGTTAATGAAGTGGTAAAACCTTCTGTTTTTTTGAAGAGGATTAAAAATGGTCAGAAAAGCACAGTAGCAAAATACAGTAAAGTGTGTCCCAAAACTTTAGCCGAGGTTCAGAATTTAAGGATTCCGATAGAATCTGGTATCGGTGTTAAAAGCGGTTGTTACCATCGTATTCCTCATGTTTAAAAACCCCTATAATCAAACTTTCAGCTACCGTACTCTTCTAGAATTCGCGTCGGGACATTAATCACAAAATTTAGGTGTCCCAAAACTTTAGCCGAGGTACAAAAAAAATTGAAAACTCAATAGGAAAACATAAAATACCGTTTGGAGGTTGTTTAGCATGCTTAATTTAACTTATTTGTGAAGAAAAAACCAAAAAATTTGTACTGGCATCGATTTGCCACCAACTTGAAAATGCCATTTTTGCCGTTTTTGGCACTTTTCAGGTGCTAATTTCTCTGCGGGAAAACATTGTTACAGAAAACCATGTGTGCCATTTTGTAGCCCATATTAAAGTTACTTAGTCCACCAAGTTTTAGAACTTAATATCCAATGTGCATCTTCACGCACTTTTTCGAAAAACACAATTTTCACCTTTTTTCAGTGTTTTTGATAAAATTCTGCATTTTTTAGGATTTTTGAAATTCTGATTTGAGACAGGTGTTTGAGATTGAGCCATGAAACTTTGTAGACATGTTTAGTATGATAAGCACTACAAAATGGCATATGTAGCATCTTCTAAAATTTACTGTGAGCCATTTTATAGGCACGTAAAAATCGCCAAAAACGACAAAAATGGCATTTTCAAGTTGGTGGCAAATCGATGCCAGTACAAATTTTTTGGTTTTTTCTTCACAAATAACTTAAATTAAGCATGATAAACAACCTCCAAACGGTATTTTATGTTTTCCTATTGAGTTTTCAATTTTTTTTGTACCTCGGCTAAAGTTTTGGGACACCTAAATTTTGTAATTAATGTCCCGACGCGAATTCTAGAAGAGTACGGTAGCTGAAAGTTTGTTTATAGGGGTTTTTAAACATGAGGAATACGATGGTAACAATCGCTTTTAACACCGATACCAGATTCTATCAGAATCCTTAAATTCTGAACCTCGGCTAAAGTTTTGGGACACACTTTAGTCACAATTTCCGTTTAGACAGTATTATTTTGGGTATATTTTTGTGACACGTCGTGCCCTTTTTTTCTCCGTGTATAATTTTTAAGTTTAAATATCTATAATCTTCTTTTTTCTCTTTTTTAGATTTAATTCAATTTTTTTTCGATGAATTTATCCTTGTTTGACTTAAAACAATGCAATATTTTTTTGGATTTAATTTGTTTTAGAAACTGCCGCCGCCATTCTCACTTTGATGCCTCTTCTTCTTTCCTTTTTTGGGAGGTTTCTGTGGCAGATGCCCCTTTTTATGCAAAAAAAAAAGTCAATCTTGTTTTAAGGAGTTCAATCTCTTCAACAACATTAAACTTGAGTTCAGTTGAGTTCATCAACATCGACGACGACATCATAAACGCCAACGAAAAAAATGGCACCTGGCTTGCTTGGGCGATGTCGCGAAATTCCGGCTAATTTTTTTAAAACATCCATCAAACAGAATTAAAGGAAGTAATTTGGAGTCTAAAAAAAGGAATTCCCCCTGATTTCCGATTTTTCTATTCTTCCTCCAAAAAAAAAAAAAAACACGGATAAAGCTTGCCCATTTTTTGGGGTGGTTTTTTGTTAATTAATTACCTCACATTAATTAATATATTTATTTGTACAACAACTAAAACAACCAAGAAAGACCCCATAAAAATTTTCTGGTCTTTAAAAAAACCATTGTCAATTTCTCTCGAGAGAAAGAAATCATCCCAAAAAACAACAATTATTCTAAAATGTGATCATCAAATAATGAGATTCTTTTTTGAGGTTTTTACTGCTGCCACTTTTTTTTCAACAACTTTGTCGGCGGCGGCGGCTTTTTCTTTTTATTGTTCAAATTTTAACTCAAAAAATAGCTAAATTTTTTTTAAATAAAGAAAACATTTATCTTTTGAAAAAAAAAGATGATGGGGCAGTAAGTAATCTTTGTTGGAAGATTGAAATAATTTTTTGGCGGTAATTTTGAAGCCTTTAATTTTGTTCTGTATCTTCCTTCGGCAGAAATGTCGAATTTCATACATATTTCCGGTCAGTAAATGTCTTTAACAGGGAAATAAAAGAAAAGAAGAAAGCAAAGAAGAGGGAGGACATCTGCCGACGACGATTACTTGGATTTTCGGGCGGCAACAATTACCGCATTTTAGAAACTTCAATGCCTCCATTCAATAATTTTTCGGTATCAAATTTTACTGTTTTCTTAGAATCCTTCTTCCTTCTCATTTCCGAGGTCAAAAAAAGTTCAAAGGTATCAAAAAAAACAGTGAAACATTATTTTTTTATTCCCAAAAAAATCAATAATAATAAATTATATAAACCATTTATAAAAAAACAATATAAACTTTAATTTTCAAAAATAAAGAATAAAAATAATAAAATCTGTTGTTTTTTAATTTTACTTAAAACTTAAAAAAGGATTAATATAAAAAAAGAATGAACCAGAATTTTTTGTTTTAAATGAAGAATACTTTGTTTCCATTTTTTGCCCCAAAAAAAGAAGACCTTATTATGCCTCGCTTAATTAATTTTAAAAAACATGAAAAAAGCGAAATTTAAAAAAGATATTTAAATATTTACAACCAAAAAAAAGATAAGAATCCCAAGAAAAAAATTTAAATAAATCAAAATTTAATCACTGCAAGATGGACTTGAAAGTGAAGAATAATCAGCAGTAACAGCAGTCGAAAGGCCATGCCCTCCAGGCATAGAATTATATCCACCAATTCCACCAACGCCGGCAGCAGAGGGATATCCGTAATCACCCGAGGAAGGCATTTCATTATAATTTCCATGATTCATCTAAAAATAAGAAAAAAGTTAAATCCATAAAAAACTTTTATGATTGTTTTTATTTTGGTCCCTATTTTTTGTTAGGAAAGAAAAATATTTGCGCAGCTGTTTTGAGGACAAAAAAGTTGGGGTTGTTGTAAAACAGGTATATTCCAAAAAGAAAAAGTTCAAAACAGCTGCCAAAAATAGGTAAAATGAAAAGAAAGGAAAGGTTTGCAAATCATTCTAATTGACTGTTCATCTTCTGTCTTTCGAGAAAATATTCTCCACAAAGGCGGCCCGCTTATTTGTGGCCTTATTTGTTGGATGACATTTCACACCCAATTCATCATCAATTTTGTATGTTTCAAAGCAGAAAAACCTTACCATCATATAAGGCGGAGGTGGCATTTGTGCCATCTCAGGTGAATTGTCATCCGGACATGTTGAAGCCCATATCCCAGGATTTTGAGGATATTGATGGATATTCAAAGGTGTAATATCCAAGTTGGGATCGGTGGAAGCAGCTTCAACAATCAAAGGTCCAATTCCATTTACTCGAACACCGTGAAGAGCTTGCTCCTTAAAAAGAATTATTGATTATGCAAATTTTCCTCCAAAGGGGTAACAAGATATTAGATATCGGGAAACACAAGGATAACAATAATATTATTTCAGATCCCCTTTGAGGAAAAAAAATTCTCACGGGGTTGCGCGATTCTCAATAGATATTTTTCATCTTTCAAAATTTCAAACACCAAAAACGACTCAAATTACTGCTATTATTTTTCAAAAAGGGAGTCAGACACCAAAGAGCTTGCAAGAAAGAAAGAAAGAGACATATGTCTTAGATTTTTTAGTCGATTCAGATTACGACAAGAACAACAAACACAAACACGCAACAAATAATATAAATTCTATCTTTTTTGTAAGAAATGAAAACTGTTATCGCTCGACTCTTTCACTTTTTTGCCACGATTTTCCCATGATTCTTCTTTCTTTCTTTTTCCCTGAAGACCTTCAACAAGGACAACAAAAAAGACAGAGAGAAAAAGCTGAAACTTGAATGAAGAAAAGAATCAGCTTCTTTAAAAAATGTTTTACAAAAATTTTCCTTGTAAATTTTTAATATTGCTTATTTCTTTTAAAAAATCTCCCCTTTTTTGCTTTTTTTGATACAAATTTTCATCTGTTTTCTTTCTTTATTTTTTCTTTCCTTCATCATCTAATAAACTCATTTTAATTTTCTCCTTCTGCTGCTGCTGCTTCCTTGCTCGTTACTACTTTGCGAAATTACAAGTCGGTTCCTTTCTTCTGTTTTTTCTTCTTTGCATTTCGCGCGTTGAAGCGGAACCAGGAATCATCTTAATTGAGTTATTCCCCCCTTCCTTCTTTTATGGTTGCCCTTCTTTTTTTTCTTGTTTTCTTTGGAGTCACAGATTTTATATATATAAAAAATATTTGTATTACGGTAGTCAAAAAGAAAAGAAAGGAAAGAAGTGAAGCGTTGATGCGGAACACACAAACACAAGAAAGAAAGAAGAAAGAAAGTGAAGAAAATGAAAGAGATTAGAAGGCGCTAAAAGACACTCTCTCTTTTTTCTGAAGCTCCCTCTTATTCCTTCTACTTTTTTTGTACACCATGAAATTCAATCTTGCCAAAAAAGTCTATCCTATCTTTATGTTTTTTTTCTTTCAATACTTTTTTTTCGATGCCCTTAAAAGAAATAAACAATAAA
This sequence comes from Panagrolaimus sp. LJ2414, assembly GCA_024447195.1. NCBI lineage: Eukaryota > Metazoa > Nematoda > Chromadorea > Rhabditida > Panagrolaimidae > Panagrolaimus > Panagrolaimus sp. LJ2414. The sequence continues at coordinate 2,977,947 of JAMRXY010000005.1, forward strand.
TAAATGGCAAAAAACGGGAGACAATTTTTCGCGCATATGGCTTCATATACTTTTTTGATGAAGAAGAAGAAGGGTGCCATTGTTATAATTTTTTGTCTCTTCTCAATGGCACTTTTCTTGATTGAGATTGTAATTCTTTTTTGTGCCAAAAATATGAAGATGAAGTAAGCAAGCAAGCAAGCATATGGCATTTAAAAGTGTTTGATTGTTGTTGTTGATGATGAACTTTCAAGTATATACAAGTATACAACTGCTGATGACAATCAAGAAAATTTGCATATTTTGACCCCAAAAGCTTTTTGGGTAAACTATTGTTTTTAGGTATTGTAACAATCGTTATCAAATAGTGTAAAATATTTCATTGCAAGATAGACAAAAAAAGCAAAGGTGACTTTTGTTTAAAACAACTCTTATCAAAAAAGTGCCATTTAAAAAGCAATAAAAATGTCATTATCAAAAAAACCTGGCTAAGGCAATCTTTCATTTTTTGGAAAAACAAAGAAAATCAACAACAGACGTTCAACATTTTTTTATTGGCCCCCCAAAGATTCCCATTTCCTTTCTTTCGGTTATCGTCTGTCTTATCCGCTGCGCCTTTGGCCTTTTCTATTCCGTTCTAGTAAAAGCAGCAACGATCGTTTAAATTTGATGAACAAAGAAATACGTATATTTTATATTTCTTCAGGTGACAATAAATTTATGGGAGGAATGATTTAAATCAATCTCTCAACACATAAGCAATAGAAAAAAATCTCTTTCTGTCACTATCTTTTTTTCTAATTTTTTCGAAAAATGACTTATGTTTTTAACCGGTGAGGTCGTCTCCTACCAAAAAAAACAAGGAAAAATTTATGGCACTTAACAAAAATTATTTTATTTCAATCATCCGTTTTTTTTGTCATATGTGTTTTTCAAGTATGTACAGTTTTTTTGTTAATCTTAATGTCCAACAACAAAAAAGTGAGGACAATCCGAATCTTTTTTTGATTGCGACTGCCACGAAAAAAACAATTGCAAAAAACGCTAAAAATTTTTAAAGCAGTATTTTTTTGTTGCGCAATAAACAACACAAAGAAAGAGAAAGAAAGAAAAAGAAGAGAGAGAGATTAACGCTGCTCGGTCGTTTCTGACTGCTCATAACAAATCATTTTTTTTTTCTTTTTCTTCTTCCTTCAATTCTTCAGAGAGAAAGGATACGGTAGCCCAAAAAAGAAAGAAAAAAGATGCATTGCTTGAATGCATTATTCGCATTAAAATGATCCAATTAGAAAAAGAAAAAGAAGACGATAAACAATAAAATGAAAGACATTGCCCCCAGGGGATGATGATCATGAAATAAAAGAAAAAAAAGGATTACGGTAATTGAAATGGAAATGATGACATACATACCTTTTCAATTGTTCGTTGCGCTTCTTTCATTGCAGTTTGACGCTTTTTATCTTTGCAACGTTTATTTTGAAACCAAACACGAATTACTCGAGCCGATAATCCTGTTGCTTCAACGAGATGATCCTTTGTTACAGCATCAGGTCGAGAATTTTGTGTGTACATTTGTTTTAAAATTCTTAATTGGGATTCGCTTAAAACTGTTCGAACTCTTGTTGACTAAAAAATGAATGAATAGAACAAATATCGGATTAAGCAATTATCGAAAAAAGATGTACTTACAGGTTTATCTTTTTTTGATTTTTTCATTGACATTGAACCTAATGAATTATTTGATGAAGATGAAATTGAACTTCTATTATGATGATGATGGTGATGATGGGGAAGACTATTATGACTACCATTAATTGGCATTGAAGATGGAATAAATTGTTGTGGCATAATTGGAACACAAAGAGAATTTGGGGTTGAACTTGTTGAAATACATTCAGGGGATTTACTGGATTGTGGGGATAAACTTGATTTAAAGTCTTGTTGATCTAAGGAATCCCAACTTGGATTATGCAAATTACTACTACCATTATTATTGTTATTGTTATTTTGAAGTGATGATTGAATGTGTAATTCTTGTTGTTGTTGTTGTTGTTGTTGTTGTTGGAGTTGTTGCTTGCATTGTGCCGCGGCAGTACTGGCAGCAAAGCATTCCTGCCGACAATAAAGTTCATCATGTCGAATTAAAAATCTTTCACCATGTCGAAGGGGTTGCTGACAGGTGCAACATGTAAAACATGGAATATGATATACTAAATTCTTTGCCCTCATTACCATATCATTCGGATCAAACATTTTTTGGCATCGACAACAAGATCGTCCAAATAACCTTAAAAATGCATGTTGATGTTAAAGAAAGTTCAAAAAGACCGTAATCGGAAGGAATTTGCATATGCGCTTTATGGAACGAACAAAAGTTTGCGGCCTTCATATTTGACCCAATTTCCGGTTTTTTACAAAATGGATCAAAGAGAAGAAAAAAATGCGACCGTAACATCCCCTTTTTTGTTTTTGTCCCTTTGAAACAAAGTTTTTGATGTCAGGAAATTTATTGTGCAACAAAAATATCTTTCTTTTTTTGTATCCCGTGTTTTTCTATCGAGAATTTTTGTTTTTATTTTTAGAAAACAATAATAATCAAGCTTCTAAAGAATGAATTTTGGTGAATGACGACAATAATTACTTAAGTGTTTTTCTTCTCTCATACCGTAATATTAAAAAACAGTACTAAAGTGTCATGAACATGACAATCGACATCATCACCATCATCCTCATCCTCATCGATGGCATAAATTGCTTGCGTAAAAACATTTTTTTATTTTTCATGCGTAAATACCTTCCTTTTTTAGAAAAAAAGAAGTGAAAATTCTTTAGAAAAGGTAACAACAAAAAAATTCTATCCAAAAAGGAGCTTATTGTTGTTACAGGCACTTGACTAAATCGCAGATTTACATACATACAAAAAAGTCATTTTTACTTTCTTAAAACGGTCAATCAGCTTTTAGCTTTAGCAGAAGCAGTCAAAAACACAGGCAAGCAAGGAATGTAAATCGGCTCTTTCAATCCCCCCTTTAAAATCCCTTTTTTTAAGATTCGACTTTAAGAAACAACCACCATCCCCTGCCAGAAGGTAAAAAGAAGCATCGAAGAGAAAAAGCTCAGACCTTTTCCATTTTCTTCGATTAAATTTTTGTATCCATATCTTATTTTTGTACAAAAACAACAAAATTTGTTGTTGGACAACAAAAATAAAAGTTACGAAAAGTCATGCGAGCGAGCAAGATTTCCTTACCTGAGATAATCATCTCGACAAAAAGTTTGTCCATTTCGTACAAATGCTGTCCCGGATTCATGAAGCTCTCTTTCACAATTGCAACACTGAAAAATGAAAGATATTTAATTGATTTATTTATTTAAATTTTGTGGTGGTAGACAAAAACAACAAACATAAATAATAATATTCTTTGAGGGCATGAAATGAAATAAATAAATATTTTTTATATAGGAATGATTTCAAGCGCGCAAAAATAAATTTTTTGAGCCTGTTAAAGTGAGAAAATTTTGGGGAAGGCAAGAATCGAATGAATACCAAATTGGTGAATAATTCAAAAAGCACAAATAAAATAATTCGACAGGTGCCACACGCAAGCAAAGCTTCAATGTTGCCTTTTTTGCTTCTTCTTGAAGCTTACAACCTTTGCTTTCACCCAATAAGAACCAATAGCCCCCCTCCAGGAGGGAGAAGGGGGGTTCCGGTACGTCACACACGCAATATTTCTCTCTCGAAAGAGGTTAATCGTTGCTTGCCTGCTTTTCTTGCTGCAAGAAAGAAAGAAAATATCGGCATTCAAGCGAAAAAAATAAATATTATTCTTTCCCCCCTTCTTTCTCTATTCGATACAGCAATAAAAAAAATATTTTATATATCTATGAATTTTGATGAGATATATTTTGACTCTTTTTAGAAAATATATAAATTCTTTTTTTTTCATTTTAAAACCGGAAAAGCTTTAAATTAATCAAACATGGAAGCAATAAATTTAAATTTAATTCCTTCCATATCAGTTAATGCCAAAATGGGAGGTGATAAGGATTTGTATGTCTTCTTTCTTTTTTTGCAACCGAAAAAATCAAACATAAAAAATCAAAGCAAAAAACACAAAAAACTTTGACTGACGTCAAAAAAGCAGGTCAGCCGCGGTCAAAAAAATATTGGAGGGAGTGATAAAAAAACTGAGTGCAAGAAACCAATTTTTTGAAGAAAAATGGTATTTTTCGGGTCTCCAAAAAAAAGAACATAATTAGTATTCTGGAAATTTAAGGATGACTTACTTTTAAACAATTTCCATGAAATTCCATATTTGGGCTTACGCGAAAAATGAATGGATCTGTGATTTCTGAAATAAAGCAGGAAATTAAAAAAGGTTTATTACAGGGAAGTAAGAAAAGAAAGAGGAGCTTACGCTTTCCACACGATGAACATATCGACATCCGTTTAATTGATGGAGCTTGAACTAAAACTTAAATATTTAAAAATATTTAGAATTTCTTTTTGAATCTCAGAAGCTATTGTTTTTTAATGGGTTCTGATTTTTATTTTGTTAGTTTTTTGAAAATGAAAAAGTAAGAAGGGCTGCAACAATGTAAAGAAATGACGGCAGCGGCGGTGTACAAAAAGGCAACGTTTAAAAAGGGGGCAGCTAACAGAAGGGATTGCTTTCTGCTTCTTCTTTTTTGCTTTGATAAGAAAGATAAAAGCAAAAGGAAGAAATAAAAGTGATTGTTTAAAAAAGTTTTCCCCCGAAGTCAATCATATAAAAAAAACAAAATTATGCAAAAGAAGGCGGTTCTATCAAAGTATTTTTGCTTTTCAAAAGAAAAAGCAAATTTGAAATTTTAATTTCAATCAAAAACTTGAGAGAAAGTTTTTCTATGATAGTCTTCTTTTTTGTAAACAATTCATTTTTTTGGCTAAAGTATTCCATGTGTATGTTAAAGGGAAAGAAGAAATCAACGATGCATGACTTCATAAAAAAAAGTCAAGTCACTAGGTCGTCGTCGACAACGGCGATGGCAAAAATTAAGTTGTTGGCAAAACTTTAATCACTTTTAACCCCATGAAAGAAAAGTACTCCCAAAGGAAATATCGCCATTTTTACACTTTTCAAAAAAATTTAAAAATGTGTTTTTTTCTGCAGATGCAAAAAAGGGCAAGCAAAAACTTACTCATAGAGTCAGGAGAATGACAGCCGCTATCATCGGCACTTTGGCCTCGGGTATTTGTTGTTGAAGTTGTGGTTGAAGAGGAGGAATCGGTGGTAGTATTGGTTGAGGATTGCCAAAATCCTGCAACCCTTTCATCAACGCCAGGAGAAGATGTCAATGAATCCCCTGCCGTCACCGCCGTCCCAGATGGCCGAAAATATGATATTGAAGCAATTTCGGTCGCCAGCTTTTTGTAATAGCCTTAAAAGAAAACAAAAAAGAAATTGAGAAAAACGTGAAAAAAGAATAAAAATAATAAAGAAGATGGCAAAAAAGATTCATACACGGAATTAAGAAAAAAAGAGCAAAGACATGGCTTTTTTATAGGGGGAAAAATTATGAAATAAAGATCCTATAGGATCAACGTTTCGTTTTTTTCTTCTCGGATTTATTTTTTTTTCACAAGGCGGTGGTCGTTGAGAAAAAAAGATGAAGAAAGGAGAGAAGGGGGAGAAGCAAAAAAAACGGACCGCAACGTCCGTGACTCCACCTCCTTCAAAGCGACGTCTCCGCCCCAAGTTTTTCTTTGCTTTCTACTGTAAGTTTCTTTCTCCCTTTTTTCTCTCACACATTTTCCAAAGGAAAAGGAAGGCAGCAAAAACTGCAATGAACACGAGAAAGAAGAAGAAGGAAAAGGACAACGAGAAAAATGGGAAAAAATATATTTTATGAACTCGCACAATAAAGAAAGAAAAAGAAAAAACTGGCATAGAAAAGGCCAGCTTCTTTTTTTCTTTTTTTTGAACTCTGAAAACACGGCGAAAAAAGGGAGAAAGCGATTGTCATCTGCTTGCTTTCCGTCACCTTCCTTATGCCTTTTTTATATTTCTCCCGCTTCTGTGTGTTTCAGCTGTTTCGGTGCTGCCAGCGGCAACCTGAAACCTGAAAAAAAGATTGAAGCTTCAAAAGAAGATAAAAATACATAAAAAAGCAAAAAAAGAACCATAAAAATTAGAAGCATTTAAGGAAATTCTTGAATGGATTCCATGGTGAAAAATTGCCAAACAAATAAAAACTATACAAAAAAGAGAATGGATGCGCAAGTGTCTAATTCAATTAGCTTCTAAGCAACGCCAAAGGGCATTGTAAAAAAAGAGGGAAAAGAAGAAGGGGGAACAGACAAAGATTTAATCCAGAATGACATTTCACGTTTCTTTCCCTCTTCCTTTTTGTCGTTCTCAAGAAAAAGAAGATTCAATGTTGTTGCTGTTTGCAAGAGTGAGAAAGAAAAAAAAACTTGGAAGAAGCATAAGAAAAAAACTTCCGGAAAATCAAAAACATTACAAGTTTTTTTTTGGGAAAAACAAACACAAAAAAGTGAGTAAAAAAGTGAGGTAAAAAAATACAAAAACTAGCAATCGCGCATTTTTATATTTTATTTTTGCCATTCAGAAAGCATAGAATTGTTTCTACTTTTTTTTTCTGATGGAAAAGATGAAAAGCATTTGATAGCGGCGGATGAAATGAAATCAAAGAATAAAAAAAAGAAATAACGGAAAATAATATTTTCAAAATAAAGTGTGTCGATCAAAAGAAAAAACTTTGTTTTTTTAGTCTTCTTTTTCTATTATTGTCAGCAGCTACAGTATCCTTCCCCGTCATCAGAAAAACAAAAAGAAAAAGATGTTCGTTCTATTTTTTTTGATATACAAAATTTATTTCATTAATTAACAAAAAATCACAACGGCCTTCAGAAGACGATGAAGAAGACGAAGAAGAATTACGAACAAATTAAATACGCTTCAAATCTTCTTAGAAATACTTCTCTTTTACCGTAGAAAGAAAGAAAAAAGTTGTTCAAAAATGGAGCGAAATAAAAAAAAGAAAATTTTTATTGAAAATCGCGCAGAATAAAAAAAAATATTTTTATTTGTTGATTGACGAATAAGAAAAAGAAACGAAGTTTTGCAAAATCAGAAATTCAGAGGAGGCACGCGTTCGATTTTGATTTCTTCGTTTTTCGAACTTTTTTCAAACAACAGAAAAATAATAACAATAAATAAAATAAAATAATAAATAAACCCCCCGACAAAATAACCGAAAAAGTAAGCCAAATAACATCGTGTCCCGATTTGATTCTTCTTTTTCGGGTATTTTAATATGGTACAAAAAAATTATTTTATTGCAAATATTTAATTTTTTAAAGTCATCGTTTAAACATATTTTTGAGAAAGAAAGAAAAAATAGTTTGAACAAATACCAATACTTTTTTTATTGTTGTTTAAGAAGAAAAAAACAGAACAAAAGGATTTATATATTTTTTTGTGTTAACATAAATCCCCCCTTCTTTCTTACTTCTTCGATCCATATTCTTTGTCCCAAACATACATAAATTTGTATTTTATGTTTCTTCTGAATTAATAGATACAAAAATTAAATTTAATATTTTATATTAAATGTTTAAAGATATCTGGATTTTTACTTATTTCTTAAAAATGGAACAACTAATACTCTTTTTTTCTCTGAAAGAGATTTAAAGAAAAGTGTCAAATTTAATGATTCAAGAACAATGAACTCTTGCATTTTGTTTAATTGATTTTTAGGCTATCATTTAGCTAATTTTCATCCTTAATAACGTGGATATGTCAATTACCGTCTCAAATATCATCGAAAACGCTACAATTACAGTATTCATTCACATTTACATTTTTAAAATCCAAAAATCGCAACATATCTAAATCCGTTAAATATGCGCCTATTTGACACCTTTTTTTGCTAATATTCTTATCCTTCTATTTCACACATATTTTTTATCATCTAAATTTTAACACTTTTAATTCATTCACCTCTTAATCTTACAAGTTTAATCCATATTTTGACCTTTTAAGATCCGATAATTATCTTTGCTGCCATCTTCATCTTCTTCTTATTTTTCACCTTCTTCAACCAACTAATCCATCCCGCATACTTTTCTTGCACTTTTTTTTCACTCGACCGAATTCAACCTTATTTTTTTACTTGAATGTTTTTTTAATAATATTTTTTCCTTGAATAATTTCCATGGAAAAAAACTGTATTCATCGAGAAAACAGAAAAGAATTGGATGATGGGTTCATCACGCCTAAAGACACGTTCCCAGCCAATTAACACAGGTTAGTGAAGTGAAGATAAATATATGCAAATTCCCCCCAACCTTATAAAAACAGGGTTGTTGCAATTGTCTTCCAAAAATGACCTTTTCCTTCTTTCTTAAAATGCGCAGCAGGAAGGCATTTGTAAAGATGGAGAAAGATTGTTCTCCGAGAAAAATGACTAACTAATATCCGTGTTATTTTTATTTTTTCCTTTATTATAAATGTTTGTTGTACTAAAAATAATCCAATGAACAAATATTCTCCCTGTTTTTTGCCGCATTTTTTGACGGAAAAGAAAGAAAAGAAATGTCAATTAATCAGAAATCACTACAGATACACACTTTTTATTAAAGGGATTTAAATTTGTTTAAAAAAAGGTGCAAAGAAATGTTTAAATTTTTTGCAAAAAAGGATTACTGTAACTTTTTAAAGCATTTTTAAATTTTAAAAATGCACTAAAAAATATTTTAATTTTTTAAAATTGTATCCATGGTTTTTAAGTTCTTTTTTAAAAAATTTTGGATTGAATAAAAAAAGATAAATTGGCTAAAAACATTTTTTTTTTAATTTCTGGAAAATTTTTCAATTTTTAACTTAAAAGCAATACAGTACACCTTTGTTTTCTGAAGGGCTTTTTGCCATAAAAATTCAATTAGTGAAACTTTGAACAAAAGAAAATCTGAAAAGCTGAATTTTGGAATCATTTTTTATCTAATTTTTAAATTGGAAAAGATTTTTGAAAGCGTTAATTTCTTAATTGATGAATCATGCACCGAGACAGTAATTTTTTTAATAACGGAAACACAAAAAAATTATATCTTTTAATCTCATCTCAAAAATCCTTTCATACACTTATTCATCTTGGAAGAAGGAAAGGAAGAACAAACATGTAAAACAGAGATTTTAGTGTTTTTGTTATACAAATATGCAAATTTTGAAGAAGAGCTCCGACAAAATTTGCATAATCTCAATTTCAGCTTTAAAACCTTTCTGCTTTGTTGAAAAAAAGTTATCAGAATTTGTTAGACAAATTAAACTTGAGATATTTTGAACTCTTTGAACTTTTACTGCCTACTTAATAATTACAGTATCCGTGGACTTGTTTTTGGAGATCTTTAAAAAAAGAGGTTATTTCAAAGACCACATTTTTGAAGATAATTTGGTGCACACTTTTGCGCTGTTCAGTCTTATTTTTTGTATTTTTTTTACAGAAGTTAATTTTGGCAATTTTGAACGATAAAAATAATAATAAAAGCAACAAGAATGATTGAATACAAATTTTGCCAAAATGGCATTACTTAAGTAAATAAAAAATATTTCTTTTGTAAAAGTTCAAAAATTAATCTTGAGAGATATATGCCACACAATTAATCAAGTAAATTAATATCCCCTAAAAAATCAAATTGAACAGAACAGTCTCGGAAAATTAAGTAAATGTCAAAAGATAAAACCCTAATTTTGAAAATTAAAAAAAATTTGTTGCCACGTTTTTAGGAAAGTTTATTAATTTTTATAATTTTGTACAAAATATTTTTTACTGTACAAAAATAAAAACTCAAATTTGCCAGACACAGTTAATGCGAAAAAGTGTTTTTAAAAATTTTGTTGGAAAAAAAGTTTTGTAACAAAAGAATTTTTATTTTTTTTATTCAATGTTTGTGTGTCTGAAAGGATTGGAAGGAAAGCAAAAAAGTAGTGAAACACTTGATTTAAAAAAATTAATATTAATGCTTTTAATGGTAAAAATATTATTTTTATTTTGTCTTCTTAAAATCGTAACATTATTTTAAAAGTTTTTTGGGAAACATAAAAAACAGAATTTCGAAAAAAGCATTTGTTAAAAACCGATTAATTTGATTACGGTAACAAGTAAATCAGTGATTATCGCAGCTTTTTTTCATAACAAAATCAAACGTAAAAAATTACGAAAGAGAATTGATATCTTAAAACCCATCAAAAATAAAAGAATCTTAAAAACTACAAATCGTGAATATTATTTTTTTCCGTTACATGATCCACACAAAAGAATAATAATAATCAGATATTTAATCAAAAAACAAAACTCAATTTAAAAGTGCCATTTTTAAATTTTTTTTGTTTTACTTAAACCGCTTTTTTTAGCTTTCCCTTTTTTTCAATTTTATCTGATTTTTATTTTTCGAAACACCAAGGATAAAAGGAAAAACGTACAGAAAAAGAAGGCAAAATCTGGGGATAATCATGGTCATATTACGCTTACTTTTATTTAATACCACAGCAATAAATAACTATTTTTAACACTTTATTTTTGTTAGTATTTATGTATTATCTTTTAAGAAATAAAAAATACAAAAATATTTATTGCTTGAATAGCTTCTGATTATGATTATGACATATTGTCCATCATCATCATTACCCCTCCAGGAATGTTCAAGAATTTGGTCAATTTCAAAACAGCAAAAAAATGTAAAAAAGTGGGGTTTTGAAAAGTGTTTATTAAACAATAAAAATTTTAAAAGTTGAATGTTAAAATATAATTTACAACTGTTTATGGTAAAAATATTGCAGAAAAATAATTTACAGCATCATAAATATTAGTCATGTTTTTATTTTAGCACATAGGTTATCTGTACAAAAAAATACACATTCACTTTTTAGCTATATTAATTGAAATAATTTGTAAGCCAAAAAAATCTTCGATAGTGATTTTTTAAAAAAAGCAAAAAGTAATCATAAGCATTTAATTTGAAATGGAAACTTGGTCACATTCTTTCAAAAATAGCTTTTTATTCTTTTTATAAATTTACAAAAAATCTAGAGTATGATACAGTGCATAAATCAAATTCTGTAGTATACTGTAGAAAAATGAAAAATGTCTAAACCTATCAACCTTTTAGTAATAATCTAAATTTTATTTTAAACAATAAACATATAATACATAATAATTTAATACAGAAAGACAAAATTATATTTTATAAAGTATAAATTAAAAAAAGCTAAACTAACACATATTACTTTGAAGCCTTATCTTTGAGGTATTTATCTGCTGCTCTCAACATTTCTTCCATTTCTTTGAATTTCGAAAGAGCAATACTTTCTTCAAGTCCAAGCCATTGCATTTTTTGATGTTCATGAGATAATGTAACTTCCAATGGCTTAATAAGTTTTGCAATCCAATATGCAACAGTCTTGGGTTCGCCATTAGCAACATATTTCTGAACATAATTGAATTCTTTATCAATTTCAAGTTGATCTGGGTTTATTCCTGCTTCTTCTTTTGTTTCTCGAAGTGCGGCAGTCCATTCATCTTCTCCTGGATCAACATGACCTTTAGGTGGGGTCCAATGGAAGGGTTTATATGAAGCTTGTAAAAGTAAATATTCAAATCCATCTTTGACTGGACGATATACTAGCAAACCTGAAAAAGAATAGTAAATTGACTGATGTTTGAATTGTTGTAAAAAAGATAATTACCTGCAGCACGAACAGTAGCCATTTTAAATAAAATTTATAAGAACTAAAAAAATTAATAGTTTAATTACATACAAAAGTAAAAAAATCAAACACAAACGCGAATGATAAAAGGTGTTATTTTACGAAGACAATGATATATCTAAAGATTAGAACAGATAATTCACGCAAAAATTTGATCTGTAAAATTATTTTATCACAAAATTCAGAACTTTTAAATCTAAACCAAATATCTCACAACAATGTTGAAGTATTTTAACTACAGTAGTTGATACTGTAAGGGAATCGCGGGGCAGTTTTAACTTTTTTTTTTGTCAATAATTTAAAAAATATTGAAAATTACTCGGTGATGTAAAAATTACCCACAAATTCAACAAAACTTTTTACATCGGAACTTTGAAGGAATGAAATGGTTATAGGGTTATCAACGCACAGGAGTCAAAAACCTATTATATCTAATCGATGTTTTACTGCTTTATGGCTTCCTAGTAAATTTACTGATAAACCAACTTTTTTAATTTTAACAAAAAGTGTTTAAATTGTTTAACGCATGTTAAAATTCTTATCACGATTATCAAATTGGAGGGAAAAAAATAAATTTTAAAATACAACAAGATCGAGAGAAACATTCGCGCGCCGCCTACTTTTTTTCTTTGCTTTTTCAAATTCGATCGAATTTCGCAATTTTTCCAAAAACTTTATCCGTTCCATTTTTGGAGTTTTTAAAACATTTTGTTTCTGCATTTCTCATTTGTATTTTTGTTTATCCATCAATTTACGTTAGACCTTTGTTATTTTTAGAAAGCTTCTCTTGTCTATTTATCCCTGGCTCAAACTTCATATCTTTTGCTGATCAAGAAAAATGGCTGAAGAACATGCTGCAATGTACAAGAATGTTGGAAAAGCTGAACAAAGTGATAATCGTCGTCGAAGAACTGAAACAACCATTCAATTACGTCGTGAAAAACGTGGGAATGAATTGAATAAGCGTCGTAACATTGGTAAATTTATTAATAATATTATCCCCCTTTAATCACATATATAAAATTTATAGACGAAACAGCTGAATATGAATCTGAAATCTCTGATTATGAAAAGGATAAGGCTCAATTTCAATGCACTTTTGATGAAGCTCGTAGAATTTTAACTGAAAATCCAAGCACTGAAGATCTTCGCAATGTTTTTACTTTCCTTCGTAAACAACTTTCTCGTCCAAAGAATGTCCCAATTGATGAAATAGTTCAAGCAGGATTGGTTCAAGCCCTTGTCCAAGGTTTAGCTGTTAATGTATGTATTTTTTTAATAGTTCTTTACTATTCTGATAACTATTTTTTCAGGATACAAAAGTGCAATATGAAGCTGCTTGGGCTTTAACTAATGTTGTCTCCGGTGATAGTAATCATACAAAAATTGCCGTAAATTGTGGAGCAACTCAAGGCTTAATAAAAGCTGCCTATATTGAAGATGATTCCCTTGCTGAACAATGCTTTTGGGGTGTTGCAAATATTATCGGTGACTCACCCGAACATCGTGATCATGCTTTAAATTGTGGCTTTTTGGATGTCTTTAGTCATTACGTTAATAACAAACTTGGTTCAATTAAAATTTCATTTGTTCGAACCCTTGCTTGGGTATGTACAAATCTCTGTCGTCATAAACAACCACAATTGACAATGCATCAAATCTCTTTGGTTGTTCCATTCATTAAAAAGTTCCTTGAATTCAAGGTTTGTTTGTTATTTTCATACGTGAATCTTTTTACAAATTATCTTTTAGGATCCTGCAACTAGACAAGACGTTTGTTGGGCTCTTTCATATTTAACTGATAGTAGTGATGAAATTCTTGATATTACTCTTCAAGCTGATCTTCTTCCAACTGTTCGTGAAATTCTTGGTAGCACTTCTCCTGATATGCTTGGTCCTGCTGTTCGCGTTTTTGGGTAAGCCTTTTTTTGAATTATAAAAAAAATTATTTTATGATAATTTTAGAAATTTCACTTCTGGAAATGATGTACATACTCAAAGTGTCATCAATATGGGAATTCTTAAACGTGAAATTCCTGTAATTTTTGAAAAAGGCTCACAAAAAGTTATCAAAGAAGTACTTTGGATGTTATCAAATATTTTGGCTGGAACAACTCAACAAATTCAAGCTGTAATTGATGCTGGACTTGTTCCAAATATCTTGATCTATCTTCGAATGGGCGACTTTAGAGTACAATCAGAAGCAGCATGGGGTATATCAAATCTTTGTCATAGTGGTAATCGCGATCAAATTTATTACTTGGCCACTCTCAATATTTTTGGATATGTCGTTCCTCTTCTCAATGTTCGTCACATTGATTTCATTGATCACATTTTATCTGTCATTAAAAATGTTTTTAATGCTATTGCTTCTGTGTAAGTTTTGTGTTTTATTTTACCATATGATTACTGTAACAATTTTCTTTTTAGCCATCCTGAAGAATTAGATATTCACAAACAACGTTTTGAAGAAGTTGGTGGAATTGATGCCGTTGAAGAATTACAAAATCATGAGAATGCTGGTATTTATGAACATTGCTATGAAATTATTCAAAGTTATTTCTTTGATGATGAAGAAGAAAATGTTCTTCCTGGTGCCGGTCCAAAAGGTGATGCAGAAAGTACTGCGGAAAAACCAGTTTTTAATTTTTAAATTATTTTTGATTGAAGCTTAAATCGTGCTGTATTGTTTTTTCTATGTGGTTTTTTCATGTTATCCATATGTTTTTTATCTTTGGATTCTATTTATAAATTTGTGTTAGTAAATGACTTTTCTATTTAATTGTGAATAGGACAACTGTTTGCGTAAAATAACATATACAGCTTTCGTCGACTTGGAATTTCGAATGTTTACTTTAAAATGTTTTTTTCAAAAGGGTATAATAGAATTCAAAAGGGTCTCATTAGGAATAATACGTCAAGAACCACGTTTTTTGTTGAAAGATTTGTTTTAAAGCTATTGTTTAAATCAATGTTTTAAAAAATTCATATCCGGTTTTTTTAAATCCACATTTAATCCAAAATTTTTGAACAAAAATATACATCTTTGCCAACGACGGAGGACGACGTCGAAATGGATGGATATAAACGTCTTGGTGGAAAGTTTGTTATTAAATAAAAAGAATTTAAGTTTAACATTTAATTTAGAAATGGAGTCTTTGCTTCCCGTAATACATCATTCTTTGGAATTTTAGTTATATTAGTTACATTTTTTGCGCTATTTTATTTATATTATGGTGCTTCATCTGAAGCAGCAATGTTACAGAGAGAATTGGATTTACAAAGTGAACACATTTCAAAATTAAAGAATGAAATACTAGGTAATTTCTTTTAATTCTTTAATTTTCTATGAAATATATCCAATACAGTATGTTCAGAAAGTAATGTAAATCTTGAAAAATCTCGATCATCAGAAACCGCGTGTCACAATGCAAAAAGTATTGTAGATACTAAATTTGAAGGTACATATTTGTTTGAATTCTTATTAATTAATATAAAAATATAAGTATTATAGAATGCTCAACAGAACGTGACAAATTAAAAGCTCAAATTTCGGATATTGAATCAAGTGTTAGCGAAAAAGAGGAATCAATAAAAAGTTTAAAGAAAGATTTAGCGGATAAAGCGAGCGCCCTTGAAACAGATGAAGCTAAAAAAGCTGCAATGGAAAAAGCCGGAGTTGGGCAGGAAGCAATCATAATTAAAATGAATGAAACTCTTGAATTGTGAGATTTTTTTGGAAAAGCATCCATAATTTTAATATTTAGAATGAAGAAAGATCTTGCACTAAAAGATAATATTATTCATGAATTAAAAGCAAAAACCGGAAAAAATATAACAGAAGATCTCCCCCAAACTCAAACAAATGCTACAACAACTCAATCTTCAAATAATAATAACAATAATAATGACAATGTTCTTGTACAACCAAATCGTCCTGAAGAACCTGAACATTTAAGTGCAAAAGATTTTGTTTCAGAAGTAAAGCTTCCACCAGCTGAAGAACCGGAACCAAAAATTGTTGAACCTCAAAAGCCTGAAGAAAGTCAAGCAGCACCTGCTGAAAATGACCAACAGGAACCAAAAGAAAAAGAAGTTCGAAATGAAAATGGTGAATTTTTAGGAATTAGAGAACCTGGTAAATTTAAATACGCATTTGTATTACAGTAAGAATATTTCAAAAATTTTAGGAATGCGATTAAAAATGGAAGAAGCACAAAAGAATGAAGAGACCAAAGACAACAATGACAGTAATCCAAAACTGATAAATGCTGCGGCAAAGGATGATGACCAAAATGCCGGGGAAAAGGATGATGAAAATACAAAAGATGTTGATGCTCCTGATAATTAAAAGCATCACAAAAATTCCAATGTCTTTCCTTTTTTTGGGGTATTTCGGTAGTTGTGTGGATGGTGAATAGTTTTTTTAACAAATGCATACATATGTAAAAATATTCTATTGTATTATTTTTAACGGGTCGCATTTGCGAGCCATATAATATTTTGTTATGGGCTAACAACAGTTTTTTATTCTTTTTTACTAATCTCATTCATTTTTCTTTTTTTATGCAATCATTCCAAAATTTGTGATATTAAATTTTTTGTATAAATTTTTATTGGAACATATTTTTGTTACAAAATACAAAATAATTTTGTTGCATGCCATCCTAATAACAAAAAATAATAACAAAAACATTGAAAATAGACTTAATTATTCAATACAGTAGTCTGAATCTAAATATAAAAGTCACCCATGAAGAATTTTTATCGAAAAATTTAAAATTTTGCTATTTCTAAATTGGTACTGTGATATCAATTTAGAAATATTGCTGACGTCAGATCTGGACAATCCCTAATGAAGGCTGAAATTAATTTTTGGTAAAATTTTTACGCAACAAAATTTGTGTTACAAAAAATGCATGTCACATTTAGCCCAAAAATCTGTTTTGGTTCGAGTTGTTTTTTTTCAATATACTTTACTTGGTTTGTTGCTATCATCATCATCATTTGATTCAGTTTAGTTTGTGCGCGTGTGACTTTTCTTCTTTTATTACCTTTTTTGATGATGAGATTATAATTCAATCAATTTGATGATTTTCGATATTTCACAAAGTTCTGCAACATCTTTAAAGCTGTTGTTGTGATGACAAATAGACTTTACTTGTCTCCAAAAATTCTCAAAAATGATGATTTTTAAAATCAAATTTTTGCGTGGAAAAACTTGATTCGTTTTTTGTAAAATTAATAAACTTCTGAAAATTAAAATCTGAAATTTGAGAAGAATTTCTTATTTACTTTGTATACACATGATATCGCATTTTGCCAGACGAACAACAAAACCATTTCCTTTTATCTTTTTTTTCTAAACATCCGCGATGCATCCCGATAATAATCATCGGATAATTTCTCAAACTTTTATTCCAAATATTGTTATATATTTTACAATTTGTTTATTTTTAGATGCCTGTTGATCCATTGGTTTTCGGAATTGAACCTTCTCTTCCATCAAATAGTAAGATTTGGGTTCTTGTTGCAACAAGCGATAAAGGTTTGTTTAAATTTTGTTAAATTGCACGTAACATGTTTATTTTGACTCACGTGAAATAAATAATATATTTTAGATTCAAAAATTTCTGAAGTTCGAAATGCAATTGTTGAAGCTCGTTTCGAGAATGTTGTAATTGATAAAGAACTTTCAATGGGAGTTTCTCGTGAATCATTTGATCATGTTACAATTGTGTGTGATTCAGCAACGAATTTAACTCCTCTGCTTGGTGCTGCATTTGAAGCTCTTCGTCCAAAATCTAAAATATCAGTTGTTTGTACAAACAATAATGGTAAATTTGTGATTAATCTTAACAATATGAAAATAATATTTTTTAGAAAATTCATTACTTAAAACTCAAGTTACTCTTGCTGGATTTATCAATATTTCATTTCCGGTTATTCCTAACGGTAGTTTAGTTGTTGCTGAAAAGGTTGCATTTAGTTCAACTGAAACTGTGCCATTAAAATTACCTGCTGCTTCAACATATAAAATGGAAGACGATATTATTGATGAACGTTTACTTTTGGCTGAAGAAGATTATGATAAACCCGAAACTGGTATAGTCGATTTTTCTTATTCGATGAATATGTCTATCTTAATTTTTTAGCTGCTTGTGGAGTTCCTGAAGAAGGAAAGAAGAAGCGTGCATGCAAAAATTGTACTTGTGGTCTTGCTGAAGAAGAAGCGGCAGGCGTTGAACAACCCGCTGCAAAATCATCATGTGGAAATTGTTCATTGGGTGATGCATTCCGTTGTGCTACTTGGTAAATTTGTGATTAATCTTGAAATTTTAAAAATAACATTGTTTTAGTCCTTATCTTGGAACTCCACCCTTTAAACCTGGTGAAACTGTCAAACTTAACAATATTGATGATTTTTAAGAAATTGAAATAGCTTTTCCAGATTGTTGCTTCTTCAGCCTTGAAATTTGTTTCTCTTTTTGATTTATGTGTACTTCGTATTTTCACGTTAAATAATTTAGCAAAAATAATGACAGAAAAATGTACAGTATAGCAAAAAGGTTTGGTTCTTTTTAATTAAAATATTCAACTTTGTTATTTTCAAACTTTCATATTATCGAAAGGGGCATTAACATCCAAAATCATTTTTGTTTGCTATACATTTTCTTGTTGTTGTTTAGTGATATTGATAATTATACTTGTTGTTTTGAATTATTACCGTATCTTTTGATAAATTTGCATTTGTGTTATTTCAAGATTTTTCAAGCTGAGTGGTTTAAACCAAGTTTATTATTAATTAAATTTTATATATCTCTTTCAATTTTTGATTTAGCTTCCAAAAATGGAACCAGAAAGAACTATCAAAACTGAAATCAAAGAATTATATGAAGATGAAAATAATTTCAATATGGAAGCAGAGCCCAGTGCACCAAGAGATTTGAGCAGTGATTTAGATGATGATTTTCCAATTTCTGAACCTCAAGAAGTTAAACAACAGCAACAACAATCCGGGATATCAATGAATTTTCGAAGGCATTTTATTGCTCCAGCAAAAGATGCAAAGAATATTGTTGAAATTAAACGGGATCACAATGTACATTTACCAATGCTGCTTCGAAAGAATTGGAGAAAAAAAGGAGTATGTTTTTACAAATAAAAGACTTCAACTTACGTCTTTTTTATTTTAAGAATAATTCATCCACAATATCATCGAATTCCTCCAAAAAAGTTTCTTCTTCTTCAACAACAAAAATGAGTGGCCGAAATACTGCTGTGCATTCTTCTTCCTCTCCTTCCGGCGGGCCTCCGCCAAAGATTCGCCGAAATGCGTGATGATAATGATTTTCTGCTTTTTTCTGAATGCTTTTCAAACTCTTTTGAAAAAAAATTGTATGCTTTGTTGTTTTTTCTTTAAATTTTTGTGTATCTTGCATTTGTACAAATGAACATCTTCATTTCTTTTGTTGTGTTCAAAATCTTTCTTTTAAAACAGACATTTTTAAAAAGGCATCATCCATTTTTGCCGTCAAAGAAGAAGCAAAAGAAAAAACACACTTGTTGCATGCTTTTTTGTTGTGCCAAAAAAACAAATTTTGAAAAAGAATGAAATGTTTTTTTATTTGTGATTTGACGCCGCCAATTTGAGTTACTTGAATGTGCCATGTCCTGGACATTTGTCTTCGTCTTTTTCAAAAAAAGTGAAACAGACTCAATTCTTTTATGGAGCAATTGGATCCTTTTCTTTCTTTCATTGGCCTTCAAATTATACCGTAAAATTAGCCCAAATTTTGGAAAAAAGAATGATATTTTTGTAAAACACATTGATTCTTTGTTGCCTTCTCTTTTAAAAGAAAACGTATAAGTGTAATTGGAATAATTTTAATATCCCTATCATCCTCTTCTATCAGTCATAAAATAGAAAGAAGAACCTCGAAACTGCAAAAACACAATCCTTCTTCTTTTTTTTCTTGTTTTACGCTTCAAAGTTTCAAAAAAAAAAACTTGAAGAAGTCAAAGAAAGAAAGAAAAGAAGTGCCATCTTTTTTTATTTCCCTTTTTTAAGGGCCCAATTTTGTGTTGCTTCTCTCTTTCATCTTTTTTCTCTCAACATTTTTGGATAATTACTCTCTAAAATTTTTCTTTCTTTTTTTGCTAAATTTGCGCAGCTTTTTTAAATAAATATAGCATATAGCTATATATAGTAGTATTTAAATTTTTCAATATCACACATTCGATGACGGCTATGAAGCTTCCGGCAAAAAAGTTCATGCCGTACCTGTCTGACATATAAGAAAAAAAGAACGATTTTAAGCTTTTATTTTTCAAAAATATAAACAAAAATTAACTCATTTTTTCAAATTTTGAGAAGCACAAAAGTATATTTTTAATTTGTTGAAAATGGAATTTAAACCCTCTTTTTTGATTAATATTATTATTTATGGTTTCTAATAAGCATGGCAACGGGCCGGGCCTAAACTGAAAAAGCCCGAAGCCCGGCCCGGCCCGGCGGGCCCGGGCCTGGCCGGGCCTTAATTTCTACGGGCCGGGCCGGGCCGGGCTTTTAAAAACAGGCCCGCGGGCTTTTAAAATTCGAGAAAGACATCAGTTTTTTTAAAAAAAATTCACTTTTTTGGGTGATTTCTATCAAAGTCTTATCAAAAATTGTTAATAGTTTTATAACTTTTTAATAGATTTCATCTAAAACTGCATTATTTTTATGTTACCATTCATCGAAATAATTTTTTTCGTTCACCGGTTCAAAAAACAATAATAAGAAAATTTTGAAAAAAATATATAAAAGCCCGGAAGCCCGGCCCGCCAGGCCCGGATACGGGCCGGGCCGGGCCGGGCTTTTTTTTCACGGGCCGGGCCGGGCCGGGCTTCGAAAAAATCGGCCCGTTGCCATGTCTAGTTTCTATGGAGCTCTTTTTTTGCACAAAATTGTATACAATTAAAATATATAACTTTTAACTGTAATTTTCTTTTAACTATTCAATTTTATTTTTTGCTCATTTAAGAAACGGCTTTCCCCAGTTTTTGGCTTTGTTGTGTCTGTTGCTTTTAAACAAATCTCCCGATTATGGATTACTGTAGCTTTTACCTTCTAATCTTTTGCATAAAAAAATACATTTCAGTGTTTTTCAATTTTCTTAATAACCTTTTAAAGATTATTATTTTTTACATTATATTTTTATTTACCATTCCTAATTCCCATTTGTGTTTTTTGTTGTAAATAAATAAAAATAAACAAGTTTAATAATAATTTTAGAAAAAGATTCATGAAAGAATGACGGGTGTTATTTGGGCAATTTTAGCTTTAATTTTTGGAAATAATTCATTTTTTAATATTTCGGCCGAAGCTTTTCAATCAGAAAGATGGTTGCCACCTTTAAATGATATCGAAAAAATTCGTTTACTTTGTACCGAACAAATGCATAAACATATCATTATTGAAGGTTGGGATATACGGTATAGCTAATAACAAAATTATGCAAATTTTTTTAAGTTCAACAAATGCGGGATGAAGAAGCTTTAGCTCGAATTGATACAGACAGAATTGTTCCTCGAGCTCCTGTAAGTTTGAAGCTACTTTATGCAAATTTTTTAGATCTTTGTTGTTGTGTTAAAATTTAATTTTCAATAATTTTCGCATTTTACAAAATCTCATGTTCTAAAATTAATAATTTTAGATAATGGGAATTTTACGGCATTATATTCTTTGCCGAAAAAATTTTACACAATTTTTAAGTGGTCGAAAATATGAAGGAATTATATGGTTTATGAGATCCTTGGATTTTTGTGACATAAATCGATTTTTTAGTACAAGTCCACTTTGGTATCATCGAGATTTTCAGGTTGATATGCTTCGAGCCGGTTTTGCTTTGGTTTGAATCTCTTTTTTGATGCTAAAAATTAATAAACAAATTTAATTTAGGTTTGCCAAAAAACGGATGACATTGGAAAATATCAATTATCAGCATTTGCGGATCTCTTTCGAATTATTTATGAAAAGACAAATGTTAATCGACCGTATGCAAATTTTTCAGATAGGATATTTTATAGTTTAAAATTGTTTAGGATTATTTGTAATAGACTTTTGGAAGCTCATCAGGATCTTTATGGTCGATGTCATGTTGATTCAACAATGGCAAATTTTACAATCGCTCAAATGGTTTGTTTTGTTAAAAATTAGGTTACTGTAATTATAGTAAATGATGCAACATTTTGCAAAAAATGAAGTTACTTTTGGATATTTATTTCTTGAAAGTTCAAATTTTGATCTTTTTTGAACTTTA